>OX422213.1:185734713-186984713 GCA_949130495.1 Sambucus nigra
CTTTTTGTAGCGGAGTGTGGTTTTTCTTTCCTGTTAAATTCCTTGTGTTTGGAGTTTTGCCAATATTTCGATATTGTACCTGCAAGAATAGCTCCGAATACATGGAGGGTAGTTAACAGCGTATATAGGTTGAATCAAATTCATGGAACTCACTTAGGAATTCCTGAAATTATGTACTATTATAAATGGGTTACCAGTGACACTACTTTTTATTTAAAAACTAGGTTTTCGAATAGAGCTTTAGTAGTCAATCTCCTCGATGCCAACAGGGATTATTTTGATCATGGGGTTGTGATGAAAAATTGGCAACACCCTCCATTAAATGGAAATGATGTGTATCAAGGTCCCAGATGTTCGCTTTATGGCAATGGGATAGGTTGTTTTTATTTTGTGAATATAACTTTCTTTGTGTTTGACAAAATGCATTATTGACATTTTTTTTTTACAGTTGACAGTAAAAGGAAACCCCCCAAAGAAATTGACGTTAACATAAAAGATTTAAAACTTATCTGGAGTTTGCATCAATCAGTTACTGGGGAGCACATTAGAGCTGCTTCTTATTTATTGAGGTACAAAAACACCACCTCGTCTTTCATTGCCCGTCCTATCGCGCCTCCTGTGGTAATTGATCTTGATCAATTACCAACATCTCGAGCAAGCGCGAAAGAATCTTCTGCTGATTTGGATACATCCATAGTCGATTTGATGACGAAGAAAAGGAGAATACTTGAGTTCTTTATCAAAGATGCCTTTGGTGTTGAGGGGTCAACGAAAAGTAAAGGGGATGTTCCAGTTTAGGGGATGAAGAAAATGGACATTGCTCCATCCAAGGGAATAACTACAACCATGAAGGAGGTGGGTAAAAAACCCCCGATTGTTCCAAAAGAGGCACGACCTCTGATTAAAGGTGTTTCTATTACATAAGGAGAGACAGCACCTTTGATTGAAAGTGTTCCTCTAAAGAGACTGAGAAGAGGTCTCGCTGAAAGACCTAGAGAAACTATTGCTCAACATTCTAATATTGAGGGTCCTTTGAGAGCTAAAGCTCCATCTCTCGTCACTCCGAGCTCGGCTAAAGGTTTGATAAAATCTTGGGTTTTCCCGAATATCGAGCTGCTGAGGATTCCCTTTCTCGGGAGAAGCTCACTGATTTAGCCGCCCAACATATTGCGTCAATAAGTATCATCATCCTTATTACTTCCTCATCTCTACATATTGCATTCATATTCTGAGTTGAGCTCTTTCCTTTTTCAGTTTATGGCGTGCTTTAATAGCATCTTGAAGAAAGATGAAGCTATCAGGGCTTCCACTTCCTCGGATGGGGTGGAAGAGGCTTTTACTGGTTTATCCCACTCTTTGAATGAATCCTGTTAGAAGTACGAGGAAGAAAAAGCTTCTCGGGAGAATAAACTTTGATTTGTCAAGACCACTCGAGATTAAGCTATAAGTGATTCTAAAGAGTTGGTGAAAAAATTGAAGGCCGTTGATAGCAAGCTTGAAAAAGCTGAACGACGTAAGAAAGAGCTTAAGGATAAGCTAAAATCTGCCGAGGAGATTGAGGCCAAGCTTAAAGAGGCTGAACGGCGTAAGAAAGAGCTGAAAGAAAAGGTGAAGCTTCTCGAGGAACACGCTTCATTGGAGAAAGTGAAGAAGAAAATTGCTGTAAAGAAATATTTTAGATCTGGCCGGGATAAAGGATGGAATAAGGCCTTAACTGTTATTACTTGTCAGATGGAATATGCCAGCCTAAAATACTTTAGAGATGGATGGGTTGCAGCCTTGAAAGAATTGAGTGTTGCAGATGATTCTGAATTATTTCAAAAGCACACTCATGGCCCTCCTCCTATCATTGGCGAATAAGAAGAAGAAGATGACGTCAGATCTGATGAGTCTTCAGTGATGGTATCAGAACAAGTGCCTGTTGCTCCTGTTCCCCAACCTTCCGAGCAAGTTCAATAAGCAAGCACTTCTACCGAGCAACCACCACTGCCTTTCAAGCAACTTGTTCCTTCCTCCAAACCTGCTAAAGATGTTGTAGGGAATAAGGAGAAGGTGTAAAGTTGTTTGGTTCTTTACTTATGTTATTTTCTTTCTTGAAAGTTTTGTTGTAACTTCTCTTCTTGTGATCAATAAAATGGGTTGTTGTCTAATCTGAATCTCTCCTTGACTTGATCTTGCTTGTATCATTGTTGATATGTTTTTATTTTTCCTTGCTAGTTTATCCCCAGAATGGAACTCTTATCAGCTCATGATTCAGAGTTAATGAAAGAATGTAATGATTATTTCAAAGCGAGTCATGTAGATTTTACTGAAACTCAAATAATTGATATCCTTGGATCTGATGCTTCCGAATAAGTAGTTGAGGAATATCAATACTTGAAGTGTTTGCTTGATCTTGCTGTGGCCAATAATGTGTCCTATTATGAAATAATTGAAGACCTTCAAGGCATGATCGAGGAACTTCAACTTTAACACAAAGAGGCCACTACACTTGTGCATAAAGGTTATGAGAAAAAGTACCAATAATTGAGTGCTGACAGGGGTTATGACAAGTACATTTCGACCCATGAGAAAAAGGAAAGTGTGTCAAAGCTTGAGATTGAAAAGCATAGAAACATTGCCAAGCTATTAGAGCAAGAGAATATCGCGTTGCAAGAGGAAGTGAAACAGCTCAAATCTGCTGCCTCCTCTTCTTCGGGAACCTTGATCCCAATTAATGATGACAGTTTTTCCTTTTTAAAAACTGAAAATGCTACCTTGAGGGAAGAGTTAGAGACTTTGAAACGAGCCGTACTTTCTACACCTGCTCGCGGCAGAGCAAGGCCTTCTTCCCATGGGCGAGCAAGGGCTGGTCGGGTTAATATTGAGGAGACGAGGACTCAATTGGCCTTAGAAAATCAAGTCGTTCAATTGACGACAAAGAATCAGGCATAGGCAGAAATGTCTAAAAAAATTCAGAGTTTTACCGACTAACTCTCCAATAAGAGTTCTGCGCTGGAAAGTAAAGAGATTCTTGTGAAGAATCTCCACGAGTAGCTTGAAAGATTGACTTATCAATTTCACAAACAGCCTAGAGAGGTTTGGATGGCAGGGTACAACGAAGCTCTGTGTCATCTTGATGCTCGATTGCAACAGTCAAATAATGAGGGGTACAAGTAGGGATGGTTGAATGCTATGTGTGTGCTGAAACTGGAGCAAGGGCACTTTTTATGGGATTATTATGAGCCTAGAATGCTTGATTTTCTCGTGCCTCCCTTTAAACTTTATCTTAGTTGGATTCCAGCTCGTGCTATTCCTCGGTGCTTGATCTCCAAGTATCTTGGTGATTATAGTCTTCATTCAAATTTTGAGATATCTCGTCCTGAGCATTTGCTTGATCGACCATTCATAGTTAACGTCAGAATGCTGCGAGATATGAATTTTATAAACTCTCCCTATGCATTAGATGATCCTCCAGCTGGTATGGAACCTGTATCAAAAGCAGAAGGAAAGAAACCCATAGAGTAGGACATTTGTATATAATGAATCAAATTTCATTTCGTATGTAATCTTCTTGGTTTTATTAAAGAAAGATTTAGTCTTTGTGCAATTTCATTATTTTGGAAAAACTTTGTAAAATGTTTTCCTTTGTTATTTGCTGATGAATATATATATATATATATATATATATATATATATATATATATATATATATATATATATATATATATATATATATATATATATATATATATGTAAAAGGACAAAGTATCCTGTTTTGTTTTAGACAATGAAATTTATCCCATTTATTGTCTGATTATAGTGACTTGTCACTTTTTGTGCTTAAGAAATGTAATGATTTTCATCCCATATTCCTGCTTAGTTGTAGTAATCGTGCCAAGATTACCTTGTTTCCTAGATAGTGGATGTCCCAGGAGGTCACCCATCTTCTTGTCTAGTTTGGGGTGTCCCTTGAGATCACCCGTGATCAAACATAATTTTACCTTGTATGATTTTTATTTACCGACCAACCAGAGTTGGTGGTTATTGAATTTTCAACCAATCGGAGTTGATGGTTATTGAATTGCCGACCAATCGGAGTTGGTGGTTGCTGAATTGTCGACCAACCGGAGTTAGTGGTTTCTGAATTGTTGACCAACCGAAGTTGGTGGTTGCTGATCTGGTTTGTGTAGTGTGTAGCAGTAATACTCCAAAGAAATTCAACAAAAGAGGAAAATGGGGAAAACATCACTTTTATTCATATTGAAAGAAATGGGTTACACATGAATTTTTATTACTGATAATACTTGCACAAATGCTCTGCGTTCCAAGCGTTCTTGAATTATTCTCCTTCCAAGGTTTCAATTTTGTATGTCCCGGGATGAATAACTTCAGTTACTTTGTAAGGCCCATGCCAGTTAGCCTCGAGTTTATTGTGCTTCTGGATTACCTTCTTCATCACATAATCCCCCTCTTTCAAATCACACTTCTTCACCCTTTTTTTGTAAAATAAGGTTGTTCGTTGCTGGTAGGCTGCATTCCTGATAGTTGTTTCTTCCCTAACTTCTTCTAGCATATCCAGGTCTAAATGTCTCATCAAATCGCTTACAGGGGAATTGAAATTAAGCACCCTATGTGTGGGTAGACCCAATTCAGCAGGTATGGCGACTTCACTTCCGAAGGCTAACATGTACGAAGATTCCTCAGTTACTTCTCGTGGTGTAGTGCGATAAGCCCACAACACAGAGTGTAGCTCGTTAATCCAGTTTCCCTTTGCATTATTTATCCATTTTTTCAAACCATTCAGCAGAGTTATGTTTGTCACTTCAGTTTGCCCATTGCTCTGAGGATGGCCTAGTGGAGAATGGATCTTCTGTACATTGGATTGGTGACAAGATGCAGCAAACTCCTCGTTATCAAATTGGGTTCCATGGTCAGTAATGAATGCACGTGGGAGACCATATCTGCAAATAATATTCTTCCAAATAAACTGATAGACCCTGTCATACGACATGTCAATGAGAGGTTCATCTTCCACCCATTTGGTAAAATAATCCACAACAACTACCAGATATTTGAATCTCCCTTTGGTCATCGGAAGTGGACCGACCAAGCCTATACCCCACATGGAAAATGGCCAAGGGGACGTAATGGGTGTTAACAATGCTTGGGGAGTTCTTCGAATGGAAAAGAAACATTGGCATTTATCGCACTTCTTGGTATAAGCTGTGTAGTCAGCTCTCATCGTTGGCCAATAATATCCCTGTGTTGTTATCCTCTAAAAAAGCGTCCGACCTGCTACATGAGATCCACAAGAGCCTTCGTGAACCTCTTCAATCAGATCTTTAAGTTCGGAGGTATGCACACATCTCTGTAGTCCTACTATGACGCCTTTTCTAAACAAAATGCCATTAGTCATTACGTAACGAACAACTTTAAACTTTAATTTTTTAGCTGAGATTTTATCAGTTGGTACAGCTCCCTCTTCGATATAGGCCCTGATGGGGTCCATACAGGATGGTCCCAAGTCTAGGGTAATGAATTTCACCATCAAATCTTCGTCTACGCTCCAATCTACCATAATTTCAATTGGGATTGTTCTTCGTATCTCAGTGCATGTGGCTAAAGCAAACCAAGCTAATGCGTGAGCTCTTGCATTCTCCAATCTTGGTACTCTGATTAACTGAACTGCTACAAAAGTTGATACAACCTCCATAGCTTTAGCTTGGTACTTAAACATCAATTATCCCTTTGCTGCATATAACCCTAGAATTTCATTTATAATTAATTGTGAATCACTGAATACAATGACTTGCTCTGCACTCATGGGTTTGGGCAAACTAAGTCCCACGATCATAGCTTTGTATTCAGATTCATTATTGGAAGCCTTAAACTGAAAATGTAGAGCGTATTCAATATCATCTCCATCATGACTTTTTAGGATTATCCCTGCTCCACTACCCATAGCACACGAAGAACCATCCACATACAAATTCCATATAGGTACATCATTATCAAACTCTTGGTCTGACAAAGTTCCTCGGTGGAATATTTGATACTTCCGTTTATCTTCCCCTATCCCTTGGGTAATTACCCGACACTTCTTGTTGCTCGTTATCTATCTCCTCTTGCGAATCTACTAGTGGAAGTTGGTCGGGGGTTGCCTTCGATGATCCCGTAACATCCTCGGGTTGCTCTGCATTACGCTCCTGCTTTTTGGGGGTGTCAAAGTAAGTAAACTCTACAATAAAGTCCGCTATTCCTGCCCATTAAGTGACGACCTAGGCTCATAAACTATGTCGTATTCACCAAGTTCTACCGCCCAGCACAATAATCTTCCCGATTTCTTCGATTTGTGAAGAGACTGTCTTAATGGCATATCAGTATACACTACTATAGTATGGGCTTAGAAGTATGGCATCATCGAGACTTGCTTCGATCAGTGCTAATGCCAGATTTTCCAACCTTGAATATCTGATCTCTGCTCCTCGAAAAGCATTGCTGGTGTAATACACCAGTTTTTGCACTCCATCCTTCATTCTTATCAACGCCGAGCTGACTGCGCTC
Organism: Sambucus nigra; assembly: GCA_949130495.1. NCBI lineage: Eukaryota > Viridiplantae > Streptophyta > Magnoliopsida > Dipsacales > Adoxaceae > Sambucus > Sambucus nigra. The sequence continues at coordinate 185,741,260 of OX422213.1, forward strand.
TCTAAAACCGCAAGATACAAGTATAGTCTTTCTCCTATCACCGGTCTGGATAAGAATGGATGTGTCCCCATATATGTCTTCAACTATTGAAAAGCCTCATCGCATTCATCATTTCACTCAAAAGTTTTTCAAAGTGTTTTGAAAAATGGGAGGCATTTATCTGTTGCTCGTGACACAAATCTGTTAAGTGTTGCAACCCGCCCTGTAAGACTTTGCACCTCCTTCTTCGTACCTGGAGATCATAGCTCCAGTAGGGCCTTAATCTTCTCTGGATTTGCCTCTATGCCTCTTTGATTAAAAATATACCCGAGAAACATGCCTTCTCGCACTCCAAATATGCATTTGGTGGGATTCAACTTCATTTGATATTTCTCCAGATGATCAAAAGTCTGGCCCAAGTCAATCAGCAACTTTCTTACTCTTTGTCAGCATATCGTCAACATAAACCTCCATGTTATAGCCGATATGCTCTGTGAACACTTTATTCATCAGCAACTGGTATGTTGCACCTGTATTTTTAAGTCCGAATGGCATAACATTATAGCAATAAGTTCCACTTGGGGTAATAAAAGAGGTACTTTCCTTGTCTTCATGTTTCATCTTAATCTAGTTATAACCGAAATAAGTGTCCATGAATCTCAATAATTCATGCCCCGATGTAGCATCCATCAGCTGATCGATTTGGGGCAAGGGAAAATGATCTTTTGGGAAGGCTTTATTAAGATCAGTGAAGTCCACACACATCCTCCACTTATTATTTTTCTTCTTTACCATCACAATATTTGCGAGCCAATCAGGATACTTAACGTCCTCAATAAAAGAGGCCTTCTGCAGTTTCTCTACTTCTTCCTGTATGGCTTGGTTCTTCTCTGGGATGAATACTCTTCTTCACTGCTTCACTGGCTTGAGCCCCTTGTCAACATTGAGCTCGTGGTACAAGAAAGTCGGATCTATCCCTGGCATGTCTTCACGACCCCATGCAAAAGTCTGCTTTCTGCACCTTACAAATGCTACCAGTTCCTGCTTTATTAATGGGTTCAATGACGCACTAATTTGAGTTGTTCGTTCTGAGCGTTCATCGTTCAGAATGATATTCTTCGTATCTTCCATGACCTGACCTTTCATGAGATGAGATTCATCTCTAGGGTCCATGGTTTCAATCTCTGCATCTTCTGTCTCATCCACTTGATACGTAGTAGTCCCCTTCCTGGTTTCTTCCAATTCTTCCTGTTCGATAGATGAATAGTAGCATTCTCGAGCTACTTTTTGGTCGCCTTTCACAACTCCCATTCCAAAATTGGTTGGGAACTTCAAATATTGGGGTACCATAGATGGAACTGCCTCAAACTTCTTCAGACCTACCCTCTCCATGATAATGTTGTAGGCTGATTGGACGTTTTTATCCATTACAAAAAAGCATACTTTTTCTGTTCGGTAAGCAGGCCATGTACCAATAAGCATGTCCAACTTGATCATCCCAAGCGGAAAAACCTTCTCGCCAGTGAAACCGAAGAAGGGTCTATGATATGGCTCCAATTGGGCTAACTTCAGATTCAAGCTATCGAAGCATGGGTAGAGCATGATATCTGCAGAGCCACCATTATCCACCAATACCCGTGAAATCACCACATCCTTCATTCTCATCTTAATCACCAAGGGGTCGTCATGAGGATATAGTACACCTTCCAGGTCATTTTTAGAAAAGCTAGTGATCAATTTATCTTTGTTCATCTTCCTCGGGCGATCGTCTTCAGCCAAGTTTATGCACTGTATGTAAGAACAATCTTAGGCCTCATTGACATAACCTTTTATCTCCGCAATAATATCTTCGCCTCTTGCATCTCCACCTGTAATGACATTACATTCAAATAATCTAAAATGGATTAAAAATACCTCACGCTCGGGCTACCTTGGCCTATTAGGGAGGTCGGGATCATCTTCTGGATCATCTTCGTCATCTCTGCTCTTGTCCTCCTTTACTCGGCGAGGAGATTTAGATCTTTGCCTTTCTCTATTGCTGGTCTTTACACCACTTTGGCGATCAACATATTTAGCCATCTTTTCTCGCCTAATGAGCGCTTCGATTTCATTCTGGAGAGCTATGTAACCTTTGGTCGTATGGCCATGGTCTTTGTGGAATTCAAAATATTTGGACTTGTCCCTTTTGTCAAGATCTACCTTCATTTTTTCTGGCCAGACTAGCTCCTCACTATTCTTTATCTCCTCCAGAATGTGGTTTATATCTACCTTCAAGGGAGTATAATTTCCGTACTTCCTCATTTGCTCCAGCGTTTGTTTGCCTTTTGACTGCTTGCTGCCACCATTGTTCTTCGAATGCTTCTTCTCAGTTTTACTACCCTCAGCCTTGGTCTCAGTGTATGTATTCTTCTTCGCAGCCATGGCTTTCTCAGCGTTCATGATCTTGGCTTCCTTAGCCATTAATTCTACCACAGTCGTGGGCGGATCCTTAGCCAAATTATAGTATAACTTATTCGGTAATAGACCACTCATTAGAGCAGTAATTCATGTCTTCTCCTCGTAGTCAATCACCTCAAGTTTCTCGTTGTTAAAACGAGTAATATAATCCCTGGTGCTTTCTCATGTCTTTTGTCTCATGCCCAATAAGTGCGCTACTCTCTTAACTAGCTTTGCTCCAAAGTAGAAATTTCCTATAAACAACTCTGCCAGCTGATGAAAAGTGGCAATCTGCCCCCGAGGAAGATTGTTGTACCATATTTGGGCTAACCCGATGAGAGTTCCTGAAAATGCCCTGCACCTCATCTCATCAGGAACCGCATAGATATCGACAACGAGTTGATATTGCTCTATATGGAGGACATGATCAGTTTTTCCATCGTATTTAGGCATCACTACATGAGCTTTAAATTTTGGTGGTATGGGAAAATCCACAATTGCCTGCACGGAGGGTGACCCTTGGATAAAAGTTCTTTGTAAAGGGTTCTTAGCCTTAGCCATTTCCACTAACTTTTCTTCCATCCTTTGGATATAACCTTTCCATGCATCGTTTCCCGCTTCAGACTTATCTGCTCGAGCAACTGATCACGCTGATTTTTCCTCTTGTGATCGTTCGCTACGGGTTATTGGGCATGATTGGGCATAACCTTCTCTTAGATCGGTTGGTCATTGAGAATTCCTCGACGCAATTATAGGAGGGTTTCTATTCCTCCTAAGGCCCAAATAATCAAAATGAGAGACTCTACTCAACCTTTCCAAAGCGCTAGTCCGTTCTGGAGTCAAAATGACATTCCGATGAGAATCTGTAGCTCGTACAGAATAAGTTCGTCCCGGTTAATACGAAGGATCACTAGATCTATCAGTTCGATAGGAGCCAGTATGTCTAGATTGAGAAACTTTTGGGAACAGCGTTGGTCTGGTTCTTAAAGATGAAAGATGAGTATTTCTCTGAACACTTCGTTGTAATGACTGGGTGGGCGCTCCATCACGAACAATTTGTATAAGTTGACGCATGGTTTCTTGCATGGCAGTTTGCCCTTGGGCTAAATTGGCAATTATACCAACCAAACCTTGCATATTTGGGGGAGTAGAGGGGTTTAAAGGGACCCCAATAGTGTTTCGATTACTGGATTCTAGGATCTCAGCCATAGATGATAAGTTTATTTGGTGAAAAAATCTAAGTATAGTCGTTTTCCCACAGGCGACGCCAATCTGTTGATGTAAAAAACTAGATGCAATCTAATTATTTAATCACAGATAAATAATGAATAAGTAAATAAGACAATGGATTTTTAAAGTGGTTCAGCCTTATAGAAATGACCTACGTCCACTGTTGTTGTATTGCTGACTATTTGCCTCAAATCTCGATAACTGGTTTTCCAAGAGATCTTTTTTTGGTCTCATAGGGTACAATATATTTATAGCCTTGAGGATGTATCTATGAAAAGGCAATGTGCAGTCACTTAGTAGACATATACATCTATACAATAAGAATGTGCATTAAATATGATGTTGATTGAATGCGTATTCCTCTTTTAATTTTCCAGGCTAGATGTTCTGCATGCCAAGTAGCTTGGACTGCCTGAGTAGCTCGGAACGCTTGAGTAGCTCGGTGAAAGTATGTATTTGCCACGTAGGTCGACACATGTCTTTAGGTAATTGGTCCACGTCAACTGACTAATTTTTGTATCAACACTCATAAAGTCTCCTCCTCAATACAAAATAACATCATACTCGACCATATCCAGGACGAGTAAGTCAGCCTCAAAGCACAAACTACCAAGGTCTATTCCTACCCCTTTACAAATAAAAAAGTATAAGTGAATCATCCCCCATAGAAGACTACACACAAGTAAAAGTACTCTCGACAGACTTAATCAACCCCGTCGAATGAGCAAAATGCCTAGTGATAAATGAGTGCATTGTGCCCGTGTCAAACAACACTCAACTCATATACCCGTGAATGGGAAACTTACCCGCAATAGCTGGCGGTGCTGGAGGAAACAAAGCATCCTAAATATTATGCACATGCCTCTCATAACCCTAATACCAAGAACTAAACTTCTCCCCACTCCCAACATTGCGTGACGTTTCGTGCGTGGGACGTCTCTCCAAGCGAAATCCAAATAAGGAACCCCCCGATACACTAATCCTTGGCAATGTTGATCTTCAAGATCCATTATGCCCTCAGTATACAACACATCAATTGTGACACCCTTATCGTGACTAAAACTACTTTCGCCAAAGTTGTAACCCCAAAGCGTTGCTTCTTAGATGAGTCCCCTTGCTGGAGGTCCCTCCTTTTCTGCTTATTCCCAGATTGTTGTGGTGGTGATAGTGTTCCACTGACACCATTTCCTCCTTGTTTACTAGCCTGACCAGAATCTGCAATCTTCTTGCTCCCCTTCAGATAAAGGCGGTGATCCTGGCAATGGAGTAAAGTTGCATTCATCACATCGCCAAACATTTGCAAAGCTGGGTTCCCCAACAGGTGCTGCCTTATCCTCCAATTCAAATCCCCGATAAATTTTAAAATCCCCTTTCTTCTGGAATTACTTCATCCGGCACAAAGTTTGCTAAACGAGTTAATTCCTCTTCATATTCCGCCACTGATCGCTCCCCTTGAACAATATCCTGTAGCTTCCTCCTCATCTCCTTCTGGATTGCAAATGGAAAATACTTCCGATCAAACAGAACCCATAATTTTGAGATAGTCATGGCATCCCTTTGTTCTGGAGTAGTCACCGACTCCCACCATTGTAGGGCTGCTCCTACTAGTTTAAAAGTGGCGAGAATATCCTTCTTCCATTGATTTGCTACAATCACATCAGTGCCACCCTGAAATTATGGAGGGTGACCTTTTAGGAAGGATTTCCTAACTCTTTCCCATACGGAGGGTCCCGTATGGGTTTGAACCATCGGTGCGACCGATTGCTGTCATTGTGGAAGCTATTATGCCATAGTGGTCATTTCAGCATTGACTTCTGGGGCAACAATATTATCCACCTCTGTCGTATTCATCGTTCCCTGCGATGGTGGGGGCTCTACGTCCTCTGCAACTCGATTTACCCTTGCCGAGCGACCTCGTCTAGGCGGCATTTCAAATAAAAAGTAACTGAATCAGAATACAGCTAAGATAATTTATCCTTGTATAAGATCGCAAACACGCACAAACAAAATAGTCCTAGTAATAGGGCTCTATATTAAAGAACGCTATGGTAGAATTTGATAAGTCCGCATAGATCCTAAGGACTCTAGATCCTCATGCTCTGATACCATCTGTGACACCCCGCTTATTAAAATCAAAGGTGGCCAACTCGTTACACCAATAAAAATAGGAATCATAAATGGTCCATTCTTAGCATCACTGTCGCAAATATAATAGTATGAGATAACCACCAAATATTTTAGAAAAATGAATGTCAATTAATTTTGCAAATTTAATGAAAACAGTTTAGATAATCCAATTTATAATAGAAGGTGGATATACATATATATAGACATTTAATGGTTAATTAACAATCCTACAAAACATAATCGAATAAGTTGTCGATTAACAGACTAATACAAACGGTTACACCAAGTATTACATCATGTATAAATATTAGTTGGGGCAATACGCCCGATTATACAGACGGATCATAACTAAATTATCAAAAAAGATTGATGCGTCTATTACAAAAGTCCTACAGCATCTGCAAAAATGTTGTACCTCCTTGACACTGGGAAGGAAAGATCAAAACAGGCGCCCTTGTGGTGGAGCACCTGGACATAAATAAGAACCACACAAGAAAGAGAAATATAAATGGGTCAGGACCCGGTTTGATATGATATACATGTGAATAAAATGCATAACAGTTATGAATACTAATATCATAAACATGTTAAGTTCGCTCTTCAATATATAAGAATCATCCTCACCTCTCATCTAACAGAAAATCCTAGCGCTATACTAGATCACTATAAATTAACCTACCCATCTAATTAAGAGAAATATCTTAATTCCATGTTAACATGCTTAAATTGAAAATTCATAAAATGTATCTTCACAAGTCCATTTATCATTGGGAAATGTTGTACCATAAAGTTGATTTATAAATGCATTGCTCAACTATGAAATGCCACATTCATCCGAATAGTTTCAATCATAATATAACGATTTCAAGACCATCCTTCCGGGAGTCACCCCACTGGATGCGCACCTAAATGATATCATCTTCCAGGGCCTAAAATCAAGACCACCTGGGCACCGTAAATCGCATCACTTGGGAAGCGTCCATACACCTTCGACGGTGAGTCATAACCATACTCGGAATTACCTCACTTCGAATAAAACAACCACACAATAAAACCATCGGTCCTATGGCTGCGGACTATATTCTCCCTGCATTCACTAGCTACGAGATTTACCTCATGCGCGTAACTTCCCTTATGACAGCAATTAGAGATGTATGTATATGCATGCCAAAATCACAAGATATGCCCATTTAAAACATCCACTTTTTAAGTCACGAAACCATGTGTGCTTAACAATATATGCCAATTTAAAATGTTCGTTTCTCATTTTCGAGAACCATATGTGCATAACGATATAAGTGACAAAGTATAGTTACCCTCATACTTACCCCCGAGAGTCCACAACCATACTACCCAACTCTACCTTAGTCCTAGACTTTTTACTAAATGAGGTGAGACATTAGGTTCTACTAAATAGTCCCCAAAGTAAGCCGGAATATCCCCTTACTAACCTAGGGTGTTAATCCTCCTAATATAAGACCCTAATACTCTTTATTACTTCATATAATAAGGTTCCTAAGCCTTGAATATAAAAGAAAAAGACTAGAAACCAAGTTGGAAAAATATCCTAAAACAGCAGGATTTCCAAATCGACTTGCCCCTGAAAGCGAATCGATTCGCTCAAAAAGCGAATTGATTCGGCTGAGAAAACCAACCTTCTGTCTCAGCCCGAATAGATTCGGCCTTAACCCGAATTGGTTCGGTTCCTCAGACCTATAGCCACCATCTTTAGAGAATCGATTTGTTGAGGAGGGCGAATCGATTCGTCATGGTTGGAGTGCCCAGTTGGGGTTACGGGATGGATATGAACCCTAAATCCCCAAACCTATTTTCTTCCACTTCTCTCAACATCATCAATTAATAATTTTACCAAATCATTCCTACCCAACAACTAACTAATATACACAACTCAAATCATATCTAAATCAAAGTTTGAGGGTTTAAACATCAAAATCATCAAAATCCATAAATGGTTCAATCTCAAGAATACAACCATATATACAAATTATTCACACTCAATCATATATATTTGCAAGTTAGAAATTTTCCCCAAGATTGTAGTCTCGGATTATCTTCCAGTAGCAACTCCAATCCCAAAATGGCAAATCTCCTCTTTTCTCTTATCTTTCTCCCAAGCTCTCTCTCTCTAACTCTCTCTTTAGGTTTAGAAACATAAAATGAGAAATAAATGTTCTTGCAAGACTAAAATACCCAATTACAATAAGTCCAACTTTAAATGCTACTACATAATTAAAATGACTCGTAACATCATATTTAAGTTATAACCGGTCAAAAGTACCCCGGAACCCAAAAATACAACTTGGTACTTATTATGACTATCTCAATCGTTTTCGGACTAACCGTGTCCTCTAAACTGGCATTCAGGATATCATTCATTATTTCATGTCCCAACGTCGTATTAACTCAATAATAATAATCCGATTGGAATATACGTCATAACTGTCGCTTAAAGCACAACGACGCAACAACACAAAATGAAATGTTACACTATTTACATTCGCTTAACAATAAATATACAAAACTCAGTAAATATTATCTCTTAAATCACTTAAAGTAATATTTACTTCAACTTACTTATTTATATAATTAACCCACGTGGCAAATAATATAAAAATAATTACTCATAAATAAGGGGTATTACACACCCTTTGTCGTATCTGACCATTGACTCTTCAAAACTTCATACGATTTAGACCTTAGCCTGTAGATATCAACTTTCGTCGCTTCGTTTTGTTTATTTTTGTCCCACTGGACCAACTTTTTATCCATCGTCGTATTTTCTAAAAAAATGTTCCATTGGTTGACCAAGATTTCAACATTCGGAGGGACTCTGTTTTTCAGGGACAAAATATTAAAGATCGATGCCCCCTTTGAGAAATGTCTTTACAGAAGGTTTCTTCGATGTGTTCTCAGTTGTTCAACAACTCGGGAAATAACCTTTTGCTTTGAACTCTCAAGAAATGAAAAACGCTTACAATATTGGTAATAAATGTCATCCTTGATGGCATGATAAACTAAGTTCCAGTTATCTATTGCCCTAACTCCCACATTCATTTTTCCAAGAGACAAACACTAGGGTTTAAAGATCTGGAGGTCATTATTATTTCTAGTAGGATTATTCACAAGAAGGGAGAACCTAATGGGAGTCTTCTCATTTTCTCGGGAGGTTTCGGGAGAGGGGGTGGGGGTGTTGGAGTAACAAGCATTTGTTGTCTACTCAAAGAAGGAGTGGTAGAGTGAACGATTAGCAAAAAAAGGTTGTTCACCGTGTGGAGACCTGCAGGAGATGAGAATCCTTGTTGGGGTGTCACATCATCACTTGGTACATTTTGTCCATTAGCGCTCGATATTATCTAAAATAAAAAGATAATAAGCAATGGAATCATTATACTAACATGTTTATGACCATATATATGTATATACCTTCTCATAATAAGACTTTAAAATATGTTCAATGTGTCTGATCTCCATCCATTTGGTATTAATTTTTAAAAATTTATGAATTTTTGCACGAGGCCAACTAACTGGAAGTGTATCTATGATTGATGTATATATGTCCATGACATGAGCTCATAATCATTTCTTCTTTAACTTATTGACAAAATTTAATTTAACGTGCATACATAGCGAGACATTAGAGTCTTGGTTAATGCTCTCTTTACGTAGTTGTATCCATAATGGGTGAATGTTTTTTTTGCCTTCTCTAACAGCATAAGCAACGTCCGGGCTATGTAGGGACTATGTATGTGAAATATATTCTCCAAAGCCCCATTCCAGCTTTCTAGAAGGGAAAATAAAATACGACCGAGCATGAATACTTGCTGGAGATGAACTCCATGATCTGTAAGGTAGTTAAACGGTTCAATCTTCTTATTCCCATACTTGTAAATAGGAGTACCCTCTAAATGGTGCGCACTAATAAAAGAGGTATAAGTGTGGTTCAATTGCAACCTCTCACACTCTTGTTGCCAATGATTATCACCGTGCCTCATTTTTTGTAAGTAAATATATGGGGTTGTGAATATGAGCCCTATAAATAATGGATCTAATTAACCATTAACTAATTATTGTTTTTCAACCAATCCAATGTAAGTTTATCTTATTTTATTTAATTCTGACATATGCCATCTTAAGGTGCTGCTAAATGGATGGATGCGTCATTCCGAGTAGAAAACACGTGTAAGCATATATACGTGTGTGTGTGGGGTGTGTGTGTGTGTGTGCGTAAACTTGGATTAGACTGATAAAAATTGAATCTCATATGCTCAATATCTTTAAAATCCTTTAAAACCTTAGGGTTTAAAATCCAATTACAATATTTACATATTTTCACATTTGGGTTTGTTTAATTTAGGTGTTTTTACATTTCAATATTAAGGTTTGTTTTATATGGGTATTTTTACATTTTAGTCTCATTTGGATATTTTAACCCCACACATATATACATATACACATAAACACACACAATATATTGAATTAACATATATTGCTTTGTAATTACATGAACTCATATTCAGATTACATGAACTCGTGGTGGATTATTTAAACTGGATCAACATCAAGCCTACCCTAGTTCATTACTTTGTAATTAAGACTTAAACATCCAAGTAATCATATCATGTAAACTGGTTAAAATATGATTAAAGTCCAATTTTATGAATTAAGTCCAGATTCCAATGAACTAATATTATTTTAACACGAACCTAATTTATTTCATAATTAACGTAAACCTGGCTTAGACTGTTACAAATCGAATCCCTTATCCTCAATCTTTTCAAAATCCTTTAAAATATTAGGGTTTAATTTCCAATTACAACATTTCACCATTTTCACATTTGGGTTTATTTAATTTGGGTATTTTCACATTTTAGCCTCAAGGTTTGTTTTATTTTGTTATTTTCACATTGAGTCTCATTTGGGCATTTTAACCCACACACACATACACATACACATACACATACACATACACATACACATACACATACACATACACATACACATACACATACATATACACATACACATATGCATACACACACACACACACACACACACACATACACATACATACACATACATACACACGTACACACATATAATACATTCACATAAACACATATAATACACACACAATACAAACACATACACATAGTGCACATTTGCACACAATACACACCCCCTAAAATTTCATTACAAGCAAGTTAGAGGAGAGAGGATACTTGAATTAGAGAGGGTTTGTGTAGGAGAGAGATGTCGCCCGAGAGAGAGAGTGAGAGGGTCGCCTAAGGTGAGAAGGTTTCCACAGAGAGAGAGATAAAGAGAAAGAGTTCGTGTGAAATGCTAAACTTATGTGGGTTGATTATATGTACAGGTTGTGATCACGACCTTAGTGCCGTGATCATTTATTTTTTACACGTCAGCAACATGATCACGGACTTGGACTGTGACCATGTTGTGTGGCATGTAAAAAATAAATGGTCACGACAAGTGGGTCACGTACTAGGGTCGTGATTACCACCATGACTATTTTTGAATGGTCATGGCCTAAGGCCATGACTAAACTTAACTGTAGCCCTTATATTTGTCATGCACATGATTACAGTCCAAGGCCATGAGCCACTTTAGTGGGGGTTTAGTGCCCAATTGGTCAGGGGTTAGTCACAAACTATAGTCGTGACCCCCATGGTCACGGTCCATCGTCATGATCATATCTATTGGATGTCACCCTTTGGCTTGATCATGAGAGGTATGAATGTGGTCATGGTCCTGAGCCGTGACCCATCTGCCATGAGCATTATCGATTTGTTGTGTAGTGTTCAACACTTTCTATGACCTTGTTTCCATGGGAGGTGATGCAATTTCATGAATAGTGGTTGTCTCCAAGAGCCTCATTTTGATCATACAAAGGGGTGAGAGGTTTTGTTTTTTTAATGTCATTTGTGAGATTCGATTAAGGCAGGAATCGAGAGTGTGGGACGGTTTGTCCATTAATAAATTTGGATCCGTTCATTTACCGAACAACCTCATTAAAAGGTTAGGACATCGAGCATGTTTTCAAGGAGGTGCTAATAGGTGGTATCTATAAATTTAAAGAAAATGCTATATGTGGAAGTATAGTTATGTCGTTATGTATACTCCCTTTTCACCCTTTTATTATTTATACGATTAATCTTAACCATCAACCCAACTAGGGTTTGATTCCCATTGATCGAGTCATTAGATCGAACGTTGGCTATTGCTTTCAGTATATCGTTTCATAAAAAATATAAATACTCGTACATCTAATGTTGCCACATTAATATGGAACTCCACTATGATACTAATTTGACGTAAATACGTAATAACTTATAGTGAAATAATACACAAATGAAGTCTTCAAAATTATAGTGGGAGCCTGTTTTTATAGGCAACTTGATCTTTAGGATTTCTACGTAACTAATTAAAAAGAAAACGTAGTACAAGATAATTATGGTAATTCTAAAAATTATTTAACTAAGTAAAATTTATAATTCAAAAACGAAATAATTTTTATTTTTTTCTCTCCTTTAGGGTCGAATCCCCATTTATCCCACCTCTAGGTCAATAATCCGCGACAATCCCTGACACCTACCACTAGACATAAATCACTTTTACTTCCCAAAGAACCCGAAGTACGCCATATTTATGTCCCAATACTCCTGGCGCAAATCATTTTTTTGCATCATATTACAAAAAATATATGAAAATCCTCCACTTATAAAGAAGACATCAAAGACTTGTTTTGTGTTTAATGCTTTACATATTTTTAACCAATTCTACAATTTCATGCTACTATGGGAAGATTCTCCAAGTGTTTATACTTTAACTATTATGGAAACAATTCAAGTTTAATACTCTTATACATTTTTACAATATTTTTTTTTATAATTATATGTTTCATATTTTATTAACGTAAAAAATATGGTATCTACTAAGTGAGATGAGTTCTAACCACTAGCGGAGCCACAGTGTACCTTGGGTGGGCGAGTGTCCCATTCATGATTTGAAAACAAAAATTGTATATACACCAATCCAATCCAAACACTATTTAGGTGCATCAAATCATGAGAACTCGAAGGATATTTGGTATTTGAGAAGTGATATTTTTGATATCATATGGATATCTTCTCTCTCTCTCTCTCTCTCTCTCTCTCTCTCTCTCTCTCTCTCTTCTAACCGTGTTTCTTTCTTTATCTCCAACATCTCAACTAGTCTGTGTATAATACATGTGAATAATAAGTAACAAAATGAGTAATAACCAAAAAAATGTTTACCAATTTTTAAAATCTAAAGGTTTATAGTATATTTGTAACTAACTCGAGGGTAAAAAAATATATATTCCATAATTTATTTACATGTCTTTTGTGGATCAAGAACTGGTGCTATTGTGGTTGTTTTTTAGAAGCAATTTTTCTTATATCCGACACATTGACTCAATTAAATTTGATTGTGATATTAAATTTCATTGTGATATTAAATTTGATTTATACACACACACACACACACACACACACATATATATATTAAAAATATTTTTATATTTTCCAATTTAAACAAATAAACATAGGAAAATAGTTTTCCTTTCTCCTTTCCTCTGCACTTGATTTTTGAAAGAATAAATCATACTGAATTTTCTTGACATACAAATGGAGCCTTAATGTTTAGAAGTAAAATGTAGACATAATTTTAAATAACTTCTTAAAATTAAGCATATTTGAAAAATGAATCAATTATCAAAATCTCCCTCAAATAATAATAATTTTTAATATACATTTAGTTTAAGCCTTTTTATTTTGTTCCAAAAGTCCCTCAAACACCCATTTAACCAATATTTTCTTATTTTTAAAGGTTCGCGCTAGAAGCAGCCTGTCCCCCCTCCCCACCCCGCCCCTAGTGCCGGAGCTTCGGCGACCCTCATCGAAACTCCTTGTTTTGAATGTTTTTATGGGGTGAGGAACTTTTTAATATAAAATAAATAGACTTAGACTAAACGTGTATTTAAAAATATTCGAGGGATTATATGCTATAAGCCCCTTGAAAAATTCTATTAAGAATTTATAATATGACAACATTTTAAAATTACATATTCTAATTTGTTTTGCAAACAAATTATGTGTGCCTTAACCCTAAATTTTATGAATATTAAGAATATGAGGTAAATACACTTAGGTTCTTACAAATAATTTTTTTAATCTAAAATCAGAATAAATTTTTTAAAACATTTACGTTGTTCAAATACCTATTTGCTCAATACCCTTTTATTTTTATTTTTAAAAGTCTACTAGTCAGCCGTAATATCTTTTTCCTTTTGTTTTTCAGCCATAACATTTTTTCTGTCTCATAAATTAATCACCATGTGGGTGGGTCGGCCTTTTCAAAAGGTGATTGGCCTTTTCATGTGGGGCTCATTATGATGGATGAGTATGGTTCATCTGAGAAACAGAATGATTGGCCTTTCAAAAGTGAAAATTTATATATATGGATCAAATATAAAAAAGTTTCTTAAATATTTTTTAATACATATTTAGTCCAAGCCTTTGATTTTATACGAAAAAGTTCTTTATTCTCTTATCTTTAAAGGTTCGCGCCAGCGGTATGATAAAGACATTTTGGCATGGTGAAGGATTTTTTGATGCAAAATAAAAACACTTGGATTAAACGTGTATTAAAAAAGTTCGAGGAATTATTTGGTATAAACGTCTTTATTTATTTTTTTGTGAAAAGGGAAATAAAAACAACAACACAAAAGAAGAAATAGTAATCGGCATTTTCTAGTCACAGACATCCCGGTAGGTGGGTGGGAGGGAGTTTCCTAAACTACCACTTATTCGGCCATCCAATCAGCACATCGGTTTTCTTGGCGCAAAACATGAGTGACTTTAGGATTGGTGACTTCCACATCCTTCGTGATGAGCCAATAAAAGTGGTATTATCTCGGATAATTAATTAATTATGGTGATTTTGACAAACTAAATGATCGCGGTTCCAAAAGGTCGCCTTTTTTTATTTTCTTCATTAATCCGTGGGCTCCCCACTCACAAATCATTACTACGAAGATAAGTACTTTTATCGCGGTGTTGCCATTTCATCTAAATCGCCGCCACCACAACAATTATCACCAATGTCACCAATTGCAATCACCACCAATGCCACCAATCACTAGAAAAATTATCACTAATAACCACTACCATCGCAAAGAAGAGGAGGTCGACGAGGAGGATGTGGAGGAAGAAACCACATATGTCGTGAATACATATAACTTATAAGCAGGGGTGGCTCTGGGCATGTGTTAAGTGGGCGATCGTCCAGGGTCCTCCGTGGGTTTATTTGTTATTACTTATACGTTGATGGCTCTTTTTTTATATCAATACGTGTAAAAAGAGCTTATTTTAAAAAATTTACACACATCCTTGTCAATTTTTATCAATCTCAGGACCGACCCTGCTTATAAGTAAATATTTTACCATTTTTTTTCTTCATATTCTTATTATATCTCAAATATTGACTTTCTCAATCTTTTCATTCACGTGCACACACACACACACACACACACACACACACACACACAAATATATAGATGTATATATATATATTGTGAGTGCAGAAAATACCACAATACATAAATCCACGAAAATAATCACAAAGACTAAAAAGCAAAGGATCACAACACAACAATGTACGTGGTTCGACAACTTGCCTCGGTCCACGGAGAGTCTACTATTCTTATTAAGTGTCCCGCAAAGTCTCAAGTTACAATCCATTTCTCCCGGATCAGGGTGTACAATTTATAGGTGTTTATTCATAGAATTTGAGTTGTGCAAGGAACCCAAGATAACAAGTGGATAGGCAAGGAATGCCTAAATATATCCTACGAGATTATTGGTATGTGATTTGACAATATACGTAAGTGTTTTAATGTATCTCTAATACTCAAGGGTTGACTAATTCATGATTTGGGTCGAGCAGCGTGTTGATCCTTCTGGCCTGCCCCCCCTCCCCAACACACTATAATATTCTTTTAAATATTTATTACAAGACAAAACTTTATTATAAAAGTATTTACTATAAGAGTGAACAATTATACTCTTGAGAATTGAATACGCAGCTAAATATTTACTTTTGTTTCATCTATTTACACTATCCTAGTTTATTATATAAATAGTTCAAATTAATCAAGAATATTGCAATATATATGTATAATTATTGTTAGTACAACCTTACATGGTATTAAAAATAAATACCATGTAAGTAAGTGAAGTGTTCCAATCAAAGACTTCTCATTTTCCCTAACTAAAGAAAAGATCGACCTACTGGGTCTCTTGCATGGCCTTCTTATTTAGTATAAATTTAGGATGACTAACATTTTTCAAAGAAAAATATTTCTTACTAAAGCAATAACACATTAATCAACCTCATACAAAACTAATATGTATCTAATGCTTAAAATAAATAGAGATATGATACATCTGCTCATACAAAATAATTATTTTTACAATAAGAAACAAGTGAGACTTGTATTGTACTCATATCACATTTTATAATATTTTTTTATTGATGTTAAGTACGAACACATAGTATGCTTAATGTTGTAATACATTTGTCCAACAGTTAGTGTTGTTTTGATAACAAGTTGACTCAATCCCCCAAATTATTTGTTTAATTAAAATGGCCCAAACACTCCCGTGTGCGCCAGGCTATGCATAAAAATGTCCCGAGACCCATTTATTACCCCCCGGGTACTCTTTTTAGACTATTTCAACCCATTCGGACTCAAACGCACACTCAGAAATGTCATCCGAATTATTTTATAACATTCTCCAATTTTTTTTACCTAAAAAAAAGGCGCAAAAATAATCCCAATAATTAAATCTCAATTTGCCAAATTAAATAAATCTTCTAATTTAAATAATTCTCTAAATCATAAATTTAATTTCTCCCAAGTAAGATAAATTCTATTTCTCCCAAAAATAATTAAATTTAAAGTCCTCAAAATTATGGGGTGTTACATCTTGTTCGAAAAAGTTTTCATGCCACACATTTTCCCTCAATCGCGTCATACATTCTTTACTAGATTTTTGAGGTGTGATTGTAAGAACCACTAATTGTGAGTTAATTTAAAAAATATGTTAAGATAAACATCTGTAGCAGCTCTTTAAGATGGTGATATCTACAATTGAAAAAAGACTTAACAAAATATTTATGCAATTGAGAGAAATACAAATAAAATATTTATGCAAGGGCAAACTCTCAAAATAAAAGAAATTGCAAAATATGATATAATACAAATTAAGGGTGATATAAGTCGAAGATCAATAGGTTTGCATACTTTTGTCTAGTATGTGATTTTGTTTCGGCCTTATTGGACTACTTAGCATATGCAGTGAGATTTAGATCGCTATAAATGTGAATGCTAGATAACTTAAACCTTTTCAATATGGTTGACTTGCATCATTGATTATTGAACTAGGTTGGTTATAGGGTTCATGTGAGTTTGAATGGGAGTCACTATTTTTTTGGGTTCTTTAGATCCTTCTCATTCCTTTTAGGTTACACGTGTGGGGATTCAAACATATAAATCATTTGGTGTATGGTGACAGTCGTGTTTTTATTTAATTTTTCTTTTTTTTTTTCTTTTCTGTTTCCCATTTTTTTTCGGGATACATCGTTCGAAGGATCCCTCTCAGATTCGAACAAGGGTCATGTTTAAATAGGGTCTTCATCCTCACTGTACACTTTTATAGAGCCCTATTCCACCATTTTCGAACCGCTCATACCTCAAAACCCTTAATTCCTCACCCATTTTTCAATCCAAGGCTTGGATTTGAAGTTTTGAAACATGTAGATTGCTTTTAGGGAATCTATTTTAGGTTTCGTGATCTCTATATATGATTTCTAACTCTAACTCTTCCTCATTTTTCTTTTATATGTGTGGATATATATATATATATATATATATATATATATATATATATATATGTTGTGTGTGTGTGTGTGTGTGTCGTTTCAGTTCTCCTTTTTACATATACATATTTCTTTTTGGTTTATACATAGTAGTATGTATGAAAAACTAGGGGTGTTAAAAAAATCGACTATAGACCGACGGACCGAACCGAAACGATTCGAGCCGAACCAACTATTTTTTCTGTCTTTTTCTTAATCGGTTTGGTCTCGGTTTATTTTTTTGGAAGACCGACCTAGTCAGTCCGGTCCACGGTTTACAGATTCAAAAACCCTGTTAGGACCGATCCGAACCAACTATATATAAAATAATATATTTTTACATATATATGCATATATATAAGACAAACAAGTAGTGAAAATATTTATTTTTATATTTTATTAGTTTAAATTATAGTTTAATCCAATACTAGTTTTGTTTTAATTGCAAATTTTAATATTTTTTAGTTTTTAATGTTTGGAAATAATAGACTCGGGTATATTTTTATTATTATAAATGATGTAAGTCATTAATGTGAGGACCGATGGATTAGACCGGACAGACCCTATAAAAAATCGAACCGACTAGGGTCGATTAACCGATATTATCGGTCCAATCTCGGTCCATTTTTTTAAAGGACCGATCAAGTCGATCCAGTAAAAAAAAAACCTCAAAACCAAATTGGACCAGACCGCGAAAACCCCTAGAAAAAACTATTTTTATTTATTTTGGTATATATGTATGTATATATATATATATATATATATATATTAATATGGATTTTTGTATGCCTTAACTAGTGATGAGGACTCTTATCGGTTATACTTGTTTGTCATTGTCTTTCTGCATGTTATTGTTATGGTTGGATTTATTTAGTGGAGTTTGTGGTTGGTGTTGTGGTTGGTGTTGTGGTTGATGTTTGTTGTGACCTAGACCAGGTTAATATATTACTCGTTTCACCTATTCCTTTAGCACCCTTTTTTGTATCATTTCTCTTTGTTTATCTTTCTTCATGGGAAATGAAGCCAAAAAGGTTCCAATTCAGCCTCAGCCACGTTATATCACACTCAGATGGGCTACACGTACGGAGTAAAAGAGGTTCATATCCACCCGATACTACCAAATGCGGGTGGTGGTTGAGAGTCCCATTTATTTAACTAACCTAGAGGGAACTTTGGTTCCTTTATGATTAGGCAGTAGAGGATGGGATTCAATATTCTAGTCGAGTAGTTTAGACTATGTTGACATAGTTCAGAAGTTTTATTTTTATGCCCGAGTAGAGGGGGAGTTTATTGTATCTACGGTTGGAGGTTTCAACATCGTTATCTCACCCAATACCATAGCTGATCTCTTATATGTTCGTAGGATTCCCTCACGTTTGTATCCTAAGGATCCTCACATAATAACGTTTTTTCTGTCTCATAAATTATTCACCATGTGCGTGGGTCGGCCTTTTCAAAAGGTGATTGGTCTTTTCATGTGGGGCTGATTATGATGGATGAGTTTGGTTCATCTGAGAAACAAAGTGATTGGCCTTTCGAAAGTGAAAATTTATATTTATGGATCAAATATCAAAAAGTTCCTTAAATATTTTTTAATACATATTTAGTCCAAGCCTTTTATTTTATATCAAAAAGTTCTTTATTCTCTTATCTTTAAAGGTCCGCGGCAGTGGTATGATAAAGCCTTTTTGGCATGGTGAAGGATTTTTTGATGAAAAATAAAAACACTTGGATTAAACGTGTATTAAAAAAAGTTCGAGAAATTATTTGGTATAAACGTCTTTATTTATTTTTTTGTGAAAAGGGAAATAAAAACAGCAACACAAAAGAAGAAACAGTAATCGGTATTTTCTAGTCACAGACATCCCGGTAGGTGGGTTGGAGGGAGTTTCCTAAACTACCACTTATTCAGCCATCCAATCAGTACATCGGTTTTCTTGGCGCAAAACATGAGTGACTTTAGGATTGGTGACTTCCACATCCTTCGTGATGAGCCAATAAAAGTGGTATTATCTCGGATAATTAATTGATTATGGTGATTTTGACAAACTAAATGATCGCGGTTCCAAAAGGCCACCTTTTTTCTTTTCCTCATTAATCCGTGGTCTCCCCAGTCACAAATCATTACTATGAAGATAAGTACTTTTATTGCGGTGTTGACATTTCATCTAAATCGCCGCCACCACAACAATTATCACCAATGTCACCAATCGCAATCATCACCAATGCCACCAATCACTAGAAAAATTATCACTAATAACCACTACCATCGAAAAGAAGAGGAAGTCGACAAGGAGGATGTGGAGGAAGAAACCACATCTGTCGTGAATACATATAACTTATAAGCAGGGGTGGCTCTGGGCATGTGTTAAGTGGGCGATTGTCCAGGGTCCTTCGCGAGTTTATTTGTTATTACTTATACGTTGAGGGCCCATTTTTTTTATATCAATACACGTAAAAAGAGCCCACTTGACAATTTTTGCACACATCCTTATCAATTTTTCTCAATCTCAGGACCGACCCTGCTTATAAGTAAATATTTTACCATTTGTTTTCTTCATCTTCTTATTATATCTCAAATATTGACTTTCTTAATCTTTTCATTCACGTGCACACACACACACACACACACACACACACACACATATATATATATATATATATATATATATATATATATATATATATATATATATATATATATATATATATATTGTGAGTGCAGAAAATACCACAGTACACAAATCCATGAAAACAATCACAAATCCTGAAAAGTAAAGGATCACAACACAACGATGTACGTGATTCGATAACTTGCCTATGTCCACGGAGAGTCTACTATGCTTATTAAGTGTCCCTCAAAGTCTCAAGTTACAATCCATTTGTCCCGGATGTACAATTTATAGGTGTTTATTCATAGAATTTGAGTTGAACAAGGAACCCAAAATAACAAGTGTATAGGCAAGGAATACCTGCATATCTCATACGAGATTATTGGTATGTGATTTGACAATATACGTAAGTGTTTTAATGTATCTCTATTACTCAAGGGTTGACTAATTCATGATTTGGGTCGAGCAGCGTGTTGATCCTTCTGGGCTTCCCCCATCCCCCCACTATACTATTTTAGTAAATATTTATTACAAGACAAAACTTTCTTATAAAAGTATTTACTATAAGAGTGAACAATTATACTCTTGAGAATTGAATACAACTTTTGTTTCATCTATTTACACCATCCTAGTTTATTATATAAATAGTTCAGATTAATCAAGAATATTGCAATATATATGTATAATTATTGTTAGTACAACCTTAGATGGTATTAAAAAAATAATATATATATATATATATAACTAAATGAAGAGTTCCAATCAAACACTTCTCCTTTTCCTCAACAAAAGAAAAGATCGACCTGTTGGGTCTCTTGCATGGCCTTCTTGTTTAGTATAAATTTAGGATGACTAACATTTTTCAAAGAAAAATATTTCTTACAAAAATAATAACACTTTAATCAACCTAATACAAAACTAAGATGTATCTAATGCTTAAAATAAATAGAGATATGATGCATCTGCTCATACAAAATAATTATTTTTATAATAAGAAACAAGTGAAACTTGTATTGCACTCATATCACATTTATACAATATTTTTTTATTGATGTTAAGTACGAATACATATTATCCTTAATGTTGTATACATTTTTCCAACAGTTAGCGTTGTTTTGATAACAAGTTGACTTAATCCCCCAAATTATTTGTTTAATTAAAATGGTCCAAACACTCCCGTGTGCACCAGGCTATGCCTAAAAATATCCCGAGACCCATTTATCACCCCCGGGTACTCTTTTTCTACTATCTCAACTCATTCGGACACAAATGCACACTCAGAAATGTCATCTGAATTATTTTATAGCATTCTCCAATTTTTTTGACCTAAAAAAAAAGGCACAAAAATAATCCCAATAATTAAATCTCAATTTGCCAAATTAAATAAATCTTCTAATTTAAATAATTCTCTAAATCATAAATTTAATTTCTCCCAAATAAGATAAATTCTATTCCTCCTTAAAATAATTAAATTTAAAGTCCTCGAAATTATGGGGTGTTACATCTTGTTCGAAAAAGTTTTCATGCCACACATTTTCCCTCAATCACGTCATACTTTCTTTACTAGATTTTTGAGGTGTGATTGTAAGAACCATTAATTGTGAGTTAATTTAAAAAATTATGTTAAGAGAAACATCTGTAGCAGCTCTTTAAGAGGGTGATATCTACAATTGAAAAAAGACTTAACAAAATTTTTATGCAATTGAGAGAAATACAAATAAAATACTTATGCAAGGGTAAACTCTCAAAATAAAAGAAAATGCAAAATATGATATAGTACAAATTAAGGGTGATGTAAGTCCAAGATCAATAGGTTTGCATACTTTTGTCTAGTATGTGATTTTGTTTTGGCCTTATTGGACTACTTAGCATATGCAGTAAGATTTAGATCGGTATCAATGTGAATGTTAGATAACTTAAACCTTTTCAATACGGTTGACTTGCATCATTGATTATTGAACTAGGTTGGTTATAGGGTTCATGTGAGTTTGAATGGGAGTCACTATTTTTTTAGGTTCTTTAGATCCTTATCATTCCTTTTAGGTTACACGTGTGGGGTTTCAAACTTTAAAAATCATTCGGTGTGTGGTGACAGTCGTGTTTCTATTTTATTTGTTTTTTTCTGTTTCCCATGTTTTTTTCGGGATACATCGTTCGAAGGAGCCCTCTCAGATTCGAACAGGGCTCATGTTTAAATAAGGCATTCATCCTCACCGTACACTTTTATAGAGCCCTATTCCACCATTTTCGAACCGGTCATACCTCAAAAGCCTTAATTCCTCATCCATTTTTCAATCCAAGGCTTGGATTTGAAATTTTGAAACGTGTAGATCGCTTTTCGAGAATCTATTTTAGGTTTTGTGATCTCTATATATGATTTCTAACTCTTCCTCGGTTTTCTTTTATATGTGTGGATATATATATATATATATATATATATATATATATATATATATATATATATATATATATATATATATATATGTGTATGTGTGTGTGTGTGTGTGTGTGTTTGTGTGTGTGTGTGTGTGTGTCGTTTCAGTTCTCCTTTTTACATATACATATTTCTTTTGGGTTTATACATAGTAGTATCTATGAAAAACTAGGGGTGTTCAAAAAAATCGACTATAGACCGACGGACCGAACCGAACTGATCCGAGCCGAACCGACTATTTTTTTCGGTCTTTTTTCTTAATCGGTTCGGTCTCGGTTTATTTTTTGGAAGACCGACCTAGTCGGTCCGGTCCACGGTTTACAGATTCAAAAACCATGTTAAGACCGATCCGAACCGACTATATATAAAATAATATATTTTTACATATATATGCATATATATATAAGATAAACAAGTAGTGAAAATATTTATTTTAATATTTTATTAGTTTAAATTATAGTTTAATCCAATACTAGTTTTGTTTTAATTGCAAATTTTAATATTTTTTAGTTTTTAATGTTTGGAAATAATAGACTCGGGTATATCTTTATTATTATAAATGATGTAATTCATTAATGTGAGAACCGATGGATTAGACCGAACCGACTCTATAAAAAATCGAACCGACTAGGGTCGGTTAACCGATATTATCGGTCCGATCTCGGTCCATTTTTTTAGAGGACCGATTAAGTCGGTCCCGTAAAAAAAAATCCTCAAAACCGAATCGGACCAGACCGCGAACACCCATAGCAAAAATTATTTTTATTTATTTTGATATGTATGTATGTATATTTGTTTTTTTTTTAATATGAATTTTTTTATGCCTTAACTAGTGATGAGGACTCTTATCGGTTATACTTGTTTGTCATTGTCTTTCTGCATGTTATTGTTATGGCTGGATTTTATTTAGTGGAGTTTGTGGTTGGTGTTGTGGCTGATGTTTGTTGTGACCTAGATCAGGTTAATATATTACTCGTTTCACCTATTCCTTTAGCACCCTGTTTTGTATCATTTCTCTTAGTTTGGTTGTGGAAATGAAGCCAAAAAGGTTCCAATTCAGCCTCAGCCACGTTATAGCACACTCAGATGGGCGACACGTACAGAGTAAAAGAGGTTCATATCCACCCGATACTACCAAATGCGGGTGGTGGTTGAGAGTCCCATTTATTTAACTGACCTAGAGGGAACTTTGGTTCCTTTATGATTAGGCAGTAGAGGATGGAATTCTTTATTCTAGTCGAGTAGTTTAGACTATGTTGACATAGTTCAGAAGTTTTAATTTTATGCCCGAGTAGAGGGGGAGTTTGTAGTATCTACAGTTGGAGGTTTCAACATCGTTATCTCACCCAATACCATAGCTGATCTCTTATATGTTCATAGGACTCCCTCACCTTTGTATCCTAAGGATCTCCGTCTCACCTTATACCATAATGTCTACAGGATAATTTATTTTACGGATCAGCCCTATGTAACCGTAGTTCACCAAGAGTAGCTATCTATTTTCTAACTATTGTTTATTTAATAAGATAGTTAGTTTCAATCTCCGAATGATAGGGAATCGTAGTACCTATAACCCTGATCCCATTCGGTTCATGCATGGGCCATTGGTACCAACATGACCATCAATCTCCTATTTGTTATCTGGAGACACATGCCATCCATCCAGAATGATGTAGATATTTGGTTACGTATGTCTCTACCCTATGCTACTCATGTACATTATGCTGACAACCGAGGTACCTTTCATTCCTGGAGAGCGGACTTTAAACTCACTATCACTATCTAGGATAAACTAGGCTACTGCTCATCATTTTGAGTCCCACGTTCTTAGTGATGCCCAAGTGCATTCTCCGACTCCTTCATATGAGGATGACACTTTTGCTTTGAGTCTAAAAACATTCCAACGCCTCTGACATCAGTTCCGAGGACGACATCTCCTACCCCTATGCAACCAGCTCATCAGGAATTAACTTTTTCCACTCAGTTAACCTTATTTTAACGAGAAGTGAACAAGTCCTTGCGACTTCAGGAACACCAGGCATCAGTTATTCAATCTTAGTAAGTAGCTCTACTAGAGATGAATCAACTCAGAGCAGCTATATAGGATGTGCAGTACTAGCGGTGGCTGAGGGAGCAGAGTGACCGAGAGAGGGCAGGTAGCGCAGGACCTTCCAAAGCTAGAGATATGATGATGGTGTCGATGCATGATTATACAAGCTTGCATTTTTTATGATGCACTATACACCCAGAGAGAGTTTATTTATCCTTATGCATTCATTATTCTCTTGTACTTTGTTGATGATTTATGAATGTTTTATGGGCACGTATTTACCATGTTATTGGATATTATCATGTGTATGACACAACTATTGATTCTGTATATTCATTGTTTTCACATGATTATATGTCTTTGCTTCCAGAATTTTTGAGTTAAATTATTATTATTCTAGTTTTGAATGATATTAGTGATGTCCCTAGTCATGTTGAGACATGGACATGATGTTTCTTATTAATATATGATTTTCGATATTCATATTTCCACGCATATCTGTCACTTATATCATTGGCACACGCTTAATTTAGTGATATGTTTTGCTTAACTTTATTGATTGGTGATAGTATTTTGTCTAATTTCTTCATTTGTATATCTGAGATTAAAGAAAGGGTAGAATTTTTTTAGATTCAGGGGGAGTTGTTTAGTGTATGCATTGTATTTTTCAAATTCTGTTGTTTTATATACATCTTTTGTATCCTTAGTACTTCATAAGGGTATGTGTTTAAGTGTGCATGACATAAATGGATCGTGATATATCGTTGATTAAAGAATCCATACATTTATATCAAGTCTCATGGGTATTGGGATTGGGTAAATTTATGTATATGAATTTTTGATCAGATAATTTTTTTGGATCTTTACCATATTCGGTTTTGTCCCAAAATAGCCTAATGGAGACATTTGTAAAGACATATTTGATGAGTGCATTATTTTGTATATTTTATACCCAAATTTATACTTTCTTAGTCCCATTTTAGTGTATTTAATAAGTTCTTAGGACTATTTTATTAAAAAGAGGAAAAAATGCGAGAATGATTGAATTCATATTGAAAATGGCAATTTTAAGTAAAAAATGGGTACTTCGATAATTTTATAATATTCTTGTGCTAATTTGTGAAAAAAGTTGCCTAGTGAAAATTTTGCAGATAATGATAGAATTTGATGATCAATTAAAAAAGGAACGAAAAAGTTGATTTTTACGGTCGTTCGAAAAAAAAGTTGTTTTTACGCTTGTGAAATCGTAAAAAAGTCGGAAATTTTTATTCTCCGATTTGGACGAAACTCGGCATGCATGTTCAGCAAAAAAATATAAGAGTTTTCGAGTGGGGGAAAATTCGGTCCCTTATCACGATCCAAAGATTAAAGAGGTGAAGTGGTAGCTACCAACACCATTCGGCCAATTAGAAAGAGTCCCACCATAACTCAAATACCTTACCGCTTGTCATATAAAAAGGACCTTTGGGCTCATAATTTCATAGACAATTAGAGAGGAATTTTGTGGAGAATTTCGGAGAGCAACTTTGAGTTATTGTAATCAATTTGAGGGCCAAGTTTTTATCATTTTTTAGGGGATTGAAGATTGTTGTGAGAGAACTATTTGTAAGTTTTGTTTATTAATGAAGATCTCGACTCATTCTTGCAATTTCTCTTTCATTATGGTAGCGTGATTCTTATATTAGGAGTAGGGTGAAGTTTATCATAGTTAGCTAATATTGTCACGTTAATTTTATCGTTGTTTATTCCCTACTTGTTTTAATTGTTATTAAAGATTCGGTATTGATTTTAAAGCGACACGAGAGTGTGTTTTAGAACCTTCAAGATTGTTTTGTCAAATCAAGTTTTGAGATTTAAAAATAGTAATTTTTTATGGATTACGCTTGCACTTTGATTGTTTTGATAGTTCATGCTTAAATACATTTGCGAATTTTAAAACTTGTGTTTTCTAAGGGAATAGGAATTTTAGCCGTCTATTAGGGACGTTAAAAATATTATGATCATAATCATCATATTTTTCGAATTAAAAGCGACGAGAGTCGGTTTAATTTGAGTTATAAAAAGGGAATGACAACATTAAATTAGTGTACAATATTAGTTACGTAATAAATGGACCCCAAATCCTAAATATTTCCTAATTGTTTACAAATATCTTGTGTTACTCTCATTTATCGTAGTTGC
Source organism: Sambucus nigra (assembly GCA_949130495.1). Taxonomy (NCBI): domain Eukaryota; kingdom Viridiplantae; phylum Streptophyta; class Magnoliopsida; order Dipsacales; family Adoxaceae; genus Sambucus; species Sambucus nigra. The sequence continues at coordinate 185,768,288 of OX422213.1, forward strand.
TTTTATTTAGTGTAGTTCATAATAATTCTCTATCATATTTAGTCTAGTTGGACAGTCACAATTAATTTGAATGAAAAATTGATAAATCTCTGTGGGCTCGACCTGTACTTACACTCGCTATTCTATAATAGCCCGTGCACTTGCGGTATTTTAAAAAATTGACAACAAGTTTTTGGCGCCGTTGCCGAGGATTTGTTCAATTTTTTTTTAAAGAGGTTGTGACTTTCGGACTTGTTTTTTTTACTTTTACACTTTTGTTAGTAAAAATTTCAAAAAAAAAATCGGAAATGTAAAAAAAAAATATTTTTTTCCTGTAGTAATTTCCAGAATAAAAGAAATAAAAAAAATTATGTCATAAGTGTGCTTTGTTTTTTTTCTTCTTGTTAAATACACCACTAGTGCGTGTGTCATTTTTTTGTTCTTCTCTTTTCGTTAATTTTTTTTTTGTGTATGTGTCGCACTTTACGTTTGGTGTAGTTTCTTTTGTGTTTTTTTCAGGAGCATATTAAAAAAAGTAAAAAAAAGTGAAGAAAAATTCGGAAAAATGTTCAACGGTTCGCGAACGTGAATAAAAAATTGTGCAATCTTGCCACGAGCACAAGGAATTCTTGGGGATGACTGAAGCGTAGGTAGCGTTTCTCTCCGATCGACGTCAACTTAAACTTCGCCTCGACATAATCAAGTGACCGTAAAAAGTCCATGCTGGAGGTACATTTTTATGTGCTCCTACGTGATTTAATGTCGCACTTAATTTAGCACGTTGCATAAATTGACTTACGGGCAAAACCCGTGTGAAAGATAAGGTGGGTGTTGATACCAAATTTAGTCTGCTAACAAGGCTCAATTGAGTGAAGACACGTGGCAATCTGCGTGGCAATAACAAACACTTCCGAACAACACCTTGACTTCGAGGAACTCAACTTCCCCGACCCACTCAGATACTCCGAGCAATAGATGCTCTCCGAGGAACCATACTGCAATGAGGAACTCTGCTTCCCCAATCAACGCAGACGCTCCGACCAACAAGAGTTCTCCGAGGAACTTTAATACACCGAGCAACTTATGAGTACCGAGCTATTTAGGCGGTCCGAGCTGCACCTCGAACAAAGCATTAATAGCAGGATAACCAACAGATTGACTGCGCATTAAATGCTTATTATTATCATACAGATGTATACGCCTAATGGACAGCTATGTATTACCCTTTCACATGTACAACCTGAGGGCTATAAATACATTGTATCATCCTCATTGTAAGGGGATCGAGAATTTCTTGACTAAACTGGTAATCAAGAATTCCTAAACAGTCGGTAATAACAGAAACAGTGGACGTAGGCCATTCTTATAAGGCTGAACCACTTTAAAATTTCTTTGTCTCATTTTATTTTATCTGTGATTAAATAATTAGATATAATCTAATTTTTTACATCAACAGATTGACGTCGTCTGTGGAAAATGACTGGTAATATCGTTTTTCATCAAAAATAATTCATTACAAATGGCTGATAATCCAAAACCCATCAATCGAAACGCTGAAAGCCCTCCAAATCCATCTGCTCCGCCAAACGTTCCAGATCTGGATGGAATAATGACAAATCTGGCGCAGGGCCAGACAGCCATGCAAGAAACTATGCGACAACTCATACAAACCCTTCATGGCGGAGTACCGACCCATTCAGGACATCAAAGTGTTCAAAGAAATACCCGTTTACTTTCTCCGCGTACTAGGCGTACCGATTCATATCGTACTGAGGAGTCTGGAGATTTTTCTTATCAACCTGGATGAACTTCGTCAGTACGAGCCACAGATACTGAACAACGTATCACTCTCTCTCCAGAAAGGACTAGTGCGCTAGAAAGGTTAAGCATGGTATCTCCTTTTGATCGATTAGGTCCTAGGAGGAACAAAAGTACTCCTAAGGCTGCGTCGAGGAGCTTTCGACGATCATCAGACTTAAGGGAAGGATCTGCCCAGTCGCGACCAGCTGCTCGTCAAGATAAATCACAGGAAGCTACCTCAACGCGATCAGTTGCTCGAACCAACAGGCCCGAGGAAGGAAATGATGCGTGGAATGGCTCTATTCAGAGGCTGGAAGACAGACTAGGGGAAATAGCTAAGGTCAAGAACCCCCTACAACGAACTTTTGTTCAAGGGACACCCTTGGTACAGGCCATTGTGGATTTTTCCACACCGTCAAAGTTCAAAGCACCTATTGTGACTCCCAAATATGATGGAAAGACCGACCCTGTTCTTCATGTAGAACAATACCAAGCTGCAACCGACATCTATGCTGTTCCAGATGAGATGAGATGCGGAGCATTCTCAGGAACTCTTACCGGATCTGCTCAAATATGGTACAATAATCTTCCTCGGGGTAAGATCTCAACTTTCGTTCAACTGGCCGAGTTATTCATTGGAAATTTCTGTTTTGGGGAAAAGCCAGTTAAACAAGTAGCTCATTTGTTAAGTGTTAGGCAGAAAGCTGGTGAGAGTACCAGAGATTATATAACTTGTTTTAATAACGAGAAACTCGAAGTCATTGATTATGAAGAAAAGACAGCGATTACCGCCTTGATGAGTGGGTTGCTGCCCAACAAGTTGTACTATACTTTGGCCAAAGATCCACCCAGAACCATGTCAGAACTGATGGCAAAAGCGGCCAAGATAATGAATGCCGAGGAGGCTATGGTTGCGAAGAAGAATATGGACGCCAAAGAAACCAAGGTGGAAGGTGATAAAGTTAAGAAGAAAGAGCATAAGAACAATGGTGGTGACAGATAATCAAAAACAAGGTCGTCATGGGAGGTATTGAAGAAATTTGATAATTACACTCCTTTGAAGATAGACATCAACCATGTTCTAGAAGAAATCAAGAACAACGAGGAATTAAACTGGCCAGAGAAAATGAAGACAGAACCTGACAGGAGGAATAAGGAAAAATATTGCGATATTCACAAAGATCATGGCCATATGACCAAATATTACATAGCTCTTCAGAATGAGATTGAAACACTTATTAGATGAGGAAAATTGGCAAAGTATGTTGATCGTAGAAATGAAAGAAGAAACAGCGATCGAACAAGAGAGAGGTCTAGATCTCCTAGTCGAGCAGAGGAGAACAAGAAAATAGACCATGAAGTTGATCCAAAAGACGACCCCGATCTTCCCAAGAGACCAAGACAGCCAGAACGTGAGGTATTTTCAATACGCTTGGGGTCATTTGATTGTAATGTTATTACAGGTGGAGATGCACGAGGAGGAGACCTTACTGCAGAGAGAAAAGCTTACCTCTGTGAGGCTCAAGCTTGCTCATACATTCAACGAATAAATCTAGCTGAGGAGGATAGCCCGAGAAAGGTAAACAAAGAGAAATTGGTCATTGGTTTCTCAAAGAACGACCTCGCAGGTGTTCTATATCCTCATGATGACCCATTGGTGATCAAAATGAGGATGAAGGAAGTAATGATTTCAAGAGTACTGGTAGATAATGGTAGCTCGGCAGACATCATGTTCTACTTGTGCTTCCACAGTTTAAATCTAAATCTATCTCAACTGGAGCCTTATCATAGACCCCTCCTCGATTTTGCTGGCGAGAAATTTTTTCCACTTGGGACGATCAAATTGGATATATTCATTGGTACTTGGCCTTCTTGTCGAATAGAAAGAATACGCTTCTTCGTGATGGATAAAAATGTTCAATCAACCTACAATATCATCATGGGAAGGGTAGGATTGAAGAAGTTCGAGGCAGTGCCATCTACGGTACATCAATGCCTAAAATTTCCAACAAATTTTAGAGTAGGAGTTGTGAAGGGTGATCGAAAAGTAGCTTGGGAATGCTACTATTCATCTACCGAGCAAGAGGAATCAAGGAAAAAGACTACTACCTATCAAGTGGAGGAAGGTGCAGAAATTAAAACATTGGATCCTAGAGATGAGTCCCAACTCGTGAAAGGCCAGGTGGTGGAAGCTACTGAAAACATCATTCTGGACGACGAGCACCCTGAACGAACAACTAAAATAGGTTCGTCGTTGGAGGCCTCACTAAAACAGAAATTGATAACTTTCCTGAGAAGCATAAAGCAAACTTTTGCATGGAGTCATGAGGATATGCCCGGAATAAACCCAAATTTCTTATTTCACGAACTCAACGTGAATAAGGAGATCAAGCCAGTAAAGCAGATAAGAAGAGTATTCAGTCCCGAGAAGAATCAAGCTATACAGGAAGAAGTCGAGAAGCTCCAGAAAGCTTGCTTTATTGAAGATGTTAAATATCCAGACTGGTTAGCAAATGTGGTGATGGTAAAGAAAAAGAACAACAAATGGAGGATGTGTGTAGATTTCACCGACCTCAACAAAGCATGACCAAAGGACCACTTTCCCTTGCCCCGAATTGATCAATTAGTAGATACTACCTCGGGACACGAGCTGTTGAGCTTCATGGACGCTTATTCTGGATACAACCAGATTAAGATGAAACCTGAAGACAGGGAGATAACTTCTTTCATTACCCCTAGGGGAACTTACTGTTATAATGTTATGCCTTTTGGTTTGAAAAATACAGGTGCAACATATCAGCGGCTGATGAACAAGGTGTTTGCAGAACAAATCAGTTGCAATATGGAAGTCTATGTTGATGATATGCTGATAAAGAGCAAGAAAACTGCTGATCATCTAGTTAACTTAGGCCAGACCTTTGATCAACTAGATAAATATCAAATGAAGCTGAACCCGACGAAGTGCATATTTGGAGTACGAGAAGGCATGTTTCTCGGGTACATTGTCAATCAACGAGGCATTGAAGCAAACCCTGAAAAGATCAAATCTCTGTTAGAGCTGCGATCTCCAACGACGAAGAAAGAAGTGCAAATTCTTACAGGACGAGTAGCAGCACTCAACAGATTTGTATCGCGAGCAACTGATAGATGTCTCCCATTCTTCAAAACGCTCCGAAAGACTTTTGGGTGGAATGATGAATCTGAGAAGGCTTTTCAAGAATTGAAGAAATATCTGGGAGCACCTCCACTATTGTCCAAGCCAGTGATGGGAGAAAAATTTTACTTGTATCTGGTAGTGTCAGAGAATGCAGTTAGCTCTGCATTAATAAGAGTGGAGAATGGAGTGCAAAAACCGATTTATTACACTAGCAAAGCCTTCCGAGGAGCAGAGATCAGATATCCAAAGCTGGAAAAATTGGCACTAGCATTGATCGAGGCAAGTAGAAGAATGAAGCCATACTTCCAGGTTCATACTATAGTCGTATATACCGATATGCCATTGAGGCAAGCTCTTCATAAACCAGAAAAATCAGGAAGATTGATGTATTGGGCAATAGAGCTCGATGAATATGACATAATTTATGAACCCAGATCATCGCTTAAAGGGCAAGCAGTAGCAGATTTTATAGCAGAGTTCACCTATCCTGATACCCCGAGGAGCAAAAGCTGCTCACCGATCAACCTGTGGATGTTACAGAATCATCAAATTCAAGCCCAAACCAACTTAGGTTGGTAAAAGGGCAAGAAGTGATGATTGACGAACAACAAGAAATATTAGGAGAGGGTGAAAGGAAGTAACAAATTTTCCACCGAGGAACTCTGTCAGATCTGAAATTTGAAGACGAGTTACATATATGGAGTTTATATGTGGATGGCTCATCTTGCATAACAGGCTGTGGGGCAGAGATTGTTCTTAATAGTCCAGATGAGGTCGACATGGAATATGCCCTACGCTTCCAATTCAAAGCTTCGAATAATAAGGATGAATATGAAGCCATGATTGCAGGTCTTAGTTTGGTAAAAACCATGGGGCAGAGCAGGTTATTGTCTTCAGTGACTCGTAATTGATCATAAATCAAATGATGGGAGTATATGCGGCCAAAGGAGAATTAATGATCAAGTATCATGCAAAGGCAAAGGAATTGGTATCAGAATTTGCTGCTATTCAGCTGGTCAGAATACTAAGAATGGAGAATGCGAGGGCAGATGCCTTAGCTCGATTAACATCAGCTACTCGTACTGAGCTACGAAGAACAATCCCAATTGACGTTTTAGCTGGTCGGAGTATAGATGAAGATTTGACGATGAATTTTATTACCCTTAATTTAGGACTATCTTGGATGGATTCCATCAGGGCATATATTGAGGAGGGGGAATTACCAACTGATAAACTTGTAGCCAAAAAACTGAAGTTTAAAGCTGCTCGTTATGTACTGAATAATGGTATTCTGTATAGACGAGGAATTGTAGCAGGTTTGTAAAGATGTGTGCATCACATCGAGGTGAAAGACTTGATTGAAGAGATCCATGAAGGGTCCTATGGAGCCCATGTAGCAGGTCGGACGCTTTTGCAAAGGGTTATGACGCAAGGATACTACTGGCCAATGATGAGGGTTGATTGTATAGCCTATACTAAGAAATGTGACAAGTGTCAGCGCTTCTCCTCCATCTGAAGAAATACCCAAGCGTTGTTGACACCCATTACTTCCCCTTGGCCATTTGCTATGTGGGGAATTGACTTGGTCGGACCACTTCCAACGACCAGAGGAAGATTTAAATATCTCGTCATCGCAGTGGATTATTTTACTAAGTGGGTAGAAGCTGAGTCTCTTGTCGACATGACGTACGAGAATGTGTATCAATTTATTTAGAAAAATATCATCTGTAGATATGGTCTTCCCCATGCATTCATTACCGACTATGGAACACAATTTGACAACGAGGAGTTCGCTGCCTATTGTCATCAGTCAAATATCTTGAAGATCCACTCGGCACCAGGCCATCCCCAAAGCAATGGACAAACTGAAGTAACAAACAGAACGCTACTGAATGGCTTGAAGAAAAGACTGAATAGCGCGAAGCAAATTGGATCAACGAGCTACAATCAGTACTATGGGCTTACCGAACTACTCCCCGAATAGAAACAGGTGAATTTCCATATATGCTGGCATTTGGAAGTGAAGCCGTTATACCTGGAGAGTTGGGTCTCCCGACACACAGAGTACTGAATTTCAATTCCCTTGTCAGCGACTTAATGAGAAGATTGGATTTAGACATGCTCGAGGAAGTTAGAGAAGAAGCAGCCATCAGGAATGCTGCTTACCAACAACGAACAACTTTGTTCTACAATAAGAGAGTAAAGAAGTGCGGCCTGAAAAAAGGAGACTATGTGCTAAAGAAATTGATTCAAAAGCACAATAAATTGGAAGCAAACTGGCATGGACCTTACCGAGTTACAGAAGTTGTTCGACCAGGAACCTATAGAATATCAACTTTAGAAGGGCAGGAGTTTAAGAATGCATGGAATGCAGAACACTTGCGCAAGTATTATCAGTGATGTAAAATCTCATGTAGTACATTTTCGTTAATATGAATAAAGTGACAATGTTCTGTCCAGTTCTCTCCTTTTGTTGGATTTTTTTTGCAAAATACTAGTGCTACACACTACTCATCAAAACTCAGACTACTCAAAACTATTCCTAAAAATGCCAACTAAGGTTGGTTAGGAAGTAAAAATTCCAACTAAGGTTGGTTAGGAAGTAAAAATGCCAACTAAGGTTGGTTAGGAAGTAAAACTATTCCTAAAAATGCCAACTAAGGTTGGTTAGGAAGAAAAACTATTCCTAAAACTGCCAACTAAGGTTGGTTAGGAAGAAAAACTATTCCAAAAAGTGCCAAAGTTGGTCGGTAAGAAAAAATCCACTAACTATGGTTGATCGGGAATAAAAACCCACTAACTGTAGTTGGTCGAGAAGGAAAATTTACCGACCTTGGTTGGTCGGAAACATTTTATGAGTACGAGAAAGTTATCGAGCAAAATTTTTGATACTCGCAACTTTTTAAATTACTACCAGGTTGGTCGAGAAACAAAACATCATTAAGTTTGGTTAGTTGTCAAATGATTACCACAAATTCAAACTAGTCGATAATAAGTTTTAATGAACTCTATGTTGATCGACAAATAACACAATGTTGTTATCTTTTTAACAGATATACATATATAAAGTGTTTTACAACCACAATGCAATGGCAATCAAGATTGCGAACAAAAATAGAAGTCTTTCATTAAATTAAAAAACAGAATACATTGAGAATGAAATACAAATTAATTATTACATCAAGATTCCTATTCTATTGGTTTCTTCCCCTCTTCTTTTGAAACAGGTTCCTCGCCAGCAGGAGGATCGTCTAAAGCATAAAGGGAGTGTATGAAATTAAGATCTTTAAGAATCCTGATGTTCATCACAGATGCTTGATCGAGTAGGTGCTCGGGGCGAGATATTTTAGCATTGGAATGGAGACTATAATCGAAAAGGTATTTGGAAATCAAACACTGAGGGATTACCCGGGCAGGGATCCAGCTCATGTCGAGTTTGAAGGGTGGCACTAGTAAGTCGAGCAACCCAGGATTATGATAATCCCACAAGTAGTGACCTTGTTCCAGTTGTAGTACACCCAGGGCATTCAACCACCCTTGTTTGTAACCTTCATTATTCGCATTTTGGATCCGATCATCCAAATGGTAAAGAGCCTCATTGTAGCCAACCATCCAAAATTCTCTGGGCTACTTGTGGAACTGATAAGTCAACCTTTCTTACTTCTCGTGAAGACTTTTTATAAAGAGTTCTTTATTCTCCAAGGCAGACTTCTGTGCAGAAAGCTGCTCATCCAGATTCCTGATCTTCTTAGACATCTCAGCCAATGCCTGGTTCTTTTCCATCAGTTGGAAGGCCTGGTTCTCCAGAGCAGATTGAGTTCTCTATTCCTCGACAGTAATCTGAGCAGCTCTTGTTCATCCCCGAGGAGCTCTTGCTCATCCCCGAGTAGATGTAGAAGGGCCAGCTCTCTTCAAGGTTTCTAATTTATCCCTCAGGTTGGCGTTTTTCACCTCCAAAAAAGAGAATCCCTCGTCGTTCACAGGGACCAAAGCGTTTAAGGTGGAAGCTGCAGACTTCAACTGAGACACCTCTCTTTGCAGGTTATTATTTTCCTGCTCTAACAACTTAGCTATTTGTCTGTGCTCTTTGACCTCAGCCTTCAAAGTTCTCTCCCTCACATCATAAGCAGCAAACAGTTTATCGTATCCCTTATCAGCACTGAGTTGCTATTACTTCTTCTCGTATCCTTCGTGCAAAAGGGTTATAGATTCCTTATATTGTTGTTGAAGCTCTTTAAGAGTTCCTTGGAGATCTTCAATCATTTCATAATATGCTACATTGTTAGCCACTGCATGGTCCAGCAGGCACTTCAAATACTGGTAGGCTAAAATTGCTTGCTCTGAAGCACCTTGACCGAGGATGTCAACGATTTGTGCTGCACTCATATATGTATGACCAGCTTTGAAGTACTCATTGCATTGCCTCAACAATTTTGTATCATGAGCAGACAATAATTCCATCCTGGCCATAAACTAGTAAAGGAAGAGAAAGCAAGAATCAATAAGAGTTCAAATAAGAGAAACAACAGTATGAATAGGCGAAACTTTAAATTTTATTACATCATCATAAAGGAGAAGTACAAAATTCAAAGTTACATTTGATAAAGAAAAATAAACAGAGAGAAAAATTCGAACAACTCTACACCTTTTCCTTGTCTCCCAAAACTTTCTCGGGAGGCTGGGACGAGGAGGTAGGTTGCTCGGATGGTACAGAGGATTGCTCGGGGAGTGCTGGAAGTTGCTCATTTGAAACAATGGATGGTTAAAGTTGCTCGCTGGTGGACTGGATAGCTGGGGAATGAGGAATTTGATCTCCCATCACCATGGAGGATTCCTTAGAGGCGGCTTCGTCCTCTTCTTCAGGAGTTGGAGGGGGGCCCGGGATGTGTCGCTGAAACAGGTCAAAATTTTCATCGACCTTCATCTCTTGTAGAGCAGCGACCCAGCCATCCCTAAAGTATTTGTGGCTACCATATTCCACCTGTGACATCATGGCAGTCAGACCTTTATTCCACCCCTTATCCCAACCAGTGCTGAAAGACTTTTTTATAGCCAACTTCCTTTTCGCTTTCTCCAAGGAAAGCTTCTCAGAAAGAAGATCCTCGGCAACCTTTAGCTTATTCTCTATTTCTTCCTTTTTACGACCTACTTCACGAAGTTGGCCCAACTCTTCTTCAGCATTTTTGAGCTTACTTTCAAGCCCCCTAGCATTTTTGAGCTTCTCATCGAGCTCTTTATTCTTCTCTTCCAAGTTTTTTATTTTCTTCTCCAAACCTTTGGAAACTTCAACAACTTGGTTTCTCTCCTGCTCGGTGGAATCAAGTTTCTCCTCCCAAGCAGCCTTATCATCATCATACTTCTGACGAGAATCTTTCAAAGACTGTGTCAGGCCCACCAAAGCTTCCTCTACACCAGACGAGGAGCTTGAAGCTTTAATAGCTTCATCTTTCTTTGAAATGGTATTAAAACAGGTCACCAACTGGGAAAAAAAAATGATATCAAGTCAGTACACAGATGTAACAAGGGAAAAATGAAAGTTGAGGACAATGATACTTACAGAAGCTATATGACGAGCAGCTAATGAGGTAACCATGTCCCGAGAAAGATTTTCTTCCATACCTTGGATCTCGAGAATGATCCAAGACTTCATCGAGCTCATGGCAGAGCTCGGGGCAACAAAAGTGGGAACACCACTTCCAGTAATCGGGGGCTGAGAGATGGATTCAGCCAAATTGATCGAGGAGCTCTTCTTCAGCTTCCTCGGGGAAACATGAATGGTCTCGACTAACGATGTAGTCTTAGTCGGAGAGATAACAATCACCTCGCTTGGAACAACGGCCTTACTCGGAGCCACTGGGGGCTTCTCGGCAACCTTCACATTAGTAGCCGTAGGGGGTGCATTAATCTTCTTTGTCCCCTCTTCTGGAACATTATGTTTACTTCTCTTTGCCGAGGAAAATTTCTCAAAGATGGAAGGAGCTCTTCTTTCACTCAGAGGGATATGAGACTTAGGTGAACAACTTGCAGAAGCAGGTACTGGTTCTACCTCATTTATCACCGGACGAGCAGTAAAAGATGAGGTGTAACTCTTATACTGCAAAAAATATGAAGCTGACCTGATATGCTCGTCAGCAACAGTCTGATGCAAACCCCAGATAAGTTTTAGATGTTTTAAATTAACTTCTGTCTCTTTTGGAGACCTTCTTTTGCTGTCAACTGCAAATAAATGAAAATCAAAATATCAGTGACACATTTTATCAAACACAAAGGAAGCATAATTTCAAAAATAAAATAAAATAAAAATAACCTATCCCATTGCCATAGGGAGGACATCTAGGACCCTGGTACACATTATTTCCAGTCAGTGGAGGGTGTTGCCAATTTTTCATAACAACCCCGTGCTCGAAGTAGTCCCTATTGGCATCTGGGAGATTGACCACTAAAGCCCTATTTAAATACCTAGTTTTTAAATAAAAAGTATTGTCACCAATAGTCCATCTATAATAGGACATAATTTCTGGACTTCCTATACGAGTTCCATGAATTTGATTTAATCTATGAACTCCGTTAACTATTCTCCACGTATTGGGGGCTATTCTTGCTGGAACCACGTCAAAATATTGACAGAATTCCAGACATAAAGGGTTTGGGGGAAAAGATTAGCCACATTCAGCGACAAAAAGACTGGGGAACCAATGTCCCTAAGACAAACGAAAATAATCTAAAGGCTCAGAAAGTTCCTCCAAAATAACCCATGAAGGAATAGAGAAATCAGAACGAAACTTATCAAGCGACTCTACAGGGTAAACCATGATGAGTAAAGGAAATCAAAGAGAAAGAAGAAGATCTAACAGGAAAAAGGATGACTCTGTTGACAACGAATGATGAAAGGGATGAACGCACAGGAGAGAGAGACAATGGAAAACTCAAAGAGACAAATTTGAAAAAGTAAAAGACGAGAGGATTTTCTGCAATGCTTAAATACCCTGTCTTGGGAATGGGTAAAGATAATGATTACAAAAAGAGACGATTACGTTACCAGCGACTAAAAAGACAAAAAGGGCGCGGGAATCGAAGCGGTTATAAAAATTCAAAAAGTTCGATTCTACGAATTTGGAAGGAGAAATAAATACAAAAGAAAATACTCATAAATTTCAGGATGACCATTTAAAACCGCCATATTTCGAGAAAGAATGTTCCACACTCCTTAAATTTCGAACTGTGAAACATTGGGGGCTTCTATTGATACCAAATTTAGTCTACTGACATGGCTCAATTGAGTGAAGACACGTGGCAATCTGCGTGGTAATAACAAACACTTCCGAACAACACCTTGACTTTGAGGAACTCAACTTCCCCGACCCACTTAGATACTCCGAGAAATAGATGCTCTCCGAGGAACCATACTGCAACGAGGAACTCTGCTTCCCCGATCAACTCAGATGCTCCGACCAACAAGAGTTCTCTGAGGAACTTTAATACATCGAGCAACTTATGAGTACCGAGCTATTTAGGCGGTCCGAGCAACTTAGGCGGTCCGAGCTGCACCTCGAACAGAGCATTAATAGCAGGATAACCAACAGATTGACTGTGCATTAAATGCTTATTATTATCATACAGATGTATACGCCTAATGGATAGCTATGTATTACCCTTTCACATGTACAGCCTGAGGGCTATAAATACATTGTATCATCCTCATTGTAAGGGGATCGGGAATTTCTTGACTAAACTGGTAATCAAGAATTCCCAAACAGTCAGCAATAATAAAAATAGTGGACGTAGGCCATTCTTATAAGGCTGAACCACTTTAAAATTTCTTTGTCTCATTTTATTTTATTTGTGATTAAATAATTAGATATAATCTAATTTTTTACATCAATAGTGGGGATTTAATCACCCTTCCTTGGCTCGAAAATCACTAATTAACCGAGCATTTGCATATCCCGAGCCATCACATTTAATTTAAAATCAAGTAGACGTTGGCCTTAGGATATCACACAGCTCATAGGAAACCTCTTAACGAGGCTAGAATTAAAAGCTACTCCAAGACGAACTTGTCAAATCGATCCTATTTCACCTTGTCTAGGATTGGTGGTTTTTAATGTGTCTTCGTACCGACCACCTACCTGGAGGAAAAATAGGGATTTGAGGCTATAACTGTAGTTGGTCGTCTTTTAAATTCTCCCTTGTCAAAGAGTAAGAGTTTTCTAATTAGGGAGATTAATTTGGAGACCCCTGTGTCGTCGATCAATCTCGAGAAAACTAGATTTTAAAATTGAAATTCCCCACACCTAAATTAGATATTTCAAATTGCTTTGTGTTAGCTAGGAATTAAGTGGTTTGAGTTAATCCTTTTTTTTCTCTTCAAATAAAAAAAAAATTGAGTGAGCTTAGTGTATGCGTAGTTGGTTTCGAGATCATACTGGTCGTTTGTTGAGTGTGGAGTCTAGCATTCCCGACACTTACGTAGGAGATTTTCGATATTCACCGAGATGGGAGATGAGTTAGCACCACGTGCCCTTAAAGATTACCTTTATCCGACTAGGTCTAGTCAGCCTTCATGCATACTTCTCCTCGATCACAATGCAAATAATTTCCAATTCCATTCGGGAACAATCCAATTGTTTCCCGTGTTTTGCGGTACTGAAAAAGAGGATCCCTGCCTTCACGTGCGTGAATTCATGGAAATATGTGGGACCATTAAGTACCAACAAATCTCCGATGAGATTTTTAAGCTCAAATTGTTCATGTTCTCGTTGAAAGACAAAATTAAGAGTTGGTTTAACTCGTTAAAACCCGAATCCATAACCACTTGGAACCAAATGAGTGTTACCATCCTATAACAATTCTTTCCTAACCAAAAGACGGCGTCGATACGTCAAGCCATCAACACATTTAGCCAAAAGGAGGGAGAATCATTGTGGATGTATTTGTAGTGATTCAAGGACTTGCTACTGCAATGTCCGCACCATGGGATTGAGATGGGATGCCAACTGAGAAGAGTGCGCGCTTGCGTTCAAATTAGGAAATTATATAATTAAACTCAGTTCAACCCAAATTAAATCCTAAACATGCAACTAGGTGTGATTGAATAAGATGTAGAACATGCAGAAACATTCAAACACACACAAGTGAGGAAAAATCTCCCAAAGGGGCAAAACCATTTATTTCACCATAATTTTGTAAGGTACGATTTACACGGATTACAATGAAATACAAGGGTGACACAGAATTACACGCAGGCATCGGATCTGTAGTCAGCGGATGGAAGTTTCCCTTTCCAGGAGGGCAGCTATAAAGAAGAAAGTCGGTCTTCTCCACAAGGGTATGAACAGCAATGGTGTTTGTGTTCTAGGGTTTCAAAACGATTCACAAATTATTTGGAAATTTATGTGAATCAAAACATGAGTTTGGTAATTCACAAAGATGAAGACTTTGAGTTTATGAACTCTGAAAATCGTGTGTAGAAGTCTTTCCAAACCAATCTCCGAAGTTGGTTTATAAAGGAATAACATGGCCTAAAAAATCTCTGCACGATCTATTTAATTTTATCCCAGGCGGACCAGTCCGGGTCTGAGACGAATCGGTCCGAGGGGGTGGATCGGTTCTTTTTAATTTTAGCATTATCGATTCGATACCGGTCCGGGGTCTACTGTATCTTCAGCAAGCGGATCGGTCCGGTTGAGGGGCAGACCGGTCCGGGGTTAGATCAGTTCGTTTATTCTGGGCGGACCGGTCCAGCTGTGCCGAATTCTGATTCCTTATCTTCTTTGATATTCGGATTCGTTGATGACGATATGAATCTTATATTTCTTCAATGGTGTAACGACTTATGACATACAAATTGATAATGGACACAAATGTCCTTACAAATCTCCCCTATGTCTATGCCGATACACACATAAAACTAAACATCCTCATTATCAAATTACAAAGTGCCTATACAAATCTACCCTTCCATGAACCCAAAACTGAAAAGGTATAAGTGAATAAGACTTCATCGTTTGGTCTTCAACTCTTCAGGAATCTCAACGCTTTTCTCACCAGGGTGTGCAATTCAGAAATTATCAAAGAAGTACCCTACACACATGAGATAAAGCAAAATACCAAGTGACGTATCGAGTTTGAAATGAGATAAACATAGATATCAAATGATGAAAGCATACTGTATCAAATCAAATCTCAAAAACTCAAAACTCCCCAAAATATGATATCAAATCAAATCTCAAAAACTCAAAACTCCCCAAAATATGATAATTCCTTCTCCCCCTTTTTATGATGTCCCCAAATAGACATATTAAAAGAATAAATCAAACAAGCAAAGCCGGGGTGTCACAAGGAATAAACAACTATTTCTTTGAATTTTTCAAAAATTTTCAAACAAACAAGAACACGCCATGAACGAACACAAAACAACCAAGTCGATGATGGTGTAAATGAATGGGTGTGATCAAATTCGATAGGAAAGTCAATGCATACAAACATGACATATGTGCACGATGAATATCGGATACTCCTAACGAATGAACTCAAAGTCTTCCTTTGGTGTAAAAAGGTGGTAATATGAGACATTGACTCAAACAAATCAACAAATCAAAGCTCAAAGTAATTTCCACACCAATAACGTCCAAAACGATTTTCATGCTTTTTCAGGATTTTTAAGGAAGTGCAAACCCGTTTATATTCTCCAACCAAACTCTCTCAGATTTATATTTTGAATAGAGGCATCCTAAATTCTCAAACTTTAGAGAATTGAAGTTGGAACCTAATGGCCCATATTTGGCATGAATTGCTTTTTATTGCCTTTACATTTTTTCGGGGCTCTTTTAACCTCTTTGGACCTCGGATAATAAAAGTCCTCCATTTTTAGGTCCTTTTGAATGGTGGCTTTTGCGCAAAGAATAGATAATGACCTTTCGCATCCCCTCCTCGTTCACAATACAACACACAATCTCACCAAAACGATTTTTACATGCAGTCCAATCTTGTCAAGTTTTATCGCATATTGAACGTTGTATAGACAGAATTGAGATGGAAAAACTCAAACCAATATGTGATAGACAAGTGCAATAATCAAATATAGCCGTGCATGTGTGTAGTAAAGGATATAGCAGTCAAACATGTAGGAAAATATCACTAATTACATCTCAAAGACTCCAAACAATGTAAAGCACATGGATGAAATGATGTAGCGTCTCAAATCTCTATCAAACAGTCACATGGATATACGAAGTGAAGTTGTGACTTGGCTATCTTAAATGCTCATCCACAAAAGGTGCAAAACAGAAATATTTTTGGATTTTTCAAAAATTTTTATAAAAGAAAAATCTTTTTGTGCTTTTCTCAGAGTTTTTCCTAAAAGAAAATATTTTTGTATTTTTCAAAAGCAATATAAAAAGCAAAAAGAATAAATACACTAGTGATACAATCTAGCAATAGGAATCAAAGGATATGATGATGACAATGCATCCTATGCTAGACACGGACCAACCCCTCAGTCAACTGTGCAAATCCCCAAAGACTTCCTAAGACTCTCAAATCTAAGGGCATCTAAAGCTTTCGTGAAAATATCGGCTAACTGACAATCGGTAAGAATGAAACTCAGGGATACGACCTTCTCCTCAACTAACTGACGTAGGAAGTGCTCGCGTAACCTAATGTGCTTTGTGAGTGAATGTTGGACGGGATTGAAGGATAGGTGAATCGCACTCGTGTTATAATAGGAAATGAAATCCCATAATCCTCTAACATTTGCTTCATCCACAAGAGTTGCGTGCAACAACTCCCGACGGCGATGTACTCAGCCTCTGCAGTGGATAAAGAGATGGATTTTTGCTTCTTGCTCAACCAAGAGACAAGAGCAGAACCAAAATAGAAACACCCACCAGAAGTGCTCCTACATCCATCTGCATCTCCGTCCCAATCAACATCTGAATAGGCGAACAAACGGTCATCAGTATCAAAGGAATACCAAACACCGTATGAGAGAGTCCCACTCACGTATTTGATGATATGTTTTAGAGCGAGTAAGTGTGACTCTTTTGGAGATGCCTGATATCGCGCACAGACTCCAACACTAAAGGCGATGTCGGGACGACTAGCAGTCAAGTAGAGAAGACTACCTATCATACTTCGATACAAGGTTTGCTCTACGTCCTTGCCTGAAGTGTCCTTACTAATCTTGATAGAAGTACTCATAGGTGTACATGCATGCTTAGCGGAGTCTAAACCAAATTTCTTCACAAGATCTCTAGCATACTTGGATTGGGAGATGAACATCCCATCCTCTAGCTGATGAACCTGGAGACCGAGGAAGAAAGTAAGCTTACCTACCATGCTCATCTCAAACTCACTTTTCATTTCCTTTTCAAAGTGATGAGCATGTTGAGAGCACGTGGATCCAAAGACTATGTCGTCCACATAGACCTGGGCAACCAAAATTGCACCGTCATCTCTCCTGACGAACAACGTCATATCAACTCCCCCTCTCTTGAAGCCACGGGCTAAGAGATAGGAAGTAACCATTTCGTACCAAGCACGAGGTTCTTGCTTCAAACCATACAAGGCTTTTCTCAGATAATAGACGTGCTCAGGTTGCTTAAGGTCTTCAAACCCTTTTGGTTGTTCCACATAAACTTCTTCCTATAGAATGCCATTCAGGAAGGCACTCTTGACATCCATCTGATATAACTTAAACCGAAGATGACATGCGATGGCGAGTAGTAAGCGGACGAACTCAAGCCTCGCAACAGGAGCAAATGTCTCTCCAAAGTTTACACCCTCTATCTGTGTGTAGCCTTGGGCGACCAACCTAGACTTATTTCTGATTATGGTACCATATTCATCCATTTTATTCTTAAAAATCCACCGAGTACCTATCACATTAGTATCACTAGGTCGGAGGATAAGTTCCCATACATTGTTCTTTTTAAACTGAAGCAACTCATCCTGTAAGGCAGATATCCAGTGTTCATCCTTGAGGGCTTCTTTGTGATTCTTGGGCTCGACTTTGGACGTGTAGCAAAGATGGCTAACAATGTTCTCTAGCTGAGCACGAGTCTTAACCCCTAGAGTGGGATCACCAACAATAGCAAAAGGGTCATGACTCTTGCGAACCCAAGCGGGTGTGTCCCCTAACACAGGAGTAGGGTCCACAGAGTGTGGGTGAGGGACAAGTAGATCACTATCAGAAGAGTCCTCAATCTCACACTGAAGGTTAGGATCAATAACCGTCGGAGGTTCAACATCTTGCACGATGACATTTATTGATTCCATAACCTTAGAGCTCTTCAGGTTAAAAACCCGGTACGCTCTACTATTTGATGAATATCCTAGAAATATTCCCTCGTCGCTCCGGGAGTCAAACTTTCCTAATTGCTCTCTATCCCGTAGGATGTAGCATTTACTCCCAAAAACACAGAAATATGCCAGGTTAGGTTTCTTTCCAGTCCACAATTCATAAGGCGTTTTAAGAGTGTGTGGACGTAAGTAAATCCTATTCACCATGTGGTATGCAGTAGACACTGCCTCTGCCCAAAATCTCCTAGAGACTTGACGACCTAGAAGCATAGATTTAGCCATCTCCTGGATCGTTCTATTCTTTCTCTCAACAATCCCATTTTGCTGAGGAGTCTTCACAGCAGAAAACTCATGTTTGATCCCAAGGCTATCACAATAAAAATCTACCTTTGCTTCCTTAAATTCAGTGTCGTTGTCACTATGTATCCGGTTAATAGTGACTCCGTGTTGATTTTGCAGGACATGACACTTGGTCGTTAAAAACTCTACAGCATCAGATTTCTCTCTCAGAAAGCCTATGATGGAGTATCTAGAGAAATCGTCTACCATCACGAGGATATACCTCTTACCACCCAAACTCTCAGTACGAGTGGGACCCATAAGATCCATGTGAATTAGCTCAAGAACTCGAGAGGTGGTAATAGAATGCAACTTCCTATGAGGGCTCCGAATTTGCTTTCCCAACTGACAGGGTCCACAAACCGTGGAAGTTGACTTTCCAAGAGATGGTAAGTCACGTACTAGGTCCTTTTTTACTAAATGAGTCAAATCTCTAACATTCACGTGACCTAGACGTTGGTACCACAAATCCATAGGAGTGATCGTTGCGCTGTTGCCGATAAGTGAGGAAGTAGGTACAGTCCCATAGCAATTATCCTCGGTCCCCACCCCTTGCACTAAAAGTTTACCGGCTTGATTATAGACATTACACGCGTCCCGATCAAACTTTACTACAAAGTCAGCGTCGCACAGCTGGCTAATGCTGAGAAGGTTTTCTTTCAAACCTTTGATGTACAAAACATTCTCTAGCTTAGGAAATCCTGGTAACGCCACAGTACCTCGTCCCATAGTGCTAGACTTGCTCCTATCTCCAAAGGTGACTCTACCATCCTTATAATCCTCAAGGTGGGTAAAAAATGTGACATCACCTGTCATGTGTCTGGAGCATCCACTATCAAAATACCATTGTGAGGTATTATGTGCTTTGAGAGCAACATGAACAACAAGGGATTTCTTATCTTTATTAGGCATCCAAGAAGTGGTAAACCTTTGTTTACCCTTGTTGTTGTTGATTTTAACCGAAACGTGAGGAGCATTCACTGACGGCAAAGATATCCGTCAGAATTCCTCCATCAAACTCTATGATGTGGCGGCTAAAAACTCAACACGCTCTCTCAGACATGAAAATTCATCTGTATGACGTGGTGGAGCAGAAGTACGTTGTGTTCGACCCAAACTATAGCAAAACTCCCTAAGGTGGCCTTTTCTTTTGCAATATGTACAAAAGAACACAATATTAGGCAGCCCTTGGTTTGATTTTCTTGGTCGAACTCTCCTTCGTAGATTTTGGCGATGACCATAAGGAGTAGTAGTGAACTCAGGAACTGGTCCAGGTGCAATTTGGGACGTGGAGGAACCATCATAACCAATTCCCTGCCGATCACCAAAACCTAAAGCGGGGCCGAGGAGCATCTTTCCCATCTTCCCAGATCTATCCTCGATTTGTACCTTGACTTCCCGTGCTTTCTCAAGATCATGAGTCAGCTGTTTTAATTAGTTTATCAAGATCATCTGGCTGCCGATGGTGCATGAATCCGAGTTGTATCGAAGGAGTTATGGCATTTTTGGATGATTTTTACTTCAAATTCACACTCAAGAGCACATTCAAGGGCATTTTAGTCATTTACTAATTTAGTTTTTTGGCCTAATGTCTCCTTGGATGTTGTATCCCTCTGATTTATCTTCGAGTAGCCTATGACCGTGCCTCATTTTGAGTTATAACGAAGAAGTTACGACATTTTTCATAAAGTTGAACAAAGCTGAGAATTGTAGACGTGTTAAACTGAATCGATTCGGACAGGCCAAATTGATTCGATTTTCCACCAGAAAGTTCACAAATTTCTCCTTTTAAGTTGGTATTTGGTGGGGTATTTTTATGTAAAAATTATATTAAGTTGGGACATCAATTTTAGACGAGAGAAGCTTCATTTTAGGTTAGTTTTTTGAGGATTTTTTGTGGAGCTTCCTTCTCCTCTCTCTTTGGAGTAAAACCCATTTATGTAAGTTACTATTCATTATCACTTTCCTTTGTTTCTTTCTTTGTTCTTCATTTTCTTGCTTTGGAGTTAATTTTCATGCTTAGTTAAGTTGTTGTTGGTTGTTTATTTGTTGTTTTCTTCACTTAGTAGCTGTTTTAATTAGTTTATTTATGTTGTGTGAGTAGTTATAAAGGGTCGGGGTTGTGTTCCGCCATTAATGGGTTTGAGATCTGAAAACTAGGTTTTTTGTAAAATTGTGTGTAATTGAAACCGCACATATCAAAGTTGTAATGTTATGCATCTATCTTTCTTTGTCACACAACATTAGAGTTTATAGCGACAACCCTAATTTAATCCGCTTGTGACCATTTTGGATTAAGTGTTTTATCAAGTATTTCTGGGTTAAAATCGTTTCATGCGCGATGTTTTTGATTAATTAAAAATGCTCGATTAAATTTCTTTCGAGTAGTTGTTTCGATCCGTGTGGTGGAATGCGATCTCGATCCTCGCTTTACTGTTGTGTAGTGTAACTTATTCTTTTATTTTGTCACCATTCCCAACCATCACTTTTTTGTTTTATTTATATTACACTTTTATTTTTAAAGTTCTAAAGCAATTGAAATCCAAAATTCAATCACTCCTTGTGGATTTCTTACGATACCCGACATACTGATGTGCTTGCCTTGCAAGTGTAGTAGTAGCTTAGGTTTTTTCATGTAGAGTGAGAACCAAAATCAACGACAGTGTCCCTACACAAACACTCGGTTTACCTCGCATCACATTACTCACCTCATTTGAGGTATTATCTTATTCACAAAATCTTTGTAGATGACAATACATGGAAAAGTTGTGTCAGTGATCCTCCACTACTACATAGTAAAGAAAAAGCATATGATATAAGAAAGTATGCAAAAAATTTAGTTTAGTTATTGGAATTGGAAATCAACTTGTAAATTGTAAAATTTTTAATATGTGCCACACTACATTCCAGAACTCATCCTATTAGTATAAATTACGATTTCTAAAATTAAAATTATCATAATAAGCATTAGAAAATATAAATTTATATTGACTAATCTAAGAACATTCAAAGAGTTAAAATTAGGAAAACTTAATTGTTATGGATTTGTTAAGCTTAAAATTTGGCTACCAGATACTTGGGGTAAAATGAATACTTTATATGAAATCTAGTGGACGAAAGTCAAACAAGATGATTTTCATCTACTTTGAGGGAGTTTATAAAATAAAATAAATGGGTACCAAAATACACCCAAGAATAAATGAGCAGGGTTCGAATCTCAAATGACACTAATATCATCTAATAAACTTTTGTTTAAATTATTATTTGTGTTTACATTTGTGTTATGGTTTTTCAATCGCGTCTCTTCAACATATCCCATCTCGAGAACAACTGCATACCTAATAATTTTTAAAAATAATTTTGGTCCACACCATCCCACGCATAAATTTTAATTTTTAAAGCCTGTAAACTACAAACTCTAACACACATACAATGACTACATGTGTATCCAAAAAAAATTAATTGATTGAACATATTGCTATAATATTGGGGGTATTGTTATAGTTCAGCGAATGATAAAAGAAAGATTACTTCATGGATTCGTAATGTTTTTAAAATTTATTTAAAAAATATATCGACCAATTACAAATAAGGGATTAATCTTGATCACAAATTAAAAGAGTGGTTTTAAATGAAAAACCTTGTTACACAACTGTATAATGATCAAGGGTTAGTACTGTTATATTTACCATAATTTTTACATTTTCTAGCCATATTGGTTTGACATGATTGTACCTTTTACGTCAATTAATAGTTCAAGAATTTAATTCACCCAATAAGAAATGGTGTTACGAATATCCTTTTTATTTAATTAATGAGAATCCCCCAAATTTTTTTTTTTTTTTTAAGTTTACAGTGATTTCTTAATTTTTTTAGAACACTATAAAGTTAGATGTCTTCTAAAATATAAGTTCATTTTTTATGAAATATATATATATTTGGAATCTCTTAATGAGATCTATTATAAGAGCACAATTATGCTCAAAAGCTCCATAGGATTAAATTGTCTTATCCCGTTCCAAAACATATTGAGTCGTAGTCTAAGTTATCCAGCTTTATCTTTATCTGAAAAGCTACCTCATGCCATGACCATTTAGATTACCACTTTAAGGTAAATGTAAAGCACTTAGAATGACATAGATTTATGACCCTTGTTTTACAATAACTTAAATTAAATTTTCTTAAATTGAAAAATATGTTAAAAGTTACGTGTGAGTTGAGTTGGATAACATGAACAAATACACTATGCAGTATTATTTTTTTTTATAGAAAAAATATGTTCACAAAAATTGTATTCTTATGTGTATTTTAAGTATGAGTTTTCTAGGTTGAGAACAAACATACTTAAAGTGCTTGCCAAAATATTTTAAAACTATTGGATGGAAAATACGTGTTCTAATCTCAAGATAAAGTCGCGACCTACCTCACTATAGCTTCACCACAATGAAGGTCTTTCGTGGCTGCATTTGTTTAAGTCTAAATTCTCTGGACATTATCATGACCTGGATTATCACCATAGGTTTTCCCTAGGCAGTAATTTCCTTGCTGCAGTGACACTTTAACGATAGGTACAGATCTGGCAAAAAAGACAATGTGCCCAAAAGATTGCATTGTAAAATATGAAGATTATCTTTTGTAGCCATATATTTTATTGTGTCTAAGAAGTAACCTATTTTGTGGGAATGAGAATGACTTAAAGGGTTTGAGAGCTTATGTCCAAAATTTTGAAAACACTTATTTAATTCATCTTCTTCTTCATCACAAAATACGGTGAAGATTTTTTTGAAGAAAGTTTTTCATTGTTTCATCAAGTTAAAAAAATAAAATTTTCTCAAGAGTAAAAACTATATTTGTATTTTTGAGATATCCATTACTATCATTCTAGTTTAAAGTTAATTGAAGTTTGATTACTTCTCTCAAGACTTGAATAAATATTTTTTTATAAAATTTGTTCTTGAGAAACTTTAAATATTTTTTATATCTCAAAAATACTTTATGAGTTTGTTTTGATTAACCAAACACTTTTTGAGACTTCCGCCAACCTTTAAAACCCTCACATCCTAGGAAGTTAGATCTACATTAGTGTCTTTTCACTTGTTCCTTTTTTAACACAAAAGGTTTTCTTCAACTTTAAAGAAGATTTGGTGAAAACATGACATTATCAATGGAACTTAATATCTGCGACTTGGCGAGTGGTCAAAGAGCGATCCATGCTTATTCTTCCAACTAAAAGATGAAAAAAATTATCTTGTGTAGGTTGTGAATTATTGAGACTATTAGATGTTCAAATTTGTAAGTTATTTCTCCCTTTTTGTAAAACTTTACCTATATAGTGGAAGGTGTCGATTTGGCCCAGGGTTTTTCCCTCCTATAAATCATCGTCTTAAGTGCACAATTTACTATTTTGAAATTTTATTTTTCTTATATAACCTTGAACATATATTTTAAGTTACATCAACTTGTAAATCATTATTTTGTCACTTAGACTCTAGGACTAATTTTTGCTCAAATTTGAGTTAAAGACATACACTACCTTTATTTTGATAATAATTTTTAATTTTAATAGTTCCCCTCTACACATACATTCCATAATTATCATAAGATATCCATTAAGGATATTTAATTTGAAGTTTGAAATTTCTTAGTTCATTTTTCAATGTAAAATATCTCATTGCAATATTTTACACTGAAATTTATGAGTTCAATTTTTGCAATGAGATATTTGCAATGTGAAATTTCAAAATGAAAAATGTCAATTTTCACTAAAATATTGTTAGTATACTTGATACTATTATTATTAATCTTGTATTTTCTAAATACTCATGTTAATATTTATTGAACGAGATGCAAATTTGAAGACAAAAGTTATATGGAAAATTTTGGAATAACAAATTGATGATAATTTCCATAAAGACCAACAACGAAGGTTGGGAAACAACAAAAATTGATCATACAATTTTGAGAGGGGACTAAAATTTAAGAATAGATTATGTGTGTCTTCAGAATCCTCCCTAAGAAATGAAGTGTTGGAAGAAGTTCATCACTCGAAACGTACCATGATATGAAAAGACACTATTAGTGGCAAGGGATGATTGGTGATATGGCTAATTTTGTGGCTAAATGTATGATATTTCAGTAAGTAAAAGTTGAGCATCAACATCCTGGATGACTACTGCAACCACTCCCTATTCCCAAGTGGAAATTGGATCATATCATGATGGATTTTGTAAGTTGATTACCGATAACATCTCAAGGTTATAAGTTGATGTGGATTATTTTCGATCGAATTACTAAATAATCATTTTTTACGAGTTGAAACTAACGATTCATTTCAAAAACTCAATAAATTCTATGTTCGAGATATTATTAGACTCCATAGAGTACCCCTATTTATTGTATCTGGCAGAGATTCCCGATTAATTGGAAAATTTTGACAAGCACTATAGAAAGTAATGGGGACCAAATAATACTTAAGCACGACCTTTCACCCTCAAACAGATGGACAATCCAAAAGAGTGATTCAAACTCTCGAAGACATGTTACGAGTCCATGCTTTAAAATTTTTGGGTTGTTGTAGTGATCACCCAGCATAAATCAAATTCTCTTACGACAACAGTTATCAATCCAGTATTCAGACCACACCGTATGAAACACTATATGGTAGACCATGTCATTTGCCAATATTCTGGAACAAATATGGAGAAAGTAGCATACTTGGACCAGATATCATAAAGGAAACACCAGAGAACATACGACTCAAAAGAGAGAAATTGTGTACAGCTCAAAATCGATAAAAGGTTATGCTGATAACCGAAGAAAGCCTTTAGAATTTCAGGTGAATTACCAAGTATTATTGAATGTATCTTCACAAAAGAGAATTATTCGGTTTGGAAGACGAGGAAAGTTAGCAAAAATAAACAACTTTGGTATTTTTATAATTTTTTGTAGATTTGTTTTTTTTTAATTTGGTCGATTTATATAACTTTCATTATGCGTTTATATTGAAATTCTAACTCTAAAATAGTACTCAAAAGGCTTGAATACCAGAAATCACCATTAAAGCTGCAGCTTAACTGGTGAAATTTGTAATCCTGACTTTGAACTAGTTTCAAAATGGGGGAACTCAATCTCTTGGTCTAAGGAACCTAAGTGCATAGTTTAATTTCATTTTCATTACACTTTTATGCCCCAAATTAAAGATTTCCAGCATGAAAATTTTCAGAAATAAAATTCAGGTGTTATAATGCATTTCAATTAATAAAACCAAAGAGATTGAATTCAGTTTTTATCATAAAATAAAACTATGAACCTGCCGTGACCTAAATTATACCCTAAAACCATGAATGTTCTAGTCAAATTTACGCCATTTTTACAGAAAATCAATAGCTCCCTACAATGAACCTAAATGTCTCAAACTTGTATTTTTTGATTCCTCTCAAAAAATTAGGCAACTTTCATTTAGGAATTGACTTAAAACTCATTATTAGAAGGAGTTATTCACGATCGAAATTTTGCTAAAAACCCTAGGTCAACAATCGAAGGAAGGTGATGAACAGTAGTCCATGCAAGTCGTGTGAAGTCAAAAGTAGCACGTCTAAACATTAACCAAGCATGTAACGGTGTGTCTCCAATCAAATAATTCTGAGATTATTTTCAAAAAATTTATTTTATTTTTTTGGTCAAAATGATATATTACATCACCCTATTTGGTAAACTAGAAAGCATTTTCCAATAAAATCTGTTTTGAAAGTTAAAAATAAGAAACTTTTACTATACACAAACCCCTAAATTTTCAAACATTTGAATTTTACCCCCAAACTTAAAACCTAAGTCCTTTACATCAAAACAAACAATATTTTCTCTTACCATATATCCTAAGTATGAATACACACTTATGAATTACTTTAAACCTATTATAAGTAATTACACAAATAGTCCCATACTTTTTCTATTTAAGTTTACATTATGTACAAACCTCAAGTTTTATTTACATCTTTATTTAAATACCATACCCTAAATATTTCATTATGTATGTGATTTCAGAAATTTTCGATACCCAGACCCTACTCAAGAAGTGAAACTAAAAGCCCAAAATTGAAAAGTATGTGAATTATAATTTCAATATTATTTCGAGAATATATCTTGAATTACAACAACTAAATTGTCTTTTATGTGGTTCAGAAATCCCGTTGAATATTAGTACAAATTTGAAACATAGTAACCCTATTTTTCCCTTATCTAAGCCAACCTTAGCCCAATGATTTTAGTAACATTAATGATTTCATAAACACGAGATGAAATTCATTAAACCCTAATATCATACAATACAATTGGGGAATGGACTAATGTTCTACTCACGACAGTACTATCTGGCATGCATGACTCATGATTTGAGGGCCTAGTTTTTATGTACCATATGGATGCCACTCTTTGGAGTTAGGCTTAACAATGTTACTTATATCCAAAGATTTTGGATTGATGTTATTATATGTGTATTACTATGCCATAATAACTGATAATTATGGGTTATCTTGTTATATAAATATTTGAACCTTTATCCTTGTGACTTGATATCATTTATCTAGTCATAATAATCCTAATTTTCTTCATTTCAACTGATTCAAATACACCATCGTTCATTACTATTGATAATTCAAATTGTTATTTATCTCTTTACGTACAATTGATCATAAATTATCATCTTCATATGATATTACAACTCTGAAAAAATGTAGATGTCTTTATTTTAAATAAATTCATTTTAAAGTGATATGGTGAGCACAAAATTGGAGAAAGCGTTATATATTACTCGCTATTTAAAGGGGCTTATATGTATTACTCCCTCTTTAAAAGATTTTGGATACTTATATCCATAACTAATTAGAGTAAATGCTTGGATATCTCACAAATATAGAATCGTTAGCCCTAATTAATCATTCTTAATGTTTTCCTTTCATCTCCTCTATAATCAAATCCCATAAAATCTTCAAAAATTACAGACTCTTTCTCTCCGCGAAAAGTTTGTTTTTTTATTTTGATTTTTAATACAAAACAATGAAGATCAGATATAAACTATGTTCACGACATATCGACTTCAATCCACAATTAGTTTAAATCAATAGATATTTAAATTAAAACATAAAAATACCAAATTTGAACTACATGAAACTGATTATATGTATAAACAATGATCTAGAATAAGACTCAATTGACATTTAACAGCTATTTCTGATTACTATTATTTTTCAACTTAAGAGTACACTAACAATGATCTACTCAAAAGATTATGGATTCTTATATTTATAATTAATTAAAATAATCGTTTGGATACCTCACACATCCAGACATAGAACTGCCATTTTTTTTATCATTAGACTGGATTAATCATTCTTAATTTTTTCCTTTCGGCTCCTCTATAATCAAATCCCACACAATCTTTAAAAATGGTAGATTTTTTCTCTACCCGAAACATTTGTTCTTTTATTTCAATTTTTCATACAAAACAAAGAAGATCAGACACAAACTATGTTCACCACATATCAAATTCTATCCATAATCAGTTCAAATCAATAGATATTTAAATTAAACCATAAAAATACCAAATTTAAACACAACGAGAAACTATTTATCTATATAAACAATGATCTAGAATAAGACTCAACCGATGTTTAACACCTATTGTCTTATTACTATTATTTTTCAACTTATGATTACACTACACTACACCAAAAACTCAAAATTTTCATCTTTTTCCAGCGAGCTATTATCGTGATAAAAAATACTGGCAAAAAACATGTGAGTGTTGTCATTGTCTTTGACAGTAACAAGACTGTGATAAAAATTATCAAGGACTTGTCATGATTAAAGACCGTGATAAGAACCTAGGTTGTCTAAAAAAATCTCAGCCAAAGAACAAACCCGCTTCTAACAAAACTCACCCTCCACCTCTTTTCA
Source organism: Sambucus nigra (assembly GCA_949130495.1). Taxonomy (NCBI): domain Eukaryota; kingdom Viridiplantae; phylum Streptophyta; class Magnoliopsida; order Dipsacales; family Adoxaceae; genus Sambucus; species Sambucus nigra. The sequence continues at coordinate 185,796,819 of OX422213.1, forward strand.
TCTCTCTCTCCAACTGCCGAAACACAACCCATTCTCATCTCGCTCTCTTCGCCTATTTCCTCTTTCTTCCCACCGCTTGCCTCATCACTCCCCTTCTCCTCCCACCGCCAATTTTCACCATCGATTTTCGCCTGCCTCAACATTAGACCCATCAATTTTTATTGGTACCGATTTGGGTAAGTTACGGATATATCATTCAACTTCTTTTGAATTCATCAACTGTGTGCCGACTTGTGAAATGCTTAATGAATTTTTTATTCTTTTTGTATATGTTTTTCTAGAGATTTGTATTTATTTTTGTAGAATTGTACCTCTCCCTCATATCCATTTCTTTTATTTTTTTTATAGTTTATAGACATTGAAATCAGATAACTTTTGTTCAAATCAGGTACACTATGTTCTATTTTTAATATGTTTCATATGATAAATCAGGTATATATTTTAATAAACATTGAAATGAGATGCTTTTGTGTTATATTTATGCATGTTTATTGGGTTGTCATTTAAATGTTTGATGTCAGAAAAAATTCCTAAGTTAGTTCGTTGGGATGCCTTGCAATTAGTGTGTAGGATTGACTTGAAAGGCTTAAATTAGGGTAACAAAACTTGAATGCCTAATTGGGATCGAGGAGAGACCATGTGATCGATATTGGGATGCCTTGCAATTAGCGTATAGGATTGGTCTTAGTGTTTTGTAGGATATTGAATAAATCGAATTGGGATTGACCGCTACTTAATTTTTTTATTCAAACGCACTACTTAATTCAAAATTTGAAATATTAAAATTGAACATGAATTATTGGATTGATTTGGCACATTCGACAAAAAGAGACGAGTCTTTAATTTTTATTATTAAATAAGATTATTTTTTAATTGTTAAAATTTTATATTAGGTATTGTAGTACCTAACCTAAGGTCCTTGAATTTTTTACATTTTTGTTAATTTTAATCCAAGATTTTTTTTTACCCATTATAGGTGATTTTTCGTAGTAGCTGTGATTGGATATCCTTTATACAAAGAGTGGATGGGTGAGACAAGTAGACTAGGGGATGAATATCGCAGAAGTGCTAATGAGTTTGTAAACTTTGCAAAGAGATGTCTTAATGATGAAGAGTTTCTGTGTCCACGTGCATATTATAGGAATGCTAAGTTGTTTGAGTGAAAAATAGTTGAACCACATCTTCTTAGATGGGGTGTGCAAGATAATTATCGGTCGTGGATTTTTCATGAGGAAATGCATGTTCCCTTTAACCTTCACAACAATCATTAGTATGATAGATGTACAAGGTCAAGAGGATAATATAGGTCATAATATGTTAGTCGATTTAGTTAATGATGCTTATAGAGTTCATGAAGTGGAAGAAAAGGAGGTCACTAATAATGTACAAGGTTCCAGTGCTCATGATGGTACTAGGATAAACCTTGACGATGACTATCAAAGTTTGAAATTTAAGGCGACCCAACCATTGTACCCTAGTTGTGGCAAAGATCAAATAAATTTGCATGCTATGGTTGGTTTTCATAATTTGATGACCTAATATGGTTTGTCTAGTAAAATCATAATAAGAATTGTAAATTGGGTGAAGAGTTTACTACCCAAGAAAAATACGCTTTCAAATAACTATACTAGTATGAAGAACAATTTGAAAGGTTTGGGAATGAAGTATAAATTCGTTCATGCTTGTAGGTATGACTGCATACTATACCAAAAAGAGTATAAAAATCTCAATCAGTATCCGGTATGCGGGGAACCCAGATATGTGCAATCTATTGGCAAGGAAAGCACACTTTCAAAAATTCCTAAAAAAGTATGGAAATATTTTTCTGTTGGGACTAGATTGGAGCAGTTTTTTCACAATACCATAGATAGTGAGGGTTATGACTTGGCATGCTTGGGCAGAAGTAGGGGATAATCTCACACGTCATCCTATTGATTCTATAATTTGAAAAAGGATAAATTATGATTATTCTGCTTTTGGTTGGGAACAACGTAACTTTCATTTGGCAATATCAACAAATGGTTGAAATCCATTTAAAAATCTAAGAACCAATCAAAGTATATGGCTCGTGATCCTATAACCACTTAACCTCCCTCCTTTAGAGTGTATGAGACCTGAATTTTCGATGTTATCTTTATTGATACCCGAGCCAAAGGCACCAAGTGAAGAAATTGATGTATATGTGTCTCCTTTGGTAGAAGAATTAAATGAGTTGTGGGCAGAGTGAGTGAAAGCGTTTGACTCTTGTAAAAAAGAAGAGTTGACGTTGTGGGACATTATCTGGTTATGTAGGTCACGATTATTTTGGATGTTCTATTTGTGGAGAGGAGACTGATCTCAACATCTCGAGGCTAGTGGAAAAATTATATAGCATTCCCATAAGAGGTTTTACCATCGATCATAGTTTTAAATTTGAAAGAGATTCTAATTTTTTATCGGTCAAGGTTAAACATAGGCTAACTCCGAGAAAACTTTCAGGTTTAGAAATTAGGAGTAATTTTTTTAATTATGGACCTAATATGCCAGGAATGAATCCTAAATTAAAGAATGCTAAGTCTAAGAAGACCCTAATTGAGAATAAAATTGAGAAAAGGAAGGCATGGCCTAGGAGGTCAATTTTATTTTACTTGCCTTAATAGATTGTAACCCGGTGCATCATGTATTAGATGTAATGCATGCAGAGAAGAAAATCACTGAATATCTTATGGGAACATTCCTTGGGGGAGTCATTCGAAGGATAGAGAAAGTGCATGACATGACCTTAAATTGTTGAAGCTTAAGCCATAGTTATGGTTGACAGAAAATACTAGTGGAAGGAAAATGATCCCCCTTGGTGCTTTTACTTTGACGAGTGAGGAAAGAAAGGTATTTTTAGACACAATATATAATTTGAAAGTTACTTCTAATTTTTCATCCATATTGTAAAGGATTTTTAATTATTCCACCCATGATTTACATAAGTTCAAGTCTCATGATTGGCATGTAATAATGAAATTGGTTCCTTTATTGTTTAGGCATTATTTCTCTAAGCATAAGGATTTTCGAAGGGCCATTATGCAGACTAGCCTCTTTTGCACACTTTTATGTGAAAAAGTACTCAACCAAATGCACATCGTGGCTACAAAAAAAGCTATAGTTGAAGTAGTTTGTGTGTTAGAGAAGTACTTCCCCCATCATTTTTTAAAATAAGTATTGCCTTGTTGGTACACGTATGGAATGAGGCACTTCTTTGCAGCCCAGTTAGATATTGATGGATGTACCCGTTTGAATGGTTGATGAATTTTTCAAAGAATATGTCAAGAATACACGATACATTAAAGGATCAATTGCAGAGAAATACATTACCATGGAGTCATCAATCTTCACTCAGGAATATATGCCCATCCTAAGCCATGTAGATATCAGTGATGATTTCATCGACGGGGGTGGTCATGTAATGGGGACACGAGTGAAATTAATAAGTTTACAGTATTAACAAGTAGCTCGTTATCCATTTTAAACTCATGAAGATGTAAAAGAATGAAAAAATTAAGCCTATATTGTCATTTTACATTATTTTAACTTTTATACTTGATCAACTTCATGATATGTTTGTCATAGTTAATGTAGGAAATATAATGTGTGTGGGAACAATAAAAGACGAAGAATAATGGCATAATCAGACAATGAGTTGAGGTTATGGGTGTCACATGAGGTAATTATTATGAGAATCTCTCTTACTAAATGATAAATTGCAAGAAAGCTTTAAAACTAACCTAATTAATTTATCTATTATCTCATCTGTTATAGATGGGTGATGTAATATCAAGGCTTTCTCGTCTAGTTACAGAACCCAATTTTATAGCATAAGAGTACAAAAAATATCTATTGAATGGTCATATATCTGGTGAAAGGGTGTACAAGGAAAACACCAATATACAAAATTCGAGCATTTTATATAAGGTTCTTACTTATTTTCGAGCTAGTGCAAAAAATAAAACCTCGTTGAAGCTTAAATGACTTACCATGGTGTCATTCAAAATATATTTGAATTAGACTGCATAAGCTTCAAAAAGGTTATGTTTTACTATGATTGAGTAAGAGCTGAAGACAAAAATTCTTGTAAAGTTAATTTAGGTACCAATTTGATCATGGATGATTTGTCCAAGATGAAGAGCAATGAGCAATGAGCATGTGAGCGGTGAATCTTTTGTTTTTTCTTTCAAAGGTCAAGCAAGTGTTTTACTCAAAATATATCAACAACGAGACGTGATAAATTGTCTTACACGTGCCAAAACATCTAACCTTTAGCGTGGAGGACTTGGCTCCTCTTACCGAATATCAATCCATTTTACATGATAACCTGAATTTGAAACAATTCTTAGATTTGTATTTAGGATTCCAGTTATTTGAAATAATTCTTAGTTTGGTTTATGATATGGATTTTTATTCTCCTAATGTGGTTCTTAATTTGTATTCTTCTAATGTCGTTGTTGATTTATAACAGTTTAATGTTTTTTGGATATATTATTATGGAATGACAGTTTAACCTTGTATTATAATGGTGCATAGCTTGAACCGTTTTAAACAGGTGCAATTATTGGTTCTATCTTCTATTAGTCACTGGTTGAATGTGTTTAATGTGTTGCAATCTAGTGTTATAATTATGTTTTACTATATTGTATTATAATTACAGTGTTTTATGACATTGTTACTAAATCTTTTATAACATTGTTAAATATTGCTAGAAAAGGTACTTCTATGCTTATGTATACCAATACTTATTTTTGTCCAATTTATCAATTCTTCTATGCTTATTTTTTGCAGGATATGTCTACTTTTGGCAGGAACTCGGGCAGTGATGGGGGAGGGCTCATCCAATAGTAAGCATGTCAAGTGGGGAAAACTTAGGATACCGTTGGATAACAAAAATAAAATTCTTAGGAGGGCCTTAGAGTTGGCCAAAATCATTATCGGTCCTGGCTTTGGGGATTCGAGAGAAGCCCCCTCATAGATTAAATCTACCATATGGGTACAATACAAGTATGCTTGTGGCAATATATCTATAATTTTAAATTTTAATACTAATTCACTAACTTTATTATTTTATATATTTGTTGATTAGAGCAATTTAACCTTACCCATGTTATTCGTGATTTCGTACTGGCACAAGTGAGTGACCAGTGAAAGATATGGAAATGGAATGTGTGGGTTTCTTATTTTGGGGAGGACCATGATTTCATATTGAGTATTAGGAAAAAAGTTACAGAGAAATATCCCATCTCATTAGAAAATTGGCAACGATTTATAGATAATGAGACTTCTGAACGACAACTATCCTCCCGTGAATTAGGAAAGAAAAATTGGGCAAAGATTGTTGATGTGCACTACTTGGGGCGTACATCATACACCGAGGTGGATATTCAGATGGTAAGTACATTGTAAAAATTGAATTTTATTTTTCTTGGTGATAGGTAATTACTAATTCAATATTTCAGGAGAAAGGGACTGGCCTGGGGGTAGGCCACATAGCCTTGATTTCTATGTGGCGATAAAGAAAAGAAGGGAAAGATTGTTGATGAGCTTAAGATTGTTGATTCCTATGAGCTTAAGGCCACATAGCAAAGATTGTTAAGGCCACATAGCAAAGATTGTTAAGGCCATCTCATTAGCAAATTGGCAAAGATTGTTGATTCCTATGAGCTTAAGATTGTTGATACAGAAAAAGAAGGGAAAGATTGTTGATTCCTATGAGCTTAAGGCCACATAGCAAAGATTGTTGATGAGCTTAAGGCAACACGTGCAAGTTATAATTGCAATTATGTTGTTAATTCAAGTGTTTTTACTTATATTTTATTTTAACTCCAATCCGGTATATTTTGTTGTTTCAGGAAAAGCTGAGGGAGGTTCACAACTTGCAGAGCGATGCCAACAAGGCATCTCTAGATGTGGACGCACTTAGCTAGTGTAATACCCCGTATTTTCTTATAAAATAAATAATGAAATAATATTTTTGGGAATAAATAATAAATTTTTGAAATTGGCCCTAATTGCAAATTTTATTTAAAAATTTCACAGTTGAAAATTTTTATTTAGTTATATTTGTGCGTGCTAATTTTTATGTGCATGAATATGGCATTTACATATAATGAAGAAAAATACATAATTAATGTGCGACACAAATTAAAAATACCTATTGTTGACATAAATAATTCAGACCATATTTTGGAACACAAATGGGCTCGTTTAGGTGATTTAGGCCTTTAAAAATAGTCCTGGGTCAATATTATATAGGTTGGGGAGCTCTTGGGCTAATTGTATTATGGATTCGGGTCCGTTTAATGGTCCAAAATTTGTGTTTTAGGCTCAACTCGGGATTAGCCACTTAATTAGAGTTTAATTAGGGGTAAACCACTCCCCCACTATCATTCCAGAAAACCTAAATCAACAGTTAACGGGAGAGAATAGGAGAAAGGCCAAAAGAGTGGAAAAAAGGGCAAGAAAGCCAAGAGAAAATCAAAGGGGATTTCAAGAGGCTTCCTTCTACATATCTTAATGCAAGAATTTTCTTGCTTAATTTATGATTTTTAATATATTTCTTGATGCATGTAATGACCCCTTTAAATTTTTACGAATTAGGTTTAAATTGGTTGATTTGATGATGAACAATGCATGTAGAGGATTGAAATTTACGTATAAATTGTCCCTAAAATTTAAGTATTTTAAATCTAATAATGGATGGTAGATTCCTTAAGATTTTGATGAATATTTTGAGGTATTTAAATGAATTGATGTTGAGGATCCCACAGTTAATTTATGGACTGAATTTTGCTATAAATATCATGACGAATGCCTCAAGTAATAAATTTATTTGGGTTTGGAATTAGAGAACATCTCCCTCGCTAAAAGTCTTAACATATGGAAATTGTTGGATGTGAATACATAAATTCTGGGTTGAGTTTCTAGGCTTTATCAAAACTATTGTTGGGTTCGTAATAGTTTTTCTAGGTTTTAGAACTTGATCTCAGAAAACAGGTATTGAGGAATAGGGTGTGGGAAGACGATGAAAAGTCGTTCAAACGAGGTGGGGCCTCATTCAAACTCCATGCTATGTCGTGCAAACTCCGATAGAGCACGAATTATACACCTTGTGTGTCAGATATATGGAAGGATATATATGAAAAAATACCTGGACTTAAATGGAATAAATTTAATTATCTAAGAAAGTGGACAATAGTTATACTTTGACCCTATAATGCATAACAGATGTTTATGCCTTATATATGAAACTTATGAGACTGAGATAAATGGGTGTTGGTAATTAAATGTAGAGATCGCAAATAAATATTTAATTATCTATATATCCATCTTATAAATTTGAGACGATGTCATAATCATTATTTGAGATGCGAATAATATCACATTTAGATGAGGGGTGAGGTGTTAAATGCACATGAGTGATGAAGGGGGAGCATTTATTTTGCATCGACTGTACTGTTGCATCATAAATTAATTAAGTTAATTTTTTCACGCCTCGGGCTCTGACCTAAATTTAAATGTTTCCTCCCCCTCTCCCCCCCCAGGTGCTCCTAGATAGGGATAGCTAGATTGTGTCGTATCAGTCCTGCAGTCTCTCTTCTTCTCCACACTTTAGATCATTCGATTCTAGTAAAGGTGATTTTCCTGTTGTAGCTATTTATTTATTTGGAACATTTGTAACGGCATAGGCCCGAGACTTCTTTACTTATGTTAGTTGGGATTTTTATTGCACTGGTTGGATTTATTATTTTGATCATGAAGGTTTGGACTTATTTATTTATTGTCGATGTATTCATGACATTTCAAATATGGGCCTTAAATAATAATTATTTTATATTCGCATTTGTGCTAGGAATGGTATTAATTGACAAACAAGCCTTATTTTCGACGTATCATGCCTGGCCAGCCTTTACGTGAGAAATTAGGGGTTTTTATAGTTGGTATCAGAGCACGATTCTAGTGTCCTTAGGATATATGTTTGTGCCCAATACATTCTGCATTGCGTCTTTTGATATGAAGAGCCTATAATTAGAATTCATTGTATTATTACGATTGATACTAATTCGAACATTATTTGCTTTCAGATGGCAAATGGACGAAATGGAAGATTGAGGCGAGTAGTTTCACCGGTTGAGGAGGAGGCTCACCCGGAGCCACCGCAGGCGCCATAGGCCCCACGGTTGATCACTCATTCTGAGATAGACACTATCGTGTCTCAGACGGTATCTACGGCTATAGAAGCTATGCTTCAACACTTTCAACCTCCACAGGAACCTCAACAGCCACCACCACAGCAGGTGGCTATACCAGAACATGCACTAGGTTACATGTGGGACCGGGCGAGGGAGGCCTTTATTAAGGGCTAGCCTCCAAAGTTCACAGGCGGATCATATATACTGGTTGCGAGTCGTTAGAAAAAGTACATTGAGAGGCACTTCCGAATGGTTGAGTGCACGCCGGTTCAAAAGTGATGCAAACTTTATTCAGATTGGTGGGGGCCACTCTTCAGTGGTGGGAGGTGGTTATGACTGTTTATGAGAGGGACAACCTCACCATCGATTAGTTATGGGAGAGGATTGAGGGGAAATACTTTCCCCTATCCATGTAGTCTGAGATAAGGACCATGTTCACAGAATTTAAGAAGGAGGAGCGTATTGTTGTCGAGTACGAGGAGGAGTTCACCGCCCTCTCATACTTCGCCAGGGAGGATGTTCGTACTGAGCAGTTGAGGATGTATAGGTTTATTGCGGGATCGACATGGCATATCTGGAAGGATCATATGGGGAATCCAACCTTCATGACATATAACCAGTTGGTTAATGTTCCAATTCTCCACTACCAGGATCACAGGGCATTTCTAAAAAGCAAGAGGGAGAAATGTCATGGAGGAGAGTCGTCGAGCCAGCAGAGCAAGGCGAGTGGTGGAAGTGGATCTGGGGCCCAATAGCATCAAGTCACCCCATATACTAATCAGAATAAGAAGTTTAGGAGTACTGATGACCGACAGAGGCAGGGACAATAGGGCTAGGTTCAGATAGGACAAGGTCAACAGTACAAAGGCCATCAGGGTAGAGACCAGTAGGGATGAGGGGATGAGTGGGGTCTGTTTTAGGTAAATCGCTATATATATGGTGAGAGGGGTGTAATACCCCGTGTTTTTATGCTTTTAATTATGAGATTAATAAAAAAAAATGCTTTTAATTATGGGATTAATTAAATTAATTTGGGATAATTAATTAGAAATAAATTTGGATTTAAATAACTAGCGAGACGAGAGTTAGTATTAATTATGATGATAATGTTGAATATTACTCAGTGATTATGGTAATATGTGATTATTGAATTTATTAATATTGTCGTGAGTTATAAATACGGCAATTCAAAAATTAAATTGGGATGCGCGTGTCAGTCGTGTCAGGAATCAATTTAATGAATTTAAAAGTAAATTGTTCTTATGCCATCCGTATGATTGTTTTGAATGTACCAACATGTCCGTAAGGGTCGAGATAGTTAGAAATCACTAGTCGAGGGTTTAGTTTGGGTCCCGGGACATTTTTAGGCCTAACCGGCAACCTACGAGGGTATTTAAGTCATTTTAAATTTTAATGAATAGTGACCTACGAAAATTAGGCTTTGTTTATCATCCAACCTTAGGGCCATTATCTATCAAAACCAAATAGTGGGCAACGTGAGAAGATAGGACAACTTCCAAGGGTTTCCAAGGCCATAACCACCACACACCTCCACTATCGCCGGAATTGTGATTGAAAAAAGAAAGAGAACCAACCTTTATCGTCTTCAAAGGATCATAATCTTCATTTACAGGAAAGTGATTTAACTTGTTATGATTCAGAAAATATATATTATCCATATAGTTTAGAATTGGAGACTAGACTTGGAAAAATGAGAATTTTATAAATTGGGAGAATTAAACATTGAATATGGGTAGGTTTTGCATGTAGATGAACTTCTGATATGTAGAGACAATGAAATTATAATCCATGTGTATAAATTCATGAATTAATGTTGAGAAATTCGATGCTCTTGAGAAAATTTTGAAGAACTAGGTTTAGAGGAATATTTATGACTTTTGATCCAGTAAACTATTAATTCATGGTGGTTTAATGATTCTAAAATGTTAGAGATTGTGGAAACATGTTGGTGTAATGAGTAGTATACTTGGTTGGGAGTTTGGGACGTTGTAATAGAATATTTGGGGTGTAAATTTGGATAACCTGTAACTGTATAAAGAATTTATGGGCAAATCCAAGCTTGATCGATCGATCGGCTCAAGAATGTCAATCGATCGACGGTTCAATTGATCGACCCCTCCTGATTTTTGAAAGTTTTCCCTTTTAAAGTTTAAAATAAATCCAAAACCTATAATGATTCTTAGGGTGATTAATATAGTATTGTGGGACTTAGTTAAGGTCAGTAGTATCGTAGTTGATGCCCGAAAAAATAGTTTACCTTATGGAATTGAATATTATCACTTACGAGGGTCTACCGAGTGAGGTACAGTTAGAAATCATTCGAATTGAAACTATAATGGGATTGAATGATGAGGTAAGGATAGGAATAGTAATGGAGGGACTTTAAGGCACTGAGATTACATTGGAAACTAATATGATACCTAGTAACCTCTTAGGATAGGTCTAGGTTCTCAAATTGATATGACGAGAGACTTATCGAGCTAAATATATATTGCATAGAATGTTCGGGATAAACTTACTACATATGAGATTTATAAGATGGAATGTTTGAATACCTATATTGATATATGATTACTTAGGTTGTGTGAATGCCTAGTGTATGAATTTCTTATGTGTATGACATACCTACCATACTTGCTATCACGGGAGGTTGACTTTCGAAAAAGGACCATCTGATCTTTATGTTCCCACAGGGGGGGGGGATTTAGATTGGTGCCTTAAGGACATAGGACTGTGAATGACTTATTTGTGAGTTGATAAGTCAGCTAACCATGGGAGCGTAGGTATGTACATGACCCATGGGTATGTGAACTATGTTCACCTCCAATATGTGTGATTTTGTTTATTGAAACGGTTCCTGAGTGATTCGGAACGCGTAGTCCTTATGTACGCGATGAACCGGGATTCGATAGCAGAGTATGCGTGCGCCGCAGCTTAGCCTATGGGTGTCATATATGTATATATGTATTGAGAGTTATTTATATATATACTTGTGATTGGTTCACTATTACTTAGTAGATGTGAATAATTAAGATATTTGAATGGGCTATGAAAATGAGAATTTAAATAACACTTATGATTAGAAATTAATTAATGTGAATGTGAGATATAAATATAACTTGTTTGTGTAATACGAGTAGACACCTTCTATTAGGATGTGAAAGCAGGGGTTAGTATGGACTAGTTTAGATAGTGGCATAACTAGGATGGGTTAAAGGTATACGTTAAGCATGTGTGTTAGTTGAGAGGTGAGAAACTCATGTGAGAGTACGCAACTAACATGTATATAATATTTACTGTTTAATGCAATTAAACACTTGCTACATTTTTAAATTGTTTTCACCTCGAGCTCTGACCCGTTTGCTTCCAAATCTATTTTTGTAAAAACCTTTTAGGTGTCCAGCCACAGGTACTTCAAGCATAGGAGTTCCATTACATTGACGTGCTATAGCTGCTGTGGAAGTTACAGAATCTCGGTATTAGACGCCTTCACATTTTGCACTTGATTCTATTCAGGGTTACTCATATGTTAGGGCATGTCGCCCGTTCCTATTTAGAGATAGCATTCTCAGACTTTCATTTATCTATTTTATTCATACTTTTGTATTGGAAATTGTGCAGTATTTGGATTTTTCAGGGGAGTGTTTCTCCAGACTCATTTTTATTTATTCCATTACTATTTTGTTGTGATTATGATGTGGATGTTGTTATGGTTAGCTTAATTATTTGGTCGCATGTTAATTTAATTTAATAAAATTTGACAACTCGCTTTTTAAATATTAGGTGGCTAGTAACTGTTTAAAATGTTTTCGGCAGTGATGCTAGATCTGAACCAACTTAATATTCTGTATTAATGAGATAAAGGAGTAGCAACCCGGTATTTAATTAGTCAGGGTGTCACAGGTGGTATCGGAGCATCAGGTTCTAGTGTCCTTTAGGATCTATGCGGCTTATTATGCTTCCAGCGTAGCTTTCTTTTATATAGAGCCCTATGTTTAGGATTATTGATTTCTTTGGTGAGATTTCATTCTCCCGCTATAATGTATATGATAGTGAATCTTATTTGCATTCGGGTGTGTTTGTGTGTCGAACAATGTAGTAGATCTGGCGACGACAGTTGGACGGACATCATGAGGTAAAGCTAAGTTGAGGTTATTGGGTATATTCAAGAATGATGACCGTAATTGAGGTCACCCCTATTATGGTACAGAAGTCCAGGACGGTAAAGACGGCTAAGGCACAACATATGACTTTCAGGTACCACTATAGTAGAAAGTGGGGTCAAATTAGACTCACCTAGCAAGGTTGGATCGGGAGAGAGTCAGACGAAATATTGAAGAGAACCAGTAGTAGAAATTCTAAAAATGCAGAGATGACGTGTGTTAACCAACGAAGGTAAAATATCCAAAGGCTTGGGCATGTTTCAGATTGTGGCTAACCGGAAGTGAAATTTTGGGTAAGAATTTTCCTTGGCTCATCGGAGCGAAGTATTAAAGGTATGATTCAGCCACCACATTTATAAGTGGAATTTCGTGTCACTGGAAGGATCTTAGGTATAGTCTAGCCGCAAGTTCCTTCATCAGATGTTCAGGATAAGGTGCGAACGTTATTCTAAACTCATACCAGAGGGCTAGATAGAGGTCCCTTTGTGAAAGGGAATTTAATTAATTAGCAAATCTTTCACCGGATGAAGTAGGTACAATGGAGAAAAGGATTTTAGAGTGGGAAATTAACTCATAAAAAAGAGTTGCCAGCACTTATAAGGAATTCTGCTTGGACGGGAAATGCAGATGGTAATAATGTCGCGTTTTGTCAATATGGATGTTAACACTTCATTGTGCGGGAAGCTTCAAGATTCGAAGAATTTAGTCAGAGAGTAAGACTGGGGAAATGGTGTTAGTGAAGCAAAACAATGGGGAGACCCATCAGGGGACCCATTTAAATGATTTGGATAATTGATTTTTTACCAAGCAATGATGAATTCAGTAAGGGTTGTTGAAGCTAGTAGCATGTTCCTTATGGCCACCAAAGCTAAGGGAACAACAGAGGTAGCCATCAGAGTCAAGACTACCAAAGTCCCATGAAGGACAACCCTAATATGGTCAGTATGACTGAAGATAAGTGGAGTATGTATAGAGGTATTTTGTGGGAGTGAAACCCCATGCGTTAAATTTTCTTGAAGTGGGTAAAGGGATAAGGGTATGATTCCTAGCAAAGTCAATAGTTATTGTAATTTTCGGTTTGGTTCGGACAGGGGTGTTATATCCAAGGACCATTTAAGAAACCAGTGCGATTGGCAAGGTAGAAGCATGAATTTTATACCTAGATGATGAGGCGTATTTTATTTGACACGAGCGAGTTACTACATTTTTATTATTGCTATAATCGCATGAGAGACGAATTTAGTGCATATATCGGCAACGTTATTATTTACGTGGATATTTTCCCTGGTATAGTGGGGTTACCTTTAGTGTTATCCGCGAAGGATGAATGGATGTATCGATAATGGTATATACTTTATTGAAATTACTCATTTTAGTGATGCGTTATACGAGTATAATATTATCTTGATTATGATTTCATAATAATGATTAAACCGATCGTGTGCGGATATTGCAAGTCTATCGGGGTGACTACCTTAGTGTAGAATATTTTGTTCTGGTGAGACTCCATCTGCGAGAGGTCCAGGCTCACGTTTATACATATATATATATATATTAGAGACTTCAAAAGGTATAATGGTTTCGAGATATTTGATCCTGGTATGTGTAGGGACTTTATTGTTATGATTCAGAGTGTATTGGGTTTACTGTTCAGCGAAAAGATTTAGCATGATATTATGTTTAACGTTCATGACTTGGTAATAAGAAGAGAGCTTTGTTATATCACACTTTAAAGACATGGAAGTTAATACTTATAGTTGTATGTCCGGGGATAAGATTTTGAAAGCCCCGATTATATGCACCTGATGTTATGGGATGTGATTACCACCAATGTGAAGTGATAGTGTCCTTTGGAAGAAGTTCCTTATATCAGTAAAATTGCGGAAAGAGATGTAACTTTGTTATCAAGAGGAGGGAATATAGGGGTACACGTTATCGGGGGGTTCCTTATTTGGATTTCACTTTGCAAGACATACCACGCATGAAACTTAGAGTAAGGTTGGTAGTAGGGAGACATTTGTCCATGAGTTTGTTACCTCGATCATTATGGAAGTATGTAGTTATAAATGAAAGTCGAAAGGTAAATTACGATATAAGGCCAGTAGATCCAATTGTGTGATGGGGAAGTACTAAAAATTTTACTTTATTTCGACGGGTTGAAGGATGGAATGATGTTAAGAAGATTTAGGATTTCAAATTATGGGGTAATCTAGAATGCCAAAGTGGTATAGCCAAGTTGCGAATATAGGAACAATAAAGAATTAAGTGTATATGACGTTTAGATCTGTATGCACGATTTATAGGGTGTGTGGACACCTTAGTTTTCTAGTGTTTGGATCGTCGGCAAAAGAGACATGGAAATAAATGGATGAAATTTATGCTTGTGAGACTTATATTAAAAATTGGTAGTGGTAGAATGGATTAAGCATTGTAAGAGAATGATGATAATCAGTATATTCATGTGCAATCAGAGTAGCATGTCCGAACTTGGTGGAAAGGCAGTGGGAAGCCATTTAAAAAGGGGTCCCTTGAGAAGACAAATATTTAACTATTATGGACAATTTAGAGCGGAGTTCCACCCAATCGAATGTTGAGGGTGACTTGCGCATAAATAGAATGGTGATGTCAATAAGGTATAGAGATTCCAGAAGTGCACATCGTGGCGAAAAGTGCACGGGTCGGAATTTTTGGGAATATGCCGAAGGAAGAAGAGGATTATTAAGTACCACTGAATGGGAGAAATTATAAGTGAAAGTCGGTGTATAGCGGGACATTGTAAGTAGTCTCGACGTGCACTGCTCATATATAGAAAACAGTTGGAGTAAGAAGATCGACTAGATATTTTGTATCCAATCGACGATTCCAGTGATGGTAGAGTCAAATGGTAAATTTCTTTGATGGGTTGCCAACCTAAGATAAATAACGATTTCCTTTGAATGTGTGGAATAGGTTGTCCGGAAGGAAAGTAATTGTTATATCCTTGGGTGATTTACACTATTAGATAATGAACGCGTCGCTACGTGGTCCTACCCAGTATTATTCTGAACTAAGATGAAAACCCCGAAATCCACCTTCAACATGGGGTATCAGGAAGTAGTGGGGATAACGTTTCATTTTGAGAAGGGTGTCTTACCTATAGTCCGAGGAGTAGGCGCAAGGTGATTGCCAACTGGTGGAGCTATATAAAAGTAATTTTGTACTCATTGCGATCATTTCATTTCCATAACGGGTATAGCTAGTAAGTTTAGTACAATATGTAATGGGGAGAGGATATTACCTAATGGTAGAGTTGTGTGAAAGCACCCGTACCTATTTATAGTGGACAAGGTGCTTACTGAGGTTTTGTGTGGATAAACCTTACTATTCTTCCTCTGGATGTTTAGAGGTGAGAGGATTATCAGAGTTTTGGATCAGTCAGAAGTTAGAGTCCGATGATTATGATGGGATAACCACCAACCGTATGAAGTGGCTTTTTCCTTTTGTAAAAGTCACACCGCCGAGAGCAAAAATTCGAAGAACGGACAAGAGTAGTTAGATGTCCTATGGTTTCTCCCAAGATGGGAGTTTTGCATTTAGATAAACGCGAGAGTTGATACAAGGTGAGGTGCGAACTACATATAATATTGAGATAATATGGCCAATGATGTGTAGGCTATTCTTATTCGAATGTTGTTTAGTAAGAGCACAACGTGAGGTGCATTTATTGAGGTGTGACCCTATAACTGATAAAGTGTCGAGAGTGTTCAACAAACTTGTTGTGAAGTGGGGGTTGTAGTGATTGAGCCTTACTTTGAATTTTGTTTTGAGTACTGGAGGATACCTAATTTTCTAGGTATGCCTTACTTTTTCGAATTTCGCGATTAAATTCCGTTATTAGGGGGGAAGTATGTAATACCCCGTATTTTTATGGCTTTTAATTATGAGATTAATTAAATAAAATTGCTTTTAATAATGGGATTAATTAAAATTATGGAGTTTTTACCAATTAGTCTCGTTTACTAAATATGTAGTTCAATAGGTCTTAACATCTTTTTTTTGCTCCATCAGGTCCCATGAAATAAGATTTTTGTTCCCATGGCTCCTATTTGTAAACATACAGTGAATATTCACTGTGTGTACAAATAGGACCTATTGAGAAAAAAATGTTGTGATAGGACCTATTAGAAAATATCCCCTTCAAACAGGATTTAATAGGAAGATCCCCTAAAATAATTTGGGGTAATTAATTGGAAATTAATTCAGATTTAAATAACTAGCGAGACGAGAGTTAGTATTGATTATGATGATAATGTTGAATATTACTGAGTGATTATGGTACAATGTGATTATTGAATTTATTAATATTGTCGTGAGTTATAAATACGATAATTCGGAAATTAAGTTGGGACGTGCGTGCTAGTCGCGTCAGGAATTAATTTAATGGATTTAAAAGTAAATTATTTTTATGTCATCCGTATGATCATTTTGAGTGTGCCAACGTGTCCGAAATGGTCAAGATAGTCAGAAAACACTAGCCGAGGGTTTAGTTTAGTTCCGGGGACATTTTTAGGCATAACCGGCAACCCAGGAGGGTATTTTAGTCATTTTAAATTTTAATGAATAGTGACCTATGAAAAATTAGGCTTTGTTTATCAGCCAACCTTAGGTCCATTAGGGCCATTATCTGTCAAAACCAAATAGTGGGCAACGTGAGAAGATAGTAGAAGTTCCAAGGGTTTCCAAGGCCATAACCACCACACACCTCCACTATCGCCGGAATTGTGATTAGAAAAAGAAAAAGAACCAACCTTTATCATTTTCAAAGGATCAAAATCTTCATTCCCAGGAAAGTGATTTAACTTGTTATGATTTAGAAAATATATATTATCCATGTAGTTTAGAATTGGTGACTAGACTTGGAAAATTGAGAATTTTATAAATTAGGAGAATTAAACATTGAATATGGGTAGGTTTTGCATGTAAACGAACTTCTGGTATGTAGAGACAAGGAAATTATAATCCATGTTTACAAATTCACGAATTAATGTTGAGGAATTCGATGTTCTTGAGGAAATTTTGAAGAACTAGGTTTGGAGGAATATTTATGACTTTTGATCCAAGAAACTATTAATTCATGATGGTTTAATGATTCTAAAACGTTAGAGATTATGGAAACATGTTGGTGTAATGAGTAGTATACTTGGTTGGGATTTTGAGATGTTATAATGGAATATTTGGGGTGTAAATTTGGAGAAACCGTAACTGTATAAATAATCTCTGGGCAAATACATGCTTGATCGATCGATCGACTCAAGAATGTCGACCGATCAACTATTCGATCGATCGACCCCTCCTGATTTTTGAAAGTTTCCCCCTTTAAAGTTTAAAATAAATACCAAACCTATAACGATTCTTAGGGTGATTAATATAGTATTGTGGGACTTAGTTAAGGTCAGTAGGATCGTAGTTGATGCCCAAAAAAATAGTTTACCTTATGGAATTGAATATTATCACTTACGAGGGTCTACTGAGTGAGGTACGGTTAGAAATCGTTCGAATTGAGACTATAATGGGAATGAATGATGAGGTAAGGAGAGGAACAGTAACGGAGGGACTTTAAGGCAGTGAGATTACATTAGAAACTAATGGGAGACCTAGTAACCTCTTAGGATATGTCTAGGTACTCAAATTGATACGACGAGAGACTTATTGAGCTAAATATATATTACGTAGAATGTTCGGGATAAACTTACTACTGAGATTTATAAGATGGAATGTGTGAATACTTCTATTGATATATGACTATTTAGGTTGTGTGAATGCCTAGTGTATGGATTTTTTATGTGTATGACATACCTACCATACTTGCTATCACGACAGGTTGACTTTCGGAAAAGGACAATCTGATCTTTGTGTGCCTAAGGGGGGATTTAGATTGGTACCTTAAGGACATAGGACTGTGAATGACTTATTTGTGAGTTGATAAGTCAGCTGACCATGGGAGTGTAGGTATGCACATGACCCATGGGTATGTGAATAATGTTCGCCTCCAATATGTGTGATTTTGTTTATTGAAACGGTTCCGGAGTGATTCGGAACGCGTAGTCCTTATGTACGATGTACCGGGATTAGATAGCAGAGTATGTGTGCACTGCAACTTAGTCTATAGGTTCCATATATGTATATATGTATTGAGAGTGATTTATATATATACTCGTGACTGGTTCACTGTTACTTAGTAGATGTGAATAACTAAGATATTTGAATAGGCTATGAAAATGATAATTTAAATAACACTTGTGATGAGAATTTTAATGAATGTGAATGTGAGATATAAATATAACTTGTTTGCATAATACGAGTAGACACCTTATATTAAGATGTGAAAGAAGGGATAGTGGCATAACTAGGATGGGTTAAAGGTATGTTAGTTGAGAGGTGACAAACTCATGTGAGAGTATGCAACTAACATGTATATAATATTTACTATTTAATGCAATTGAACACTTGCTATATTTTTAAACTGTTTTCACCTCGAGCTCTCATCCGTTTTCTTCCAAATCAATTTTTGTAAAAACCTATTAGGTGCCCAGCCACAGGGACGTCAATCATAGGAGTTTTATTACATTGACGTGATGTAGCTGTTGTGGAAGTTACAAGATCTCGACATTAGACGCCTTCACATTCTGCACTTGATTTTATTCAGGATTACGCATCTTTTAAGGCATGTCGCCCGTTCCCATTTAGAGATAGCATTCTCAGACTTTCAGTTTTATTTCAATTTTGGATTTATCTATTTTATTCAGACTTTTGTATTGGGAATTGTGCAGTATTTGGATTATTCAGGGAGTGTTGCTCCAGACTCATTTTTATTTATTCCATTATTATTCTGTTGTGATTATGATGTGGATGTTGTTATGGTTAGATTAATTATTTGGTCTCATGTTAATTTAATTTAATAAAATTTGACAACTCACTTTTTAAATATTAGGTGGTTAGTAACTGTTTAAAATATTTTCGATAGTGATGCTAGATCTGAACCAACTTGATATTCTGTATTAATGATATAAAGGAGAAGCTACCTGATATTTAATTAGTCGGGGTGTCATAAGGGGACACATTTCGAAGAGGTGCATTCGAGGGGACAAGGCAGCCCAAGGGCAGGGAAGTTTTAGAGGACGACAGGCGCTACAGGGATAATGCCCATTATTTTTATCTTAGGGAGCCGCTGCACCAACCGCTCTAGAACCCATCACCCCACCTCAGGGGCAACAACCATTGAAGTATGGGCGAGTTTATCATGTTGGAGCACTAAATGGTCCAGCACCTCCATAGGCAGTTGTGGGTATATTTACCAATTTTGGCCATGTTGGTCGCATTCTTTTCGATACGGGTGCATCGTATTCTTTTGTTAGCATGGATTTTGCACGGGAGACGGGTATGGTAGATTTTGCGTCAGATATTGTTTTACCTATAGACTCACCAGTGGGTAGAGGGGCACCCATATGGTCAGTATGATGAGGTATCAGTATTGAGATATGTCAACTTACCTTTGTAGCTGCTTTACTAGTACTTGACATGCACGAGTACGATGTAATTTTGGGGATGGACTGGCTAGCTACTTATAGAGCATGTGTCGATTACTATGGGAGGTCCACCATCTTCGCCATTCTAAGGATGTAGATGTACCTAGTTATGATTATGCAACTGGGGGGTGGGTCAAGCACGCATTTGTATTACATCGAGGAGGATACTTCTCTAAAGGTTATAGTGTCGCTAGATTCCATCCCGGTGGTGAGTGAGTTTTCAGATGTTTTTGTGGAGATTCTGGGGTTACCACCTAGTCAGAAGATTGACTTTGTGATCAACTTGATTTATAGCATGAGACCTATTGCCCGCACTCCGTATCAGATGGTTGTGTTGGAGATGAGGGAGATACGAGAGCAGATTGAGTAGTTGTTATGGCAGGGGTTTATCAGGAGGAGACATTAAAATGAAGCCTGAAGATAGTGAAAGTACCTCTTTTATTACTCCCCGAGGAACTTACTGTTATAATGTTATGCCGTTTGGTTTGAAAAATATAGGTGCTACTTACCAGAGGTTGGTGAAAAAGGTCTTTGAAGATCAAATAGACAAGAATATGGAGGTGTATGTGGAAGATATGGTGGCGAAGAGTAAAAAATCCTCTAATCACATTGTTGATCTCATCCAAATCTTTGATCAGTTGGAAAAGCACCAGATGAAGCTGAATCCGACCAAATTTGTGTTAGGTGTGCAGGAAGGAACGTTCTTAGGGTACTTAGTAAATCAGAGGGTAATTGAAGCTAATCCTAACAAAATAAAGGTGTTGATTGAAATGCAATCCCCGACCTGCAAGAAGGATGTTCAAAGGCTCATTGAGCGATTAGCTTCTTTGAACAGATTCATGTACCGAGCAACATAAATTTGTTTGCTATTATTTAAGGTGCCAAGGAAGACCTTTGAATGGAACAACGAATGCGAGAAAGCTTTTTAGGAATTGAAGAAATATCTGGGATCACCACCCTTACTCCCCCGATCAGTTTTGGGGGGAAAATTATATTTGTACATAGTTATTTCTGAGTCGACTGTAAGTTCATATTTGATACGAGAAGATAATGGAATTAAGAAGCTGGTCTACTACACCAGTAAAGCATTCCACAAGCAGAAATTAGATATCCATAATTGGAGAAACTAACTTTGGCGCTTATAGAGGCATCCAGACGGATGAAGCCTTATTTCCAAGCACATACTATAGTAGTGTACACTGATATGCCTCTTCGACAAGCTATTCATAAACTTGAGAAGTCTGGGAGATTAATATACTGGGAACTAGAACCAGGGGAGTATGACATTGTATATGAGCCGAGGTACTCATTAAGGGGCCAAGCTGTAGTAGACTTTATTGCAGAGTTTACTTATTGGGAGGTTCTCGAGCAACAAGACATTCAAATAGAGCAGACCCCAATATGGGAGAGCTTAGATGAAGAAACTGTCGAACTACCAGAACAATCAACCATGATGCATGAGATGGCTAAGAAATACAATAAGCCAACAAAGAATATATTCCATTATGGGTCATGGTCAGACTAAGGTTTTGACAATAACATCCCAGTATAGAACTTATATGTGGGCGGATCTTCGTGTGTGACAGGAAGTGGAGAAGGTATTATACTCAATACCCCTGATGGGATTGATATTGAGTACGCACTAAGATTCCATTTCCAGGCCTTAAATAATGAAACAGAGTATGAAGCATTAATTATGGGATTAAGTTTGCCTCACTCACTAATGCTGAGCAAGTTTTAGCGCACGGTGATTCTCAATTGGTGGTCAATCTGATCTTAAGTTTGCATGGAGCCAAAGGTGAATTGATGACAAGGTACCTAGCCAAAGTTTTGGAGTTCATATCCAGATTGCCCACTGTTCGGATCAGCAGAATTCCAAGATTGGGATTGAACTTAGGTGTAAAATCCCCATTAAGATTCTAACTAGTCGAAGTATTGATGAAGATTTGATGATTAATTTCATTAAAGTAGATATAGGACCTTCCAGGATGGATCCCATCAGAGCCTACATTGGAGAAGGAATTCTGTCAGCAGATTTAATTGAGGCCAAAAAGCTTAAATATAAAGCAGTGAGGTACGTGTTAGATAAAGGAGTTATATACCGGAGGGGGTTAATA
The DNA here is from genome assembly GCA_949130495.1 of Sambucus nigra. NCBI lineage: Eukaryota > Viridiplantae > Streptophyta > Magnoliopsida > Dipsacales > Adoxaceae > Sambucus > Sambucus nigra. The sequence goes on from OX422213.1 coordinate 185,818,895, forward strand.
GCTACTTTTCAGTGCTGCGTTTGCCCAATAGAGGTTAGAGATCTTATAGAAGAGGTTCATGAGGTGTCTTGTAGAGCTCATGTAGCAGGAAGATCATTACTACAACTAATGAACACTCAGGGATACTATTGGCTAACCATGAGGGGATATTGTATAGCTTTTGCAAAAAAGTGTGACAAGGGCCAAAAGTTCTCCAATATTGGCAAAACTCCACACACATCTTTGAATCTCATTACTTCACCCTAGCCATTTGCTATTTGGGGAATATATTTGCTCGGTCTACTGCCGATCACCAGAGGAAAATTCAAGTACTTCGTCGTAATTGTTGATTACTTCCCCAAATGGGTTGAAGCAGAACCATTGGTGGATATGCCTAATGAGAAGGTGTACCAGTTCATCTGAAAAAATATTATTTATAGATATGGTTTTCTATATGCCTTCATTATTGACCATGGTACATAGTTCGACAAGGAGGAGTTTACAACATATTGTACCCAATCCAAGATCTATAAGTTACATTCTGCTCCAAGTCATCTTTAGGGCAATGTGCAGATCGAGCTGACTAACAGGACTTTGCTCAATGGGTTGAAGTAGAGACTTGATGATGCAATGGGAACTAGATAAATGAATTACACTCAGTATTATGGGCCTATTAAATAAATCCTAGGGCCCTAATAGGGGAAACACCATACATGCTAGCGTTTGGAACTGAAGCAGTGGTACTAGCTGGGATAGGTTTGCCAACTCATAGAGTGTTAAATTTTAATTCTATCGTCAAATCACTGGGATAGGTTTTCCAACTCATAGAGTGTTAAAGTTTAATTCTCCCATCAATGATTTGATGCGAAGACTAGACCTTGATATGTTGGAATAGGTGCAAGAAGATGCAGCCTTGAGGAATGATGCTTATCAATGACAAGAAGTACATTTTTACAATAATTGGGTAAAGCTTACCAACTTAAAAGAGGAGGATTATGTACTTAAGAAGGTGATCCCGAAGACCAACAAACTTAAATCCAATTGGCATGGGCCTTATCGTGTTTCTGTAGTTGTCCAATAGGAACATATCAAATTAAAACTTTGGAAGGGGAAAAATTCAAGAATCTTTGGAATGCTGAGCATCTTAAAAAATATTACCAGTAATGTAACAAGAAACAACTCTTGTAATCATTTTGATTCAGTATTTAATAACAAGTTGGTTCCTCTCATTTTCTTTTTTTTTTTTTTTTGTTGGAGTACTAGTGATGTGCATCCCCATAAATACTTGGTCAGTAAGTCAACATAAATTCAATACTGAATCGGCAAAGCACATAAACCCAAGTCAAAATAGGATAAGTCCTCAGTATTTGGTAAAAAAAAAATTAGGGATAAAACTCTATATAAAAATTAACAAGTTTTATCCAAACTAAGAAAAATGGAGGAAGAACGTTCTGAAGATTCCTAAATAGTAATGTAGAAACATATTCCACATATGCTTGGTCACCACTGGTAATTAAAGCTAAACCTAAAAATTTAGGTGCATTAGTAGAACCTATGGCAATACCACGGGTGACTAGTGCTAAACTTGGATTTTAATTTAGGTGCACTAGTGGAACCTATGGCCACATTATTGGTAACTGGTATTGAACTTAGAAAACTAAGTATATCACTAGAACATATGATAATCTCATTGGTAACTGATATAAATTTAAGCAAATGTCTAAGTGTATCAGTAGAACTAATGAAACAAAAAGTCATTCAACAAGCCAAAAATAAATAAGATAAGTTGATAAAATTGCATTTTATTTATATTAATGATGATTACATGCAAATATTGTGTATAAATGAAATATAGGAACAAGTTGTTCTCAAAATCACTCTGCGGGGCGCTTTCCTTCAGCCTTTAAGAAGCTTGGCACTGGTTCCATTCCTGCTGGAGGATCATCTAAAGTGTATGGAAAATTGATTAAGTTAAAATTTTGAATCATTCTCCTATTACTGTTACTCAGAGTGTCCAGTAACTGAGGAGGCCAAACTATTTCTAGCTCATCATGCAAATCATAATCTCCTAAATACTTGGAAATTGGAATGGAATCTACAGGGATCCAATTTACATCCAACTTGAAGGGGCAATTGTTACAATCTAACAGTCCAGGATCAACCCAGTACCATATTACTGTCCTGATCAACCTTCATCACTGTAGACAGTTGATCCAACCCCACTTATAGCCCTCACGTTGAGCCTGACTGAAATGATCGTCAAAACGACCAAGAGCTTCATCGTACCCTTCCATCTTGACTTCCCTGGGCTTCTTGTGAAACTAGAAAGTTAATCTCTCAACTTGGTGTTGCAGCTTCTTCAGCACTCCATCTTTAGTTTACAATTAAAAAGACTGGGCTGAAAGTTAATTATATTGAGTCTCGATCTTTTGAGACATTTTAGCTATGGCTAAGTTTTTAGCTTTTATCTGAGCACCTTGGTTGGTAAGAGTTTGCTAAGTTCTAGCTTCATCAGTTATAGGTTGACTGGATTTTGGTCGGGAAGTGGAGGCAAGTTTAGATTTCTTCAAGGTTTCTAGTTCATCCCTCAACCTGACATTTTTAGTTTTTAATAAGGAAAAACCTTCATTAGCAACATCAGCAGCAGGAGCATTCTTTAAAGCGCTCAGTTCACTCATCAGTTTGTTGTTTTCTTCCTCCAATGGTTTGGCAATGGCCCTGGCTTTATCAATTTCACATTCGAGTAGAAATTCTTTTTTCCTATATATAGAGGCATGCTTCTCCAAATTCTCCTCAAACCCCCAAATTCACTTAAAGCCTTGCACTTGGCCTCATACTCAGCGTGAAGGAGAGCCTTAGATTCTTTGCGTTCTTCTTGAAGTTATTCGATCATCTCTAAGTAAGCCACGTTATTGGCCACTAACCAATCAAGAAGACACTTCAGATATAAATAGGCTTCCTTGGATTGATCTGAAATATCTTTGTCGAGCAAGTTTGATAAATCTTCCTCGAACAAAGTCATGTGACCAGCTTTAAACAAACTGTTGCAACACTTGAGTAGCTCAGAGTCATTAGAAGAGAGTTTTTCCACCTTGGCCATGAACTAGAAAAATGAAGTAACACTCAATCAACAACATAAGAAGATATAACAGCCAAGAAACGGCAAACAGTATAAATAAAAAGTTTTTTTATTGATATATAAAGTGAAATTACAAGTCTAGTAGAGAAGAAACAAAAGAAAGGCAAAAAATACAAAGGCCAACTACCGAGGAAATCTACACCTTCTTTCTATCAGTTTCAACTCTAACTTGGTTGGCAGAAGGGATAGCTGAAGTGATTTGCTCGGTGGATGGGATGACTAACTCAGCAACATTCTTAAGTTGGTCCGCTGAAGACTCAACCACTTGAGAAGACTCCCCAGAACCAACATCATCTTCAAATTCATCATCCATGTTGGGGGAGATCTAGGCTCATATCTTTGGAAGAGTTCAGAGTCTTCTATTGTGTCGACCTACTTCAGTGAAGCCGACCATCCATTCTTAAAATATTTTTTCTTTGCATACTCAATGTGAGTAGAGGTAGAAATGATAGATTTATCCCAACCTTTATTGAAGGAATTTTCCCTAGACTTCTTCCTCTTGGCCTTTTCAGAAGAGAGAACTTTCCCTAGCATGGCTACATGTCATTCTGCAGTCTTTGCCCACGCTCAGCTTCAAGGACAGTCGTATAAGCTTTTTATCAAGCTTCTTCAGCAAGCTTGATCGTCTCCTACCAAGTTTTCTTCTCTGTCTCCAGGGCTTGTTGAGGCTCCAGAAAAGATTATTTAAAACCATTAAAGGCCTCTTTCACGTCATTTGAAGAAGAATGAAGAGCATCGTCTTTCTTCAACATCTGGTTGAAATCAACCAGGAACTGAAAAGAAAAAAAACAAAGTTACCACATGAAGTAAAATATAATGAGAAAAGAATGTAAAAGAAGTCTCACCAGATCAAGGCTTTGGGTAGACCTTTCAAAAATCTTTAGTCGGGGCATAAAAGCAGCAGTACCCCGATGGTCTGAAAGAGTACCAAACTTAATTAATTTCCCGGCCAAGCCAGGACCTATGGCTACAGAGGAGCCATCACCAGATGGAGAAACACCGACCAAGCTCTGTTGGTCGGTATTAACAACTTCTTTAATATGCTTGGTAGTATGACCTCTTCTTAAATGTTTTAAAGGAGACTCCTCTCCCTTGTTGGCTGGGGACTTCTTCCTAGCATCATTTTTCTTTTTGGCCCCATTATCCACAGGTTTGTGGGTTCCAGCAGTAGCAGAATCCCCAAGAAAATTAGGAAATTTTCTTTTTCCCACGCTCACAGAAAGCGGAAGGTCTGAATAAAAAGAAGAAGAGGGGCCAATAGAAGGTTCACCACCACCAGATATAGTGGCAGATGAAGTAGACATTGGGTCTTTGTCCAAATCAATCACAATGGAGGGTACAATAGCTGTTGGATGAGCTACAAAGGATGTGATTGAGCTATTGTATCTCAATAGGTATGAAGCCAACCTAAGATGCTCCTCACTAATTCTTTGATGGACGCCCTAGAGAAACTTGAGCTCGTCAAGTTTAATGTCACCCTCCTTGGGACACTTTCCCTTCTTCTCAACTGCTAACAAACAAGCAACAAATGCTAATTACATATTAACAGATAATTCATCAGCATGGATATATAAATATATTACAACCTATGCCATGACCCTCTTGAGGGCATTTTGGTCCATTGTATACTTCACTCCCTTTAAGAGGTACATATTGCTATTTTTTGGCAATAACACCTTGATCAAAGTAGTCTCTATTAGAGTAAAAAAAATTGACAACTAGAGCTCTATTAATAGACCTAGTCTTCAAATAATATGTATTATCACTAGTGACCCATTTGTAAGAGAACATGATCTCAGGGATACCGATATGTGTCCCAGGGATTTGATTAAGTCTATGGACACCATTAACTATTCTTTAGGTGTTGGGAGCTACTCTAGCAGGTAGAATATCAAAGTATTGACAAAATTCTAAGCAAAAATGATTTGGGGGAAAAGTGAAGCCACATTCAGCTACAAATAAGAAAGAAATCCAATGACCTTCAGACAAAGAAAAATATCTACAGGGGGACTAGGAAACTCTAAGTCTACCCAGTCTGGTATATCCCATTCCTTCCTGAACTCATCTAGAGAGATAACAATGTAAACAATGATTCAATATGAAGAAATAAATAAAAGGAAAAGATTCTTACAAAAACTTAAGGATTCAGCAAGAAGTAGAAGACAGGAAGAACGATCGCAGAAAAGCTCAAGAGTTTGTAACAAAAAATTAGAAGGTTTGAGGTAAGGGACAACCGAAAATTATCGCCTTTTATAGATTGCCTCGTAAATCGACGAGCGTAATAATTAAATGGAGACGATGATTGAAATTTTGGCAGCCAAGCAGAAAAAGATGTATTTGATCTAAGACGGTTCGCTAAAGTTCAAAATATTTACAAAAATGTCATTAGCAATACACGCTACTAGCAATACTAATAAAATTTTACAAGTGTGGGAAGTTGGCAACCGACTAAGCATCATGCATGTAGCCCAAGCTACTACCAGGACTAAATTCTTCATACTTTCAAGCAAGCATCAAGCATGAAACATTAAGGGCTTCTATTGATACAAAAAATTATCCATTTACGTGAACCAATCAGAGACAGACATGTGTCATCCAACCTGATAAGAATCTTGGTCAACAAGATATAGACTCGCCGACTAACACATGGGAGGTCGACCAACATGCGGAATGCTGACCAATGTGCAAAATGACGACCAACAATAAGAAGAACGACCAACATGGTCAACAAAGCGCTAATAGTCATGTACATTATGAACGTCATGTATTTATGTAAATGCCTAATTTATAATGACATTATATCCTTTTATATTCCATCTCTCCATCTTCTTACTTAGTTATAAATACATTGTAATCCCTTCATCAAGGACACGCTCAAGTCATTCAACAAGAGGCAAATAGAATACAAGAAACACACTGGATGTAAGCTTTCCCTTATAGCCGAACCACTTTAAAAATATTTTGTCTCTCTTATTTACATATATTTATCTATGATTAAACATCTAGACCTAGTCTAGTTTTTTACATCAACAGACTCCAACGGTAGATATCCTTGTGTGTCAGATATATGGATGGGCATATATGAATAAATACCCAGACTTAAATGGAATAAATTTAATTGTCTAAGAATGTGGACAATAATTATACTTTGACCCTATAATTCATAGTAGATGTTTATGCCCTATACATGAAACTTATGAGAGTGGGATACACGGGTGTTAGCAATTAAATGTTGAGATTGCATTTAAATATTTAATTATCGATATATCCATCTTATAAATTTGAGACGATGTCATAATCATTATTTGGGATGTATTTGGGATGCCAATAATATCACACTTAGATGAAGGATAATGTGTTAAACGCATGTGAGTGACGAAGGGAGAACATTTATTTTGCATCGACTGTACTATTGCATCATAAATTAATTAAGTTAATTCTTGCGCACCTCAGGCTTTGACCCAAATTTAAATGTCCCTCCCCCTAGGTGCTCTTAGATAAGGATAACTGGATTGTGTTGTATCGGTCCTGCAGCCTCACTTGCTCTCCAGACATCAGATCATTCGATTATAGTATAGGTGCTTTTCCTGCTGTAGCTATTTATTTATTTAGAATATTTGTAAGGGCATAAGCTTGCCTTAATTTGCATCATAAAAAATTATGTAGTTTTACTATAAACAAACTTACAACTTTTAAACATAGTCTCAAATCTTTCCTCAAAGTACACATATTTGTAAATGCAATTCAACATTTCAATTTTTAGCAAACTAATAATTATATTGTCTACATAGCTTATCAAACTATCTGCATAAGTGAATTAGTATGCCAATTCATATTGGAAGTAATATAAGTATACATATATAAACAAATTATATTCATAAATGAACAAAGTACAAGCATATATCATAAAATACATGTACAAATCATCATAATACATGAATACATTAACAAAGTACACGCATAAAGTATCAAAGTACAGGCATAAAGTATCAAAGTACATGTAAGTCTGAACATAAGTAAATATCACACACAAAAATGCATGTACTTGCGTAAAATATAGCCCGTATTTTCATAAATATGTATTATAAAAAATTCATGTATTATCTTCGAAATTTATGCTTTTAGTATAAAAAGACTTACAAATTTTAAAAATTTCTTTACAAATAGTTTCAAAATATTTTTCATTAAAAAGTAAAGAAAAATATACATTTATTATATCTTTCCTTGTATAAAAAATTTATGATCCACTTTTCTCACATCGATTCTCTTTACAATTCATCTAAAAAGTCCATATTATTACATATAATCTAAATCACATCTTTTATGTCCATGACCAAAAAACACTAATAAGATATAAATTATAGGAGGTAAAAAAAGAATGTTAGAAACTTTAATATTTCTTATGTTTCATGGATCTTTTTCGATAGATCTCATCGAGAGATTCTGGAAAACAAATTGTGTAAATCTGAATTGTATTTTGAGAGATATTTTATTTCAAAGCATATAATATTAAACATGGGACATGAAAAATAAAAATTTGCATAGTTGAAAAATTATCTATCCTTCATGACTTGTTTTGATAGTTCTCATCAAGAGTGTTTCGAATATAAATTTCATGTAAATTAAAGTTATGTTTGGAGACATTCAATTTTAAAACTTCAGCACAAAATACAAAAAATAAAATAAAAATTTAAGAAAAGAGAAAACATTAAGGAAGTTAATGTTTAAGATCATTTTGACAAAATCTCAATTATATAATACGATATTAAACTTAACACGTGCACTAAGAAAATCAAATAATGTTAAACTTTCATCCCTTGCTTTTAATATTTGCCTAAACTACCCTTTATCCTTTCCATTTTTTTCCTCATCTCTTCTCCTTATATTTCCTCACACCCTTTGATCTCCCCCACGCTCTCATATAATTATATAAAATAATTCAAAATTTTGGTATTAAAAAACATAATTAAAAAAATCTAGAAATTATAGAATAAATCCAAAAATCAGTAAAATTCTTTATAAATCCAAAAATCCATAAATTAATGAAATATATTGAATTTATTTTTTTTTAAAATAAAGTACTTCATTTAAAAATAATTGAAAACACTTTTTTATAAAAATAAAATAGTTTCCAATTATAAAAGCTTTTATTTTAATAAATAAAAGACTATTTTTGGTAAATTCATAAAAAATGTTTTTTTTTATAAAATAGTTTATTTATAACTTTTCTATTAAAAAAAATAAAAACTCACTTTGAATGAAACAGTTTTTTCAACTATTATAACTTTACACCGTTGGCCATTCCGTTTATGTTAACAAAAAATTTCCAAAATGTCCATTTAAACCCCATTTTGTGCCCCAATAATTAAGAGAGACTTTTGTCAATTATATTTGGATGTGTGAAGCTTTTTTCAGCAAGGCGAAATTGTAATTATATTGTTACCACACATAATGAAGTCAATTAGTCAAATTCAAATATGGACCGAGTTCAATCACAAAGTTACGAAATGTGAGAATTATGGGCGTCCAAACTATAGCTTGATTTAGAAAAAAATATTGTTCGCACACTGTATATGGTATCTTTAATTGCTAAAAATTCTAAACACAGTTTTTCTATATTACATATTTTTAAATACATAATAGATTCTTATTGACATTTTTTAAAGTCATTTTACAGTTATTTTAGACATGAAAAGATAACATGACATAAAATTCACTTGAAATTGACACGATAAGTGTCGAGATTTTATGACATGATGTCATGTCATGCTCGTATCAAAACTATGACTAGTGGTGTGTCGTGTTATTCGTTTTTTCCTTGTGTTTTTGTGTATTATCATGCTTAATTGAGTGTAAAAATTATTTGTTGTGTTAGTTATGTTTTAAAGGGGTTGTGTTAAGGGAAAAAAAAGATTTTGTGGTGTGTTATATCGTGTCAAGACAAAATACAACGTAAAATCACGAATTAAGTGTGTTGAAAAATAATTGTACAATATTATTTTTAAAATAGTTGTATTGTAGTATTTTGAAGTGAAATATGAAGTGCTATGACAACACACTTTCATGATTGAACTGAGTTCATATTTTAATTTGAATGATTAGATTGATTATGCAGCGTAATAATATGCTCACAATTTCATTTGGCTGAAAAAGTATCATAATTTCATATATAAATTGTTAAAGTTGCCATTTATAATTAAGTAGAAAAATATGGGTTTTAATGAATATTTTGGAATTGACCTGTTAAAATTAATGAAAAGTTAGTGAATTGGCCAATGGTGTAAAGTTAAGATAGTCTATGAGTTAAAAACGTCAGAAAGAACAAGTTTACAAGCTGAATTGTTATAAATACAAAAGTTCAGGAACACAAGTGTAACTTGTTCGTATTGTTTTACAGACTAATGTTGGCATAAATTATGAGAAATAGAAAGCTTAAATTGTGTGAAAAATAATATTATAACTCCCAATCCAAATTATTTAATCATGACAATAAAAATGTGGGATGAAACGTTCCCACTGAATCTGTATTTCCACGTTCCCCCAGAAGGTCCGACTTTATTTACATGTTTATGAATTGGACACTACATTGCAGTACGATGCTACTGTACCTATTAGTAGTATTTAACACGTGCTGCGTAGTCACAATCAACTGAACTTATTGAATTGCATTACAAGAAATATTAATTTAAAATACAATGGTGCTAATTAATTAATTGTTTCAAAATATTTATTTAATATCATTACTTTATTTTTGAGTCAAAAGTATATAATCTCTTCATTTGGAATTAAGAGTTTATTAGTTTTTTTAAATTATTCTAAATTAAAGTTCATTTTTTTTAAACATAATTAACGAATTAAAATTTACTCTTGATTGAATGCAAACTTAATATATATTAAAAAACATGAAATCTTCTTTAAATGTTATTTTGCATATGCTAAAAATAGCACTGGCAAAACAAACGGGCTGTGCTTGTTATGGGCAAACCTAATATGGACCAAAATTGTTTCTGGGTCGGGCTCCACCCGCCCCCCTTTTTTTTCCATTTTTTTAAAATAGATTTTTTTTTTAAATATAGCTTTTTTAAACAGCTTTTTTGAACATTTTTTTAAACTTGTTGTTTTCCAATATACTTAAGCAATTTTTACTTCTAGTTATTTTTCAATATATTAAAATTTAAAATGAAATTTTCAATCTAATTTAAAATGTTACTATAAATCCCCTTAAAATGTCTCAATTAATTCCAGTAAATAAAATCATTTAACTAAAATACTAAATAAAAATTGCCCAATTTAAGTCCACCATATAAAGCATAAAAAATACAACAAAGAAATAAAAATGTGTAATTTAAGTCGAATACAAATAAATAAAAAATTTCTTAATATAACTCCAAATATTAACTCTAGGCTACTACAATTTCACATAATGGAATCTAAAATTGAAAGCAACACACATCAATCACTGCAAAAAAAAAAAAAGAATGAGTTGCTAAAAAAATAGCTAATAACACAATAATTAATTGAGTAATTTAATTAATTACATTAACATCATCAATTCAACTTAGTTAAGATGTGCACTTAACTCATGCACATTATTCGCTGCAAAATTAAGAAACAAATAAACGAGTTACTAAAAAAATATTAACGTAATAATCAATTTTATTAATTAGCTTAACATCATCAATTTAATAAAATTATAAATAAAAAGACGAGTTATCTCACAAACACCCTTGATCTTGTGCAACTCGTTCAACAAGAGATGAAAAACCCTCAACTAGATCATCATCCGAATTTTCTAGAGCTGAATTCATGCAGTTAGTATAAACAAAATTATTTAATATATATTAAAAGATATATAAAATTAAAAATATATAATGTAAATTACCTGGCACACCATACAACCAGTCTCTGGTGCAAACCAATGCTTCAGCATTACTGGGAAAAATTGAACCACGATACTTACTAAATACACGCCCAGCTAGACCTTAGCTCCGATGAACTGAAATGGAATGAAATGGACGGTGTCAAGCTCCGACGAATTGAAATGGACTTTGTCACACAAGTAGGTCTTAGCTCCTATGGCTTTATTTTCATTTTCATTTAGTACCGAATACGTTTTATATGGCTTGTACCCTGGCGGGACCCACATCATAGTACAAGTCATATAAAGCGCATTCGGTACTAGCCCGGTGTTAACTCGCGGTAAGAGTAACATTTTTCATTATTAAAATAATAACTTTTTCCGCATTACATTTTGAATGTAGGCATAAAAAACAAAATGAAAATAAAGGGTGTGGGACATAGAAATGCATTATAAAACCATGCAAAGGTCTGTCGTAGTTGAGCACAAAACAAATCCATGGCTTCTCTTCCATCTGCTACCACCAACTTCAATGCCTACTCTACCTTGCACTCCCGCTCCTTCCTTTCTAAGCCCTCCAAAGTTTTCGTAAACGGAAAACAATACCCCCGCTTCAGTGTCTCTTGCAAAGGCACTGAGGGTGATCAAAACGAAGAAGTCACTTCGGGAAAGTTTGACCGGAGAAATGTGCTTCTTGGGCTTGGTGGTCTCTACGGTGCCGCCAACTTTACAACCTTAAACCGCTCTGCTATGGCGGCTCCGGTGGCTGCCCCGGACATTGGAAAGTGCGGAACAGCCGAGTTTTCTGATGGTACTGTTATTGACACTAACTGTTGCCCACCATCGTCCGTAACTATTCTGGATTACAAACTCCCACCCACCAAAATATTGCGGGTTAGACCATCAGCCCATTTGGCTGACGATGAATATGTAGCCAAATTTTCGAGAGCTATTCAGCTGATGAAGGAGCTCCCGGAAGATGATCCGCGTAACTTCATGCAACAAGCAAGAGTGCATTGCGCTTACTGCAATGGGGCCTACCAGCAAGTTGGGTTTCCCGATATTGACCTCCAAGTGCACAACTCATGGTTGTTCTTCCCATTCCACAGATGGTACTTGTTCTTCTATGAGAGGATTTTGGGCAAACTCATTGATGACCCAACATTCGCTCTCCCCTTCTGGAACTGGGACACTCCTCGTGGTATGCAAATCCCAAACATGTTTGTCGACACCTCATCACCTCTCTACGACGCGAAGCGAAATGTGGCCCATCTCCCACCCACTATTGTCGATCTCTGTTACGATGGTGCAGATGCAAACACAACAGATCTCGAGAAGATAACCAACAATTTGGCAATCATGTACAGGCAAATGGTACCCAACAGTGCCACTGCTGAACTTTTCTTCGGGGCAGCTTATCGTGCTGGTGATTCCCCAGGCCTTAGCCCTGGCTCTATTGAAGGCACCCCTCATATTCCGATCCATCGATGGGGAGGGGATCCCAGAGAGCCCCACGGGGAGGATCTCGGGAACTTCTACTCGGCTGGACGAGACACTTTGTTTTACTCACACCATTGTAACGTGGACCGCATGTGGACAATTTGGAAAACATTAGGTGGCAAAAGAAAAGACATAACCGACCCCGATTGGTTAAAGTCCTCCTTCGTTTTCTACGACGAGAACGCGCAGCTCGTGCGCGTCAAGGTCGGTGATTGCCTCAACCCCAAAAAAATGGGTTACGCATACCAAAAGGTTGACATTCCGTGGCTAAACAGCAGGCCAATTCCAAGGAGGAAGAAGTCTAAAATTGCTAAGAGATCCCTCGAAAGCGCAACCGGAACAAACGTTGAGTTCCCCATAACTCTCACAGAAATTATCAAAGTTTTGGTGCCACGGCCTAAGAAATCAAGAAGCAAGAAACAAAAGGAGGACGAAGAGGAGATTTTGGTTATCCAAGGCATTGAGTTTGATAGGGAGAAATATGTCAAGTTTGATGTGTACATTAACGATGAGGATGATATCGGAAGTGTGGCACCGGACAAAACTGAGTTTGCTGGGAGTTTCGTGAGCTTGCCGCATAACCATAAGCACGGGAAGAAGGGGAAGACTACGCTCAATCTGGGGATAACCGATCTTTTGGAGGACTTGGAAGCTGAGGATGATGATAATGTGCTCGTCACTTTAATCCCTAAATCTGAGACTGATGATGTCACCATTCGTGGGATCAAGCTTAAGTTTGCGTCTTGAGTTACTTGTCGCAGTTTGATTTCGTTAGAGGACTGTCATCTTGTCCCCCAATAAAATTCGGATCTTGTTCAGGGTTACCTGTTCTGTGATGGTGATTTCGTTAGGGTTTTTATCATGTATTATTATGGGAGATTCAATCTTATCGAGTATGCTTTATGTGCTGTGATGGTTAATGTACGGAAAATGCTTTATGTACTGAGTCATTGGATCTTGCGTTTGTTCCATTTGTGTTTACAAATATTTTAATTAGAAAAGCTTATGCACTACAACTTTTATCTATCTTTAATATTAAAAAAATCCTTTTATTTTAAAGAAGGTTTTAAGAAAAGATTCTTATAATTTTTAAAATGTATAAAAATAGGGTATTTTAAATAATTTTATAAATTCAGTTCATGTATTAAAAATATAAAAAAAATGGTGAAAAATGATGCTGCTAGAATGAACAAAAAAAGTGAACTCCTAACTCTAAAGGAATCACACAAATAAATGTTATTATACCACATGGATTAGATTTAAAAACTTAAAAAGTATTGTCCTAAAAATTCAAATATAGAAAATAACATGATTTTTACCTTAATTCTCTATATTTTAAAATATGTTGCAAATGAGCCTTATATTTCATAAAAAATCATAATTTTTAATCGCTAAAAGTTTTACTTTTTAATATCTAAAGGGAAGGTACCTTAATGCTATTTTAACAAAGGTGGGAGACTAAAGCTGAAAAGGTAGTGTTGTACTAAAACTCTTGAACTATAAATTTAATGGGTTAGTGGCTTTCTTTCAAACGTTGCATTATTTAGCTAGTGCTCTGCATTATGCCTGTCAATGGATCGGGTTTTATCCAAATTCGAATCTGAATCCGATCCATTTAAGCGGATATGGATCAGGCCTAAAATTCGATTATCCAATTACTCGTTTATTAAATGGAGCGGATTTGGATTCATATACTCCGATCCGATTAATATTTTTGATATATAAATATAAATTGTATATAATATATTTTTAATTAATATATATTGTATTTAATAATATTTTCAATATATATTATAATAGTTCTTTATTTCATTATCTATTTTTTGGAACATTTGCAAAACAAGTTTATGAAATAAGAGTTGAAAATAAAAATGTTGCAAATCAAGTGTAACATAAACGCATAATCGGATAATCGGATCGGATCCGAATCCGTTTAACATAAACGGATATGAATTTGGATTTGCGTGATCCGATCCGATTAATAAACGGATCGGATCCGAATTCGTTTAACATAAACAGATATGGATTTGGATTTGCCTGATCCAGTCCAAATTCGATCTGTTTACGGGCCTACTCTGCATTGTCCCCTGTAGAAATCAACTTATTGTGAAGTTTGAAGCTCATGTATAAATTGATCTGATTTCTTTAATAAATGAGTTTAACCAAAAAAGATTGCATATCATTTTTGTGGTTGATAATTTTCTATAATGATATTAAATGCACGCAAGTTAAATAAGAGTAAATGTAATATATTGTAATGAAATCATACATATAATGTAAAATGTACGTGATTCGAAAATGTGCCTACATTTATGGGGTTTAAGATTTGTTCTTTATTGTTTTAAATAACTGCTCAACAGAGTTGTACTATTGCTCGACGTTAGAACTATCACATGCCCCCCTCATGGTGGGGGTTACATTTATAATACAAGTGAAGAGAGTTCTAAGCCCAGTCAACAATTATCCATAAGAGTTCGAACCTATCTCTTATCACAATTAGTCGTAATGGACTTGTAGAAGTCTTCTCTAACTTGGATTCTTTGTCACTCTTAGGCACATGTGGCTTGCACGATCATATCGCTTGACCCCACAATTGTCTCCGAAGTTCAAACTATAGCTTGATTTAGAATATAGTATTATTCGCATACCTAATATTGTATCTTTAATTGTAAAAAATCTAAACATTGTTTTCTTTATATTACATATTTTTCAATACATAATAGATTCTTATTGACATTTTTCAAGTCATTTTATGGTAACTTTAGACATGAAAAGATAACGAAACACAAAATGACACACACAGCTCACTTGAAATTGACACAATAAATCGTATTTGTGTCTAGTTATATGGCACAATGACATGTCGTGTATGTGTCACAACTATGACTAGTGGTGTGCCGTATTATTTAATTTTTGCCTCTTGTTTTTGTGTATTGTGATGTTTAATCGAGTGTAAAAATAATTTAATGTTTTAGTTATGTTTTAAAGAGGTTGTGTTAAGTAAAAAAATACGATTTTATGTTGTGATGTTCCGTGTCAAGCTAAAACACAACATAAAATCACGAATTTAGTGTTTTGAAAAGAAATTGTACAATATTATTTATAAAAAAATATATTATAGTATTTTGAAGTAAAATATGGAGTGCCTTAATGACACACTTTCGTGCTCCATGTTTTAAATTGAATGTTTTGATTGATTATATAGGGAAAAAAGATGCTTACTATTTAACTTTGTTGAAAATGTATCATAATTTCATATAAAAATTGTTAAAGTCGCCATTTATAATTAAGCGACAATATACATGTTATAATGAGTAACTACCGGAAATTTGGGGTTTAGTGGCAAAAAAAATTCATCGGGGACATAAAAGTTGCCAATAAATAAAATAATTAGTGATAAAAATAATAGTCGTCACAAACTTCAATACATATAGTGGCAAAGACATAATGTTTTCACTATAAGTTACTATGGTGACAGCATTAATTATGTTATTAATTATTTTTCCACTAAATTCACGTTACCATACATATCACACAACATGTCACGAAATTTGTCACTAAAAGTTGGGTCTTTAGTGACAACAATTTATTATCAATACTATGCAATGATTCTCAATTTTTGTGACAAACACTTAAATGACAAACTTATTTTTGCCACTAATTATTATATTTAGTAACAACCTCATAAGTCATTGCTATATTTGATGTAGTTGTTAATTTAATAACACAAATAGTTTTCCACTAAATAGAGTAGATAAGTGGCAATTTAATTTATATTGTCACTAAAAAATTATTATTATTATTTTTCTTATTTGTTAAGAAATTATAAAAATTTCTTATTTTTCAAATAAATTATCAACTTCTTATTTATTCCCCCAATATTTTTTCAGAAGTTCGAAAATTCATACTTTCAAAATTTATGAAAGCATTCGTAAAATTGTAATTTTTTTATTATATTGACACATAGGGGTATCAATTTAGATTAACGGGTCGTGTTGGCCCAACACGACACGACTTCATTTTACTCAACACAAACATGACCCGATATGATGTCGTGTTTTTTTCTAACACAAACATGACCCGTTAACAACACGACCTGACATGACACAAATAGAACGATAAATTAAATTCATGTCAATTGACACGATTCAATACGAAAACCCGCTTATTTTTTATATATTAATTTTTTTTTTTAAAATTTAATATTGTAATAAATATATTAATTATTAAAAGATTGGACCAAATTGGGTTTCTTAATCAGGTTCTAATAGGGTCAAAACGGGCAAATTTAACACGACCCAATATATTTACGAAATTGTGTTTTTTTTTTATATTGATACTATTATTAACGAGACATTTACTAATTTGAAATTGATATGTATAATATATAATTAACTTTTTAAAAAACTAAGATACTACAGCCTAATTTTTAAGTACAATTTATTTGCACAAATAAAAACAAAGAGGGAAAAACAATTGGGAAAAAACACGCTCTTAACCTCGAAAATAAAAAGAGGGAAATTGAAGTTCATCCCCTCCCAAATTTGCGACAACCTCTCCATTAAATACCTTCTAATTCCAACGTGTTCTATTCAGCTACCCCATCTTCTTGTTTTATTTGACTATCAGTTACGAAATAAGTATGTTCTCTGTGTGTGTGTATGTGTGTGTGTGTTGAGTGATGATCTGTGTTTGTTGTGATTGTTCTTAATCCGAGATTGATTCTAGATTTTATTTTGTGATGCTAGAATTTTCTTAGGTATTCTCTAATTTTGAAAGTTGGTTATGATATTTATTTAATTTGTATTTGTATTCTTATTGTTAGAAATTATTTTTTTAAATTTTTTATACTTTTTTCTAGATGCAGACAAGTTGATATTTGTGTATATTATATGCATGTATCTAAGATTTTCTTTTGATATTTCATTTTAGAATTTTAATCACAAGGTTGGTATTTAATTATAACTGTTTCATAATTCAAACTTGATAACTTCGTGAACTCAAGGGGAATAATGGTTAGGCATACATTCAAGTTGATTAGAATAAATAAGCATAAAGAAAAATTTAAAATATTTATTTGTATAAAATAAATAAATAAGTAATGTTTACATTCAATGACCCATTTTCATCATGGTAAGGCATATAAGGTTATGCTAATTTTCAACTATTTCAAGTTAAGAAGATGAATGCTTATTATTAATTATTTTCCCAAAACTCTTGCTATATGTGTTGGGAAACATTAGCTCCACTCAATTGCGAATATCATTGTTAATATATCAACATTCTCTCTCTCTCTCTCTCTCTCTCTCTCTCTCTCTCTCTCTCTCTCTCTCTCTAATCATTTTTATGTTCTTGTTTTGATATATTATGTTTTATAGGTATGATTCTATATTTAGTTATTTAATTGATCACCTTTATTGATAGATGATCTTAATTAGGCACATGTTTCGTATATCTCTTGTGAAAAATCGTATTCGATATATGTACGTGTGTTTATGTTTCATTACTAAAAGGAAAATTGACTCCTTTTTTCATTTGTATTTCATAGTATATATTCACGATATTTAGCTTAAACATCTTGTTTCGTAGGCTTTATGAAGTTCTTCACCAATTCAGAAAATTAAGAGTAACATTTGATAGGAGCAAAAGAAAATTTGCACAATATCTTTTATACATGTTGCCAAAAGAAAATTTAGTTAGTATCTTTACATTGTGAACATTAATATCGTAACCTTCATTAACAGTTTATCAAATAAAAATCAAATGACGGAGCCAATTTTTTTTTATTATGTCACAACCTTTTGTATAGATCATAAATTAGTTTGGACAACTTAATGTTTAAATTATATCAAGACTGCCCCAATGGATTAGAGTTGGATGCAGTTCAAAAACAAATTGGACCCCGCTTATGAAAAAGGAGTGAACGAAATCCTTGATTGTGCATTTACCCATAAAGAACCATAGAGTACGATCCTTTGTCCTTGTATCAAATTCAACAACTTCTATGGTAAAACATGAGAAGTTGTGGAAGATAATTTTTTTATACGGGCAATAGTAAAGAGTATGTTGAGGTGGATACATCACGGGGAAGAGTTTGAACACAATTTGGCTGATGACTTTGTGGTTGAGAATTATGAGGAAGATGATAACATGCATGAGTTGATTCATGATATTGCCTCTGGTAATTTTGGGCATGGGTGGGGGATAAAGAATAATCTAATAACCAAGGTTCCCAAGTCCATGTGCCTCTCGTACTAAATCAAGGACTATTGGTTCGGCATGTCTCCTCGAACCCAAAATCAATCAACACACACCGGAGGCGAACATGGTTCTAAGCCTTTAGGATACGCACATACCTAACGTAACCAAATGGCCTGCCAATCTCACTAATACACTGCAAGTTCCATGTTATGAGGCACACATCCAGACCTTACTGGAATTGTCAAGGTGAGATCGCCCTCTGCGCGAAAACCTCCTGATAACAGGAAGCGTGAGTATGTTCACACACATAATCAAATCACAACAATAGGTATTCACTCAACCTATATATATACATATTATTCACTAGGTATGCACACAACGCATCATATCAACCCGTATGTTGATACAAAAATTAGTCAGCTGACATGGATCAATTAGAAAAGACATGTGTCAACCTATGTGGCAAATACCTACTTTCACCAAGCTACTAAGGCGTTCCGAGCCACTCAAAAGTCCCGAACTACTCAAGAGTTTCGAGCAACTCAAGCGTACTGAGCAACTCAAGCGGTCCGAGCTATTTAGCGTGCAGAGCATCTAACCAAGAAAATCAAAAGGCAACTATGCATTTAATGAACGTCAGATTTAATGCGCATTATTATTGTACAGATGTATATGTCTACTAGAGGACAACACATTACCTTTTCATATGTACAACCTCAAGGCTATAAATACATTGTAACCCAGTCATAAAAGGGGGACTTTTGGATCTCTTGAAAACCCCACTATCGAGATTTAAGGCAGACAATCAACAATACAATAACAGTGGACGTAGGTCATTTTAATAGCTGAACCACTTTAAAAATTCATTGTCTTATTTATTTATTCATTGTTATCTATGATTAATTAATTAGATTGCATCTAGTTTTTTACATCAATAGATTGGATCCGTCTGTGGGAAAAGATTATACTTAGCGTCTTTTCACCAAAAAACTCATCATCTATGGCTGAAAACCCAGAATTCAGTAATCAAGAGTCCCTCCAAACCCTTCTACTCCACCAAATATGCAAGATCTAGCTGGCATAATGGTCAACTTAGCCCAAGGGCAAACGTCCATGCAGGAAGCCATGCGTCAACTTATATAAACTGTTCGAGATGGATCACCTGCCCAGTCAGGACAATGAAGCGTTCATAGAAATACCCATCTGCCATCTTCAAAAACCAGACGAACACTGTTCCCAGAGGTTTCTCAATTCAAGCATACTGGCTCATATCGTACTGAGAGATCTAATGATCCTTCGTATCAACCTGGTTGGACTTCTTCAGTATGAGTTACGGATTCTTAATGGAATGTCACTCTAACTCCAGAACGGGATAGCGCTCTGGAAAGGTTGAGTAAAGTCTCTCCTTTTGATCGATTGGGCCCTAGGAGGAACATAAACCCTCCTAGGATTACATCGAGGAACTCTCAATGACAGTCCGATCTAAGAGAAGGTTCTGCCCAATCACACCCGACAACCCGTAATGAAAGGTCCCAAGAGGAAAGCTTAGCAGGATCGGTTGCGCGAACAAATAGGTCTGAGGTGGGAAACGATGCATGGAAAGGTTCTATTCAAAGGTTGGAAGACAGGTTAGGGGGAATGGTTAAGGCCAAGAATCCTCTGCAGAGAACTTTTCTCCAAGGAACACCCTTCGTGCAGGCAATTGTGGATTTTCCCACACCATTAAAATTCAAATTTCCTATGGTGACACCTAAATATGATGAAAAAGCTGATCTTGTTCTCCATATAGAGCAATACCAAGCTTATGCTGATATCTATGCAGTTCCCGATGAGATGAGATGTAGGGCATTTTCAGGTTCTCTCACCGGGTCAGCCCAGATGTGGTACAACAACCTTCCTCGAGGAAAGATTATGACTTTCCATTAACTGGGAGAGCTTTTCATAGGGAATTTCTGCTTTGAAGCGAAGCTAGTTAAAAGAGTAGCGCACTTACTGAGCGGTAGACAGAAAGCACCAGGGATTATATAACTCATTTCAATAACGAGAAACTTGAGGTGATCGATTACGAGGAGAAGACAACAATTACTGCTCTGATGAGTGGTCTGTTACCGAACAAGTTGTACTATACTTTAGCCAAGGATTCGCCCAGGACCATGGCAAAATTAATGGCGAGGGAAGCCAAGATCATGAATGCCGAGGAAGCCATGGCTGCAAAGAAGAATACAGACACTAACGAGACCAAGGTTGAAGATAATAAAACTGAGAAGAAGGATCAGAAGAATAAAGGTGGCAGTAAGCAGTCAAACAAACGCTAGAGCAGATGAGGAAGTATGTAAATTATACTCCCTTGAAGGTAGATATAAATCACATTCTGGAGGAGATCAAGAACAGCGAGGAGCTAACCTGGCCAGAGAAAATGAAGGCAGATTCTGACAAAAGGGACAAGTCCAAATATTATGAATTCTACAAAGACCATGGCCACATGACCAAACGTTGCATAACTCTTCAAAATGAAATCGAAGCACTCATCAGGCAAGGAAAATTGACTAAGTACGTTGATCGCCAAAATGGTGGAAAGACCAGTGACAGAGGAAGGCAACGATCTAAATCTCCTCGTCGAGCAAAAGATGACAAGAAGAGAGATCACGAAGACGATCCAGAAGATGATCCCGATCTCCCCAACAGGCCAATGCAGCCTGAACGCGAGGTATTTTCAATCCATTTTGGATTATTTGAATATAATGTCATTATATGTGGAGATGAAGGAGGTGGAGATCTTACTGCGGAGCGAAAAGCTTACCTCAATGAGGCCCAAGCTTGCTCTTACATACGCATAAATTTGGCTGAAGACGATCGCCCGAGGAAGGTGAATAGGGATAAATTAATCATCGGCTTTTCTAAAAATGACTTAGCAGGTGTAGTATATCCTCATGAAGACCCCTTGGTGATTAAGTTGAGAATGAAGGATGTGGTGATTTCACGGGTATTGGTGGATAATGGTAGCTCGACAGATATCATGTTCTACCCATGCTTCGACAACTTGAATCTGAAGTTAGCCCAGTTGGAGCCATATCATAGGCCCCTCCTCGATTTCACTGGTGAAAAGGTTTTTCCACTTGGGATGATCAATTTGGACATGCTTATTGGTATGCGTCCTGCTTGCCGAACAGAAAGAGTACGCTTTTTCATAATGGATAAAAACGTCCAATCAGCCTATAACATTATCATGGGGAGAGTAGTTCTGAAGAAGTTTGAGGCAGTGCCATCTACGGTACATCAATGTTTGAAGTTCCCAACCAATTTCGGAGTGGGAGTTATGAAAGGAGACCAGAAAGTAGCTCGGGAATGCTACTATTCATCTACCGAACAGGAAGAACTGGAAGAAGCCAGGAAGAAAACTACTACATATCAAGTGGATGAAACAGAAGATGTAGAGATTGAAACCTTGGACCCTAGAGATGAATCTTAGCTCGTGAAGGGTCAGGTTATGGAAGCTACAGAGGATATCATTCTGGACGATGAACGCCCATAACGAACAACTCAAATTCGTGCGTCATTGGACTTATCAATAAAACAGGAACTAGTGGCATTTTTAAGGCACAGAAAGCAGACTTTTTCATGGAGTCATGAAGACATGCCAGGGATAGACCCGACTTTCCTATGCCACGAGCTCAATGTTAATAAGGAGGTCAAGCCAGTGAAGCAATAAAGAAGAGTATTCGGCTCAGAGAAGAACCAAGCCATACAGGAAGAAGTAGAGAAACTACAGAAAGCCTCTTTTATTGAGGACGTCAAGTATCCTGATTGGCTAGCAAATGTTATGATGGTAAAGAAGAAAAACAATAAGTGGATGATGTGTGTGGACTTCACTGATCTTAATAAAGCCTACCCAAATGATCATTTTCCTTTGCCCCAAATTGACCACCTGGTGGATGCTACATCGGGGCATGAATTGTTGAGCTTCATGGATGCTTATTCTGGTTACAACCAGATTAAGATGAAACCAGAGGACAGGGAACCAGAGGATAGGGAAAGTACCTCTTTTATTACCCTAAGGGGAACTTATTGCTATAATGTTATGCCTTTCGGACTTAAAAATGCAGGTGCAACATACCAGTGATTGATGAATAAAGTGTTCGCAGAGAAAATCGGTCATAACATGGAGGTTTATGTTGACGATATGCTAACAAAGAGCAAGAAAGCTGCTGATCATTTAGTTGACCTGGGCCAGACTTTTGATCAGCTAGAGAAATATCAAATGAAGTTAGATCCCACCAAATGCATATTTGGAGTACGAGAAGGCATGTTTCTTGGGTATATTGTTAATCAACGAGGCATTGAGGCAAACCCTGTAAAGATAAAGGTCCTACTGGAACTATGATCTCCAAGTACGAAGAAGGAAGTGAAAAGTCTCACAGGACGAGTTGCAGCACTCAACAGATTTGTGTCCCGAGCAACAGACAGATGCCTCCCATTCTTCAAAACACTTCGAAAAACTTTTGAGTGGAATGATGAATGTGAGGAGGCTTTTTAAGAATTAAAGAAATATTTGGGACCCCTCCACTGTTATCTAGACCAGTGATGGGATAAAGACTATACTTGTATCTGGTAGTTTTAGAGAACGCAGTTAGCTCGGTGCTGATAAGAGTGGAGGATGGAGTGCAAAAACTGGTCTATTACACCAACAAGGCTTTTCGAGGATCAAAGATCAGATATCCAAGGTTGCAGAAGTTGGCACTAGCACTGATCGAAGCAAGCAGAAAGATGAGGCCATACTTCCAAGCCCATACTATAGTAGTGTATACTGATATGCCATTAAGACAGGCTCTGAAAAAATTGGAGAAATCGAGAAGATTGATGTATTGGGCGGTAGAACTTGGTGAATATGACATAGTTTATGAGCCTAGGTCGTCACTTAAGGGGCAGGCAGTAGCGGACTTTATTACGGAGTTTACTTACTCTGATACATCCGAAAAGTAGGAGCTTAATGCAGACCAACCCATGGATGTTACGGGATCATCTAAGACAACCCCCGACCAACTTCCATTAGTAAATCGGCAGGAGGTGATAGACAACGATCAATGGGAAGTGTCGAGGAATTGCCCAAGGATAGGAGAAGATAAAAGGAAGTATCAAATACTCCACTGAGGAACTATGTTTGACCAAGAGTTTGATAATGAGATACCTGTATGGAATTTATATGTAGATGGCTCTTCGTGTGCCACGAGTAGTGGAGCAGGAATAATCTTAAATAGTTCTGATGGAGTTGATATTGAGTATGCTTTACATTTTCAATTTAAGGCTTCCAATAATGAAGCTGAATATGAAGCTATAATCATGGGTCTTAGTTTGGCCAAAATCATGAATGCAGAGTAGGTTATCGTATTCAGTGATTCACAATTAATTGTAAATCAAATTCTCGAGTTGTACGCAGCAAAGGGAGAATTAATATTCCAGTATCATGCAAAAGCTATTGAGGTTGTATCAACTTTTCCCACAGTCCAGTTATCAGAATATCGAGATTAGAAAATGCAAGAGCTGACGCACTGAGCTACGAAGAATCATCCCAACAGATATTCTAGCAAATCAGAGCATAGATGAAGTTTTGATGGTGAACTTCATTGCCCTCGACTTGGGTCCATCCTGTATGGACCCCATTAGGGCCTATATCGAAGAAAGAATTGTGCCAACTGACAAACACACAGCCAAGAAACTGAAGAATTGTTACCATGTGGGGTATAGATTTGGTCGGGCTGCTTCCGATGACCAAAGGGAGATTCAAATATCTAGTAGTTGCTGTGGACTATTTTACCAAATGGGTGGAGGCTGAACCTCTCATTAACATGTCGTATGACAGGGTCTATCGGTTTATTTTGAAGAACATTATTTGCAGATATGGTCTCCCACATGCGTTCATTACTGACCATGGAACTGAATTTGACAACGAGGAGTTTGCTGCATATTGTCACCAATCTAATGTACAGAAGATCCATTCTGCACCAGGCCATCCCCAAAGCAATGGGCAAAACTGAGGTGATGAACAGAACTCTACTAAATGGTTTGAAAAAATGGCTAGATAATGCAAAGGGAAATTGGATTAATGAGCTACACTCTGTATTATGGGCTTATCGCACTACACCACGAACAATAATTGGGGAGTCTCCGTACATGTTAGACTTCGGAAGTGAAGCCTCCATACCTGCTGAGTTGGGTCTACCCAGACATAGGGTGCTTAATTTCAATTCCCCTGTAAGCGACTTGATGAGACGTTTAGACCTGGATATGCTCGAAGAAGTTAGGGAAGAAGCAGAGATCAGGAATGCAGCCTACCAATAACGAACAACCTTGTTCTACAACAAAAGGGTGAAGAAGTGCGACTTAAAAGAGGGGGATTATGTGCTGAAGAAGGTGATCTATAAGAACAATAAACTAGAGGCCAACTGGAATGAACCTTACAGAGTAACTGAAGTTGTTCATCCTGGGACATACAGAATTAAAACTTTGGAGGGAGAAGAATTCAAGAACGCGTGGAACGCAGAGCATCTGCGCAAGTATTATCAGTAATAAAAATTCATGTGTAACCCATTTCTTGCAATATGAATAAAAGCGATGTTTTACCCATTTTTCTCTTTTATTGAAATTTTTTAGAGTATTCATGCTACACACTATAACAACCACCAACTCCGGTTGGTCGACAAGTCAGCAACCACCAACTCCAATTGGTTGGTAATTCAGCAACCACCAACTCCAGTTGGTCGGCAATTCAATAACCACCAACTCCGGTTGGTCGGTAAATAAAAATCATACAAGGCAAAAGCCTGTTTAATTATAGATGATCTTAAGGGACACCCCAAACTAGATAAGAAGATGGGTGACCTCCCGGGGCATCCACTGTCTAGGAAACAAGGTAATCCTGGCACGATTACTACAACTAAGCAGGAATATGGGATGAAAATCATTCCATTGCTTAGGCACAAAGAGTGAAAAGTCACTATAATCAGACAACAAATGGGACAAGTTCCATTGCCTAAAACAAAATAGGACATGTTGTTCTTTATAAGTAGATAGACTCGCTGTTGTGTGTTTTTTTTTGGAGTGATAAAAACATTTGCGGTGGGGAAGATAATAAATAGGGATTTCACATTAAAAAAGTGGTTGGATTGTAGGTGAGGTGGTTGAGGTATCTAATTTTGGAGCTAAACATAATAACTTAAGACTTTGGGGAGGAAAAATGAATTTCGTACAACCCCTTAAGCGGAACATGATGTTCCACCCAAGGGTGTCATTCACTAAGAAAATCGACGTCGTTTTGATGCATGTATGGTATATATGGTTTAACCCACAACAATTTCGTCACTTTGGCAATGCTATATTTCCACCAGTTTAGTTCATTTATACCCTGTGCATAAGGGTTTCTCTAATGATGATTCAAATATCAGAATGCTGTACACGGTGGATGTGATTTCTCTGAACCTATCACCTCTCTCTAATATATATATATATATATATATGGTCTTGATAGCATGTACCCCTAGACCAGACATTAAGATTCCAAAAATATTTGGGACAGAGTTTCGACATACATTTAATAGGAAACAAGTACTCACGTGAAGCTCTAATACTTACTATTTTGAGGCTTAAAACATGTGACCTAAGGGCACATATTATATATATATATATATATTGTGTGGACCAGTCCACATTTTAAGAGTGCGGACCGGACATGTGTCTCCTGGCGGTGAACCCAGAAAAGAGAGAATGTGCCTATAATTTAGCCGATAATTTCTAGGCTAACTGTCAGGTGACACATGTTCGGTCTGCATTCTTAAAATGCGAACTGCTCCGCACAAGAGCAGTCTTATATATATATATATATATATATATATATATATATATATTGTAGACTGCTCTAACCCCATATCATCTCCAAATACATAAAATTATTGCATAAGTTGTTGATTGCTCTTTTACAGTTCAAACCTCAAGCTCCATTGTTTTTCAAAAAGTGGTTGAATTACTACTCTTTTCTTTTCCAAAACTTTTTATTGCTAAGTTAATAATTCTAGCTTTCCATTTCAGCCGCACCCATCTTTTAGTCCATTTCTTTGTGCCAGCTGGCGCCAAAAGGTTCTTTATAATTTCATTTGTCAAAACATAAAATTTGAAATATGATTGACTTTTCCTATTTTTACGAGATCTTCGCATATGTGTTTAAACTGGAATTTCAAATGCGAGAGTCTTAGGGGTGGATTGGGTTTGGTCTCCAGTTCGATTCCCGATAATGTTAAAATAATATTTGACCAGCGAAAGCCACGAACCGCGATGTGGATTAATCGATATGCGCTTAAAGTTGACCTGAACACCACGTGATATGATTAAAAAAAATGGTAGCTGAAAGAACATTTTTTTACATGCCTTGAGCTTTGTTACCAAGATTTATTTCAATGTCTAAGAAGTAACTTAACTTCCTCATATACATCATTATATCAGGAGGCATTACAAAGTTATACATCACATTAATATCCATGAGAGAGAAATGATTGAAGTGCATATGTTTCATTCCAAAGAGAGGATATATGTGCACATCAATCACCTGAACTCACAAGTTTTTTGTTAGGGTCTAAACTCTCTTTTTACTCTCTTTACTCTAATGAACATTGAAAATGTATGCATGCATAGAAGTTTCATTCTCTTTCTTTAAACATTTAAAAACTTAAGCTATATTGGATCCTCCCCCTGATCCAATATAGTTTTGTTTTGTATACATCTTTATTATAAGGTGACTCAAGTAGTTTACTATTTTTTACTCAAAATTAAAGTTGAATTATTAATAAGGTAAATGGCAAAAAATTCCCCAAACTATCACATAAGTTGCAAAAACATCCCTAAACTATATTGGTGGCTTAATTTTCTTTCATTTTACAATTATGTCCTTGTGTAGAAAATGTTGGAAAGTTATTTAAGGGGTTAAAATGGGTATAAAAGTATGACATGGATTCATGTGTGTTGGCTTTATATAAGTAGGTACTACATTTACTAATCATAAATGTATTTATGTTTATTTATTAATTGACATAGAAAGAGAAAACTGGGAAGGAAGTTGGTCCAATTGAGTTGTACCAGCTAACTCGATTTAGTGATGAAAAAGGTTAGGTCAATGATGATGCAAGAGAGAAACATGTAAGTTAACCCTTCATTTAACTTGACATATTGTTATTTTTTCCAGATTTTATAATAAGATGAAATGGTGTACTGATATATATCCATATAATATGATAGCATGGTTTTACAAATGTCTAAGCCCAATAACGACTCAGATTTGGCCACCTTCTTACACATTTTTTTCAAATAGAGGGTTGAGATTGATTGTTAGAACTTTAATTCAAATTAACTCTCCCACCTTCATTATGCCGCCCAAACAATCCTCCGTAAACGCACCATCAACAAATTCATTTCTAATCAATTCCCAACCCATTTCTCTCTCTCTCTCTCTCTCTCTCTCTCTCTCTCTCTCTCTCTCCCCACGAGGTAAGTCTCCCTCACACCATTTTGAGTTTTTTTTTTATTCAGATTTTATTTTTTTTCCCCTTAAGATTTTAAGTTTTGGGGTATATCTATTTTAGTGTTTTTATTTTTTGGTATGGATTTGATAGATTTTGGTTATGAATATACCGATATGGGTTTACGGTATGGGATATTTTATATGGGTTTATGATTATTTTTTTTAGTTTTAAGTTATTTTCTAACCTTATTTGTTGGTGTTGCAGGATGACATGTGTAATCATTTTTCATATCTCCCACACTCTAAGGTATGAGCCATTATTTTTTTGAGTTATTCTCCATGTCTGAGTTATTTGCGATTGTTTTTCTTATAATTTTGGGGTATTCTAGAAGTTTGAAAATTTCATCTTCCATATTTTTATTCTTTTTGTGTTCTTATATTTTTAAAAATTTTTTTACACGACTTGCAGATGTTTTGTACAATCAGGTATATCTGTTTGTGTTCCATATGAGTAATTGTTTTCCAATGCCTCAAATGGTGGTCTGCCACCCCTGTTCAACTTGCACAATATGTGTTTGATTATATGTCTAATCAACATTTCTACAAATTTTTGGGATAACACATGAGTTTCATAACACATCTCTTCTAATCAACTTGCAGAATATTTTTGGGATGTTTTTTTTCCTCAGGCCAGGTAATCTTCCAGTGCTCTTTATTTGATGAATGGGACCATTAACGTTACGTTACATATCTGATTGCTATTTTTCTCTGTATTTTATTGCACACTGTCTATTTGAGTAAATGCCCCAACGATGATCTATTTTTTTTTACTAACTTCATCTCTTCATGTTGATGTTTTGTAGGTTGTGTTTAATATGGGCCCATGAATGCCTATCCATTTTTTTAAGTTTATAGTGAGAGGTCTTTTTAAGTAGGGCACTCCGTATACTTCAAATTATAACCATATAGTATGGGTCTTACTAAGTGATTCAAAAGATAGGCAAGGTAGTCTATAAACTTCTTCTGCCATCAAGTTTCATCACACATCTCTGTGCATTTTTTTAATTTTACTTTTCTGTTATGCACTATGATCAGTTGTTATTTACTTCCTATCATAATTTGTCATACGCTGTTATTTACTTCCTATCACAATTTGTTCGCCTCTAATAGATCAATTCCTAAATAGAATTAGGATTATTTGTAACTCCTGTCATGTGGTGGCTACAAATTCTACACAGGCTTGGGGATGGAGTTGTTGCAAAAACGTGAAATAGAGAATTCAACTGCCAATCAAAAGCTATGTCATGGACAGAAATAGCCATATCAAAAGTTTTCATTTGGAAAGGTCTGACATTACTTCACATATTAGTTTTAGTTTTTAATGAATATTCTATATTTATTCAGATGTTCCTTTCTATGAATCATATTTTTGGATTTATATTTTTGTTTCAGGGGAGTTTCTCAGAGTATAGTTTTAAAGGTCTAATTGCTTTATGAGTGTTCAAATTTTTGGGTGTCTCTCACTCTCTTTGGTTTCACTCAACTTACTCCTCATTTCATGGTTTTAGATACAAGCAGAAGTGTGGGGTTCGAAAGAGAGAGCAGAAAAAATGAAGATGAAAAAGAGGGTTCACGAGCTTCATAAATGGTTGTACCTCATTTTTAAATTCTGTTTGGGTTTCAAATCCTAATATTTGGTGGGTTTCAAATCTATTTTTTCATTATCTTTGGGTTTCAAATCCTGATATTTGGTGAAGTCCCCATTATTTATTTGGTTGGTTTAATAGGTGTTTGATAAAAGGCATTTTTTCAACTTTGTTTCTTCGTACAATTTTTAGTTTTTGCAAAATCTTTGGGCTTTTTTAAATCTTTACAAAGAAAGCAAGTTTTTATTCTATTCTACCCATGAGATCAACTTTTGTCATTATCATTCATCATAAAGTAATTAAAGTAGTTAGATGGGAGAATTAGTATAATAGTCTTGATATTTGGTTTATCAAAGCTCAGAGAATTGAAAAAAACATTATAGGAATGTTAATTTGCTATATTCTCAACTGTATTAGCTAGCTGCCCTTGTTTGTAGAACCACGGCATAATGTTGCACGTTGTGAAATCCACACAATACTTGGAACTTTACTTGCTATCATTTATGAATAACTAATAAAATTTATTAATTACAAGTGTGAGTAATTTGGGTATTGGTTGCAATTTTGTTGATGGCCCTCCTTATTTGCTGATCTCAAGGCAATAACATAGGTGGAAAAAGGCATGGAGGAAGTTTGAATTAATTTGGCATTGAGTAATTTGGCTTTGCTATGTTGGTGATGTACTTAAGCTCGATTATTATTAGTTTTCCTAAAATCTTTGTACTTATATCTGAATTGTTGATGTGTCGCACCGGTGTGTTAGAGAAATCTTTGTGCTTATATCTGTTTTCTTATTTTTTTTTGTTTGGAGATTATATGATTCTAGACCCACCTGGCATATCTATGATTCTAGCATTATGTATTTTTTAGTATTTGATCCCTGTTTTGGAGATTCATCTTTTCATTTTGATGTGTGGATTGTAGAACAGTTGGAAGAGATTGTACAGCACGACAGTTGGTTGATTCCTTCTCAGATATTGTATCCAAAAAGAGGCCACGTAATGGCTTATGTAGTAAACCGTGGCACTAAATTAGCAAGGCATTGTGACGATCGTAGACCTCATGTGGCGATCGTCACCCACACAAAATAGTATTCTCTTCATGCGACAACACCGCCAGCCATTATAAACGTAAGCCACTACAACCATTGAGGTTTACTTGAAATTTTAAGATGGGATTATAAGGTTTTTTGAAAATTGGAAATCGATTCAAATTTTCAAGATTGGGAGTTTTCTATGTTATTTTACAATTTGTCTATCCAAGTATTTGAACATTCCATTTTTTTGTAGTTTTTAAAACATCAAATGTTATACTTTCATATTGAAAAGAATGGACCATTCTAACAGTTGTTCTTCCATTTGGCAGGTTGTCTAAACAAAGAATTGAGAATTAAATAACTTCAATAAGGACCAGGATACTTTCATATTGCAAGGCAAAATCTGTAATTGACCAAGATATTTCCAGTTGGAATACTTTATTGAAGTATTCGCGTATTAATTATAATTGTTTATTTATTGATATGTTGTTGTTATTTCCACGAATTGAATTGAATCATTGATTTTGTTTATATGATGTTTAAGACGGACTATTAGTATTGTTATTATAGAATATTAGTTTTATTGGGGGTATTTTTTATTTCTTTAACATGGTGGATAGTCCTATAAACAAAGAAATTTCTGCCTAAATTTTTTAAATTATTTATAACTATTGTATAGTGTGATTATTCACAACTCATTTAAATATTATTTGAAAATTTATTAAGACTCATGTGGTTCAATTCGAATGAGAGCGAGAGAGAGAGAGAGAGAGAGAGAGAGAGAGAGAGAGAGAGAGAGAGAGATGGAAATACGATTTTTGAATTATGCCTATTTTTTGTTAGTATTGGGTTTTTCATTAGTTTGTACGTTTGAGTTGTTAAATATATTTTTATAAACCAAAGTAGATGACTCAATATATGAGTAGTCATTTTGTTAATATTTACTTTTTAATAATCATTGTGTCTAAGTTTGACTTTATGAATATTAAATATTTTTTTTTTACATAGTGATGCTTTTTTAGGTTTTGCTATATTAGGGAGTCTTATAATCGGTGTTATGGGTAGAACTCACATTCTAATTATTGTACTAATTAGTGTTAATCTATGGCATTTACCTTTGTCATGTTGTCTTTTTTTGCTACAAAGTTTAAGAACTATTGTATGTGAGGTATATTTGTACCACACATGCTACAAAGCTTAAGGTATGTAAAAATCATTTTTATTTATACTTAAAAATTACACTTTGTTTTGTTGCGAAATAAAAAAAAATTCGTTTTGCAATTACATGCTTTAGAAATATTTGCCGTTATGAAAATTATCATCGTGCCTTCAGGCACGGGAATCCTAGTATATATATAAGCTAAAATGGTGTAGTGATATATATATATATATATATATATATATTATATATATATATATATATATATATATATATATATATATATATATATAGAGAGAGAGAGAGAGAGAGAGAGAGAGAGAGAGGCCCTCCAGTTTGAGATCCCTCAATGAGGTCCATTTTTTTAAAATAGTAAAAAAAATATTTTGGGGCTGATTTTTTTTATGATTTTTAAACATTTCAATAAGACTATAAAAAAATAATCATCTTGAAATGAATTTTTTTACTATTTAAAAAAAATAGGTCAAACTTTGTCAGTTTTTAACTGCTTAAAAATAACTTAAAAACTGGTACAGTATGATCGATTTTTTAAAACAACAAAAAAATTCATTTTGATCTGAATATTTTTTATGGTCATACTGAAATGTTTAAAAATCATAAAAAAAATCAGCTAAAAAATGTTGTTTTTTACTATTTTAAAAAAAGGGCTCATTCAGGGTCCTCAAATTGGGACCTCATTTGATCCTTTCCATATATATATATATATGTTGTGTATTAGGGAAAGATTGAACAACTCAAGTCTCAATCGCGAGTTGAGGGAACAAATTTAGTGACAGAGGATAATATATGTTTGCAAGTTCTTGGGCATAAATCACGATACATAGGTGGTTGCGGGCCCGGTCCAAAACCAACTTCAACCTCTTACCTTCACAAATACACAACAGAGTTAGATGGGTTAGGTAAAGATGGAACAACTCAAGTCTCAGTCCCGAGTTGAGGGAACAATTCAGTTACAGAGGATAATATATGTTTGCAAGTTCTTGGGCATAAATCACGATACATACGTGGTTGCGGGCCCGGTCCAAAACCAACTTCAACCTCTTACCGTCACAAATACACAATAGACTTAGATGGGCTAAGAAGGAGGTTAGAGCAGGTCGAGCAATAAAATAATAAGATGAAGCAGCAGATTAATGAGATAGAAAATCGGAACAAAGAGATGCAGTTGTAGATGTAAGAAATTTAGTCCATGCTAAATGAATTGATGGCACATATTCGTAACGGAGGTTGAATGTCTACTTTTTCCTAGTAATTATCATTTTTCTAATTAATTTAACTAGTGTTATAGCACACACGATGCATCATACTTGTAAAAGAGAACAAATAAATCATGAATTGAGGAATACTCTATGAAAATTAACAATTCTTCCTCACCACTTGAGCAAAAAAAAGGAAAGAAAAAGAGAGGGGAGAACAAAATAACCATACTTTCTCAACTTTTTTCTTTCTTTATTGAATCCAAATAGGAAAAATATCTTATATTTGGAAAAATAATACAACAGTGGAAATAATGAAGATATGATTTTGAGTGGCTTATTTCATAATTTTCCATCAAACTGAAGGTAAGAATATTAAGTTGTTGAATTTTTAACAATACTCTCCCAAAATGCATCCAAAGGTGGCATGAATGTCATATAGAAAATAATTATTGAATTACGAAAATAATAAAGAAGGAATACAAATTGCATTAAAAATAACAAAATCACATTATTTTTTAGTATATTTATTGCAATTTTGATCTCTTTTAGACCTAGCAATTTTTTTTTTACCATTTGTAAGTTTTATTTAGACAACTTTTATGGACACTCCATGCATAGTTTATACAAATGGTTGTTTTTTCATGTCTTGTTTTATTTATTTTATTTTCTTAAATGGTCATTAATATTGTCTAATTTTCACATTCATTTTTTTTATTTGCAGACTATGAGAGTTGTAGGTTAAAGGGATGATACTTATTTAATATTAGTGATATAACGAATTTCATGTAGCAGTTTACAAAGATGGGTTCACCAAGTTTGAGTTGTGTCTTATTTTTTTATCAAGTTGTAATATTTTAGGTTGAAAAGTCTTTCGAATGTGTACTCGAAATTTGGATGATAGAATTGTTGGGTTTTTAATTTATCTAGTTTTTTATATTTCTTGTCACTTTACTTTTATAATCAGGAGGTAGATTACAATTATTCAAATTAATGACAACATCTTGGTTGTGATTACAAAAAAGTGAAATAGTTTTGCAAATTGTCACTTATTATCAATAACATCAGTGATAAGAAGGAAAAAGGTTATCACAATATAATTTCTCGTGGAGAGAAAATTACAGTGACAAGCATAAAACTTGTCACTAAATGGCAAAATTTAGTGATGGTAATATTTTTGTCACTAATAACTCATTTTTAGTGGTGAAATTCAACTTCGGATTTGACTTATTCTCTGACAAAATAATTATTTTTAGTGACAAAATATTCATGTATTTGTGTCAAAATTAGTTGTCACAATTTCATATATATTTAGTGACAAGTTGTTAGTTGCCAATAATGCTAATAACTTTAGTGGAAATTTGAAAAAGTTGCCACAATTGACATTTAGTGACATGCCCATAGTGACAACCAATATATTCTCACTTAATATGTTTAGTGACGACAAAATAGTATTTAGTGACAAACAATTTTCCACTAAATTCCAAATTTCTTCTTGTGAGTATTTTGGAATTAACCCGTTAAAATTAATGAAAAAGTTAACCAATTGGCCAATGTTGTAAAGTTACGATAGTTTAAGTGTTAAAAACATTAAAAAGACGGGTTTAAAAGCCGAATTGTTATAAATACCCAAGTTAATGTAATTTTTTCATATTGTTTAATAGACTAATGTTGACACAAATTTTGAGAAGTAGAAAGCTTAAATTGTGTGAAAAATAATACTATACTACTAAGTATTATCAACTTGCAATCAAAATTATTTCCACGTTCCCACTGAATCTGCATTTCCACGTTCCCCTGGTAGATCCGAATTATCTACACATATATAAATTGGACTTGTGTTAATTACATGATATGCTTACTTAATGCCACATATTAATTAAAGGTGACTTTATAAAGATGAAGAAAATTTAAAGTGTATATATTAGTAGTTATGAGAGAGACCACATACTAATGACAGTGGTGGATTCAGGATTGTGACACCCTGCATATTCTAATAACGGGTGATCAGTGCTCCACTAAAATAAAATAGGAATCTCATCTGGTTCATTCTTAGCATCACTATCAAAAACTAATTTAATTACTAATAACCTATTAGGCTCGGTATCAAAATTTAAAAAACTTTTCAATAACTTAACTTGCTTTAATAAAACTTCCAATCAATGAAACAAACCAATCCATCTAACTAGTATACACATTCACCACAAAATAAAATGAATACTAAACGAGATGAAATAAATAAGTCAACCGACGACTTTCCGTAATTATCCAATACAAAAGACCAACTGAAGCTAAAAAGTATAAAGTCTGAATAAGACAATACTATCTAATTGGGCGACATGCCCGAAATAAATATGAAGATACATCCTATTTATATCATAAGTATAGAAGCATCTAATCTATCCCTGTAGGTATCCAGAGCTGCTGCAGCATTGTCTGATTGGAAAGATAGCTAAGCCTGGCATCCCTGTGGCTGAGCACCTATAAGGTTTTGAAAAGATTTTTATACGGGTCAGAGCACAAAAACCATTTGAAAATATTTTGCAAGCGTTTACATAATAAAATAATAAATATGCAATGTAATCGTTTATATTTAAACTGGTGTTATACTCCCTTTGAGACAATCCTCGCCCCTCATCTATAGTGCGCACCTAACGCATGTATTTTATACACCCTAATTATGCTACCATGCCTAATTAGTACCACCACTTCTCTTAGTTCCAGACACTAAAATTCTAACCCAGCCATGCTACAAGTATTATTACTTTGCTTCATTTCTCATTTAGCTATCACATAAGCTATATATTCTCATTCTCAATTATAATCTTTTTGTTAACCATTTCACACAACTCTGCGCTAGTTATAATTTCAATATTCACACACTCATTTAATTCGTACATATACACATATCACTCTTATATAAGTATATAAACATAGCATCCCCGATCTGTCCTATTGGATGTATATAATTTATTCGCACATTTCTTTCATTCATCCATATATATTTAACACGCATATATACAGATACACTTATCACATCTCGTCCTAATACATATATATCACTCACTATATATGTATAACCGCATCCCCAGAGCTTAACCTCACGGATGCATTCTTTATCATGTTATCAATCTCCAAGTACATCACGTATCACTCCCAGTGCAACGGGTCAGAATATCGCCATCGAATCCAAGTCGTAAACATATAATCGAAGGCGTTTATAGTCTTACATCCATGGGTCATAATCATACCACATTACCCCATTAGACTCTAAACTCACATAAAGTGGTCATGCGATAGACCTATGACCTCTTGTTGGTCAACGCCAGGGTGGACTCCCTCCCTACGCGCAACCTCCAACAATACTGTGGCCATTCTGGTGGGGGTCCAAGGTTGGATTTCCCCTTCTAGCGTACGCGCGAGATTTCACCCATTATCGCGGAGCTCGACCATCATCAATGTGGGAAAATATGTAGAGATAGAGTCACTAGAAATGTTGTCGCCTTGATCGAACGAAATCAAGGACAATACTGATGCTTACGAAACCAAGTAGTTTAAAGGTTTAGGGACTAAGTTACGGAATGGGAAGGTGTTCCCAAAGTAATAATTCAAAATATAATATAAGTGTATGCCAAATCATGAGTCGTTATATAAGAACGAATGTATACATCGAACAAGACACAAGCATGCAAGAATATGAAATCCATTAAGAATATATGAATCAAGGTAACAAATGTGTATAAGGGAGGACTCGAGTCTAGGGATTTACCCAAGACGCCTATGTAGCCCAAAGGGCATAAAAGTCCATGTAGTTTGAAGATGACATAGGGTGGGGTTTAACCCATAAATCCAAATAAGGGATTTCTCTTATATGTGTGTGTAGAGATAAACGTGCTTTAAATGTGAGAATGTGTAATGAGAATCCATCTTTTGGAATTTATAGGTAAACCCTCTCTTTCTTAGTTTTGGCTTTTTTGTATGAAAATAAAGTATGCGCAAATACTAATAATAAATGTTTTAGATCACGGTATGTGATGTAATGAAATATAGCACTAAAGTAGAAATAAAACAACTAATGCTTAAAATAAGAGAATTTAATGCCAATGGTAGAGAATTGGACCTCATTATGAAGACTTGAAGTGGATCTTAATTGTAGATGCGTAGGTCTCACAAAGAGGTGATGGTGGTATGAGGAGATGGGTTAGAATTTACTAAATGGATTATGAAAAAGGATAGAAGAAATGTGAGAAATGGGATTTTTAAGATGGGAACAACTTTAAATTCGAGAGAATGTTCTCTAAATTGTTGAGAGGAAAGTTTAGGGTGAATTTCAAAGTGATGTCATGGACTTTATTTATAGGGCCAAGGGGGTGCCAATTGATAGGGTCCTTTACCTTCCAATCAGCATGGAACCCCAAACACACTACCGATAGGCAGGGTCCTAAAGGTGCCATTCGGCAACCTGAGATAGATTTTTTAGAAAAATGATCACAAAATGCGAACTGTAAGTCAGAATCACACAGGAGGTAGATTGTTGGAAAGGGTATTTAGTTTCCTTTAAGAATCCATTAAGCCACTCCCGGGTTTGGGAGTCGATCGAGGTCAAATGTGGCCCGAAAGCGTCCGTTGGTCACTGGACATGAAATTTTTAAAGGAAAATGGATCGTTCGTTCGAACTATAAGAACAATTCAAACATGGGATGGACCGCTGGAAATGGTATTCGGTGCCTTTCAAGATTTCACTTAGCTTCATTCGGTTTAGGGGTCAAACGAGGCCCGAAAGCACCCGTTGGCCATTTAGAGTAAAATGGGTCGTTCATCCATACCATATGGCTGATTCGCACATAGAGCGGGCCGTTGGAAAATGTATTCAGAGAACCTCAAAGATTCATTCATCTTCTTTCAAGATGGAGAGCTGACCAGGGTTCAACAGGGCCTGGGAGCGCCCTGTGGCCTCTAGATAAGTTTTTAGGGTGAAATGGACCATTTGTCTGTACCGTAAGGCCGATTATCACATAGAGTGAACCGTTAAAAAGGAGATTCATATCCCTTCTATGATTCATTAAGCTTCACTCAGGCGAGGAATTTAATCAGAGTAAAATTGGGCTTGGGAGTGCCCGATGGCCTCTAGATTAGTACTTGATAGTAAAACAGACTATTCGTCTGAACTATGAGGTCGATACGCGCACGGAGAGGACCGTTAAAAAGGAGATTCAGATCCCTTTGAAGATTCATTTATCTTTCACTCTGGAGAGGAAGTTGATTAGAGTTAAACGGGGCCCGAGAGCACCCGATGGACAAAATATCAGTACTCAGAGTATGACCTAGGGTTTGCGATGAATGAGTGAGTTTTAGGGACCTAAGGAGGTTCTTCGGGTGGTCCTAGGATGGATTGTCTATAAAGAGCCCCTCAATGGGCATTTTTAGGACAAAGGAAGGCCGTCTAATACTACACACAACATCGATATTGGGGAAGAGTATTTTAGGTCAACTCTGTGGACCTAGAGGATGAGGTTGATCGATTTAGAGGGTCGAGGTTAATTCTGAGGACCTAAGGAGATGAGGATGATCGATTCATCATGTCGAGGTCAGTTTTGCGGACCTAAGGAGATGAAGATGACCGATTTAGCGGGTCGAGGCCAGTTTTAAGGACCTAAGGAGACGAGGATGAACGATTCAACATGTCGAAGATGCATTAAGATTGGTTATAAGGGGATAAGGTGACCAATTCAGTGGGTTGACATCTATTATATGGACCTAAAGTGATGTCGGGGTTGACTGATTTATCAAGTTGAGGTCGATTCTAAGTACCTATGGAGATGATGATGATCGATTTTACGGGTCGAGGTCAATTCTAATGACCTAAAGTTGTGACAACCAATTTCGAGGTCTGAGGTCAATTCTGAGGATCTAAAGTTGTGATGACCAATTTTGAGGTCCGAGGTCAATTCTGAGGACCTAAAGTTGCGACAACTAATTCTGAGGGCCAGGGCTAATTCTAAGGACCTAAAGTCGTGACGATCAATTCTGAGGGCTGAGGTGAATTATGAGGACTTTGAGCTATGACAACCAATTTTGAGGGTCGAGGTCAATTATAAGGACCTTAAGTTATGACGACCAATTCTTAGGGTCGAGGTCAATTATGAGGACTTTGAGTTCTGACGACCAATTCTAAGGGTCGAGGTTTGATGACTGATTCTACGAGATGAGGTCAATTATGAGGATCTTCAGTTGTGATGACCAATTCTGCGGGTCGAGGTCAATTTTGAGGACCTTAAGTTGTGACGACCAATTCTAAGGGTCGAAGTCAATTCTGAGGACCTAAAGTTGTGGCACAGGGAATTTTTCTCTTGGGGAAATTTAAATTATCTTGGGGGTGCAAGTGCACTTGTAGCTTTTTTTAGGATTGTTTTGTCTTGAAAATCCACTAGGGGAATTTTAATTTTGGGTTCTCGTCTGGGGGTATTGTAGTAGACTTGGATGCGGGAACATCATTGGTTCTGTTGTGGATCATATTGCGGATAAGAGTGTAAGATTAAAACCGCTAGGGTTTTTCATAGTTTTTATGGGGCTTAATTCTATAAATATGATTTTATTGGGGAAAATTATGTTCCATATATTTTCAGAGATTTTTGAGAATTTTCTGCACAATTTTTTATTTTTTTTGGAATTTTGAGCATTTTTTGTACAAAATTTGAAAGAGATTGCCGATGGGCATGATTGAGGGGATGCCAATCGATAATGGCACGGAATCTTGGGATTCTTTAGGAAGAAGAAAATGTGGCTGTCGATCAGTATGGACTACGGCTGCCGAGTGGAAGGCCCTTTAACCTTCTATAAAAGGGGGCGATCCCTCCCCATTTTTCACACTTTCAAGCATTTGAATCTTCTTCTTTCTCTCTCTAAAACTCTTTCCTAAGTCCTTTTTGTTTCAAGAGAGGTGTATAACAATGAGTGGCTGGCCGTTGATGACTAGGATGGCCTGGTGTGGCGGTCCAGGGTGCCCCTTACATTTTACAAAGAAAATGCCTTTAATTTGATTGAGCCTGTGCTGATGAGTGTATCTTGCTGCGTGAGCCTACATACCATCGTTTGTCTAGGGTGAATAACCCTAGTGGCTACGTAAGTATGGTGACTTTTGTTAATCCAATTCATTTTTCTCTTTGTTCATTGTGCTAATGAAGGGTTTCTTTTTTTCCTTGCAGACTGACATAGCTCTTTTGAGCATTCAGTCTCGGGGCCCATATATATATATATAGTTTTTTTCTTGTTGGATTTTTGGTGGCGACGAGCGGCGATGTCATCCATCTTTGGTTCTTTCCATATACTGGGACGATTTTGGACGTTCATCTGTGTGATTGGGGAGCCTGAGTTTAGTGTCTGTTTATTCTTTTTTGGATGCTTTTAGCCGGTGCTGCCGTCAGACTTTCATGGGAGCCACTTATCTTTTGGAGGTAGCCATGTATTTATTTATATTTTTATGCATTTTCTTGTATTCTCCCTTTGTTCCTTTTTAGTGATTCCTGTCTTTTGCAGACGTGGTTCTACGAGGTGATTGGGAAGAAATGACGATGATTTGGAGGACTTCTGCTGGATATTTCGGTGGCGAAAGTCCAATTGGCGGTCGAATTAGTCCTTATCTTTGGAGGATGTGCGACAGGTTCTAAATGCCCTAACGAGCGATGAGGTTATTTTTCATTCTTTATGAGTTTTTTCTTGGCATCTTCATTTCTTTAGTAGATACTGATTGTCTGGTGGGGATTGCAGGTGTCACACCCTGATTTCTCTGGGGAGAACTTTATTTTAAGATAATGCCAAATCATAATTGAGCACTGCATACTAAGCTAACAAAGAATTTATAAAAGCTAAACTTCCTTACATTGTAGTTCCAAAGTCTTATTCTTTTATCAGTTTCTCTACATATTTCCTATAGCGTAATATGATTCATATAGTGTTCATCATTGCCAATAGGTACCTATGTAAAATAACTGCAAGGAAACGAATCAGAAAAGTTGTTGAATAGGTTTTTACCAATTCTATAACAAATATATATATATATATATATATATATATATATATATATATATATATATATATATATAGAGAGAGAGAGAGAGAGAGAGAGAGAGGTTGGAGTGTATATGGAATTCAGTGTTTGTTAAATGAAGAGGAAGCAAATGTTTCTCATAATAACCGTAAGGATCACATAAATAAAATTAAGGAGTTTTGAACTGATAATCCCATACTTGCCAGCTCACTATGGGGTATAGAAATAAGTAAGCCATCAGTATAATCAAATAATAATCAACCCAAAACCTTTGGGGAAAAATAACTTACTGGTCACATAATTAAAGTGGCACTCATACGTCTGTTGCTAAAAATTTGGGCTCTCAATCATCTGAGACAAAGGCTAAGTTGAAAATTCCATGGAACCACACGATAGTCTACTCCCTATTTAATAATGGTGCCTTTAGAATAAATAATAATACACAAAGGTGCAAGGTGAACTGAATCATTACAACGAATTTTTATGATATCAGTTATTAGATGAGAAGGGTTCAAATTGATCGAATTGATCATAATTAAAACAATCAATGATATAATAACATATGAGTATGGTAATTTGTACACATACTTGGAATCCTTGCTAATATCGCCAGAGGACAAGAAGCCATGAAGGAAACGGTGAAGCAATTGGCTCAGTCACTACAAATGGATCCTTGGTCCAGAAGAGAAATGTTTACTCTACCTCCAAGATCTATCAGACAAAGTTATTCCATATCTTCACAAGATATCACTTATCTTCCAGGAGCAAGTTCATCACTCAGGTTCACAGAACCCTATGATATCCATTTTTTTCTCCTAAAAGGCTAACTGTCTTGGAAAGGTTAAGTAGAGCTTTTCCCTTTGATTATTTAGGACCCCGAGCAAATAGAAACCCATCCATGGTGTTATCCAGGAACACTCAACATCCATCCGACTAACATGAGGCCTCAATCAGATCAAGATCAAGCATCCAACGGTCTTTACGCACCAAGCAGAACTCTCAAGAGGAGAGTTCAGTGCAGATACATGGTCAGAACAGTCAAGCTACTTCACATAGATCTGATGCAGGTAATTATTCATGGAAAAGATCATTCCAACGGTTGGAAGATCGGCTAGGGGAGATGGAAAAGGAAAAAATTCCTTTACAACGGAGCTTCATTAAAGGATCTCCCTTTATTCAGGAAATTGTGGATTTTCCTACTCCATCTAAATTCAAAGCTCCCGTGGTTACCCCTAAATGTGACGGTAAAATTGATCTTGTTCTCCATATTGACCAACATCAAGTTGCAGCTGATATTTATTCAGTTCCTGATGAAATGAGGTGCAGAGCATTTTCAATTGCCGTCACGGGTTCAACCCAAATATGGTATAAGAACCTGCCCCAAGGACAAATCGCCAACTTCAATCAGCTTTCCGAGCTATTCATTGGCAACTTCTGTTTTGGACCTAAGCTAGTGAAAAGAGTAGCTTATCTTTTGAGTGTACGACAGCAAGTGGGGTAAAGTACTAGGGAGTACATTACGCGTTTTAATGATGAGAAATTGGAGGTGATTGATTGTGACACCCTAACCCAAATCCATTATAATAATTTGTTTTTATTATAATTAAATGAATTCTTCATCCCATTTGAAGTGTAATTAATTTATCAATATTTTCAAGCATAATATACATAATGATCATAATAGTGTTCTTTGTACAATAACATAATTAACATCACAGTCAT
This sequence comes from Sambucus nigra, assembly GCA_949130495.1. Taxonomy (NCBI): domain Eukaryota; kingdom Viridiplantae; phylum Streptophyta; class Magnoliopsida; order Dipsacales; family Adoxaceae; genus Sambucus; species Sambucus nigra. The sequence continues at coordinate 185,861,901 of OX422213.1, forward strand.
AATTAGGCGGAATTACAATACTATGATTAACTATTACAGTTATCAAATTAAACCACTCCAACTCAATCTATACAATGTGTGAGTGTAGTAAAATCCTTAGTGTGACAATAACAAAATATCCTTATATAAACCCCAGCTCTTCCTAACGGTGAAACTCTCAAAATTACTGATCATATGGTATCCTAACTGACAGTGTACATACCTGAAAATGTTAAAATATAAACAATAAGTATTAAGATTAGTGAGACACTCCTTCCCTGCAATGAAGTAACAGTTCTATATCAAATCTATGGATATAAAATCCAAACAATCCTGCTCATATGGAAATAACAAATCTTGGAACATAAGTTCCCAACAAATCATTAGATCTTTGTCCAATTCCAATCCTATATCATAAGACCTAAACAAATCTTGAATATTTGAATATCCAAACAAATCCTGAACACCGAAGTATTCAAACCAATCCTGGATAATTTAATATCCAAACAAATCCTGCTCTTAGAGCTATATCCATATCCATCATATCATTTTCATATTTATATATGAAACAATCACAAGTACACTCACCTTGACAACTTGTCAGGCTTTTCCTTTTCCTTTGTTCGGTACTTATTCAACTAGTTCTTCTTCCCTTACTATCATTCTTACGATATTAGTATCATCATAAGAATATCATCAATCCAAATAATAATTTAACAGTAACTCAATTCATAAGAATTTAATCTCTAGTTTTAGATCAGCTTTCTAATTTTGTTTTATTAGATTCAATGCAATGCCTACCTTCCATTAGATCACCTTTCTAAATTTGTTTTATTAGATTTATTCTCTAGTTTGTAAAATTCACCTGCTAGTCCTCTTCTACCTTTATTTTATATAATAATGGACTTAGTCCTTTGGAAAAAAAAACTCAATTCATAAGCATCATATGATTACATTCAAATCATTCATCATAAATAAAATTCCATCCAAATTCATGTTATGATATTTAACATATCCAATTCATAGTCCAAAAATACTTTAATTTCTTCTTGATAATCCAATATTTATCATATTAGGTTTCCAATACAAAAGACGACACATCATTTCAAGGTTCCTACATCAAGTTATGCCCATTTCTTTACTATATAGCAAATCTTCCCTATAGGGCCCTCTATCATTCAATTAACTTCCAGGATTTTTCATAATTTTTTTACATCATAAATTTATATGATATTCCACCCAATATCAATAAACATATTAAATAATACAAAATTAATGTTTCATAATTTTTAGGGTTCATTGCTACATCAAGCAAAACGTCAAACACGCGGTATGCATGCTTACTCTTTTGGGACAGATTTTGTACCTGAACTTCAAACTATCACCGAAGATTCATTCCTTGGTATTTTTACATAATTTTAGGATATACTATACATATATGAGTCTATCTTAATCTCCGACTTGAATTATGCAATTTCAGTAAGTATACAAAAATATATAGAATTTTGAATACACAAGGTTTCTAAACGAAGCAATTTCAAGGGTTTACACGTTCAACTTTACTTAAACTTGCACCTATCCATAAATATACATCAAGAAATGGAATTTTAGTAAAAAAATGATGATTTTTATCATTTAAATTAGTAATACCAAAAATATAACAAGATTTACAGATAGAATTACCTTAGGGACTTTTACGTTATTTCTACAAATTTTTCTCCAATTTTCCTCACTTTTTCCTTCCTAAACTTCGCGATTATCTTTCCTCAAGGTAACACTCTTTAATGGATGAAATATTCTGAATGAGGAGGTTATTTAAAGTGTTTAAATTATTCCAAACCCACCTCCCTTTCCAACCAATCAAAACAAATCATGTTTTATACTAATAAGATAAAATACTACTTAACGAATGGACATATTTACCCCTGTTTCGTAATTTTAGAATAAATCTTTACTCGAACCTCTGTTTTACACACTGTTTATTGTGTTAAAAACCTAATTCATATATCTACAACTATCTAGTTTCCACCTCAAGTAAATTGTTATGTTATGACGGTCAAAACTAGTCTCCAATATGAATATTCCGTTCGAAATCTTCAAAATTTTGTGTTTGTAACTAATTTGATATTTCATATTTTATTAAAGTAGGATTAGACTAAACATAATCATCTAAAATTATATATATTAATAACACATTACTCATATCACATAAGATAAGCATTATTCAAAGACTAATTTATCATAATTATGTTCGGGTTGTCACAACTCTCTCACATTAGGAAATTTCATTCCCGAAATTGACCTACCTTGATTATTAAAATCAAACAAATACGGATAACACATTTTCATGATATCTTCGCTCTTCCGTGTAGCTTCTTCCATGGAATGCCTTCTCCACACAACTTTCACAAGTGGGATCACTTTAGATCTCACTATTTGTTCCTTCCTATCCACGATAGCAAGTTCCACATAGCTCAAATCTTCATTCATTTCAATAAGCTGTTCCACCAATACATGTGAAGGGTCTTCTACATAATTTCTCAACATAAAAGCATGGAAAACATCATGTAATCGGACTAAGTCTAGTGTTAATGCTAACTTGTAGGCAATTATCTCGACTTTCTCGAGAATTTTATAAGGTCCAATATAGCATGGACTAAATTTTACTTTCTTTCTGAATCTCATAACTCCTTTCCATGGTGATATCTGAAGAAACACATAATCCCCTTTCTGGAATTCCAAATCTTTTTGTCGTTTATCTGCATAACTTTTCTGTCTACTTGGAGTTTCTCTCATTCTATATTGAATAATCTTCACCTTTTCAGTGGTGACATCAATCAACTCTGGACCCTCTATCTTCCTTTCACCAACTTCACCCTAATATATCGGTGTACGATACCGTCTGCCATACAATGCTTCATATGACTCCATACAAATAGTGGATTGAAAACTATTATTATATGAGAATTATATCAATGGCAAATATTCATCCCAATTACCTTTGAAATCAAGCATACAAGCTCTAAGAACATCCTCCAAAATCTTTATGGTTCTTTCAGACAGCCCATCCGTCTGAGGATGAAAAGTTGTACTAAACTTTAAGTTAGTACCCATAGAATACTATAAACTCTCGCTAAATCTGGAGGTAAAAGTAGGGTCCCTATATGAAACAATAGATATAGGTGCTCCATGCAATCGAATAATCTCATTAATATACAATCTCGCATACCTATCAACTATATACGTAGTCTTAACTTCTAGAAAATGAGATGACTCGATCAATCTTGCCACCACTACCCAAATCGAATCTGACCCTTTCTGAGATCCAGGAAGACCAACCACAAAATCCATTGTTAAATGATTCCATTTTCATATCGGTATTGGCAATGGCTGAAGAAAACCCGGAGGTTTCTGATGTTCCACTTTCACTTGCTGACATATAAGGCATCTAGCAATAAAATCAACTATTTCCTTCTTCATATTATTCCACCAATAATGTTCCTTCAAATTCTTATACATTTTAGTACTACCAGGATGCATAGTATAAATTGAATTATGAGCCTCATCTAAAATTTTCTCTTTCAATTCATCCACATTAGGTACACATAATCGCTGCTTATTTAATAAAGTTCCATCATTAACAATACAAAAATCGTCAGACTTACCATCTCGGACATCTTGTCGCTTCTTCTCAAGAAAAGAATCCTAAATTTGAAAATCACGAATACGAGTAGCAAACAAAGGTCTCATGCTTACATGAGCAAAGAATCTATCCCTATTTATTAGCTATAATTCCACTCCCATCAATCTCAATTCCATAACGTGGGCAACTCTAGCACATCGAAAATAAGATAACCAGCTTGAAGCCTTTCTACTCAGAGCATCTGCAATTACATTTTCCTTCCTTGGGTGGTAGTGAATTTTACAATCATAATCCTTAATTAACTCTATCCATCGTCTTAGCCTCAAATTCAACTCCTTCTGAGTAAATAAATACTTAAGGCTCTGATGGTCAGTAAAAATTTCACATACTTCACCATATTGATAATGACGCCATAATTTCAAAGAGAACACAATAGCAACAAGTTCTAAAGCATGCGTAGGATAATTACGTGTAAAACCCTATATTTTTATAATTTTTTCATATTGGATTAATTAAATTATATATGGGAAATTAATTGATAATTAAGCCGAATTAAAATAAATATTAACTAGCGAGATAAGAGTTAGTATTTGTTAGTGACAACTTTATTGAATATTATGGAGAAAATAAAGTAATATATAATTATGGATATGATTGTGAAGTGATATAAATTATCGCGAGTGAGAAATATGACATTTACAGTAATTAAGTCAAAACGCGCGTGTGAATCATGTCCGAACTAAATTAATATAATAGAAGTAAATTATTTATTAGTAATATGAATGGTAATTTTGAGTGTGCTATTGAGTCCTTAAGGGTCAACATAGTCAGAAAAGTCTACCCGGGGGTTTAGTTTGGGTCCTGGGGCAATTTTAGGCCTAACAGGCATCCCGGGAGGGCATTTTGGTAATTTTTATTTTTGGGCATTAATTACCTACGAAATTAGGAGAGGTATTATTTCAGTTACATAAAGGAGATTATGTTATCATTCAAAAAATCCAAGGGCCAGTTATAGAGGAAGAGGGAGAGCCAATTCTAGGAGTCTAAAGCCAAGAACAACCATCTTGCACCACCGAGACCACCATCGCGTAGATCGGAGAACGTAAAACACAATCATACCCATTACACTGACGGATCAGGCCTTCACTTTTGAGGAAAATGTTTAAACTTTCTTAATTTAGAGTAATAATGGAACTCATTTTAATGTCGGTTCAATTTGAATATGAATATGGTGTTTATTTGATGAAATTAGAGAGTTAGAGTAACTAATTAGAATATGGAGATAATTAGGTTGAACTCTTCATGTATGTAGATTTGGAATCACGAATTGAGAATTCATTATGATGAAAGAATCTAAAAATTAAGAGTTATGCACGACTTAATGATCCTAGATTAATAGAAATCATATAAATATATCAGAACATCAATTTGAATTGTTGGATTGGTGTTTGAAATGATTCTGTAGAGGTTTTGGTATCATTAATGGTGGGAAAATGTAGTTTCAGGGGGTAGAAGTTGATCGGATCGGTTCATTTTTCTATAGGACCGTATCGGTTCATTTTTCCACAAATCCGGATTGGTCCTTTTTTTGCAGATTTCGATAAATGCCGAACCGAAACCGATCATTCAGAATCGGATCGATTCGTTTTCTGGAAAAAAATTTCTACAGTTATTTCGTGACTCCTTAAGATATGTTAGTAATATAAAAGTGGGATTAGATACTGTAAAAGATACTTGGTATTATGAATCCCTTTACATGAGGTACGATAGAGAGAAGAATCGTAGTTAAATAATATCGGGGGTATAGTGAGAGGTATACCGCATACGAATATGTATTTAGGTTGTTTATACCTACTAATTGGAATAGGTTGCGTGAATACCTACATGATTGATTTACTATGTGTATAACATACATACGCTGCTTGCTATCTCGGGAGGTTATTTAGGAAGGGGGAAAGTCTTATCCTAATGAGCCCAATTGGGGGGATTTTAAATTTGATACCTAAGAACATGGAACCTAGGTACGGGCTATCTGTGAGAATGCTAGTGATGATGGTCATATGGGTGCGTAGGTATGTGCGTAGCCCATAGACATGGAACCATGCCTGCCTCCAATATGTGTGATTTGTATTTCGATTCGATGATTCATGAGTGATTCTTAATCATTAGTCCTTACTTAGAATGAGATGTACCGGGACTTGATAACAAAGTATGCATGTTCGGCAACTGAGTCTAGGGGTGCTGTTTTACATTTTAATTTTTATAAAGGACTGTCCACCCAATATTTAATTGGGCGGGTTATCACATTACGTTCATGTGTACGCAACTGCCTAGAAGCATAATCAATAACCTTACCATGCTGCATAAAAACACAACCCAACCCCTGATGTGAAGCATCAGTATAAATAACAAAACCATATCCACCGTGTGGAATAGTAAGAGCAGGTGCAGTTACCAACCTCTTTTTCAATTCTTCAAAACTATTTTCACAATCAGAATTCCATTCAAACTTAACATCTTTTCGGGTTAATTTATTCATCATCAAGGCAATCGAAGAAAATCCCTTAATAAACCTCCTATAATATCTAGCCAAACTTAGAAAAATTCTTACCTCAGTCACATTATTGGGCCTCTACCATTTTACAATAGCTTCTACTTCTTAGGATCAACACATATACCATCTCCAAAAATAACATGGCCTAAAAATACCACTTGTGATAGCCAAAATTCACATTTACTAAACTTGGCATACATTTGCTTATCTTTCAACACATTCAAATCAGTTTTGAGATGCTTTTCATGTTCAACCGTATCACGTGAGTAAATCAGAATAACATCAATAAAAACTATTACAAATGAATCAACAAAAGGATGTAGTACTCGATTCATATGATCCATAAATACCGGTGGAGAATTAATCACTACAAAAGTCATCACCAGAAATTCAAAATGGCCATACCGAGTACGAAAAGCAGTTTTAGAAATATCATTTTCCTTCACTCTCATTTGATGATAACCTAATCGCAAGTCTATCTTTGAAAACACTTTAGCACCTTATAACTGATCAAACAAATCATTTCACGAGGTAAATGGTACTTGTTCTTAATTGTAGCTTTATTCGGTTGCCTATAATCAATACACAAATGCATAGTACCATCTTTATTTTTCACAAATAAAACTGGTGCACCCCACAGATATACACTAGGCTGTACGAACCCCCTATCAAGTAAATCTTGCACTTGAATCTTGAGGTCTTTCAATTCAACATGTTCCATTATATATGGTACCGTGGAAATAGGGGTTGTCCACGGTTCTAATTCAATACTTACTTCAACTTCTCTCTCTAGGGGTAACCCAGTCAACTCACTAAGAAACACCTCTGGAAAATCTTGTACAATAGGAACATCGACTAATTATAAAGCCCCCTTCCTAATGTCAAGAACATATGCAATAAAACCCTCACAGCCTTCACTCAACAATTTCCTTGTCTGAGTAGCAGAAATAATGCAACTAGGAACAATTTTCCTTTCCCGTGGAAATTAAAATTCAGACTCACCAGGAATTTTAAAAATAACTTCTTTACGAAAACAATCCATAGATGCGTGATATTTAGATAACCAATCCATTCCCAGAATTATGTCAAAATCAAAGATATCCAATGGAAGTAAATCTATAACTGTATCTCTAACCCCCACAATCAAAACAAAATCACGAAAAATATATTCGACTACGATTATATCCCCCATAGGCATGGAAATACCCAAACCCACATCTAAACAAGTACATGGTCTATTAAAATATATAGCAAATGCATATGACACAAAAGAATGTGTGGAACCGGGATCAATCAAAATATAAGCACTTTTATCAGTAATAGAAAGTGTACTTGTCACCACATAACATGAGCCTCTTTCATCGTAAAGACTTGCCCACCTGGCCTAGAACCACTAGATTGTCCTCTACCCACACTCCTCACTCCACTTCCTGGAGGTTAAATTCTACTTGCTGCTTCACTAGGTGATGCTGAAGTCTCTGCCAACTGCGAATAATTCTTTTAAATATGCCCCACTTGATGAAAATGGTAGCATTTTAGTACCTTAAGTTTAGGACACTCGTATTTATAATGCCCTTCCTCTTTACAAAATAAACATGTAACAACTCTCACCGGTGTTTCACCTCTTTCTGGCTTTTTAACTGAACTCGAAGATTCACCACCCCTGGTATCTCTACCAAATCTCCCTTGGCATCTTCCACTATCTCCACCACCTCTCTGAAATTTATGAGGTTCCATCTTAACACTTCCATCCTCACCTCCCTTAGGCTGAGATGCATCGAATCTACTTTTATTAAAACTCTCTCTACTCGTTGTAACAACCCGCCTAATGGGATACCGGGAGATGACTCCTATATCAAATTAAAACGGGAGTCACATATGGATCATTCTTAGCATCACTGTCGAAAATCCATTTAATTACTAATATCCTATTAGGCGAGCGTTAAATTTTTTACTTAACCACTCTTTTTAAACGACAATAAATAAAACATCCACACAGTTTATGCGTAAATAAAACTGAAATGAAATAAAATAACCGAACACTCGGTCAAAATATACAACCATATCGAGTGATGCTCTAAAAGAATAAATAAATGCAATTGGCCCATTGGCCCGAATATTTACACAGTACCTCCTATCTAGATTACAAGGATAAAAACGTCTATCAAAAACCTGCACGCATCCACAGCTGCTGCAGCAGACGTCTGACTCGAAAGAAATGCCATCCAGGCGTCCCTGTGTCTGGACACCTATATATATATAATATATATAGCAAGAGAGGAAAAGTAGATAAACGGGTCAGAGCCCGAGTTTTGAAAATATTTAGCAAGTGCATAAATGCCTTATTATTTTAGAAAAAGGTTTTATCTCATATTTAAGTTTGGTATCGCACTCCCATGAGATACCCCTCACCTCTCCTCTAACAGTGCACTCCTAGCGCATCCCTCTAAACATCCTAGTCAAGCTACCCTGCTAAACTAGTCTACCACCCAACCACTATCTACCCTAGATAGTCCAAGTACTAAGGGCTAAACTTCACCCCAGTCTCAACGCTATGCCATGTTCGTGCGTGCGGTGTCTCGCAGAGCAAAATCCAAACAAGGAACCCCCCCGATACACTTCTATGCGGCAAGGTCGATCGTCGAGATCCATCAGACCCTCAGTACGTAACGTATATATATATACATACGCCATATAAGAAATACAAATATTAGATCACTAAGGATTAAACTTCTCCCCAGTCTCAACACAATGCCATATTCATGCGTGGGGTGTCTCGCAAAGCGAAATCCAAACAAGGAACCCCCCTGATACACTACTACGCGGTAAGGTCGATCGTCGGGATCCATCAGACCCTCGGCACTCTATTCATCCATATATACATATTCATTTTACAATATACATCCAGATCTATCTCCCGGACTAAGGATTCATATACAAAGTATTTATCAATACATTTAATTTTAATTTAAAAACTTTTCATTTCCCTTCTCATATCCAGGAAATGTATTTAAAAGTCAACTCATTAGCATGAATTGCTTTAACATCTCATATACTTTTAAAAAGCCAATTTTATTATCATAAAAATGCTTTTTTCGTTTTAAAACATTCCATTTCCTTTCCTATATCTAGGAAATGTAATTAAAAGCCATTTTCATTATCATAAAAATGCTTTTACCATATCATATGCTTCCACTTCCCTTCTTCCATCCGGGAGGTGTTACCGAAGCCAACCATTTATCCCATTTCCCTCCTTCCATCCGGGAAATGTATTTAAAGGCAATTTATTATCATAAATTGCTTTAACATATCTAAGACCGTCCCTCTGGGTTTCCCCACTGGACGCGCCCCTAAATGGCTATCATCTTCCAGGGCCTATCAAACAAGACAACCTGGGAACCTACCAACGCGGGAAGCGGCCATATGCCTGCGGGATAGTCATAACCACACCCAGAATCACCTAACCAACGCAGTAAAAATATAATCGCTCATATGGCCTAGGATTATATCCACCCTGCATTCATTAGCCAAGGGGCATCACCATAAGAACGCAACTTCCCTTATGATAGCGATTTAGGGAGGTGTGTAACCATAATTTATCAATTATGAAAAAAAAAATCATTTATCTTTCCATTTTGAAAATATTCGTATTTCCATTTTCAAAATCATTTACATCATATCATATATATATATACTTTAAGCACATAGTATATACATATACCACATATTCCTCCTAGAATATATATATATATATATATATATATATATATATATATATATATATATATATAATGGCCATATTTGCCAACTACATCTAGCGATGACCATTAATCCCAAGGATTCTCTCAAAGAATCATAATCATGCTTTCATATACGCATGATACTAAACCCAAAGTATTTTCTTACTTTAATAAATAATAAATACCTTAATCCCATCTAAGGATTTAGTGAATATCTCCAAATATACTAATTCACTCTAAGTGAATATATATATATATATATATATATATATATATATATATATATATATATTCCCAATTCATCAAGTCCTTTAGGACATAACCCTCTATAATACTCTAATTTCAAAGGCCCTTAAACTTGAAAATCATAGAGGAGAAGTAATAATAATCTCCAAAATCTTCGGCTGAAAATAGGGCACCGGTCGACCGGTCATGGACCCCCGGTCGACCGCGGGTTGCAAATAAGCCTACGAAACAAAGCAGTAGGCCCTTTTTCCTTGACGCGGTCGACTGGCCATAAGGGCGCGGTCGACCGGTCATACCAGGTCCTCAACACTAATTTCCTTAAATCCTCCATCCAACAACCCAATTTCATTATCGAGGTTTCTGAACTACACCAAAAATCATCACAAACATCTACACGATTAATTCTAGCCGTAATTTTTCCAATTTCCGATTTGATTTCCGAGTTGGTAATTTCAACCTGAAACTGCAATCTTGTAAAAATCATATCAAATCGTAGAAAAATAAAAAAAATACGCGTTCATCACCCACATGACCGTATCAAAAAGATCTACAACTTCCGTGCTTTGGCCGAGAGCTAAATCAGTCCTCTCCTAGGCCAAAATGGCCCCACAAGCCACGGGTTTACTATTCATCATCTTCTCCGAGACGATTTCGGCCATTAAAGCTTCTCCCAAGCTTTTGTCGCCTCACCCAACGTCTTACAACCCCAACCAACCACAAATACACATATATTAAGGGTTCTAAACATCCTAGAACCCCAAACCACCAATTAATTTCAAATAAATTTCTAGGTATCTCCAATTAGAAAATTTTAGGGGTTTATTCGTTTTATCTCTCGAAAACCCATTTTATCCACGAAAACCCAACCCAAAATCTTTAGGGTTTGTTTATACCAAACTACGATATGAGATATTTATTCAAAAAGGAAATAAAGCAAGTAAACACTTGCCTCGTGGATAAAATCCGACGACCTCGAGTCGAATCCGGTGGAGTTTGGCCCGAGATCTCCATTTCTCTCCTCCTCTCTCTCTTCTCTCTCTTTTCTTTCTTTCTTTCTCTTTTCTTTCCCTCTCTCCCTCTTCATATAGGAAGAAAGGGTTTTAACCCTTAAAACTCAAAAACGACTTGTTTACCCAATTACGAGTTACTTTTACCTCTAAAATTACCCGAAACTCATTTTCGACAATCGGACACTCTTTTCCGACTATCTCGGCCATTCCGAGACTCATGGCGCAGTCGAAATTTTCATCCGAGGTACTTGACCGCAAATTACTATTTCAACCCAAAACAAATAAACGTGCTATTCTCATTAAAATATTATATGCCGTCGCTTTACCTAGCAGTGATATATTATTAAAATACTCCAATTCATTTACTTAACACCAAAAGTAAACACACCACCCATCGAAAATCCCAAAAATCACTATTTCGAGAAATTCTCCAAATTGCCAATTTATATCCAATTATGGAATTTAATGGTCTCCAAAAGGACGGGTTGTTACACTTGTCACCCCTTGGTTCATTTGCCTTTCTGCTATCGTGACTTTGTTCACCAAAGAAGTATAATCTTCTATCTCATAAGTGGACACTCTATTTTGAATGGGCCAAATCAGTCCATCTTGGAACTTACTACATTTCTCTCCGTCATCCTCCACGTATTTAGTAGAAAATCTAGACAAAGTTGTAAATTTAGCTTCATACTCCCTCACTGAAATTTTTCCCTGGGTTAAATTTATAATTTCCCTAATCTTCTCCCTCTTATAAACATTAGGAAAATACTTAACCTACAAAGATTTAATAAATTCAACCCAAGTAATAACATCTGTACCTTCTATCCTGGGCACCAAATGGTTGTTGGCTTCCTACCAATATTTTCTCCCTCCTTTCAACTTAAACACAACCAAATTCACTTTTTGGTTATCTGGAACTTTCATCACTGCAAAGATAGTCTCTGGATCTCTAACACACATCTCAGTTTCTTTAGGTTCAATTGACCCTGAATATTCTGAAGGATTCAACTTTAGGAACTTTTCATGTATGGAATCTTTCATTTCCTTCCTTGACTCTTTCTCAATTCTAGCTACAGTTATTTTTTATCCTCGACATTGCCTGTGCCATTATTTGCATCTCTATAGGCTGCTCATGCTCTCTAGCCCTTCCAATAACACTCTGCTCTTTTTCAGTATCCTATGTATGAGAAGCTACTCCATCTTCTTTATATTGTCCAATTCCAGGTTCCATCTCTAATTATCTGTAATACAACAAATTTACAACAACCACCATAAACAGTTCATAATACTAAACTGTTGGTTAGTACATAAACAATTCATAATTATAAAATCAGCTCACTAACTGCCATCTAACTGTCACACACGTCCAGAAGTAATAACCTAGGTGCTCTGATACCCCTAATTGCCACACCCCAAACCCAAATCCATTCTAATCATTTGTTTTTATAATAATTAAATCAATTCTTCAGCCCATTTGAAGTATAATTCATTTAGAAATAATTTCATGCATAATATATATAATGATCATAATATTATTCGTTGTATAATAACATAATTAACATTAAAATCATAATTAAGCAGACTTACAACACTACACCAAAATGGCCAAAATGTCACCTTTTAGCCGGCCACCCTTGTCAAGGTCATTGACCGTGACAAAAAACACGCGTTTTATGTCACGGTCATTGACCTTGACACGACCGTGACAAGGAATTGTCACAGTCATTGACCCTGATAATTCTTTAAATAATTGTCAAGGTCAATGACCGTGACACGACCGTGACAATGTTTACAGCAAAAACCCTTTCCCCCTTCTTTTTTCCTTCCCGCCGTTCCCTCCCTCTCTCTCTCTCGACGCTGCTCTCTCTCTCTCTCTCTCTCTCTACTTTCAGGTTTAATTCTCTCTCTCTCTCTCTCTCTCTCTCTCTCTCTCTCTTCCATTTATATATATGTTTGTGTGTATATATATGTGTGTATGTGTGTATATATGTGCATGCGTGTATGCGTGTGTGGGGGTGGGGCAGGGTGGGGGTAGGGGTGGGGGCAGGGTGGGGGGTAGGGGGTGGGGCAGGGTGGGGGTAGGGTGGTGGGTAGGGGGTGGGGCAGGGTGGGGGGTAAGGGGTTAAAAATGTAAATAAATAAGTAATTTTCTATAAATTTCCAAAAATAATATCCAAAAATGTAAATGTAAATAATATCCAAAAATAATATCCAAAAATGTAAATGTAAATAATATCCAAAAATGTAAATGTAAATAATATCCAAAAATAATATCCAAAAATGTAAATGTAAATAATATCCAAAAATATTGGATAACAATTTATTTTCATTCAAAATAAATAAGTAATTTTCTACAAATTTCATAAAAAAATGAAGGCCGGCTTAATATGTGATTTAAGTGTGAAATAATCGCTATATACTTATACTAATGGAGAAAAAAACCATATATGGCATTTTTTGTTGACTTTATATGGTGAAATAATCACATGACTTTATATCCATCAAATAAAAGCATGAAAACTAAAAAACTACAATAAGGGTTAAAATGGCATCCGAAGTTTCTAAAAGCATGAAAAATAAAATATTTTTTAAGATTTTTGGTGAATAACTAAAGTTAAAAAAAGTATTACTTTAGTCATTAAATTACTTTTTGAATTCGGGCGATGCGCATAAATTTGTAGTAATTGTCTTATAATAAAGATCAATTAGTCTATTTTGTTAAAAAATTTGATCAAATTGGTGAGCCCTTCATATTTTAAAAATGTTGTTTTTATTCCTATTTAACTTTTCTTTCTATACACCCCTAATTATATTTAAAGTTTAATAAAATAGGAGTTATAGAAAGAAAAGTGGGGTTTCCATAATCTTACTTTGTCACAATTAATTTATATGCCTCAAAGTAATTTTATCACTCTTAGTTTATATTTGTGATAATACTTTATTAAAGATTTTTATGGGAACTTGTTATACTAGAACTTAGATGAACACTAAGTGATGAAAATAGTCCTTAAAATTGAAAATTAAATAAAGTTTATAAAAGTAAAGATGCTTGTAGATGTAAAAAACTAGATTACTCTAATTATTTAATCACAGATAAATAAATAAGACAAAAGATTTTAAAGTGGTTCAGCCTTATATGAATGGCCTACGTCCACTGTTATGTTATTGCTGAGTGTTTGGGAATTCTCGATTGCAAGTGCTATCAAGAAATTCCGGTCCCCTTGAATGAGGGTGATACAAGGTATTTATAGCCCTTAGGTTGTACATGAAAGGGTATTACATTAAATGATACACATATGAAAGGGTAATTCATTTAATGTTCTTCAAACGCGCGCATCAAGATGATAAGCATTCAATGAATAGTTGAACTATTGATTATCTGGCAATTAATGCTGTGGTCGAGATGCAGCTCGAACCGCCTTAGTTGCTCGTCGTCCAAGAGTTTCTCAGTGCATTAGAGTTCCTCGGAGGATAAGAGTTCCTCGGAGGGTTGGTGTTCCTCGGAAGACTGGTGTTCCTCGGAGTATACCTGTTGCTCGGAGTGAGTATGTTGGTCGGGGGAATAATCTTCCTCGTTGCTATTGTGCCACGTAGATTGACACGTGTCTTCTTATTATTTGTCCACATCAGCATACTAATTTTTGTATCAACAGAAGCCCCCAATGTTTCATGTTTCGAACTTTGAGGAGTATGGAACATTCTTTCTCGGTATATGGCGATATTAAATGACCTTCCTGGGTTTTAGGAGCCTTTTCTTCATATTTGAATTTCCTTCCAAATTCGCAGAATCCGCCTTTTTGCATTTTTATAGGCGCTTCGATCTTCGTGCCCTTTTTGTCCTTTTAGCCGCCGATAGCGTAATAGTTTCCTTTTTGTAATCATTTCTTTCGCCGTTTCCCAAGGCAAAGTATTTAAGCCTCGGAGGCAATCCCATCGTCTTCTACCTTTTCAATTTCTGCTTTCGAGTTTTCTATAGCTTTTCTCTCTCCTGTGCGTCCATCCTTTTCTTCGTTTGTTTGTCAACAGATCTCCTTTTTCCCTGTAAGCTCTTCTTCCTTCTTCTTTTATTCATCATGGTTTACATTATTGAGTCTCTTGAGAAATTCCGTTCTGATTTCTCTATTCCATCTTGGGTAATTTTGGAGGTTCTTTCTGAGCCTTCAAGTTATTTTGATTTGGCTGAGGGACATTGGTTCCCTAGCCTCTTTATTGCTGAATGTGGATTTTCTTTTCCTCCAAACCCTTTATGCTTAGAGTTCTGTCAGTATTTCAACGTTGTTCCTACAAAAATAGCCCCCAACACCTGGAGAATAGTTAATGGGGTGTATAGGTTAAATCAAACTCATGGAACTCGTATAGGAATTCCTGAGATTATGTACTATTATAGATGGGCTATTTTAGACAATGTTTATTATTTAAAAACTAGATTTTTGAATAGGGCTCTAGTAGTCAACCTCCCTGATGCTAACAGGGATTATTTTGAGCATGGAGTAGTTGTAAAAAATTGGCAACATGCCCCTTTGGTTGGAGACGAAGTATATGAGGGTCCCAAATGCCCTCCATATGGAAATGGGATAGGTTATTTTCATCTTATTTTGTTTTTTGAAATTATGATTTCATTATGTTTGACAAAATGTATGACTGATATTTCACTATATTTTTATTTGCAGTTGACAACAAGAGAAAAACTCCAAAAGAAACAGAAGTTAATATCAAGTATTTAAAACATATCTGGAGTTTGCATCAGAAGGTTGCAGATGAGCACATTAGGTCTGCTTCATACTTACTGCAGTACAGGAGCTATACATCCTCTTTTACTGCTCGTCCTGTGGCTAGCATTAGTGAACCATTGCCAGCTTCTGAAGACTCTTCACCAGACTCTCACATTCCCCTGAGTTAGAAAATGGGCAAGAGAAGAGTTCCTGCTCTCTTTGAAGAGACCTCTTCTGCCGGGGATGGAAATAGGAACAAGGCTGAAGTCCCAAAGGGGACAAAGAAAATGGGTGTTGTTCCTTCTGTTGCTGCTCAGAAGGCTGCCGAGAAGCCCCCAGTGGCTCCTATACATAAGGATGCGCCTGTGGAAGTAATCACTATCTCTCCAACCAAAAATTCTTCTTTGGTTGAGGTTGTTGAGAAGACACCGAGGAGATTGAAGAAGTCTTCCTCGGTTAGTTTTTTTTGAAGTCACTCCCCAGCTCCAAACTAGCGGAGCTGGTGTTCCAACCATCATTCCCCCGAGCTCTGCAATGAGCTCGGTAAAGACTTGGATTATTCCTGAAGTCCAAGGCATCGAGGAAAACATGCCTAGGGATATGCTGACATACCTAGCTACTCGTCACATCGCTTCAGTAAGTTTCCTCTTATCTTGAATTCTTATTTCCTTCTATCAATATACGTATCTCGGCACTAACTCATCACTACCTTCTTTTTTCAGCTGGTGAGTTACTTTAACACCATTGTGAAGAAAGATGAAGTGCTCAAGGATTCAAGCTCCTCGTCTGGAGTAGAGGATGCATTCCAGGGTTTGGCCCAATCTCTGAAGGAATCCCTTCAGAAGTACGATGAGGATAAAGGTGGATGGGAGAAGAAACTGGCTGCATCTGAAGCAGAGAAGGTGCAATTGGGAAATAAAGTGAAGGACTTGGAGAGGGAGAATAAAAAATACTCCGAGAAGCTCACTACCTTCGGGGAGCTTGAAAATAAGCTGAAATCAGCTGAGGAAGAGCTGACCCTTCTGCGCGAAGCAAATCGTCAGAAGGAGGAGTTGGAGGCCAAGCTGAAAGCCTCCGAGGACCTTCTATCCCAGAAGCTCTCCTCGGAGAAAATGAAAAGAAAGAAGGCAATAAAGAAGTCTTTCAGCACAGGTTGGGACAAAGGGTGGAACAAGGGAGTAGCTGCTATGATGACTCAAGTGCAATATGGAAGATTGAAATACTTTCGATATGGATGGGTTGCAGCTTTGCAAGAACTGAAAGTGAGCGAGGACTCTGAGCTATTTCAACAGCATCTCCCTGGTCCTCCTCCAGCCATCGAGGATGAAGAAGAGGACGAAGCTGCCTCAGAAGAATCTTCATTGGTAGTGGGTGATATCATCCTTACCCAGCCTGCTGACGAGGAGCTTTCATCTCTGCCAGCTCCTCCAGAACAAGTTCCAGCTCCCGCCGACCGACTCATTATTTCCACCGAGCAACCAAGCTCCTCGTCCCAGCCTCCTGAGAAAGTCTTGGGAGACAAGGAAAAGGTGTGAAGTTGTTCGGTATTCTCTTTCTATTTTTCTTTTACTTGTCCTTTGTATCTCAGATCTTTGTAACTTTGTCTTATGATCTAATAAAATTTGAGTTCTTTTCTTCCATATGATTGTCTCTTCTTAATTTGCACTCTGTCTTGATCTTCTTTTTATTTCTCTGTTAGTTTCTGGCCAGGATGGATCTTTTGTCTGCTAATGACACAAAGTTGATGCAGCAATGCCATGAGTATTATAAAGCTGGTCACACAGACCTCAGTGCATCAGAAGTTGCTGACATCCTTGGCCATGGTGCTTCAGAGCAGGCAGTAGAAGCTTATCAATATCTGAAGGGCTTACTTGATCGAGCTGTGGCCAATAACGTGGCCTACTATGATATGATCGAGGAGCTTTAATATACTCTAGAAGATCTTAAGGATCAGTATAAGGAGTCAAATGCCTTGTTACATGAGGGGTATGAAAAGAAATATCAAAAGCTTTCTGCTGAGAAGGGCTACGACAAACTCCTTGCTGGGTATGATGTCAGGGAGAGGACCCTAAAGGGAGAAGTTGAAGCTTGTAGACAAATTGCTGAACTGCTGGAGCAAGAGAATAATAATTTGCAGAAATAACTAGCATAATATAAGTCTGCAGCCTCTTCTTCAACAGCGGTTATCCCAGTGACCGATGAGGGATTTTCCTTCTTAGAGGTTGAGAATGCCAAATTAAGGTAAGAGTTGGATGTCTTGCGAAGATCTGGTACTTCTACTTCTGCTCGGGGACGAGGAAGAGGTTCTCGTGGGCGAGGAAGAGTTGCCCAGGATGTTGTCGAGGAACGAAGTATTCTAGCTGCTCGGGGTCGATCAAGAACTCCTCGTAGTATTGAAGAAGCTCGTACTCTGTCAATATTGGAAACTCAAGCGTACCAGTTGAACGCAAAAGATCGGGCTTTTTCTGAAATGTCCAAGAAAATCCTATCTTTAGAAAATCAACTTACTGCGACGAAGTCTGCTCTGGATAATAAGGATGCTCTTGCCAGAAACTTTCTTGAGAAGCTTGAAAAGTTGACATTTCAATTTAATAAACAGTCCAGGGAGTTCTGGAATGCAGGCTACACTGAGGCCCTTTATCACTTGGATGCTCGCATTGAAAATGCCAATAATGAAGGTTACAAGCAAGGTTGGTTGAACGCCTTGGGTGTATTAAAACTAGAGCAGGGCCATTATTTATGGGATTATCATGCTCCTGGGCTACTAGACTTGCCTGTACCACCTTATAAATTGGACATGGAATGGATCCCAGCTCGTGCCATTCCCCGGAGCTTAATTTCAAAATACCTTGGTGACTATAATCTCCACTCTCAGATTGAAGTATCTCGTCCCGAGCATCTATTGGATACTCCTTCAGTAATGAATGTCAGAATGTTGAAGGACTTGAATTTTATCAATTCTCCTCAGACCTTAAATGATCCTCCTGCTGGCGAGGAACCTATTTCAAAAGCTGAAGGAAAGAAACCAGTAGAATAGGGATTTCAATGTAATAGTTAGTATACATGTAATTTGTAATTCGTTTTGAATTTTAATGAAAGACTTTCATTTTCTATTTGCAAATCTGTATTGCTATTGTTTTTGTGCTTGTCAAACACTTTATATTTATGCATATGTATCTGTTTAAATAGATAACAATAATGTCCTATTCATCGACCAACTTAGTAAAAAATTACAAGTACCAGTAATGTTTCTCGACTACTTAATAATAAAGTAATGAGTATAAAAATGTTAAAATTTCTTACAACCAACCAAGGTTGTTAAGTTGAGCTCGTCGACCAATTATAGTTAATGGGTCTTTCTCCCCGACCAGCTATACTTGGTAAATTTTGGAATATTTGTTCTTCGAGGAACTTTTATGTAATAAACTTACTTCCCGACCAACATAAGTTGGCATTTGAGAGCGTATTTTGTTTTCAAGCCAACCGAGATTGGCATTTTTAAGAATGCTGTTCTTGCCCTTTTACCAACCGGGGTTGGTCATGGGTTTGAACTATCATGCCCACTAACTCTTTTACCAACCGAAGTTGATCACATTAGTGTACGCCTCCTAACCAAAGGAGTATAGTTTGTTCTCGCTATTTTACCAACCGAAGTTGATCACGCTTGAACTATCAGTGTCCACTAGTTATTTTACCGACCGGAGTTGGTCACGCTAGTGTATGCCTCCTAACCAAAGGAGTATAGTTTGTTCTCGCCCTTTTACCAACCGGAGTTGGTCGTGGGTCTGAACTATCGTGTTCTCGCTATTTTACCAACCAAAGTTGATCACGCTTGAACTATCAGTGTCCACTAGTTATTTTACCAACCGGAGTTGGTCACGCTAGTGTATGCCTCCTAACCAAAGGAGTATAGTTTGTTCTCGCCCTTTTACCAACCGGAGTTGGTCGTGGGTCTGAACTATCGTCTTCTTTTTGCTGTCGAGCAGCGTAGTGTTGTACACTTGTATTCCCCGAAAAGCTTTTAATAAAAGGAGAGAAGATGGTGAAACATCATTGTTTTATTCATATTGATAGAACTGCTTTACATTTTACATTACTGATAATACTTGCGTAGGTGTTCAGCATTCCATGCATTCTTAAATTCCTCTCCTTCTAGAGTTGCTATTCGGTAAGTTCCTAGTCGAACAACTTCTGTAACTCGGTAAGGTCCATGCCAATTTGCTTCCAATTTATTGTTCTTCTGAATGACCTTCTTTAGCACGTAATCTCCTTCTTTTAAATCGCATTTCTTCACCCTCTTGTTGTAGAACAGAGCTGTTCGTTGTTGATATGCAGCATTCCTAATGGATGCTTCTTCCCTAACCTCCTCGAGCATGTCTAAATATAATCTTCTCATCAAGTCACTGACTGGGGAATTAAAATTCAGGACTCTGTGTGTTGGGAGACCCAACTCAGTAGGTATTGCATCCTCACTTCCAAATGCCAGCATATATGGTGATTCTCCAGTTGCTGCTCGGGGAGTTGTTCGGTAAGCCCCCAATACTGACTGTAGCTCATTAATCCAATTAGCTTTAGCCTCACTTAGCCTCTTCTTCAAACCATTTAATAATGTTTTGTTCGTCACTTCAGTTTGCCCATTGCTTTGAGGATGGCCTGGTGCTGAATGAACTTTTAAAATGTTTGACTGATGACAATAGGTGGCAAACTCCTCGTTATCAAATTGTGTTCCATGGTCTGTGATGAAGGCATGAGGGAGACCATATCGACAGATGATGTTCTTCCAAACGAATTGGTACACCTTCTCGTATGTCATATCAATCAGAGGCTCAGCTTCTACCCATTTAGTAAAATAATCCACTCCGACGACGAGGTACTTGAATCTTCCTCGGGTCGTTGGCAGTGGTCCAACCAAATCCATTCCCCACATAGCAAATGGCCAAGGAGAAGTTATGGGTGTCAACAATGCTTGCGGAGTTCGTCGGATGGATGAAAAACGTTGGCATTTATCACATCTCTTAGCATAGGCTATACAATCAGCCCTCATCGTTGGCCAGTAGTATCCTTGTGTCATCACCCTTTGCAAAAGTGTCCGACCTGCTACATGGGCTCCACAAGACCCTTCATGGATCTCTTCAATCAATTCCTTCACCTCGTATGGATGCACACATCTCTGTAAACCTACCATAATTCCTCGTCTATACAAAACGCCATTAGTTAGTACATACCGAGCAGCTTTAAACTTCACTTTCTTGGCCGCGAGCTTATCTTCTGACAATTCTCCCTCTTCAATGTATGCCCTGATGGGATCCATCCAAGATGGTCCTAAATCAAGGGTTATAACATTCATCGTCAGGTCTTCATCTATGCTTCGACTTTCTAACACCTCAATTGGTATCATTCTTCGCAACTCGGTACGAGTAGCTGATGCTAGTCGGGCCAGTGCGTCTGCTTGTGCATTCTCCATTCTTGGTATTCTGATCAACTGAATGGCATCAAATTCTGCCAACAATTCCATCGCCTTTGCATGATATTTTACCATTAGTTCTCCTTTAACTGCATACGTTCCTATTATCTGATTCACAATTAATTGAGAATCACTGAATATCATCACTTGTTGCGCTTTCATAATCTTTGCTAAATTAAGACCTGCTATCATCGCCTCATATTCAGCCTCATTATTGGAAGCTTTGAATTGGAATCGCAGGGCGTATTCCACGTCGATCTCGTCTGGAGTGCTAAGAACAATTCCAGCGCCACATCCTGCAGTGCAAGATGAGCCATCTACATATAACCTCCATATAGGTAGCTTGTCTTCAAATTTCTTATCTGACAGAGTTCCTCGGTGAAATATCTGCTGTTTTCTTTCATCCTCCCCTGACAATTTTCGCTCCTCATCGACCATCTCTTCTCTCCCTTTTACCAACCGGAGTTGGTCTGGGTTTGAATTTGATGATCTTTCTACATCCACAAGTCCTTTTACCAACCGGGGTTGATCTAGACTTATGTTTGTTGATCCTGTAACGTCCACAGGTTGGTCAGCGAGCATCTTTTGTTCCTCGGGGGTATCAGGATAAGTAAACTCTGCTATAAAATCTGCTACAGCTTGCCCTTTTAATGATGATCTGGGTTCATACACAATATCATATTCACCGAGCTCTATCGCCCAGTACATCAGTCTCCCTAATTTTTCTGGCTTATGAAGGGCTTGTCTCAATGGCATGTCGGTATACACGATGATGGTATGGGCCTGGAAATAAGGCCACATTCTTCTACTTGCTTCAATTAATGCCAATGCTAATTTTTCCAGCTTTGGGTACCTGATCTTTGCACCTCGGAAAGCCTTACTTGTGTAATAAATTGGCTTCTGGACTCCATTCTCCAATCTGAGCAATGCCGAGCTGACTACATTCTCTGATACTGCCAGGTACAAGTACATTTTCTCTCCCAATTACTGGTCTGGACAGTAGTGGAGGTGTTCCCAGATATTTCTTCAAGTCTTGAAAGGCTTTTTCACATTCATCATTCCACTTGAAAGTTTTTCGGAGTGTTTTGAAGAATGGGAGACATTTATCAGTTGCTCGGGACACAAATCTGTTGAGCGCTGCAACTCGTCCTGTAAGACTCTGCACTTCTTTCTTTGTCGTTGGAGATCGCAACCCTAAAAGAGCTTTGATCTTTGCTGGATTTGCCTCAATGCCTCGCTGGTTGACGATGTACCCGAGGAACATTCCTTCTCGTACTCCAAAGGTGCACTTCGTCGGGTTGAGCGTCATCTGGTATTTATCCAGTTGATCAAAGGTCTGACCTAAGTCAACTAGATGATCAGCAGCTTTCTTGCTTTTTGTCAGCATATCGTCGACATAGACCTCCATATTGCAACTGATTTGTTCGGCAAAAACCTTGTTCATCAGCCGCTGGTATGTTGCTCCTGCATTTTTCAAACCAAAAGGCATAACATTATAACAATAAGTTCCCCTAGGGGTGATAAAAGAAGTGCTTTCCCTGTCTTCAGGTTTCATTTTGATCTGATTGTATCCAGAGTAAGCGTCCATAAAGCTGAGCAGCTCGTGTCCCGAGGTAGCATCCACTAGTTGGTCAATTCTGGGTAATGGAAAGTGATCCTTTGGGCATGCCTTGTTGAGATCAGTGAAATCAACACACATTCTCCATTTGTTATTTTTCTTCTTTACCATCACCACATTTGCTAACCAGTCTGGATATTTCACATCTTCAATGAATTGGGCTTTCTGGAGTTTCTCGACCTCCTCTTGTATGGCTTGATTCTTCTCGGGACTAAACACTCTTCTTCTCTGCTTTACAGGCTTAATCTCCTTATTCGCATTGAGTTCATGACATAAGAAGTTCGGATCTATTCCTAGCATATCCTCATGACTCCATGCAAAAGTTTTCTTTCTGTTTCTCAAAAAAGTTATCAACTCCTATTTTATTGAAACATCTAACGATGAACCTATCTGGGTTACTCGTTCAGGGTGCTCGTCGTCTAGAATAACATTTTCTGTAGATTCCACCACCTGTCCTTTTACAAGTTGGGATTCATCTCTGGGATCCAGTGTTTCAATTTCTGTACCTTCATCCACCTGGTAGGTAGTAGTCTTTTTCCTTGACTCTTCAAGCTCCTCTTGCTCGGCAGATGAATAATAACATTCCCGAGATACTTTTTAATCACCTTTCACAACTCCCACACCAAAATTTGTAGGGAATTTTAAGCACTGATGTACTGTAGATGGAACTGCTTCGAACTTCTTCAAACCAACTCTTCCCATGATGATGTTGTAAGCTGACTGCACATTCTTATCCATCACAAAGAAGCGTATTTTTTCTGTTCGACAAGCAGGCCAAGTTCCAATGAATATATCCAACTTGATCGTCCTAAGTGGAAAAACTTTCTCGCTAGCAAAACCCAATAGAGGTCTGTGATAAGGTTCTAATTGAGATAATTTCAAATTTAAACTGTCAAAGCATGAATAGTACATGATGTCTGCCGAGCTACCATTATCTACCAGCACCCTTGAAATCACTACTTCTTTCATCCTCATTTTGATCACCAAAGGATCGTCGTGAGGGTAAAGAACACCTGCCAGGTCGTTTTTTGAAAAGCCAATGACCAGCTTCTCTTTGTTTACCTTCCTCGGGCGATCCTCTGCAGCCAAATTTATCCGTTGAATGTATGAGAAAGCCTGAGCCTCACCGAGGTAAGCTTTTCTTTCTACAGTAAGGTCTCCTCCTCCTGCATCTCCTCCTGTAATGACATTACAATCAAATGAACCAAAGCGTATTGAAAATACCTCTCGTTCTGGCTGCCTTGGTTTCTTGGGAAGATCGGGGTCATCCTCTGTATCATCTTCATGATCCCTTTTCTTTTTCTCCTCTGCTCGACGAGGAGATCTAGACCTTTCTCTAGTTCGGTCATTATTTCTTCTTTCTCCTCCCCGATCAACATACTTTGCTAGTTTTCCTCTTCGGATGAGTGTTTCAATCTCGTTCTGAAGAGCTATGCAATTTTTGGTCATATGGCCGTGATCCTTATGAAACTCGCAATATTTATCCCCGTTCCTCAGTTCAGGGTCTGACCTCAGTTTCTTTGGCCACTTTACTTCCTCGTTATTCTTGATTTCTTCCAAGACATGATTAATACCCATTTTCAAAGGAGTATAATTATCGAATTTCTTCAGGACTTCCCATGATGATTTATTATTCTTGGAATGCTTGTCACCGCCATTGCACTTATGCTCTTTCTTCTTGGATTTGTCGTCTTCCACCTTGGTTTCTTTATCCATATTCTTCTTCGCAGCCATAGCCTCCTCGGCATTCATGATTTTGGCCGCTTTCACCATCAATTCTGACATAGTTGTAGGTGGATCTTTGGCCAAAGTGTAATACAACTTGTTAGGCAACAACCCACTCATCAAGGCGGTGATTGCTGTCTTTTCTTCATAATCTATAACTTCCAGTTTCTCGTTATTGAAACGAGTTATGTAATCCCTAGTACTCTCACCAGATTTTTGTCTAACACTTAATAAGTGTGCTACTCTTTTTACTGGCTTTGCCCCAAAATAGAAATTGCCGATGAACAACTCGGCCAACTGAAAGAAAGTTGAAATCTTACCCCGAGGAAGATTGTTGTACCATATCTGGGCAGCTCCAGTAAGAGTTCCTGAGAATGCTCTGCATCTCATCTCTTCTGGGATGGCATAAATGTCGGCAGCAGCTTGATATTGCTCTATGTGTAGAACATGATCTGTCTTTCCATCATATTTGGGGGTCACCACAGGTGCTTTAAACTTTGACGGGGTAGGAAAACCCACAATGGCCTGGACAAAAGGTGTCCCTTGAACAAAAGTTCGTTGTAAGGGATTCTTCGCCTTAGCCATTTCTCCCAATCTATCCTCCAAGCACTGAATGGAACCCTTCCACGCATCGTTTCCTTCCTCGGGCTTATTAGTTCGAGCAATTGATTGTTCTGATGTGGCCTCTTGAGATTTATCTTGACGAGCAACTGGTCGTGATTGTGCTGATCCTTCTCTTAGATCTGATGGTTGTCGAAAACTTCTCGACATGGTCTTAGGTGGACTCCTATTCCTCCTAGGGCCTAATCGACTGAAAGGAGACACCCTACTCAGTCTTTTCAAGGCACTGGGTCTTTCTGGAGAGAGAGTGATATGTTGATCAGTATCTGTAGCCTTTATTAACGAAGTTCGCCCAGGTTGATAAGAGAAATCCTCATACTCCTCCTTACGATATGACTCAGTACGCCTGGATCGTGAAGAAAGTAAATAAGTTTGCCTCTGACCACTTCGCTGTCCTGAACGTGCAGGTGTACCGCCATGAAGGGTCTGTATGAGTTGTCGCATTGTTTCTTGCATGGAGGTTTATCCTTGAGCCAGATTCGTTATAATCCCAGCTAGATCTGGAGGTGCAGAGGGATTTGGAGGATTTCCGGCATTTCCAGCGTTTCGATTGCTGGATTCCGGATTATCTGCCATTGATGATGAATGAATTTTGGTGAAAAACGATAATAACAATCCTTCCCACAGACGGCACCAATCTGTAGATGTAAAAAACTAGATTACTCTAATTATTTAATCACAGATATATAAATAAGACAAAAGATTTTAAAGTGGTTCAGCCTTATATGAATGGCGTACGTCCACTGTTATGTTATTGCTGAGTGTTTGGGAATTCTCGATTGCAAGTGCTATCAAGAAATTCCGATCCCCTTGAATGAGGGTGATACAAGGTATTTATAGCCCTTAGGCTGTACATGAAAGGGTATTACATTAAATGATACACATATGAAAGGGTAATTCATTTAATGTTCTTCAAACGTGCGCGTCAAGATGATAAGCATTCAATGAATAGTTGAACTGTTGATTATCTGGCAATTAATGCTGTGGTCGAGATGCAGCTCGAACCGCCTTAGTTGCTCGTCGTCCAAGAGTTTCTCGGTGCATTAGAGTTCCTCGGAGGATAAGAGTTCCTCGGAGGGTTGGTGTTCCTCGGAAGACTGGTGTTCCTCGGAGTATACCTGTTGCTCGGAGTGAGTATGTTGGTCGGGGGAATAATCTTCCTCGTTGCTATTGTGCCACGTAGATTGACACGTGTCTTCTTATTATTTGTCCACATCAGCATACTAATTTTTGTATCAACAATGCTGGTAATACATCAAAGATAAATTAGTAAGGACTAAATAACAAAACGTGTTCAAGTGTATAACAAGAAAGAAAATGTGGTATTTAGATTGGGTAAAATTCTTAAAGTAATGTTAAGGGACTAAAAGACCCAAGACAACTGGCCAGTAAGTCACGGACCGAAAAATTTATGACGGGTGATGAAAGCCCCTAAACATGTTGGGGGTGAGTGGGGGTGGGGTGGGGGTGGGGTATGATTTATAAAAAGCACAAAACAATAGTATAAATTCAATACCTGAAATTAACATTGAGATTATTTTAAATAGACAGTCACTACTGTGTGTGTGTGTGTGTGTGTGTGTGTGTGGTGGGTGGGGGGCTATTGTGTGTGTGTGTATGTGATGAGTGGGGGTGGTGGTGTGTGTGTATGTGGTGAGTGGGGAGTGTGGAGGGAGGTGGGGGTGTGTGTGTATGTGGTGAGTGGGGGGTGTGGAGGGAGGTGTATGTGTGTGTGTGTGTGTGTGTGTGTATTTGAATTAACCCATGAATTTGTATTTTTGTATTTGAATTAACCCATGAATTTATTTTTGTATTTGAATTAACCCATTATATGAAACATACTTTACCCCTGTAATGAGATCTCTCGAATTGTCCCGTTTGGACAGTTTGAGACTGTATAATTTCTGTATAATATTCTTATTGGCTTAAAGTTGTTACTTTTGGAGGAAGTTCTGCAGTCGTATCTTAATGTTCTCTGGGTACATACTAGATTGACAAGTGTGACTGTTATTTCAATTGACCAATTGAAATAACACTCACACCTGCCAATCTACGTCGTGTACTTGGAGAACTAAGGGGATATGCTGTCGAATTTTTTTCAAATCGTAACAATGTGCATGAGCTGTTAAGTATATTACAGAAAAATGCAGTCTTGAATGGGATAGGAACACTTACCCTTTAATAGGATAATTAAATGATGGGATAATTAAATAAAACATACTATAAATCTAAGTTTTGTTTACCTTTAATAGGTGTTTAGTTGTGGTAGCTGTGATGGGATATCCGAAATACAAAGAGTGGATGGGTGAGACTAATAGAATGGGGGATGTGTTTCGCAGAGGTGCTAACGAATTTGTGAAATATGCAAAGAGATGTCGTAATGATGAAGAGTTTTCGTGTCCATGTGCTAGGTGTAAGAATGGTAAGGTGTTTGAGTGGAAAACAGTTGAACTACATTTGTTAAGATCGGGTATGCAAGATAGTTATCGATTTTGGAGTTTTCACGGTGAATTAAAAGTTCCTTTTGTTCCCGACCAACCTTCACAACAACCTTCAACAAGTAGAATAGATGTAGAAGGGGACGACGTAGATCATAATATGTTAGAGGATTTAGTTGATGATGCGTACGGAGTTTATGAAGCTTAACACGATAAAACTTGACGATGACTACCAAAGTTTAAAATTTAAGGCGACCCAACCGTTATAATCTGGCTGTGACAAAGATCAAACAACTTTACATGCCATGGTTGGTTTGCACAGTTTGAAAACGCAGTACGGTTTGTCTGGCAATAGCGTGACGGGAATTCTGAAATGGGTGAAGGGCTTATTACCCAAGCTGAATACACTTCCAAATAGTTATCCTGTTATGAAGAACAATTTTAAAGGTTTGGGAATGACTTACTATAGTGTAATCCAAAATATATTTGAATTGGATTATATAAGCATCAAAGAGGTTGTATTTTACTGTGAATGGGTAAGAGTTGAGGATAAAAATGCTTGTAAAGTTGATCCTGTCACCAATTTGATCATGGTTGACTTGTCCAAGTTGAAGAGCAACGACCACGTGAGCGATAAGCCATTTATTTGTGCATTTCAAAAGGTTAAGCAAGTGTTTTACTCGGAGTATATCAACAACGAGCCGTGGTCAATTGTCCAACACGCGCCAAGGCGTCTAAATAGTAGTGTGGATGACTTGGCTGCTCCTACCGAATATCAATTCATTTTTGATGATAACCCGAATTTGAAACAATTTTTCAATTTGTAATAAATATTTCAATTTGTACCGAAACATCCATTTTTAATGCTTTTAATTGATCTGCACTTTATCATTTTCACTCTTGTGTAGTGTGCGTGTGTGGAGAGGAGATTAATACATAAATATTCCAACTACATCTAAGTTTTGTGTATACTAATCCATGAATATACGCTTCTTACCTTTAATAGGTGATTAGTACATAGTTATTTGGAGCGATGCTCTGCAAATTCCTCCCAACCGTTATGTAGCCAAACATCACCAGTTGAAGTTGTCAATTCCACTTTCCATACCCCACCACTTGGAACTTCTAGCAAAACATGGGAGACCATTGAAAGGTGGAATTGACAACTTCAACTGCTGATTTTTGGCTACACAACAGTTGGAAGGAATTTGCAACGCATAACTCCATAGGATTATGGTATTTCTTAGTGTTTAGATATAAAGAGAATTATATTTGACACGATTGCCCGGGGTAAATTAGTTGGAAGGAGGTGCTATATGAGCTCAAGTTAGCTGTTTGAGTGACACTACAGGTAATGTATTTATATTTATATGTCAATTTCGATTTCGATTTCGATTTCAATTACGATTTATATTTATCTATATTTGAGGGGCGGATACTAATTTTACTTTATTTCAATTCAGGGGACAGGGAGTGGCCCTAAGGGTAGGCCACATATGCTCTATACTTATGTGGCTATTCGGACGAGAAGGGAAGGATAAGGAGGTGTCCCCGAGCGTCGCGGTAAAAAATCTCTTTTCCATCCAAATAGTTTGTAGATTTGAGATAATAGATGGTGATGTTGTTTCTTCTTAAATAGTTTCTATTTTGAATATATATTTGCATTATCTTTAGTTTGTTTGGATATATGATGTTTGGAACAGGTACAACGTTGCTATAACAGTTACAAATATACTGCTGGGCAGTGGCAGTGGCCATACTGCCCAGCAGATTTTTTTTAAATTCTGCCCAGAATTGTCACGGTCATTGACCGTGACAATTTTTTTTAAAAGGGTCACTGCTTTGTCACAGTTTATAACCGTGACAAACGTGTCACGATCATTGACCACGACACGACCGTGACAAAAAAAAGTTATCTCGCCTCGAAATGTCACGGTCATTGACCTTGACAAGTTGGATTTGTCAGGGTCAATGACCTTGACAATAGTGCAGATTTGGTGTAGTGCAATACTATGATTAACTATTACAGTTATCAAGTTAAACCACTCTAACTCAATATATACAATGTGTGAGTCTTGTAGAATTCTCAGAGTGATAATAACAAAATCCTCTTATATAAAACCCAGCTATTCCTAATGGTGCAACTCTAAAAATTACCGATCATATGGTATCCTAACTGGTAGCGTACAAACCTAAAAATATTCAAATATAAACAATAGGCATCAAGCTTAGTGAGGTACTCCTTCCTTGCAATGAAGTAACAATTCTATATCAAATCTTTGGATATAAAATCTAAACAATCCTTCCCATTATGGCAATAACAAATCCTGGAACATAAGTTCCAATGAATCCTTGTCACAAGACAAAACAAATCATTGGATTTGTGTCCAATTCCAATCCGAGATCGTAAGACCCAAACAAATCCTGGATATTTGTATATCCAAACGAATTCTGAATATTGAAGTATTCAAACCAATCCTGGATAATTTAATATCTAAATAAATCCTGCTCTTAGAGTTATATCCATATCCATTATATCATTTTCATAGCTAAATATGAAACAATCATAAGTACACTCACCTTGACAACTTGTCAGGCTTTTCCTTTTTACTTTGTTTGGTACTTGTTCAACAAGTTCTTCTTCCCTTCCAATCATTCTTAAAATATTAGTATCATCATAAGAATATCAACAATCCAAATAATAACTTAAACGTAACTCAATTCATAAGCATCATATGATTCCATTCAAATCATTCATCATAAATGAAATTCCATCCAAATTCATGTTAAGATATTTAACATATCAAAATCATAGTCCACATATACTTTAATTTCTTCTTTATAGTCCAATAGTTATCATATTAGGTTTCCAATTCAAAAGATAACACATCATTTCAAGGTTCCTACAACAAGTTATGCCCATTTCTTTACTATATAGAAAATCTGCCCTATATGCCCCTCTATCGTTCAGTCAACTTCCAGGAATTTTCATAATTTTTCTACATCATAGATTTATATGATATTCCACTCAATATCAATAAACATATTAAATAATACAAAATTAAATTTTCATAATTTTCAGGGTTCATTTGCTATGTCAAGCAAAATGTCAAACAAGCTGTATGCATACTTACTCTTTTGGGGCATATTTTATCCCTGAACTTCAAACTATCACCGAAGATTCATTCCTTGGTATTTACAAATAATTTCCTGATATGTTATACATATATGAGTTTATATTAGTCTCCAACTAGAATCACTCAATTCCAATAAGGGTCCGTTTGGCAACCCAATTCCATGGGTTGGAATTGGAATTGGAAGGCCAATTTGAATTCCACGGAATTGAAATTGGCCTTCCAAATCCAATTCCAAGCCTTGGAATTGGATTACCAAACGGATCCTAAGTATACAAAAAGATATTTAAGTTTGAATACACAGGGTTTCTAAACGAAGTAATTTCAAGGGTTTACACGTTCAACTTCACTTAAACTTGCATCTATCCATACAGATACATCAAGACATGGAATATTAGTAAAACAAAATTATGATTTCAATCATTTAAATTAGTAATACCAAAAATATAACAAGATTTATGGATAAAATTACCTTAGGGATTTTTACGTAATTTCTATCGATTTTTCTCCAATTTTCCTCCTCACTGTTTCCTTCCTAAACTTCCCGTTTCTCTTTGTTCAAGGTAAAACTCTTGAATGGATAAAATATGATGAATGATGAGGTTATTTAATGTGACACCCCGCCTAATTAAATACCGGGCGATCACTCCTTTATTAAATTAAATCAAGGTAAACAGTTGGTTCATTCTCAGCATCACTGTCGATAAAAATAATTTTCCAATTTAACACCCTAAATAATTAAGCTAAGTGTCAAAACCATTTTTCATACAACTTCCAAATTTTAATTAAAGAAAAGATTTATTAATTCAAAACAACCTTTCTACAATAGAATCACACCACGATGAACTAAAATAAAACCATACACTCACCAATCGAATGTCAACAATATAAAACTAAAAAAATTCATAAACCATCCTGAATAAATCCCATAAACCATACTGGAATAACAGAAATATAAAATCCCAAAAATAAATGAAATGCTGAAAGGGGCGACACGTGCCCAATAAATGAGAGTAATAAGAGTGGAGTCAATAATAGAAGCCGTCTACTCAAGTGACCTGCAACTTCCACCTAAGCTGCAGCTCGTTCTTCTCAAAGGATCCTAAGCAAGACGCCCCTGTGGCTGGGCACCTGAAAATATACATATATATACACAAGGGAGAGAGAGAGAGAAAGAAACGGGTCAGGGCCCGATAGTGTGTTTGATTTAAAAAAAATACGTCAAGCAAGTATTTAAAATGATACAGGCCAATGCAACATCATATTAGTTCGTCTCTCTCTTGAGAAATACTCACCTCTCTTCTAATGTGCACTCCTATCGCACTAACCTACCCAACGATTCGTTTATCTTAGCTTACGCATATACTTTCAAAACCGAACGATGTCAACGTTTTTAAAAAGGTTACTTTCAATATGTAGTACTCCTCTCGTTTTAGCTTCCTTAAATTATAAGGTTTCCCAGTGTCTTCTCATACTTTCACAAAACAAGTATTTAATAATTGAGTCAACAACCATGTTCTACTTATCAAATTACAGTAGGCAGTTTAAAGTTTATAACCTCATATATATATTATCTACTCGTATAATATATATATATATAACAGCACCCCAAATAAACTATGGTGCGGGCATACTCTGCTATCCAATCCCCTTATCGCTCCCACAAAGGGAAATACAAGTTCGGAATCACTCTCGAACTGTATTAACATATATAAAACAACGTTGAGGCGAAGCATAGATTCCAAGTCCAAGAGGTCAGTACATACCCACACATCTCTTAGGACCGTCCGACTATCAATCTGATAGCCCGTACCTAGGATCTCTATCTTCTAGGGTACGAATCAATATCCCCCATAAAGCAACACAGGATAAGATCGTCCCAGCGCGGTAACCTCAGGGATAGCAAGTAGCGCGGGTACGTTTTCCACATGTATATAATATATGTACACACAATCATATAAATATACCCATTCATCATATTAATATAGGTTCCTCCCGTTACCCATAGTCACAACCTTTTATCTTTAACTTCCCATTATTATGATTACGTATAAATTTTCGTCTCTAACCTTAACTCGAAGAGTTTTCTCACTCATTACCTAATACTCATGGGTCATATCCTTACCAATCTAAAATTCAGTAAGTAAATTTATTTAAATTCCAACGTAACTCTCTTACGCACCTCACCCTTACGTTTCATAAATTCAACCTAAAGTAAATATCCCATAATAACCCTTCTCGTTGAAGATTAAAGGTTCTAACATTGATCCCTATACCCTACTGGTCCTCAATATCTCCCAAATCCTTTTATTTATAATGCCCAAGAAATATTCCACGGTAAATTAATTCAACTAATTAAACAAGGGGAAAAAGAGTTTGCCAGGAGGGGTCGATCGATCGACGTCTGGGGCTCGATCGATCGAACCTTCGATCGATCGACGCTCTAGGTTCGATCGATCGATCAAACAGGTATTTCGATTTATGCAGAAGTGCAGTTACGGGTTTTACTAATATTCTTCATCCAAATACAAATTTTCCAACCTTAATCGTCCCAAAACTTCTACTACAATTATGATAACATATATTCAGATGTTTTTAACGTTCAGCATGCCTATAACCATCATTAAACATGATTAAACAACCTAAAATCTCATCTAATCATCAAGAACCCTAAGTTTTCTTAACTTTTGTTCTAATCAGTTTTCTCCAGAATTTCCTTCTACAATAACATCAAAAATTCGTGGGTTAATCATCTACTTCACATATTAATTTCCAGAATAAGGTCATAGTGATTTCTACATGCAAATCCCTATTAAAATTGGGTTTTCTTCCATGGATTATACTCCTAATCATTCCTACACTAACATGATTATTGCACTAACGAAAATACGCAAGTTAAACACTTGCCTTGGATTTCAGAGGTCTGGTTTCCTGCTGGTATTGGTGTGGTTGCGTTCTCCTCCTCGCGATCTACGCGTTGGTGGTGACGGTGGTGCAAACGGTGGTGTTTTGGCCTTGAATCTCCTTGAAAGGCCTCTCCTCTCTTCTCTAATGGCCGTTCTAAGATTTTGCAGGTTCTAACCCTAAAAGGCTAACCTAACCAGCTGATAAAGGCTGCTGAAATTCGTGGGTTTAATTACCCTATTTTGTAAAATGACTAAAATGCCCTCCCGGGTCACTAACTAGGCCTAAAAACATCCCGAGACCCAAACTAAACCCCTGGGTACACTTTTCTGACTATGTCGACCCTTCCGGACGCGTTGGCGCACTCGAAATGACTATATGGACAACTTATAAAATATTTACTTTTATATCTCAATAGTTAGTCCCGACGCGACACGGGCGCGTCCCGACTAAAATTACCAAAATTGTCATTTTCATTCACTCGTGACATTTATCATATATTACTATGCTCCTAAGTAATATTCAATAATTTCATATAATTACTAACTCACGTCACGTTAATAATTATAACATAATTAATTTCCAGATTTTTATTAAATAAATCCCCAAATTAAATATAGCATAAAAATACGGGGTATTACATACTTCCTCCCTAATAACGGAATTTCGTCCCGAAATTCGGAAAATAAGGCATACCTGGTAAAAACAACTCTGGATATCTCTCGCGCATATCTGCCTCACGCTCCCAAGTGGATTCCTCCACATTATGATGTTCCCACTGGACCCGCACAAGTGGGACTATCTTGGACCTCAATCTCCTCTCACTGTAGTCTAGAATAGCCACCGGTCTCTCCTCGTAAGAGCTATCCGACTGCAAGTCGATCTCATCTATCGCAATGTGAGTATGGGCCATATCATCCCGAAGATATCATCTCAACGACGAGATGTGAAATACATCGTGGATGCGATGTAAATGTTCTGGCAATCCCAACCTGTATGCTACTGGCCCAATTCTCTCGATGATGGGAAATGGTCCTACGTACCTCGGAGCCAACTTCCCCTTCTTCCCGAACCTCATTACTCCTTTCATAGGGGATACACGCAACAACACTTGATCTCCCACA
The DNA here is from genome assembly GCA_949130495.1 of Sambucus nigra. NCBI lineage: Eukaryota > Viridiplantae > Streptophyta > Magnoliopsida > Dipsacales > Adoxaceae > Sambucus > Sambucus nigra. The sequence goes on from OX422213.1 coordinate 185,896,813, forward strand.
TTAAACTCCCGGAAGAACCGTTTCGCATCGGCGTAGCTCTTCTGTCTGTCTTGGGCTACCCGAATACGACTCCTGATTATCTCAATCCTCGCGGAGGTCTCCTGGATCACCTCTGGTCCTAATAACTTGTTGTCCCCCACCTTGAGCCAACAAGTTGGGGAACGACAAGGCCTGCCGTACAAAGCCTCAAATGGAGCCATGCCAATCGTAAACTGATAGGAGTTATTATAAGCAAACTCTACCAGTGGAAGGTGTGGCTCCCAACCTCCTCCAAAATCGAGAATACACATGCGTAGCATATCTTCCAACATCTGATTAGTACGCTCTGTCTGTCCATCTGTCTGTGGGTGATAAGCTGAACTCAGTCTCAACTCTGTACCCATAGCCTCCTGAAAGCTTTCCCAGAAACGTGACACAAAAATCTTGTCTCTATCTGACACAATATTCAGGGGCACCCCGTGTAATCTGACAATCTCAGCGATGAACAACTGAGCATACTGACCCGTGGTATAATCTGTCCTTACTGGTAGAAAATGAGCCACCTTGGTCAGACGGTCTACAATCACCCAGATAGAATCGTGGCCTCGCTGTGATGTAGGCAACCCTGTAATGAAATCCATGGAAATACTTTCCCACTTCCACGCGGGTACTTCCAATGGATGAAGTAATCCTGATGGTTTCTGGCGGTCCACCTTCACTAGCTGGCAAGTAGAACATTTGGACACAAATTCAGCGATGTCCTTCTTCATCCCGCTCCACCAGTACTGTCGTCTCATGTCCTGATACATCTTATCGCCTCCCGGATGTACTGCAAATCGAGACCCATGAGAATGAGTCATCACTTCATGACGTAGTTCCGCTCCTTCTGGAACCACTAATCTCCCATTAAACCGCAACCCTCCATCCGAACTAACAGAATAGGACTCAGCACCCTCGGCTAGAAGTCGTACAATCTGCTCCTGACAAAACGGGTCTGTGGTTTGTGCCTGTACCACCCTCGTAACAATCTAGGGTGTGACTGTCATCACGGATATAAAAGAACGTGCTACTGCGTCCTGGTGACCCAACTCCTTCCATTTTGCTTTCCAGATGTCCGCTACATCGTCAACCGATCTACGGCTCAACGCATCAGCAACTACGTTGGCTTTCCCCGGATGATACTGTATATCGAACTGGTAATCTTTCACAAACTCTAACCATCTGCGCTGACGCATATTCAGCTCTCGCTGAGTGAACAGGTACTGCAGTGACTTATGGTCTGTGAACAAACGGAATTTCTCGCCCAATAAATAGTGCCTCCAAATTCTCAATGCAAAGACGACCGCAGCTAACTCCAGGTCGTGGGTGGGGTAATTCTTCTCATGCGGCTTAAGCTTGCGGGAAGCAAAAGCTATAGCCTTCTCTTCCTGCTGAAGTACTCCCCCAAGTCCTCGTAAGGACGCATCTGTGTAAACCAGGTACTCTACACCCGGCTTCGGTAAAGCAAGGACTGGTGCCGAAGTAAGCTTGTCCTTCAGCTCGTCGAAAGCCAACTGACAAGCGTCATCCCAAACATATGGTACCCCCTTGCGAGTCAGATTCGTCAATGGACCCGCTATTTTGGAGAATCCCTGAATGAATCTCCTGTAGTATCCGGCTAACCCCAAGAAACTATGCACTTCCGTCGGTGTCGTGGGCTGCCCCCACTCCCTCACCGCTGACACTTTGCTCGGGTCAACTGCTATCCCCTGTTCAGAAATAACATGGCCCAAGAATTGTACCTCTCGCAACCAGAATCCACACTTCTCGTACTTAGCATACAACTGATGCTCTCGTAGAGTCTGAAGAACCTGCCTCAAGTGTTCGGCATGCTCCTCCTCGGAGTGTGAATATATCAAGATATCATCTATGAAGACGACGACGAACTGATCCAAGAACTCTCTGAATACTCGGTTCATCAAGTCCATGAAAACGGCTGGGGCATTTGTGAGTCCGAACGGCATCACCCTGAACTCATAGGACCCATATCTCGACAAGAAGGCAGTCTTCGAAACATCCTGCTCTCTAATCCGTAACTGATGGTACCCCGACCTCAGATCTATCTTCGAAAAGAATGTTTCTCCCCTCAACTGGTCGAACAGATCATCGATTCGAGGCAACGGATACTTATTCCGTATCGTGACCTTGTTCAACTCCCGGTAGTCCACACACAATCTCAGTGAGCCATCTCTCTTCTTCACAAATAAGACTGGAGCGCCCCACGGTGAGGTACTCCTACGAATGAAACCCTGACCTAATAGCTGCTCAATCTGATCTCGTAGCTCTCGCATCTCTGTCGGAGCCATACGGTACGGTGCGCGTGCTATAGGTCTCGTATCCGGCAATAAATCTATAACGAAGTCTATCTCACGACTGGGCGGTAGGCCTGGTATCTCCTGAAACACATCGGAATACTCCCTAACAACTGGAATCGAATCCAAAGGAATCACAACCTCCTTAGAGGTATCATCCTCAATGTAATATAAATGAGCGGTCGAACCTCCCTCTGGGCGAGGCATTGCCACTACAAACATCTCTTGCCCCGGAATGGCAAAAACAATGCTCCCACCGAAGAAATCAATCATGGCTCTATAAGATGCGAGCCAATCCATACCAATAATCACATCATGCTCGTGCATGTCTAAGACTAGCATGTCTGCAGGCAATACCCAGCTACCAATCTCTATCCCTACTCCCCGGCATATAAAGAATATGAGTGACCCACTCCCCAGTGGTGAGTCAACACACGTTACAGTGTTCTCTGCTGTGGCTAATAATCCTAAGGACTTCGTAAAATGCGTAGCTATAAAACAATGCGTTGCCCCCGTATCAAACAAAACTTTACCCATAGCACCATGGATAGGAAACATACCCTCAATCGCGGGTGGTGCCTGTGGAGCTGCTGCCTGGCGGACGTTATAGACACGTCCATACTGCAATTGTCCCTGCTGCACTGGAGCTGCGGGAATGGCTGGTAGGGCTGGCACCTGGGCTGGAGCTGGAAGGACAGGTGGGAAGAGTGGTCTCTGCGGCTCATTACGGGCTCCCTGCTGCTGTGGGGCCCTATCGCCCTCTGGGCAATCCTGACGCTTATGGCCGTGCTTGCCGCACACGAAACACCGGCCTCTGAAATTACCTCCCCTCTGTCCCTGCTGACCACAACCCTGCTGGCCGTTACCTCCACGCCATTGGCCCTGTTGGCCCTGATGTGCACGCTGTTGGCCTTGATGGCCCTGCTGTTGACCCTGCGGTCGGTGTTGGCCCTGCTGATTAGGCTGACCCTGATGGCCCTGCCTGAATCCCTCGAATCCCTGCCTAGAATCACCTGAACGGAATCGCTTAGCAGGGTCCCCCTGATGGGAACTCTGCTCGTGCTGACGAGTCTGTCCATGAGTTGGTGCCCCACCGGCACTATTACCCCCGGTCCTGCCCTGCTGGCTGGACTCTCCTGCTCTCTTGCTTCCCTGAAGATGGAAGCGGTGATCCTGGCAATGTAGTAACGCTGCATTGAGTACGTCAGTGAAAGTACTCAGGGATAGATTCCCAATAAGGTGCTGACGGATCCTCCGAGCAAGCCCGTCGACGAACATCAAAATCTTCTTGCCTTCAGTGGGTGCCTCATCCGGCACAATAGTGAGAAGTCTCGTGAACTCCTCCTCATACTCGGCTACAGTAAGGTTCTCCTTCTTCAGATTTAGTAATCTCCGCCTCATCTCAGTCTGCACTGCGGGTGGAAAGTACTTGCGGTCAAACCGCTCCCAGAACATCTGAATAGGGATCGTGTCCCTCTCCTCCAAAGTAGTAGTGGAATCCCCCACTGTAATGCGGCTCCCACCAGCTTAAAAGAAGCCAATAACTGCTTTTGTACCTCGGTACACTCATACATGCGAAGATGCCGCTGGATGTCTTTCTTCCATTGGCTGACAGTAACAATATCGGAGCTACCAGAAAACTCAGGGGGATGTGCTTTCTGAAAAGCATCCCGAACCCTCTCCCATGCAGATGGAAGTTGTGCTGGTACTGGCGCCACTGCCTGAACCTGGGGTGGAGCCTGTTGAGTCATTGCTATCGCGGCATTCACCGCCTGAGCGACTATGGCGGCTACTTCATTAGCATTCATCGTGCCTGGTGCCGGAGCTGCTGGTTGCTCGGCCTGGGCACGCCTATCTTTCGGAGCACGTCTCGGAGGCATCTGAAACCTGAACAAAATTTATCAGTCTACAGTTATCATCGAATCTCAATTAACTGAAGACTTAAACGTAAAAACAGGAATACAACAAATCCTAAAAATAGGGCTCTATAGCAAAAACGTTAAGCTGAAAGCAAAATAAGCCGTACAGATCCTATGTACACTAGAACCTGATGCTCTGATACCACCTGTGACACCCCGCCTAATTAAATACCGGGCGATCACTCCTTTATTAAATTAAATCAAGGTAAACAGTTGGTTCATTCTCAGCATCACTGTCGATAAAAATAATTTTCCAATTTAACACCCTAAATAATTAAGCTAAGTGTCAAAACCATTTTTCATACAACTTCCAAATTTTAATTAAAGAAAAGATTTATTAATTCAAAACAACCTTTCTACAATAGAATCACACCACGATGAACTAAAATAAAACCATACATTCACCAATCGAATGTCAACAATATAAAACTAAAAAAATTCATAAACCATCCTGAATAAATCCCATAAACCATACTGGAATAACAGAAATATAAAATCCCAAAAATAAATGAAATGCTGAAAGGGGCGACACGTGCCCAATAAATGAGAGTAATAAGAGTGGAGTCAATAATAGAAGCCGTCTACTCAAGTGACCTGCAACTTCCACCTAAGCTGCAGCTCGTTCTTCTCAAAGGATCCTAAGCAAGACGCCCCTGTGGCTGGGCACCTGAAAATATACATATATATACACAAGGGAGAGAGAGAGAGAGAAAGAAACGGGTCAGGGCCCGATAGTGTGTTTGATTTTAAAAAAAATACGTTAAGCAAGTATTTAAAATGATACAGGCCAATGCAACATCATATTAGTTCGTCTCTCTCTTGAGAAATACTCACCTCTCTTCTAATGTGCACTCCTATCGCACTAACCTACCCAACGATTCGTTTATCTTAGCTTACGCATATACTTTCAAAACCGAACGATGTCAACGTTTTTAAAAAGGTTACTTTCAATATGTAGTACTCCTCTCGTTTTAGCTTCCTTAAATTATAAGGTTTCCCAGTGTCTTCTCATACTTTCACAAAACAAGTATTTAATAATTGAGTCAACAACCATGTTCTACTTATCAAATTACAGTAGGCAGTTTAAAGTTTATAACCTCATATATATATTATCTACTCGTATAATATATATATATATAACAGCACCCCAAATAAACTATGGTGCGGGCATACTCTGCTATCCAATCCCCGTATCGCTCCCACAAAGGGAAATACAAGTTCGGAATCACTCTCGAACTGTATTAACATATATAAAACAACGTTGAGGCGAAGCATAGATTCCAAGTCCAAGAGGTCAGTACATACCCACACGTCTCTTAGGACCGTCCGACTATCAATCTGATAGCCCGTACCTAGGATCTCTATCTTCTAGGGTACGAATCAATATCCCCCATAAAGCAACACAGGATAAGATCGTCCCAGCGCGGTAACCTCAGGGATAGCAAGTAGCGCGGGTACGTTTTCCACATGTATATAATATATGTACACACAATCATATAAATATACCCATTCATCATATTAATATAGGTTCCTCCCGTTACCCATAGTCACAACCTTTTATCTTTAACTTCCCATTATTATGATTACGTATAAAGTTTCGTCTCTAACCTTAACTCGAAGAGTTTTCTCACTGATTACCTAATACTCATGGGTCATATCCTTACCAATCTAAAATTCAGTAAGTAACTTTATTTAAATTCCAACGTAACTCTCTTACGCACCTCACCCTTACGTTTCATAAATTCAACCTAAAGTAAATATCCCATAATTACCCTTCTCGTTGAAGATTAAAGGTTCTAACATTGATCCCTATACCCTACTGGTCCTCAATATCTCCCAAATCCTTTTATTTATAATGCCCAAGAAATATTCCACGGTAAATTAATTCAACTAATTAAACAAGGGGAAAAAGAGTTTGCCAGGAGGGGTCGATCGATCGACGTCTGAGGCTCGATCGATCGAACCTTCAATCGATCGACGCTCTAGGTTCGATCGATCGATCAAACAGGTATTTCGATTTCTGCAGAAGTGCAGTTACGGGTTTTACTAATATTCTTCATCCAAATACAAATTTTCCAACCTTAATCGTCCCAAAATTTCTACTACAATTATGATAACATATATTTAGATGTTTTTAACGTTCAGCATGCCTATAACCATCATTAAACATGATTAAACAACCTAAAATCTCATCTAATCATCAAGAACCCTAAGTTTTCTTAACTTTTGTTCTAATCAGTTTTCTCCAGAATTTCATTCTACAATAACATCAAAAATTCGTGGGTTAATCATCTACTTCACATATTAATTTCCACAATAAGGTCATAGTGATTTCTACATGCAAATCCCTATTAAAATTGGGTTTTCTTCCATGGATTATACTCCTAATCATTCCTACACTAACATGATTATTGCACTAACGAAAATACGCAAGTTAAACACTTGCCTTGGATTTCAGAGGTCTGGTTTCCTGCTGGTATTGGTGTGGTTGCGTTCTCCTCCTCGCGATCTACGCGTTGGTGGTGACGGTGGTGCAAACGGTGGTGTTTTGGCCTTGAATCTCCTTGGAAGGCCTCTCCTCTCTTCTCTAATGGCCGTTCTAAGATTTTGCAGGTTCTAACCCTAAAAGGCTAACCTAACCAGCTGATAAAGGCTGCTGAAATTCGTGGGTTTAATTACCCTATTTTGTAAAATGACTAAAATGCCCTCCCGGGTCACTAACTAGGCCTAAAAACATCCCGAGACCCAAACTAAACCCCCGGGTACACTTTTCTGACTATCTCGACCCTTCCGAACGCGTTGGCGCACTCGAAACGACTATACGGACAACTTATAAAATATTTACTTTTATATCTCAATAATTAGTCCCGACGCGATACGGGCGCGTCCTGACTAAAATTACCAAAATTGTCATTTTCATTCACTCGTGACATTTATCATATATTACTATGCCCCTAAGTAATATTCAACAATTTCATATAATTACTAACTCACGTCACGTTAATAATTATAACATAATTAATTTCCGGATTTTTATTAAATAAATCCCCAAATTAAATATAGCATAAAAATACGGGGTATTACATTTAAACTGTTTAAAGTCGGCCAAACCCACCCCCATTTCCAACCAATCAAAACAAACCATTTGTTATACTAATAAGACAAAATACTACTTAATGAAATGGTAGATTTTCCCCTGTTTCATAATTTTAGCATAACTCTTTACTCGAACCTATGTTTTACACGCCGTTTATTTTGTTACAAACCTAATTCATATATATACAACTATATAGTTTTCATCTCAAGTTTATTGTTATATTATGACGGTCAAAACTAGTCTCCAACATGAATATTCCTATCGAAAACTTCAAAATTTTGGGTTTGTAACTAATTTGATATATCATGATTTATTAAAGTAGGATTAGACTAAACATAATTATCCAAAATTATATATATATATATATATATATATATATATATATATATATATATATATATATATATATATATTAATAACACATTACTCATATCACATAATCTAAGCATGATTCAAAGACTAATTGATCATAATTATATCCGGGTTGTCACATTGATGATGAGGAGAAAACAACCATCACTGCTCTTATAAGTGGCTTGCTTCCCAAAAAAACTATATTATACTATGGAAAAATATCCTCCTAAAACTACTACTGAACTCATGGTGAAAGCAAGAAAAATAATGAATGCCGAAGAAGCAATGGCCACAAAACAGAGTCTTGCCACGAAGCTTGATACGAAGCCTGAGAATAAGGAGCAAAATGATCAGAAGCAACAGAAGCCGCAGAAAGAAGACAAGCTAAAAAAGTATGGAACTGACAATCCATTGAGTGTTAGTATTCACCATATCCTAGAGGAAATCAATCACAATAAGGATCTGCAATGGCCTTAGAAGTTAAGGTCACCTCTTAACAAGAGGGATATATCCAAATATTATGAATTCTAAAAGGATTATGGTTATACCAATGATAACTACATCGATTTTCAAAACGAGATGGAATCCCTCATCCCCCGAGGAAAGCTCAATAAATTTATTAATCGATGTGATAATAGAGAACCAAGAAGAAAGTCAAATTCTCCATGAAAGTCTAGAGATGATAGGAAGAGAAATCATGAAGATAATTATGAAGATGATCCAGACCTTTCGAAAAGCCCAAGAAATTGGAACGTGAGGTAGCTATGATCATTTTTGGTTCATTTGATTGTCATATGATCACAGGTGGCGATGCAAGAGGATGTGATCACACCTCCGAAATAGAAGCTTACTTGAATGAAGCCCATGCTTGCTCCTATATCCAGATAATTAACATGAACGAAGATAATCATCTGAGGAAGGCCAACAAAGACAAATTGGTGATCGTTTTTTCAAAAAATTATCTTTTTAGGGTACTTTATCCCCATGATGACCCATTGGTTATCAAATTCAGAATCCAATATATTATCATCGCCAGAGTTTTGATTGACAATGGGAGTTTAATCGATATTATGTTTTGTCCTCGCTTTTAGAGTTTGGACTTGAAGCTCAACCAGCTGGAATCCTAAAACAAGCCATTAATAAGCTTTTTCGATGAAAAAGTTTACCCTTTTGGGAACAATCAAGCTATAAGTATTGTTCGGTACCTGGACAGTAGGTCGTAGAGAGAAAATACGCTTCTTCGTGATGGATAAGAATATTCAATCTACCTATAATGTGATCCTCAGTAGGGTAGGGTTAAAGAAGTTTGAAGCTGTACCGTCAACAGTCCATCAATGCTTAAAGTTTGTTGTGAAAAGTGACCAAAAGGTAGCCAGAGAGTGTTACTACTCCTCAGCCGAGCAAGAGGACCTGATTGAATTGAAGAAGAAGACTACCACTTACCAAGTGGATATCACTGAGCTTAACGGTGAATCTGAAGTTAAAACTTTAGAACGCCGAGATGAAACTGAGTTGGTCAAGGGAAAGATTGTGGAAGCCATTGAAAGCAATATCCTGAATGACGACAAGTCAGAGAGAACTACACAGATCGGCTCAACACTGGATCCCGTCCTTAAATAGGAATTGATTATGTTCCCGAGGCAGCGGAGAAATGTATTTGCTTGGAGCCATGAAGATATGCCTGATATTGATTCTAATTTCCCCTGTCATGATCTCAACATCACTAAGGATGCCAAGTCGATCAAGTAGAGACGTAGGGTTTTTAGTCCAGAGAAAAATCAAGCTATTCAAGAAGAAGTAGAGAAGCTACAAAAGGCCCAATTCATTGAAGACGTGAAGTATCCAAGTTAGTTGTCCAACATTGTAATGGTCAAGAAAAAGAATGATAAATGGATAATGTTCGTGGATTTCACAGATTTAATTAAGGAGTGACCAAAAGACCATTTTCTCTTGCCTATAGTTGATCAGCTGGTGGATGCTACGTCGGGACATGAGCTTTTAAGCTTTATGGATGCCTATTCTGGTTATAACCAGATAAAAACAAAACCTAAAGACAGGGAAACTATAGACTTCATCACTCCCTAAGGAACTTATTGCTATAATGTAATGCCATTTTGTCTAAAAAATACAGGTGCAACATATCAAAGGTTAGTGAACAAGGTCTTCGAAGAACATATAGGTAAGAACATGGAAGTTTACATGGATGATATGTTGACGAAGAGTAAAAAAGATTCAGATCATATTGTCGACGTCAGTAAGACTTTTGATCAGTTTGAAAAGCATCAAATGAAGCTGAATTCGACCAAGTGTGTGTTTAGAGTACACAAAGGTATGTTCCTCAACTTCATAGTTAATCAAAGGGGAATTGAGGATAATCTAGCAAAGATAAAAGATTTAATTAAAACGCACCTGCAAGAAAGATGTACAGAGGCTCACTGGAAGAGTAGCAGTGTTAAATAGATTTTTTTTCGAGCAACAGACATGTGTTTACCATTTTTAAGGTGTTGAGAAAAACTTTTGAGTGGAATGCAGAATGTGAAGAAGCGTTCTAGGAGTTAAAAAAATATCTGGGATTACCACCATTGCTCTTTCGACCAGTCTTATGAGAGAAATTGTACTTATACTTAGCTATTTCTGAGTCAGCAGTGAGCTTGGTCAGATAAGATAATGGAATCTAAAAACCTGTCTACTATACCAGCAAAGCATTGAGAGGAGCTAAAATCAGGTATCCACACTTGGAAAAATTGGCTTTAGCACTTATTGAGGCTTCTAAGCGTATGAAACCTTATTTTTAGGCACATACCATAGTTGTGTATACTGATTGCCTCTTCGGCAAGCACTCTACAAGACTAAGAAGTCAAGAAGATTGATGTATTGGGCGATAGAATTGGGAGAGTATGACATTTTCTATGAACCAAGATCTTCATTGAAAGGCTAAGCTTTAGCAGATTTTATTATTGAATTTACTTATTCAGGGGTTCTCGACCAACAAAACTTTCCCGTCGAGCAAACTTTGAAAGAAGAAAGATCAGCTCCAAAGTAAGCTGATATGGATGTCGATCAACCTGAGTCATCCAAAACTCAGGAAACGGGCCAGAAATATGCAGAGGAGAGTAAGAAGATATTCCACCATGGATCATTGAAAGAAGAAAGTTTCAATAATGATATCCCATTATGGAATTTGTACGTGGATGGATCTTCATGTGCTACTGAAAGTGGAACAGGTTTAATACTTGATACTCTTGATGATATTGATATTGAGTATGCTCTCAATTTTCAATTTAAAGCATAAAAAAACGAGGCAAAATATGAAGACTTAATAGTCGGGCTGACTTTAGCTCATTCATTAGGCACCGAGCAAGTAGTGGAACATAGTGATTCACAACTGTTTGTTAACGAAGTGCTGAATTTGTATGGAGTCAAAGGATAATTGATGACCAGATATCTTGAAAAGGCCATGGAAGTCATTACCAAATTTTTAACCGTCGAAATGAATAAGATCCGAAGAATAGAGAATGCTCGAGATAATGCACTTGCTCAGGTAGCATCAACAACAAGAATTGAGCTCAGAAGAATAATCCCAATCGAACTCTTGGTTAATCGGAGTATTGATGAGGACCTGATGGTTAGTTTCATTACTATAAATCTGGGACCTTCCTGGATGGATCCCATCAAAGCTTATATTAAAGATGGAACCCTACCACCCGATCTTAAGGAGGCAAAGAATCTCTGATATAAAGCAGTGAGATATGTGTTAGACAAAGGAGTTTTATACCAAAGGGGATTGGCGATTTCCTTACAGTGCTGTGTTCATCCAATGGAGGTGGAAGATTTGATCAAATAAGTGCATGAAGGTTCCTGTGGATCTCGTTCAGCTGAAAGTTCATTGGTCCAACACATCAACACTCAGATATACTACTGAACGACCATGAGGGCAGATTGTACAGCCTTTACGAGAAAGTGTGATAAGTGCCAGAGATTCACAACCGTTCATAGAACACCTAATGTTTATTTAATGTCAATTACTTCACCTTGGCCATTCGCTATATGGGGAATTGACTTGGTTGGCCTACTGCCGACCACCAAAGGCATGTTCAAATACTTAGTTATTATTGTGGATTCCTTCACCAAATGGGTGGAGGCAGAGCCATTGGTTGATATGCCTTATGAGAAAGTGTATCGGTTCATCTGGAAGAATATAATTTATCAATATGGTTTACCATATGCTTTCATTACAGATCATGACACCTAGTTCGACAATGAGGAGTTTAAGGCATATTGCGTATAATACAAAATCCAAAATTTTTATTCTGCACCAGGACATCCTCAAAGTAATGGTCAAACAAAGTTACAAACATAACTTTGCTGAATGGGCTGAAGAAGATACTTGATACTACCAAGGGCAATTTGATTAATGAGCTACATTCTGTTCTTTGGGCTTACATAATAATGTCGAGAATAGCAACTGAAGAAACACCATACATGCTTGCATTTGGGACTAAAGCTATGGTACTAGCCGAGCTCGGGCTACCAAACCACAGGGTACTCAATTTTGATTCCCCAGTTAGTAATTTGATAAGGCGATTAGATCTCTACATGTTAGAGGAGGTACGAGAAGATGCAGTCCTGATAAATGCTGCCTACCAACACAAAACTGCTCGCTTTTATAATAAAAGGGTCAAGCCGACTAACCTAAAAGAGGGTGATTATGTTCTTAAGAAAGTTATCCAGAAGAATAACAAGATTGAGGCCAACTGACATGGCCCATATCGCGTATCAGCTGTTATCCAACTAGGGACCTATCGGATAGAGACTTTGGATGGTGAAGAATTCAAAAATCCTTGGAATGCGGAACATTTTCGAAAGTATTATCAGTAATTCAAAGGATTTCCATTATTGTATTTCATTTTCTTTTATTTGAGTATCAATAAAAAGTTAATTTCAATCTCTTCAATTTTTTGATTTTTTTCAGAGTACGGTGATGATATACACCCCCAGAACAGAATAAGGTTAAAATCCTCAACACTTGGTCGGCAAAGAAAATAACCAAGTCAAAATAGGCTTATAATCCTCAGCATTTGGTTGGCAACAACAATTTACTTCATGTAATACTGCGTAGGAACAAAATCATGAGCAAGAGGTTGATTACTCCATGTATGATTTTGTATAAACAAGTCAAGAACAAGAAGTGTAAAACTTTATACTAAGTAAAATGTAGGAAGACATGTAAAAATTCCCAAATAGAAGAATATAAACATATATTCCTCATACGCTTGGTCATCACTGATAACAAATGCTTAATTTGGATTCATATATCTAAGTGCATTAGTAGAATCAATGGCATCGCCACTAGTAACTAATACTAAATTTTGATTAATATATCTAAAAGATGAAAAAGAAGAAAAAATAAAATAATATCTTGGAAAAAAACAAAGTAAAGTGCCCACTTTGGAAAGAAAAAAGTAGTGGAAAAAAATAGAGAGAGGGAGAGAGGGGTTCGGAAGTGAACCTAAAAGATGAACATTTTAATGAACATTAACAAAAAACCCACCTAAGAACCCATTAATTTTAATCCCTACGTTGTAATTGGCCCATGCCAGCGGAAACAAATACACTTGTGACATGCGTACTTTTCAATATACACACACAGTCCTCACCCCACCCCGCACCCCTCAACCCCTCCAGGCTAACCTAAAACCATCTGTGCCATCTCTGATAACTAACTAACTGCTAGCCACTACTACCACCAATCGGACCTTCTACCTATCTCCCATCAACATTTTTTGCCATCCATGTCCTGACATTTCGACCACTCCGATGAACTTCCATCAACACCAACCTTCATAATTTTCTGCCAGAAACCTTACCCGCAGCCAACTCCATACCAGAGACAATAAAACACGAGCTCTAGACAATCAACACATCCACGCCTACGAAACCCATAACTCCGTCCAGAAACACAAATTGATGGTGAAAACCTAGGTATTTTTCTTTTGAGGATGTGGTTACCACAAACACAAATTGATTAACCAGTGATTGGATGGATCAGAGGGGTGTGGTTACCAACAAATTGGGTTTGGCCGAATTTTGGATTTGTCCAGATTTTTCGATTAGAATGGGAGCAGGGGTGGGCTTTATGGTTGTTGGTTGAATGGGGGGGGGGGTGGGGTTGGGGGGGGGGGAGGTAGTATATAAAAAAAATGTGTGTATGCGTGTCTCACACGCGTGTCTATTGTCACTGTCGGGGACCAATTATAACATATGAATTAAAATTAATGGGTTGTTAGGTGTTTTTTGTTAATGTTCATTAAAATGTTCATCTTTTAGGTTCGCTTCTGAACCTCTCTCTCTCTCTCTCTCTCTCTCTCTATATATATATATATATATATATATATATATATATATATATATATAAGGCACAATTTCCATTGTTTTGTCCTATTCACTTTTAAAGAATAAAAGGGGGGGGGGGGGGAGATTATAACTTAAACCGCCACAGTTACAGAGGAGAAAAAAAATAAGAAAGGAAAAGAAACTGGGTCTTTGAACTCCCCCATCCTCTTTTACTCTTAAACCTTAAAATAACAAGTATGTCATTTTTTACTCTTCTTATTCTTCCAATTGTAAATAAATACGTACATATATAAATGGGATGAATATATGTAAATATAAAAGAGAAGATTTGGGCAGCAACATCTATCTATCTATCTATCTATCTATCTATCTCTCTCTCTCTCTCTCTCTCTCTCTCTCTCTCTCTCTCTCTCTCTCTCTCTCTCTGTATATATATATATATATATAACCACCAAATTTACGGAGGAGAAAAAAAAAAGAAAAAGATATGGTAAACCGACTTCTTTAGGGTATAAAATCCAACTGGGTCTTTTAACTCCTCCATCCTATTCTACTCTTAAACCTTAAAATAACAAGTATGTCATTTTTTTACTCTTCTTCTTCTTCTTCTTCTTCCAATTTTAAATAAATACATAAATATATAAATGGGATGCATATATGTAAATTTAAAAGGGAAATTTGGGCGTATATATATATATATATATATATATATATATATATATATATATATATATAAAGCACAATTTTCATTGTTTTGTCCTATTCACTTTTAAAGAATAAAAAGGGGGGGGGGGGGGGATTTTAACTTAAAGCGCCACAGTTACGAAGGAGAAAAACAAGAAGAAAGAAAAAGAAATGGTAAACCGATTTCTTTGGAGAGTAAAACACAATTGGGTCTTTTAACTCCTCCGTCCTCTTCGACTCTTAAACCTTAAAATAAAAAGTATGTCATTTTTTTACTCTCCTTCTTCTTCCAATTGTAAATAAATACATACATATATAAATCGGATGCGTATATGTAAATATAAAAAAGAAGATTTGGGCAGCAATATAATATATATATATATATGAGGCAGGCTCCTGTGCACACTAAGTTTGCACACTAAGTTTGCACATTACCTTTTAAAAGTGTGCAAACTTAGTGCTGGCGCACACCAATTTTTTTATGTGATATTTAAACATTTCAACGGACTCACATAAAAAAAATCAGCTCAAAAAAACTTTTTTTGCTATTTTTAAAAAAACGGTCAAACTTTCGCAGTTTTTAAAGGGCTTAAAAACTGCGAAAGTTTGACCGATTTTTTAAAAATAGCAAAAAAAGTTTTGTTGAGCTGATTTTTTTTATATGGGTTCCTTGAAATGTTTAAATATCACACAAAAAAAATCAACTCAAAAATATTTTTTTTACTATATATAAAAGGTAATGTGCAAACTTAGTGTGCAAACTTAGTGTGCACGGGAGCCTGCCTCATATATATATATATATATATATAACAATATCCATTGTTTTGTCGTATTCACTTTTAAAGAATATAAAAAGGGGGGATTTTAACTTAAACCGACACAGTTATGGAGGAGAAAAAAAAGAAGAAAGAAAAAGAAATGGTAAACTGACCTCTTTAGGGTATAAAACCCAAATGGGTCTTTTAACTCCTCCATGCTCTTCTACTCTCAAACCTTAAAATAACAAGTATGTCATTTTTTTACTCTTCTTCTTCTTCTTCTTCTTCTTCTTCTTCTTCTTCTTCTTCTTCTTCTTCTTCTTCTTCTTCTTCTTCTTCTTCTTCTTCTTCTTCTTCCAATTGTAAATAAATACATACATATATAAACGGGATGCATATAGGTAAATATAAAAGAGAAGATTTGGGATATATATATATATATATATATATATATATATATATATATATATATATATAGAGAGAGAGAGAGAGAGAGAGAGGATCAAGTGAGCTCCCCCAATTTGAGGTCCCTGAATGAGGTCTATTTTTTTTAAATAGTAAAAAAAATATTTTGGGGTTGATTTTTTTTTATGATTCTTAAACATTTCAGTAGGATAAAAAAAATAATCACATCAAAACGAATTTATTACTATTTTAAAAAAATCGGTCAAACTTTGTTAGTTTTTAACAACTTAAAATCAACTTAAAAACTGACACCATTTGACCAATTTTTTTAGAATAGCAAAAAAAATCATTTTGAGTTGATTATTTTTTTATAATCCTACTGAGATGTTTAAAAATTATTAAAAAAAATCAGCTTCAGAATATTTTTTTTACTATTTTAAAAAAATGGACCTCATTCATAGTCCTCAAACTGGGACCTCACTTGATCCTTTCCATATACACACACACACACACACATATATATATATATATATATATATATATATATATATATATATATATATATATATATATATATATATATATATATATATATATATATGTGTGTGTGTGTGTGTGTGTGTGTGTGTGTATTAATATATATACATATATACACATATATGTGTCTAAGTTAAAGAAAACAAGTGTGTGTTTTGGTTTTAAGAGAGTGTAGTGTGTGAGTGTGTGAGTGTGTGAGTGTGTAATACACTATGTGTGTTGTGTTTTTTTAGATGGATATGTATATAATTATGAGTATACACGCGTGTGTCACAACACAAAAAATAAATCGAGAGAAAAATAAAGTGTGATTTATTGAAACAACATTAGTTATACGAATATTTTGTCAAGAAAGAAAACTAGTGTCCTTTTAGAACCAAACGGCGTAAGTCTACATGTTGAAATTCCACCTTTTTAATCTTTGAAAAATCATATCTTTTGAGACATAATTCAGAAAAATACACGAAATGTACCATTGAAACCACAGTGTCGAATATAATATTTTGGTATATAAATATTTTTAATTTGACACTATTTTAACAACGTAAAATTTGGGCCACTGTGTCAATTAAGGGACCCAAATAACCATTAAAATATTATTTTAAGATATTTTCTTAAATAAATTATCTAAGAAGTTATAATTGTTCAACAAAGATCGTAACTCGGATCATATATAAGTTACGTATAAATACGAATTTGCTACCCAAATACCCATGTCAGTCTAAATTAAGTACGTAACAAATCTACATATAGACTAAAGCACTTATTTTTATATTACTCATAACAACACTTGTATTAAAATTCATAGCCAAATATGAAAAAGCAACAGAGAATCAATCAAAATAAGCCTTCTCTACTCAATACAAAGGTAGGTATTTTACCTCTTTAATAGTAAACTTTTTGCGTACTTGTTTATTTGCTATTGATATCATTCCATGATAGCCCTATTTGATTCCAAGTACGTGTAGAGATTACCATTCTCATATGTTACAATATCACTGATTTTTTTTTTAATTATGATCAATTGGATCAATTTGATCCCTTCTCATCTAATAACTGATGTCATGAAAATTTGTTGTAATGATTCAGTTCGTCTTGGACCTTTATGCATTATTATTTATTTTAAAGGCATCAGCATTAACTAAAGAGTAGACTGTCATGTTATCCCATGGAATTTTTCTACTTGGTCTATGGTATTAGATGATTGAGAGTGCATATTTTTAACTACATACGTATAAGTGCCATATTAATTGTCTGCTTAGTCGGTTAATTTTCCCCAAATTTTTTGGGTTGATTATTATTTGATTATACTCATGGCTTGCTTATTTTTATGCCCCTTAGTGAGCTGGTAAGTATGGGATTATTAGTTTAAAACTCCTTGATTTTGTTTATGTGATCCTTAGTGTTATTATGAGAAACATTTGCTTTCGTTTCATTTGACAAACACCGAATTCCATATACACTCCAAGATCTCTCTCTCTCTCTCTCTCTCTCTCTCTCTCTCTCTCTCTCTCTCTCTCTCTCTCTCTCTTTCTCTATATATATATATATATATATTATAAAATTGGCAAAGACCTATTCAACAACTTTGCTAATTCGTTTCCTTTAAGTTATTTTACACAGGTAACTATAGGCAGTGATGAACACTACATGAATCATATTACAACAATAAGAGATATGCAGATAAACTGATAGAAGAATAAGCATTAGGAACTACAGTGTAAGGAAGTTTAGCTTTTATAAATTCTTTGTTAACTTAGTATGCATGGCTCAATTATAATTTAGCATTATCTTAAGATAACATTCTTTTCAGGGTGGGGGTATGAAAAGTTGATATCAGAGCTGAGCCAAGTTAAGTAAGCCTATATATGAGGTAAGTTGAGCATTAGTATTAAGTGATTGGTTCAAGTTATAAAAATAATGAGGATAATATGATTAGGCATGAATAAGAAGAAAAAAAAATCGATCTTCAAGTTACATGACAGATAAATGGGGTATTAGGATTTGCTTAGGAATTTTAAGGACAAAAAAATAGTTGCAAGGCTAAGATATTTATATAGGGATTACGAGAAATATTTCGAAACTATAATTTTGAAAGATGTAATTGAATCAGATACTCGATTTTCATGTAGTGGAAAAATAATCATTAAGGATTTAGGATTGCCAATATGTAATTAAGGATTTAGAGGAATACTATGAATAGTGATCTTAAGACGAGATTGTATATAATATAGTACACAAGTCTGTACATACATCACAATTCTTTTATATCAACTATTCAATTGGCACTCTTGTTGAGAATGAATTACTTCATTTGGAACTCCTCTTCATCTTTGAAAATTATTTCATTTTTCTATTGACCTTTTTATTTTTGTCTTCCACATTGTACTCCCGTTACATTATATATTATTCCCATTAGATTATGAGAGTAGATTTCTTATGTTAGAATGGTACTCAAATAGGATTCTATGGAAAAATTATAAATGAATTCCTTGTTGAGAATAGGAAATGTCTTGACGAATAAGTAGAAGCATTAGAAAAATTAAGTTGAGTCATTCAACTCTTTAGAACGTAAAGACATCACTTACTGAATCTTAACCCACAACTATAATTTTTCCAAGTTCTACACAACTTTAGCATTTAATTATGATTAATAAACCACTTCTATATATCTTATAACCATTGTAAATTATTTTTTGAAGTCACCGTGATTTAGGATATCATTGAAAATTTAATGTCCCTAGAAAAGTAAAGCATAGTTTTTACCAACAAAGAGCTATAATAGTTGTGATCTAATGAAACCTTATATCAACCTTATACTTGACCTTAATACCATAAATGTGGTTCTCTTATAAACCATTTCCCAAAGAAACTCCAATCTGAAACCAATATAATTTTGTTAGTGAGCAATATAAATTTTCACCTTTGGTGGGTGATTTTGACTAAGTATTATTTCATGAAATGCTCATATCATTATATGATAACCCCAGATACTTTATGAACTCCTTTGTTTAGTTCAGAATATGTTACACTTGATGTAATTTTAAAACCCTTATGTTAATCTTGAAGCAATAAGTTCAAGTTAACCTGATTCTATTGAATTTATTCTAACATAACATACAATATGACTAGGAAATAAACTACTGTTACACCCACGACAATATTATTTGCCTATGGGATTCAAAATATTGATTGCCTAATTTTATTTATCACATGAATGCCACTCTTCATATTTTTGTCTTGACACTATTATTTTATCTCCAAAGGTTTTGGATTGATTTGTTATTTTTATTGCTATTAACCTTAAGCCTCTTGAACAGATAATTGTGAATTATTTGCTTTAGAAACCATTCGTAACCCTAAACCTTGTATACCTAATATTTCTAATTCAGTAACATGATCTTACTGACTATCGAATACTGCTTCAGATGGATTATTGTTATTTAATTCTTAAACTTCCTATACTCATTCGAGTTTGCCAAAATCCTTATCCTAAATGAATAATTGTTGATCTTAATCAACAAGACCTTTGTACCATACCGTGCCGTACTTGAAACCCATAGCCTCATAGTACTCGTTATTTTCCTTATTTAATAACCTAAGAAAATACCAAGAAGAAACAACAGACTAGTGAAAAGACTTAAGACGACCCAAGATAAATTGGACACTTTAATATTATCAGTCATTTTGGCTATGTGGCCTATCAGTTAGGATTACCCATGAAATTGTCTAATCTCTATTATATGTTCCATGTGTTCCAGTTGCGTTGATATATTACATATCCAATACATGTTAACCCCATAACCATATTGACAACTTATCATTCGCAGTTAAACCTCTTTTGGAACTTTAGATCCCCGTTACTTCATAACATTAGACTGATCCTGATTCTATGTAAATAGTCTATTAATTTTAGAATGCCATTGTAAGTATATTTACATTGTCTCTCGGTAAACGTTTTTGGAATATAGTACCCCTACAACCCTCTAGAGCTGTAAACTGTGTATAGTAACCATTCAAGTTAAGAGAAATCAAACAAATTAAACATTAGTTCAAACCCCATCCCAATTATTTATATTAACCCTAGTACAAATTTTTAGATAACCGGTTAGTACCTATTCTAGAGAAATTCCTATTTACTCTTTGTGATATCTTCTGCATAAATATAGGAAACCCGAAGTCCTTTATTATATGGTAAGAAATCCTAAGGTAACTTCTGGTAACCAGAGTCGAGATACATCTTCACCCAAGGAAACTTGAATTTAAGACATAAACATTGAATGGAATTTTGATGAATTACAGATTCAAGTTAGACACCAATCCTGAAAAGGAAATGTTATAACCAATGCCTTAAGCCGTAAACTTATCGAAAGATTTACCAATATAATTTCCTAACACATTATTGCTACCATAGAGCAATATGATCTTTAACCAACACTTCCTTCTTCGAAATTAACTAATATCGTTGCTTATCCAAACTTGAAAGAAAATTTTAGAACAAGCACTCTAAGATCCATTTCGGATGAAACCACAAACCGAAAGTAAAACTCGAGAATTATGATACCATAGGAAAACAAACCTATAATTTAGAGATGGAATGCATGTATCCGATGAACCCTCACTACAATAAGAGATACTACATGAAGTCCATCATTCTAAATTAATGATACATCCCAAAATTTTAAAAATATAATATATATCAAAGATACAATACTGATTGCCAACAATAGAAGTGATGTTGAGAACCTTATAATAAGATGTCTTACTTGTCAGCAAGTAAGAACAAAACACTAGTGTCACTATTGACTTCTCCAACCTATTTTTATTACAAAATGGAAATGGTATCACATCACCATGGATTTTATTAGTAAACTACCTCGAACGTACTAAGGATGCAATTCTGTGTATGGATGATAATAGATCAACTCACCAAATTTCCCATTTTCTCCAAATAAAAATATTACATTGTTTCAAAAAGTTCAGTATAAGGATTCTTGATAAGATTATAAATGTGAACAACCCATTCAATATGCATAGAAACCTCGATTACATCAAATAAGGATGTGCTTTTTAAATTGTACAAGCCACTCAAAAGGAATAAATTTAGATTGGACATCATTATAACCTAACATTATCCTACCTTGAATACACAAACCATTTTCTAGGAAAGTTCCAACCCTTATTGATATGACTTCCTAAGTATTTGGATTCAATAATACTCTCAACCAGTGTTATCATCCTGTTAAATGATATCGATGATAGTAACCTCTCTCATATAAGTTGTATAATTATATTTAAATCCCTTTACTTTCCTAAGTATAATAACCTAGACTAAGTAAACATTATCCAACTATCTGGTCCCCAAACTAACCCAAATTTTTTGAATATTTTTTAAAGTAGCCGATGCAGTTTAAAGAATCTTGTTACTTTCATATGTTTATGGTAGATTCCATGAGATAAATTCTATAATATTATATGCCATGCATGTTATGATCCTTCATAAAACCATGTAAACCTGGGTATGATTAAACCAATAAGCCTATTGGAAATACCCAAACCTATCAGACATTACCTTTTGGCCTCATAAACCAAATTTCCTACGAATTTAGTTTTTCTAGTATGTCAGAAGTAAGTAAATGTCACGTTAAGATACAAGATATAGTTTATCCCAGTGTTCGAAAAATTCTAAAGAAACCCATTTATAAAATAACCAAACTACATTGAACAGTTGATATATTTTCCCGATTAAACCAACATGTGACATCACAACTATAAAAAAAATATATAGTAGTCCCCCAGGTTGTCCGTTATCCATAAAAATGCCAACAGAGAAAACAAGCATTGTACCATAAGAATAGAAATTAAAATTTCGATAATAAACTTGATAGCTTTAGATAGAAAAAGAATTTCTCGGCATGAAAATCCTAAGTATTTTAAAAACTGGGAATTACAATTTAGTTATGGTGACCGTCATGTTAATTGAATTAAAGAAGATAACATTTAACAAGTTAGAGTATAAACGGTCGACCTACCCTCCTTAACCGAACATATAATTATGATGACCTATGCTGCAAACAGATATGAAGCATCGTTATTCCGAAACCTATGGTATCCTTTTACTGATACTACAATATTTATAATATGATATATTTATATGTGAAGGAACTTAATATAACCAGGTGATACATAAAACTTCGTTATATGCGATACTTGCAAAGCTTATAAAAATGTCGATTAATTATCAGAACCACCCTGTTTCGTAAAATCATGGTTACGTTAGTATTCATTATACTGTTGTGTTGAATGACTTGTAAATCCCAAAAAAATGAATTTGTAAAGCTATCATAGTTACATGATTGTTGATGTAAAAACTAGACTTGATCTAATTTTATAATCACAGATAAAATATGTAATGATAAATAAAAAGAGAGCGAATTTTTAAAGTGGCTCATCAATGTAAGAAAAAGCCTATGTCCACTATTATTTTATTGATTTCAGAGGCTACAAAAAGCTCGGTACTCTTGTTGTTAAGAATATCCCATAATTCATTCGACCATCCCCTTAATGAAAGGTATACAATGTATTTATAGTAACCCGGAGGTCAAGGGTCGGAATATCAAGGGATGGAATTCTTTTATACAATTAAGCATTTACATCCTTACATAATGAATGTGATGATTGGTTGTATAAACCACATGTGGTATGACCCTTGTTATGATGACTCTTCATTGGTCTTATTGGTTGGCATTCTTCGTGTTAGTCGGCAGATTTATTATCTGCTGACTAGGTGTTCACTTTTGATTGGTCCACTTAGGTGGATAATTTTTGCATCAACAAAAGCCTCAAATGTTCCATGCTTGATGTTTGCGTGAAAGTATGGAGCATTCGATTCTGGAAGTATCTCGGAGTATTTTCATGATGCTTGGATGGTAGCCGACCTCCCACACTTGTAAAATTTTACTAGCACTGTTTGAAGATGGAATTTTTGCAAATAATTTGAATTTTTGCGTACCGCCAAAGGGTAAATGGGTATTTTTCACCTTCTGATTCGTGAAGCCGTCGAAATGTCAATCATTGGTACATTTAATTAGTATGTTTGCTATTTTCGAGGCAACCTATAAAAGGCGGGAGCCTTTTGCAGGTTTTTCCTTACCCCAAATTTTCGAATTATAGCTGCCATCTCTGAGCTTTTGTGCGATCATTTGCCAGCGTTGCTCCTTTCTTTTGACAGTTCTGGCTGAATCCTTAATCTTTTGTAAGAATTCTTTCTTTTTCCTCATTTCCTTCTTTCTGAACCATGGATTATATAGTTGATGCTGATTCTCTAGAGGAATTTAGGAAAAACATAAAATTCCGTCTTGGGTAGATTTAGAAGTTACCCATGGCCCTTTATATGTATATGCATTGGGTGAAGGTCATTGGATCCCCACTTTGTTTATAGTAGAGTGTGATTTTTCATTTCCACCAAACCCTTTTCTTGTTCATTTTTGCCAATATTTTGATGTCGTTCCAGTACGAGTGGCTCCCAATGCCTAGAGAATTATCAATTGTGTGACCAGATTGAATGAAATCTATGGGACCCATATTAGGATTTTAGAGCTTATGTTTTGTTATAAACGAGCAATTGTTGGGGGGAATACATATTATTTAAAAACCGGAGCGGCTAACAAGGCTTTAGTGTTGTATTTTCCTGACTCCAATAAAGATCATTGGAGCCATTCTTTAATAGTTAAGCAGTGGAAATATGGCCCAGTTGAGGGTGGAGTGGCCTATCATGATCCTAGGTGCCCTCAATAAAGGAATGTGATAGGTTGTTATTTCAATTTTTGCTCTTCTTTACTGATCTCCTTTCTGCTATGTACTAAATGTTTCTACTTATTACTTTATTATAGAAGATCGTAAGAAAAAGTGCCCCAAGCCCGTTGAAGTAAATTTGGAGGAGCTAAAACTCTTGTGGGGTCTTAATCAGAGAACAGGAGAAGACCATCCCTGATCAACTTCTGTATTGTTATAATATAGAAGTTTTGTAATTTCTTTTATTACTCGGCTAAAAATTGATGTACCTTTAATCGTAATTGATTTGGAGAGAGATCCAGTGTCCACATCTTCTGCCACTGAGTCTGGTGGTATTGAAATTTCTACTGGTGCCACTACTTCTTCCTTTGATTCCAAACTTCCTCTCTCGGTTAGTATGGGAAAAGTATTAATTCCAAATCTCTTGGAAGATGACTCTACTGCTGGCGCCAAGAAGACTATTGATAGTGGTTCCCTAAAGAAAAAGACTGATGTTGGCAAGAAGCCCCCAGCCAGCAAAAGTGATGAGTTTCCTTTGAGGAGAATAACGAGAAGTCATGTCGATAAGTAGGTTGATAAAGTTATTGATGCCGATCAATAAGGTTTGGTCGACATGGTCCCATCTATTGTTGGCTCATCTGTAGCTTTTAGTCCTAGTTTGGCTAGGAAACTGATTAAGTCTGGCACCCTCCCAAACCATAGAGATGTTGTTGCATCAATGTCCTGATCACAACTATCATCAAGAGCTACTAAAATCTTAGCCTTGTTAATTTTTCATATTCGAAGTTGGTCGGATATTGTTCATGTCTTCTCTGACTTGTACTGACTTGGATTTTTTCTTGCAGTTCCAGGTTGATTATAATAAAATGCTAGAAAAGAACGATAAGCTACGTCATTCTTTGAGAGAAGTAGAGGAGGACTTTGAAGGTCTTAGGAAATATGTTCTGGATTCCCAGCAAGCTTTGAAAATAGAAAAGAGGGCTTGGGAGGAGAAAATTAAGAATACTGAAGAATCACGGGAGAGGGTTGATACTACTTTGTCTGTGGCTAACTCGAGTGCTACTGAAGCTGAGAAATAAAACCAGAGATACATCCTTCAACAGGGGCTGGGACGAGGCTATCTCTTCCACTTCTGCCCAAATAACATAGGAAGAAGTTTTTCAAGGGGGGATGGTCGGCAGCTTTGAGAGAAGTGGGCACTATTGAAGACTCAAAAATATTATGAGATATAATCCAGGGTCTCCCCCCAATCTTGATGATGAAATTGATGATGCAGGTTCGGGGGAATCATCTTTGGTGGTTGAGTCTACTGCCCCTTCTACCGACCAAGATAAAACTATTGTTGACTCACCTATCCCTCTTATCAAACAACATAAAGCTCCTATGGACTCAACTGCCCCTTCTACCGACCAGGGTATAGACACTGACACGGAAAAGGATAAGAAGAAGGTGTAGTCTTGTTCGGCTTTTGGTTTTTGTATTTTTCACCTTTCTTTTGTTTTCTTTTTGTCTCTACTTTGATGTACTTGTAGCGTTCCTTATTTATCAATGAAAGAACTTTTTCTTCAATTGACATGTTATTTATTGTTGCTCGGCTATTGCTCTGTCTTCTTTTATTATTGATCAATTGTTACTTTATCTTTCTAGTTTATGGCCAAGATGCAACAAATTACATCCACTGATTTCAACCTACTCAAACGCTGTAATAATCTTTTTAAAGCTTGTCACTTGGAATTGACTGATGAAGAATTAACAGACTTGCTCAGCACAAACGCTTCTGATCAGGTCAGGGATGCATACACTTATCTCAAGTTTCTTCTTGATCAAGCTATGGCCAATAATTTTTCATACTATAAGATGATAGAAGAATTTCAAGCAGAGCACAATGAAGCCAAAGTTTTACTTCATGTCGACTATGAAGCCAAGTACAAGACCTTGAGTGAAGCTTGGGGATTTGAAGAGAAGTTGGAAAAATATGCCTCTTCCTTTAGAAAAAAAAAGGAGTTTTTATTGAATCGTGAGGTTGATGAAGCTAGAGAGATTGCTAAACTTTTGGAAGAGGAAAATAATAGATTGAGTGGTGAACTTGGGGCCTGAAAATAATCTTTTGCTTCTGGTGCTGATGAAGGTGCTTCTTTTCTAGAGAAGGAAAACATCAAATTCAAGGAAAATCTAGAAGCTTTGAAAAAATCCAAACCTACACAATGTTCCAAATAGAGAGCTAGCCGACCAATGGTAGAAAAGACTAGGAGCAAGAAAAATTGAGCTAATCAAGATGTCGCCTTAATAAATTAGGACTTTACATCAGTATAGAAGGTTCACAATGTTTCTGGCTGTTGGTGTTTTGCTGACAATGTTGGTCGGCCTCCCAACTATTGGTCGGGATTCCTGGCATTGGTCGGCATCCTTTTATGATGGTCGACATTCCATGCCTTGGTTGGTGGTTATTACTTGCTGATTAGGATTATTGCCACAGTGGATGACACATGTATATTTTATATTGGTTCACGTAGGTGGGTAATTTTTGGTATCAATACTTAACATCACTGTTGAAAAACTATTTAAAGTTACTAACCACCTAGTAATTGAATTAAACTTGTGCCAAATTTTATCTTTTATTAATTAACGACATGCAAAAATAAATAATAAACCATCAACACAAGTAAAACATTTTGAAAATATTTAGCAAGTAGTTAAATTACAGTAATTTAATATGCATGCACACTATTCATATTTAATCTAGTGTCGTGCTCACTTGAGGTATAACTCACCCCTCTTCTAATGTGCACACCTAACGCTTACCTGCTAACCTTCCTAGTTAAGCTACCCCACCTAACTATCCGTATCATGCCTCTTTCTACTACACTACTCTAACCCGAGTACTCTTACTGTTGATTCATACTTCATTTATATTTTTAACTTAATTAATCATCTTTAATTAATCCTCTATAATATATCAGACTTAAGGCTTTTTCCCGCCTAATATTTTGTTGTGTCCACCCGTATTGCCCATATAATACTGTAAGGACATTTTTTTCCATTATCAATTTGTATGTCGTACGCCATTACACCGTTGAAGAAACTCAAGATCGCATCTACATCAACGGATCCGAATATCAAAGCGTCTTCAACATCATAGCCCCTGCGAGAATGAACTTGGTAAATTTTTTTTTTTACGTTCCTTAAAGTTCATATTTAGTATTGGGAAATTTTTATAAAATGTTTTTTATAAAAATAAGAAGTAAGTTTTTTCAAGCAAAATGAGGCTTTTAAAAGGATTTTATTTTTCTGGGAAAACTGGACCGATCCGGCCCCATACCGGACTGATCCGCTTGCTGCAGATCCAGTATACCCTGGACTGCAAGCGAACCGATGAAGGCCAAAATAAAAGAACCGATCCGCTTGACCGGACCGATCCGCCTCAGAACCGGACCGGTCCGTCTGGGATAAATTTGGCCAGATTCACTGGAGATTTTTTAGGCTCAAAGTTTTCCTATTTAAAGCCATCTTCGGGGAGTTATTTTTTAAGACTTTTCAAGACGATTTTCAGAGTCCTAAATACTCTAAGTCTTCACCTTTTTGAGTCCCAAGACTCTTTTTGATTCACACCAAAAATCCCAATTACTTTTGTGAATCTTTTGGAACCCTAGAACACAAACTTTGTTGTTGTTCATCTTTGTGGAGAGATCTTTGCAACCAAGGGCTGCATGTCATTGCTGAGGGAGTCTCTACAAAGTTTTATGGCTGCGTGTCATTAAGGAGAGCTGCGGTTCTTTCTTCGTTGTTTGGGCTGCGAGTCCTTGGAGGGTGCTGCGTGTATTCTCTTGCTGAGTTCAAGACTGCGTGTCTTTGTGGGTTGGCTGCGGGTTGATCCATTGCAGATTTCTCTATGTAATTGTAAGTTGCGGCTTGTATATTCATAGTGAAATAAAGGTTTTACCCGAAAGGGGTTTTTTCCTGAAATCTGTGTCTCAGCATATTTTTTGTGTCACATACTTTATTTATTTATTGGTTGACACATGCACCTTAGATGCATGATTAGGGGCTGAAATTAAATAAGTGTGCTATATTAGAAAGTTGCGAAGTTAATCAATTATCACACGTAATTCTTGGCTTTTCAAATACGATACCGAATTTTCAATCCTCTATTAATTATTTAGTATCACCAACTGATTATAAATTTTTCACATACCGAAATGAATTTAGGTATCACCATCTACAATGTCTATTAAAACACCCGAAGTAAAATAAATCACACGTATATAAATATTCACATCACTATCATAATATATAAATATACGGCATCCCTAGGTGGAGACCCGCGATGCGGGCATACTCTGTTATCAAGTCCTGGTACATCATTTACTAAATAAGGACATCGGTTCAGATATCACTCTCGAACCAAAAATCAAATAACACGTATAGGAGGCGAACATAGTCCGAAGGCTTTGGGCTACGCACACACCAAACACACCCAAATGACCGGTCACACCCTTATTCACACAAGTGGTGCTCAATCCCTAAGTTCTAAGTTCTATGTTCTGAGGTACATGTCAATATCCCAAAAATGCGCTCATAAGGATAGGAATGTCCACGACAAGAAAACTCCCGTGATAGCAAGAAGCCTAGGTATTGTGACACCCCGCCTAATAAAATACCGGGTGACCAGTCCTATATCAAATTAAACCAGAATCTCATTTATTTCATTCTTAGCATCACTATCACAAAATTATTAATTACTAACCACCTAGTCTTTAATTGAGTTGGAGCCAAATTTTATCTTATGATTTAAAACGAAACCCACTCATATAAAAGGAAATCAAAATAACCATCACAAGAGAAAATCTGATCATGCCACACAACTAATAAAAGTGTTAACCTAACAACATCGACTATACAAACAATCCACAAAGTGCAAGTAGAAAAGAGTACCGATACATTCCAAAACTGAATATAAAAGTACAATCCCAATAGTACAACTGAAATGTCCCTATCTAGAAAGAGAATAAGACTGGCGTCTAATCAAATATCCCGTAACATCCACATATACTGCAGCTACGCACCTTGTAGGAAGAATCAGGCCTGGCGCCCCTGTGGTAGGACACCTAAAAGGTTTTGAAAAAGGTTTATAGAAAGGGTTGGAAACCAAAACGTTTGAAAGTATTTATCAAGTGAATTTAGATGCAAGTATGCTCTTCGTATTTAAGTTAGTGTTGTACACTCTCTTGAGGACACCTCACCCCCCACTAATGTGCACGCCTAACGTACTATACCTAACCCATCTAGATAACCACACTGTAACTAGTCTTGTCACATAAATTCCACTACTTCCCCCAATACTTTATCCCGAGTGAGTTTTGCATATACTATTTAAGTTATTAATCACATTAACTTATTTAAATCAATTCTCATTCAATACTATATAACCTTTTCACAAGTTATATTAATTATACATTTACACCATGTATATATATTCGTATATAACTCTGCACTATATATACGTATCATATCTCAACATTCACACGCATGTCGGATATAAATACTATCACCCAACACATAGGAGGCGGTCATAGTTCCCCCTGAAAGTGCTTGTTCCATACCATAACGGGCCACCCCTAATAACACACGCTATGACCTGAGGAATATACTCGACCTGCATTCGCTAGTCAGGGGACTCACCCACATCACGCAACCTCCTAAGATAGCATTAATATTAGTATGCTTTACTATAAATATTATTCACACAAATATTTATAAATCATATACATATACTACACATCACCGTATATATATAGAAATCCAGACTATCGGTGTACTATATATTGACACAAGCCTAAAACATGCAAGTTTATGGTCCGACTTCATTTCAATTAATTTACACACTAATTAATTTCCATTATCTTGGTGTCACGCTACCAATTATACCCATACTCTCTCTCTTGGCCCAAAATTTAAAATTCACAATTCATTATTCGATTCCCTTCAATGAGCTTGAATCCTCACTAATCTATCTTTACAAATTTCTCGCTTCAAGCATTTAACTAACCAGGGGTAAGAATTTAAATTTGGAAAAGAGTTTATGGAAATAATGTTGTTCGAATTACCCGGGATTCTTTCTCTTTCATTCATATATACTGCCATTGATGAATTAAAGGAATAATGCCCTTCATTATATCTAGCGCCATTGACGAATTGAAGGAATGGAACCCAAAAATATTTTCACAATTTGCATAAAACTGAAGATTCTAATAAAATCCTAAATTCCCCATTTAAATCCCCGCAATTCATCATAAAAATTCTATCAAATAAATTTACCCACTAAAATACAAGGTTCACAACTTCACGAATGAAACCTTAGATCTCTTTAGATTTATTCTTTACTAATTCATGGGTAACATTCACAAATTAAAACCCTAGAACATAACCAAAATTGCAGAATCACCCAATGCAGAAAATGTGTGTCTCAAAACACCGAACATATCGAAATCAAGGGAAGAAGAAAATCTGACCAATCTTCAGGTCATTCAAATGACAATCCCTATCGTTCGAACGATAGTGGCTCTCGTTTGAACGAGATACTAGGTCGTTCGAACGACCCTGATATCATCTCCTTCTTTAATCTTCCCAGAAAACCCAATCCGCTCTTAAAATGTTTAAAACCTCCATTCTGTACAGATTTCCTCATCAAAACTTCCCCAGATTCATCCTAAATCCATACTTTTATTATATTCCATATAACCCCCATCAATTACACCAAATTAGGGCATCAAATTAGTCAAATATTAACACCTCTACAACTTTATAACTCTAAATCAAAGAAATCCCCAATTTCTCATGAACACAAATCCTAACATATTAATTGATTCCCATCTCCTTTAATATGAATAGGTAAATGCAAATTAACAATTGCAAATTAAACCACTTACCTTAATTTATAGATCAAAGCCTTGGATGAAGATGTTGGATTGATTTCAAGGATCTCCTCTTGTTCTTGAAGCAATCTCCCAAAATCCCCTAATTATCTTCTAACGGCTCTCCTCTTAAGATCTCCAAAATTTTAGTCTTCTAAAATGATTTTAAGTTACCTCACCCTTACATAATTAGGGCTAAAAACTCTAATCCCGTTTTTGGGCCTATGAGCCTCCTAAAAAGGGCCCAAACTCCTTATTTGGAGCTCAATTATGTCTAATTAAGTCCTGAAACTCAATATATACATCTGGCCACTCATTTCGAACTATTTTGACCCATCCTTTTTTTTATGAAGAGGCTAGAAACCTAGATTTATTAAAAACTGATGGTAAAATAGCCCTACCAAGGTGGCCTTACAAGAATAAAAGAAAATAAAACCAAAGAGTGATTGGACCATTAAATGAAGAAATCAAACAATTAGTGAAGAAATGAGAAGGATTTGAAACCCAAGAGATCTATCTTGTATAAACCTTTAGTCTTTGAAGGGAGATCTTGAACATTAGAGAAATTGGAGAAGCATTGGGACTGATTTCCGTGAATGGCAAGACTGGAAGCTACTGAATTCAAGAATCTCCAAATTTGAGAGTAGGAAATAGGGATTATAGTTTGAAAATCTCTAATAGCTTTGATAGATTCAATAAGGTACCAAGCTGGCTTCTTTATATGACCTTTTAGAATATCAAAGAGGAATTTGTTATCAATTTCAACAACCACTGATGGAATTTGGAGCCTTATGCATGCTTGGAGACCTGATATGATGGCAGAACATTCAGCTGAAGCATTGGGGACATTCTCTTGATTGATAGAGAAAGCTTGAATAAAAAATCCATTGTGATCTCTTATAATACCTCCCGCACCTGATTGATCTAACTTACCTATGCTTGCTTCAGCAGTATTAATCTTGACTTCCCTATCACAAGGCTTATTCCACTTGGAAATTACAGAATTGAGGGGTTTGGATTTCAAGTTGGAAAGCTTGAAATGTTGAAAAACAAAATCAAAGTGAGTAGGTTTAGATCTGAACTTCAAATTGCTGCAACAGGAACTCACGAGATCAGATACTTAATTTATGATTTTTCTACAGTCCATACCTATACCTTTATACCTAGATAAGTTTATGCTTTTCCATAGTTCCCATAAAATGGCACCTGTCATGATAATCAAAAGAGTTTGGAAGAAATCTTGCACTGCTTTTTTTAACCACCATGATATCAGCATATGATGAAAAGAGGAAAAGGATATATGGATACCAAACATTTTTGAAAAATGACTCCAAACAGTAGATGCAATAGGAGCTGAAATAAGTAAGTGGTCATAGGTTTCATAGGAAGAGTTACAGCAGTTACGCCTTGACACCATGTGTATTCCCCTATCCTGGATACAATCATCTAAGGGGATGATTTTATGATAGCATTTCCACAAGAAAATTGAAATTATTTGAGGAAATATTGAATTCCACATCACCTTGCATATAAAAGAAATGGGATTAGCCTTTCTAATCAGATGCCAAGCAAAATTTATAGAAAAGTTACCATCATTTGTAAGGGTCCAAACTTTAGAATCCTCAACTTCAGTAGTAGCAGCTTCAGCCATATGTTGAATAGGCATAAACCTTTTGTATGTTTGGGATCCACCAATGTGAGGTCTATTTGAATATTTGTTAAGAAAGAAAGCAGACCATAGGCTAGGCAAAGTAGAGATATTACACCAAATCTTCAAGCTAAAAGATTCAATCAGGTCTGGTAGAAACTTAAACCCCAAACCACTTTCTTCAATAGGGAAGAACATTTTGGGCCATTTCAACCAATGATGTCTATTCCCATAAACATTGGAGGTTCCCCACAAGAAATTACTGAACATAGAATGGATAAGACTGATTGTTTTTGTAGGGGTCTTTAAAGCTGCAAGAGTACGAATAGGTATAGAAGAAAGCACAGAGTTTAATAAGGCTCTCCTACCAGAAAAATTCAGAAACTTGGCCTGCCAGGAAGAAATTTTATTTCTAATCTTCTGGATAATGGGTTCAAAGTAGGAATGGTTACTTCTACCATAGTAGAGGGGACAATCAAGGTAGAAGATAGGAATGTTTTTGAAATTAAGGTTTTTGGCTTTAGAAATGGCTATGATTCTGTTAAAGGGGACATAATGGTGCATAGTGAAGCTGCTTTTGGAGAAGTTAATGCATTGGCCAGATGCTTTTTCAAATCTTTTAAGGAATGCAATTAAATGTTTGAGGCTATGGAGGGATCCATTACAAAAGATGATTGTGTCATTAGCAAAACTAAGGTTGCTAATGATTGGACTATGTCTAGGCAAGGAATAGCTTTTAAAAATGTTTTTTAAAACCAAGTTTTGGATCCCTATATTGAGAATTTCAGTAACTAGAACAAATAAGCCTGGGTATAAAGGGTCTCCTTGTTTAAGACCTCTCGAAGATTTAAATAAACCTACACTTTGACCATTAATGAGAGTTGAGAACCAATTATTCGAGATACATCTCTAGATTCTATCAATCCAAATTTCAGAAAATCCAAATTTTCTGAGAGGTTTGAGGAGGAAAATCCATGAGACTCTATCACAGGCTTTAGACATGTCTAGCTTGATGATAACATTTGATCCGTGACATTTTTTTCCAATGCTATTCATGAGTTCTTAAGCCAGGAGGATGTTTTCAGTGATGTTCCTTCCTTTGATGAATCCAGCTTGAGAGTTGCCAATGATTTGAGGAAGAATTAATCCAAGTCTGGAAGTAAGAATTTTTGTGATGATCTTAAAACAAAAATTGCATAGACTAATTGGTCTATAGTCTGAACATGAACTAGGATTACTGGCTTTTGGAATGAGCATGATATTTGTTCTAGTCCAACTCTTGGGGAGATCACCTTCTGCAAAAAATAAATGAATATCTTGGATAATGTTAGTTTTAATAATGTCCCAAAATTTTTTGTAAAAAGCCCCATGAAAACCATCAAGTCCTGCACAACTATCTTCCTTGAGATTTTGAATGGCCTCCCAATTTTTTACTTCTTCAGGAAATTCATCTAACATCAAGGTTTGATCTGAAGTTATTCTAGTGACAATGGATTCAATCATATCATCTTCACTTTCAACAGCAACTGATTGAAAAATATTCTGAAAATAACTGATAAATTCAGCTTGAATATCCTCCTCTTTATTTAGCCATATACCATCTGCATTTTTTACCCTATGGATCATTTGATGAAGTCTTATAGCCTTGACATAAGCATGAAATAGTTTAGAATTAGAGTCCCCTTCTATAAGCCATTTGCCTCTCAGTTTTTGGTTCCAGAAAGTTTCTTTATGATTTAAAGAATGAAGAAGTTTAGCTTTGGATTTGTTCATATTTTCTCTATTCTGAGGAGTTGGATCTTCATTATAAATGGATTCATAAATTAAGGTCTCATCTTCCAATTTCTCTATTTCTTCAAAGACATTATTGAAAGTAGATTTATTCCAAGTACTAAGGCAACCTTTTAATCTGTGTAATTTAGTAGAGAAGCATCTCAGTGGGCTACCTTGAACATGAAGGCTCCGTGATTCCTCAATCACTCTTCTGATATCTTTGTGGTTACACCACATATTCTGTAAATTAAAAGGTTTGGGAGAAGAGTCTAACTTTGTTTGAATAGAAAAAAGAAGGGGACAATGGACTGAGCAAGTTTTATTAAGATGAGAAAGTTTAAAGTTGGAAAAACTGTTAAACCATTCAATGGAGGCTAATCCCCTATCCAATTTAGCCCATATCTTGTCACATTCTCTAAAGTTATGCCAAGTGAATTGAGAACCAATAAAGTTTACCTCCAATAAAGAAGCATTGGTGATAAAATTATTGAAAGCATCAATATCATGAAAATCCACTTCATTTCCCCCTTTTTTTTCAAAGCTTCTGGATACCACATTGAAATCCACCAGGACTAGCCAAGGCTTAGAGTTAGCAACAAGTTTATGATCATTAAGGTTCTCCCAAAGAGGAATTCTTTCATATCAATTACATTTAGCATATACAATGGAAATAAATACCTCAGTTGGCAAATGAGGGTGAGAAATCCGCAGCAGCATAGCCTGATCTCCATTAAGGATTGTATCACATTTAACCCCATACCTCCATAAAAACCAGATTTTGTTATTGGAGTTAAGAGTGCAGCCTTCAAAATTGGTGATTCTTCTTAAGTATTCAATCTTATCCTCTTTAGCTTTAGGCTCCAACAGGGCTATGAAAGGAATATTGTGTTTCTTGATAAGTTTTTTAATCCTTCTTTTTAAGGGTTTATTTGCTAACCCTCTAATATTCCACATTATGAACTTAATCATTGATATGGAGTAGGATTAAAAGCTTTTGAAGATTTTAATGAGGCTCTAGTCAGCCTTTTAAACATAGGGTCCAAATTTCTGACAGTACCTACTTTGGAACACAATTTGATTTTGGTTATAGGGGGTTTATGGCTATTGCAATAACCTCCTCAATAGGTGGGAGATTTTGAGTGGGCTTTTTCAGTTTTCTCCCAATATCTTTAGAGAATAATTTCAATTCTTCAATAAAGGGAATACCTGCTGCACAGTTATCTTCACTCACAGATAGAGATAGAGTATTGAGGAGATCATCTCTGGATTTAACTGGGAGAGTAGTTCCTTTGGGAGAAAGCATAAGAACTTCCATAATTGCCATGTCTTGAAAATCAACTTCTACATTCTAGATCTGTTGGCAGAAGAGTTGCATTTGGTCTGTAATTTTTTATTGATCAATAGAGTTTATAGGCTTCTCTAAATTAGGGAGGGTACTGTTTGGTTGATCAGGTGTTGTGATGTTGGTTGTTCGATGATTTTGGGAGGGAAACTCTTGGTTTGCTTTTATTAAATTGGTGGGGGAGTGGCTAGATTGATCTGGGGTAGATTCTTCAGCTAAGGTCTGTAAATTGGATTGGTGAGGAACAGAGAGAGTTTTCGAGGATTCACCTCTTGTGAGTTGGTTTCTTAAAGGCAAAGGATTGGAGATAGGTTTTAGAGTGAATTTTTGTTTAGGTTGGAGGACTTTAGGATGGTTGTTAGTAGGTTTTGCAAGAGGCTTGTGTGAAGGAATGGTCTTAGGATCGAAAAGGTCATTGTTTTTGGAAGGCTTAGAGAGCAAACATTTGGTTATATCATGGCCAACTTTAAAACAATCGGTGCAATACTTGGGGAGCTCCACATACTCAATGTTTTTCCAGAATCCATCCTCTCCACAAGAGATCCAAAGATGATTAGTCTTTGGTTTGAGCAGATCAACCTCAACACACACCCTAGCAATGCTAGGTCTGTTAACAGATACAGTAGAGCTATCAAGTTTCAAAGGTTTCCCAACTACTTGGGCAATGGAAAAGAGGGAAGATTTTGCAAAAAAATGAATTGGGAGAGAGGGAAAAGATATCCAAATTGGAACTATGGAGCTTTCTCTTTCAGGTCTAAAATCAGGAGACCATTTGAAAGTTCTCATAGGTAGCCTACCTATAAACCATTGATTGCGCAACCAAAGTTGTGCGAAATCTTCTTTATGGAATAATCTGATGATGACATGTTTTTTATCCAATAATCCAACAGTGAATGAAGCTTTCAGGTTCATGGTATGAATGGTTTTCCTTATAGCATCCAGAGGAGGGCGACCATGAGAAAATTTCCCCACAATTAGGTATTTATATGGTTCTGCCAGCTTACTAATATCTTCATGAGAAAAACGAATAGAAGGCTCACCTTTGAACGAAGAAACAGTTTTGAGATGAATTTGATCAGGTTCCTGAGAAGACTTTAGGATATCAACAAAGGATTTGGTCCAAACAGACGATGGGTCTGGTGGTTTGGATCAGCATGGGTAGGGTTTGAGGAGGTGGCTGCCATGCAACTCAACCGTGCACTCCGAATTTCCATCCTAATAAATTTATAAAATTCTCTAAATTTAAAATATCAAAAGGCGACATAATATAGTCCAAAATATTTAATCCTCAATTCTCCAAATTAATAAATTCCTCAAATTAAAAATTTCTCAAATCATGAATTTAATTCCTCCATATAAAATAATTTGTTTTCTCAAAATATTTTATTTAATTAAACTTCCTTGAATTTACGGGGTGTTACATGTATGTTTACACATAATTAATCAACCAATATGTAATCACGCAACCTATGCATACATACATATAACATCAATATTGGTATACTCCCAACCTATAAATATTATTCACACCGATATCTATAGAGTGCACCAATATATGTATGTATATATATATATATATATATATATATATAGACACACACACACACACACAGACACGCACTATCACACATAACTCTATACATATATTAAATAAAGTCCGGCTAAAGCCGTGTTTAACACCTATAGCACTAGTCCAAATACCCAAGTCTATTTCCCAACTTGTAATTTAATTAATCACTCATTAATTATTTTCTTCTTCAAGTAGTGTCACCCAACTACAATACCCAGACTCGCTCATTCGATTTGTATCTCCACCCTTTAGAATTTTACTACACAAATTCCCACTATTAAATTTTACCTCTCGTTAAATTTAATATTAAATAATTTATTACATAAATTTATCATAAATTATACTAGCCACCCCATGCTTAACTCCCGTAGCACTCAACCAAAAATAATCTGAGTCAAACCTTCTACCCTCACTTCAATTAATTTCCACTCAATTAATTTTATCAATGTAGTGTCACTCAACCAAAATGTCTGGACTGCATTTATTACTCCATAATTTAAATCCTCTTTAGGATTTATCACCATAAATTCCGTAAATTAAATTTTATGCATTTATCTTCCATCACAAATATTGATTTTCTTCCCTCCCTTTAAATCCCTAAGTATGAGAGAAAACAACATTTCTACTACTGGTATTCTTTTTGCCACCCCAATTCTCGGCCAAAAGTGAGAACAACAATCCAAATTATTGATCTCCTTCAAACCACCAACACTCTTGGACAGAAAACAAAACACAACATAGACTGGGCCGGTTTGCCCCTTGTCGTTCGAACGACTCACCAGGTCATTTGAATGACTAGTGATGTCATCCGAACCACTCTCCTCGTTGTTCGAATGATGGAAGGTTTCCCCCATTTTCTCCTACACGCTGTGAGATCCTCCATGAATGATCCTTCTAGCTTTTAATTCCACCCAGATT
This sequence comes from Sambucus nigra, assembly GCA_949130495.1. Classification (NCBI taxonomy): domain Eukaryota; kingdom Viridiplantae; phylum Streptophyta; class Magnoliopsida; order Dipsacales; family Adoxaceae; genus Sambucus; species Sambucus nigra. The sequence goes on from OX422213.1 coordinate 185,935,207, forward strand.
CCTTATACAGCAGCACTAGCAAAGTTCGTTCTTATAACACATTCCAATTACACATTTGGTTGTTAAACATCATTATTTTATAAATTAATATTTAGCAAGCAGTTAAATTGCAGTAATTAAATATGCACGCACACTATTCATATTTAAGCCAGTGTCGCGCTCACTTGAGGTATACGTCACCCTTCTTCTATCGTGCACACCTAACGCTTGACTGCTAACCTTCCTAGTTAAGCTACCCAGCCTAAATATTCGTATCACGCCTCTTCTACTACACTACTCTAACCCGAGTACTCTTAATGTTGATTTATAGTTCATTTATCTTATCAACATAATTAAACAACTTTAATTAATCCTCCATAATATAATCAGACTTAAGGCTTTTTCCTGCCTAATATTTGTTGTGTCCACCCGTATTGCCCATATAATACAATACCAAATTTCCAATCCTTTATTATTTCTTTAGTATCACCAACTGATTATAAAGTTCTCACATTCCGAAATGAATTTAGGTATCACTATCTACAATGTCTACTAAAGCACCCGAGGTAGAATAAATCACACATATATAAATATTCACATCACTATCATAATATATACGTATACGGCATCCCTAGGTGGATACCTACGATGGAAGCATACTCTGTTATAAAGTCTTGGTATATCATGTCCTAAATAAGGACATTGGTTTGGATATCACCCTCGAATCAAAAATCAAATAACACATATTGGAGGCTAACATAGTCCTAAGCCTTTAGGCTACGCGTATAAATATTCACATCACTATCACTTAAGCAATATTATTATAATTCTCATTTATAATCTTCTTGTGAATTGTTTTACATTACTTTGTTCATTTATAATTTCAATGTTCACACATTCGTTTAATTTGCACATATACATATATTACTATTATATAAATTTTTAAACATAGTGTGGTCATCCCAATCTCTCCCTTTCCCTGGTGGGGGGGGGGGGGGGGGGGGAGAAGGGGAGAGAAAAAGGTCTCGCGCTGTATACCTTTAGGAGTGCTTCGACCGTCATCGGTGTGGGGTCAATGTAAAGATATGGAGTCGCTTCCTCGAGAGAGAGGCATCAAAGACAAACTGATGCTTAGGAAACCAATAGTTTGAAGGTTTGGGGGATAAGTTACGAAATTAAAAGGTGTTAGACACCCATCCCGCCCTTTCGGTCTCTCATGGGCTTGTGTTACTATTTTCCTTAATTTCTCTGTGAGGTATGTGCGCGTGTATATATAAATGAAGATCGGAATTGTGCAACTCATATCATGAAAATGATAGAGTGAGGTCATCCAAAGGAATGTTCTCGAAATAATATCTAGAAAATAAGATGTATACGTTTATCGAGATATTGATCGTTATGATGAAACAATAATATATGTTGGATAAAACGCCAATAAGGATCACCAATATAATATATATTAAAATAATGTATATATGAAAAGGAGGTAAATGCGAAAATGGAAAATTTAAAAATTGGGAAAATTGAAAAATTGGACTCGAATCTCGGGTTTTAGCCCGAGATGCAAACATAGCCTATAAAGGCATCAACGTCCACGTAGTTCGCATGCGGCATAAGGGTGGAGTTTATCTAATAGATTAGAATGGGAATTTATTATAAATGTGTGTTGGAAATGTATTTTTAGTTTTGGAAAATTGTGGTATAAAATCCTGTTGGAATTTATAGGTGTAACCCTATTTTTCTTTGTTTTGTTTTTTTAATAGAAAATAAAGTATGTGCAATATAACTAATAATGGAAGAGATATTAATGTTTATAAACTAAATTAAAAACTAAATCAATAATTTATGTAACTAATGCGAATATTAAGAAATTTAAAGAGAGAGAAAGGAGTTTGGACCTTTTTTGGAGAATTGAGGCTTGGTCTTGATCCTTGATGAGCTCCCTTGAATGTTGAGATGAATGTTGGATGAGAGAGAATGAAATTTTGCTAAACTTGGTATGAAAATGATGGTAATGAAAGATTGAAAGGAATTTCACACAAGGAAAGTTCACTAATTGCAAGAGAATGTTGCTGAGATCACTGATATTGATGGACCAGAGTTGTGCCTCAAAAGCGCTCGTTAGTCCTTCGGACGGGAGATCGTTGGATTGTAATGGATCGCTCATCCAAATCGTAAGTCAGAATAATGCACGAGGCAGACCATTGGAAAGGTTATGCAAGGTACTTCGATATTCCAAAGAGCTTCACTCGGTTCAGAGAGTTAACTTTGGTCAACTGGGGCCCGAAAGCGCCTGGTGACCTTTCAGAGTAAAATGAGCCATTCGTTCGTACTGCAAGGTTGATTCGTGCACAGGGCTGACCATTGGAAAGATTATTCAGTGCCCTTTGAATATTCATTCAGTCTCGTTTGAGCTAAAGAGTTGACCTTAGTCAAACGGAGCCTGTAAGTGCCTGGTGGGCTTCGAATCAATTTTTAAGGGAAAACAAATCATTCATCCGAATGTTTATGCCATTTCGTACATGGGGCAGACCGTTGGAAAGGGGATTCAGAGTCCTTCAAAGATTCAATGAGCTTTCATTCTGAAGATATCGTTAGCCGAAGTCAAACGGGGCCCGAGAGAGCCCGATGGACTCTAGATCGATACTCAGAGTAAGATCTAGGGTTTGTAGTGAAATGGGTAGGTTCTAGGGACCTAAGGAGAGATTTAGGGGGTCTTAGAATGTGGTGGTTATAAATCCCCTCGATGAGTGAGCTTGGAACATGTGAAAGTCGTCAAAAAGACACCACATGATATTTTTGAAAGAGGTCGATTCTGAGGACCTAAGGTAATGTTGGGGATGGGTGATTCGGGTCGAGCCTGATTCTGAGGACCTAAGGTAGGGAGTGACCAATTATGAGGGCTTTAAGTAGGGGCAACCAATTCTAAGGGATGAGGTTAATTCTGAGCACCTAAGTAGGGGTTACCCATTCTGAGGGTAGAAGCCAATTTTGAGGACCTTAAGTAGGGGCGACTAATTCTTACGGCTGAGGTCAATTCTGAGGGTTGAAGCCAATTCTGAGGGCGATAGTAAAAGAGACCAATTCTGAGGGTCGAATCCAGTTTTGAGGAATATAAGTGGAAGCAATGAATTTTGAGGGTCGAGGTCAATTCTGAGGACCTTAAGTATGAGCGTCCAATTCTAAGAGTTGAAGACAATTTTGAGGGCTTAAGTAGAAGCATCTAATTCTGAAGGTTGAGGTCAATTCTGAGGACCTTAAGTGGAAGCAACCAATTCCGAGGGCCGACATCAATTTTGAGGACCTTAAGTAGGAGCGACCAATTCTGAGGGTCGAGGTCAATTCTAAGGACCTAAGTATAAGTGACCAATTTCGATGGTCGAAGCTAATTCTGAGGGGTTAAGTAGAAGTGGCCAATTCTAAGGACCGAGGTCAATTCTAAGGCCTTTAAGTAGGAGTGACCAATTCTAAGGGCCGAGGTCAATTCCGAGGACCTAAGTAGGAGTGACCAATTCTGAAGGCCGAGGTCAATTCTGAAGGCCGAAAGTGGGAGCGACCAATTCTGAAGGTCGAAGCCAATTCTGAGTGCTTAAGTAGAATATAATTTTCCTAGGAAAATTTGATGATTCCTTTAGGAAAAAGGATACTAATCTGAGGATTGGATATATCCTTGCTGGGGAATTTTTTTTATTTCGGTTGTGTTCCTTGAAGACGTTGATGGGGAGATATCAAGTTGGATTTGGGAATTCTGCTGGGGAAATAATTATGGGAGAAAATTCGGTGTTAATTTGGTTAGGGATTTGAGAGGTTTGAATTTTTTTTTCTTTGTGAAAAAAGTTTTGAAATTCATTTGGTAATTTTAGGAGTTTTGGAGGGAATTTTCAAGATTTTCATCAATTTAAGGGAATTTTTGTACAAAGTTTTAGGAGAGTGATGATCGGTAGGGTGTAGGGGGTGCCAAACGGAAATGACATAATCTTTTGGACTACCTCAGGCAGGTGAAGTGATAATGCCAATCGGCATGCCCCTTAGCCTCCTATCTCTTCATTTTTCACAACTTTTAGATCTTCTATCTTCCACCTTTCTTTTCTGCGAACTGTTCTAGCAGTCTTCTCTTTCCAAGACTAATAAATGGTGGATTTTTCAAGTAGTACGGTCCACATGCCATGGTTGAGTGTTGATGGTTGGGCGCATTTGGAGTAGCAGGCTAGGGAACCCTCGTGCTGGACAGTAAGAATGTCTTTGACTCATTTGAGCCAGTTACGAATGGGCGGACTCTTCTGGGTGAGACCTCACACCATCGATCCTCAAGGGTGGTGAACCCTAGTGTTTATGTAAGTTTTATTTACCTTTGGTATTTCCTTTTTCCTTTGTGTATTTCTTTATTTTTTTGAATTTTGATAAGCGTTTTTCCTTTTCTTTGACAGACTGATATATCTACGTTGAACCTACATTCTCGAGGGATGATGGGGTTCAAGGATGTCTGGGAGAACCTTCCTCCGATGGTGCATTGGGTGGTTTCATCAGTTGGCTTTGGAAGTTTGGTGTTTGCAACAGATGAGATGTCCCATTCAACGGCTGTCCTCTGCGCTTTGGGCAAGAGGTGGTGGGATACCACCCACACCATATATTTTATCTTTGGTGAGATAACGGTGACTCCCATGATGTGTAGTAGCTGCTAAAGCTTGACTGTGAGGGTGCCTAGATAGAGGTGGACCTAACTTTACGGGTAACGCTGATGGCGGTGGATGCATCATTAGGTGATGTTAGGCAGATAGTCTCAAGGGACTCCATCCGTCTCTCTCTTCTGAAGGAGGTTTTTTGAAGTCAGGGGATTGAAGAGACTAACGGGCTGCAGGTGCGACAAATGGCTCATTTATTCATCCTTTTTCTATTAGGAGGGTTTTTGGTGGCGACGTCATTATATTGTGGTTTTTTCCATACTCGAGGGTTTTTTCGAATATCGCCTGACTTTGGAGACCTTTTATTCATCTTTGGATGCATTCATCCAGTGTTGTCGGCAGACCTTTACTAGCGCCATGTATCTTTTGGGGGTATTTTTTTGTTTTTTCATTTTTCTTTTATGTATTTTCCTTTATGCATTTCCCTTTATGCATTTTATTTATTTTTTGATTCCTTGATTGCTTTATTCTAATTGATGACCTTTTTCCTTTGCGAACGTGGTTCTATGAGGTGATTGGGCTTAACGCCCATTTTATAGGTTTGAAGGATGAGTCAATGGGAGAATTTTGTCATATGTGACGGTGGTGAAAGTCTAACCGGTAGTCGAGGAAGTCTCTCTCTTTGGCGGTGGTGCGTTAACTCTTGAATGGCCTAACGAGCGATTGGGTAAATTCTTATTTCCTCTTGAGACCATTTTTGACCCTTTTTTAATATTGATTTTTCACTGGGGATTTTGCAGGTGACCTTTTATACCTGAGGGAGGTCCATCTAGCATACAGGGATAACCGGAGGGAACGCACAACTGTGTTGTCTGTTGGCGCACAAGTTTGGATACTCCTGGTATCTGGGGAGAGAGTAGTCCAACAAGTGGTGGAGGAGGAGGTTACGGTGCCACCTGCGAGGCCCTCGAGATAGATGAGGCAGGAATGGGAGATGTCGGAGGAGGCAAGGGTGGCGACGTTTGTCAGTGAGCCTTACTCGACGTATACCGACACATTGATGACCTATGATTATTTGGATTTTGAGTCGAGTTTCTTGATTTCGCCTCGTAGATATGACATTATGCCTCTTCCCCTATGGTCTCTAGTAGGGGCACGAGTCGGTCAGTGGGGTGTACCCACAGTGCAGGTGTCACGTTAACATAAGTAGCGGTGGCGGCAATGTCAGAGGTTCTGTTTTTGCGAATGGCTTCTACTTCCTATAACATCAGACGACCTGATGGAAGATCGGTGCATATGTTGCATCTCCCTAATGCGATGGACCCGGAGGTGATAGGGATGATAGATGATGTCCTTTAGCTGAAGGTATACCCTTTCATTTATTTGACTTTTGTGTTTCTTATTTCTTTTTTTTTATCTCAGACTAACTAATTTTCTCTTTTATATTTTTTTCTGTAGTATGTATGGGTGTCGACTACTTGGCTTAAACACATCATTGATTAGGTGGTTTCCTCGATGTTTCATATCCGGTATTTGATCCCACTTCCTTCTTGATTGGTGCTATCTGCTTCGTTTGGGGAAGGGTCTGGATCAGGTAGCGGAGGTTCTTCAGCTCATCGCTGGGGAAAGCACGTACGTCGCATGGATGGGGTTTTTTAGATAGAAGGAGAGAGAGAGAGAGAGAGAGAGAGAGAGAGAGAGAGAGAGAGAGAGAGAGAGAATGTTTTTTGGGGGGTTCGGGCCAAGTCTCGTTGTTTTTGTGTTTTTCCTGCAAGGCAAATGTAATGAAGCAATATATATGCAATGGAATGGGATTTTATTTATTTATCTTTTCTTTTAATGACTTAATGCATTTTTTACTTTACTACTGAGACCATAAAAAGGATTATAATAACATAAAAGGAAATGAATTAATTTTTAGAAAGTATAAGTAAAATAGGAGGAATTGGCCTGACTTTGAAAATAAAAATAAATTTTGAGTTTTGTATTTTGACAAAGAAGGAAAAAGAGAATTTGCTAAAAATGGGGGGATGTCAATCGACATAACCGTTGTCCTGCCTATCGGCAGGTCAGTCCAGTCCAATCATTCGAAGGCTTGATTGCACGTTCTTCAACTACTTGGTCCTTGATGGGGTAGGGTTTCCTCTGGATTTTTTAATACCCTTGTCTCTAGCTAAGTTTTTTAAGTATAAAAGGGGTAATGGTGGAGGGTTTTGTTCACCTATCTAAATTTTCTTTCTTTTGATTATTTCCTTCTTCTTGTCTTAGCGTTTCTAACATGGCTCTTCCCAAAAATGTTGAATTTTCCTCTTACCTCAAAAATTTAGGGGCTATGTGCTCATATAATGTAGACTACGATGCCTTCAACATGCATCGGGTTTCCTTGTGGTGCAACCGACCTATTGACTGGAACATGATGATGGAGACAGTACAATTTTGGTACCCCGAGGATCATATCTTTTTCTTTAGTTTGGATAAAGTCTACCCGACTTACGAAGAGTTCTCTGTTATGCTGGGAGTAAACCCCAGTATTACGGTGGCTATACCTGAATTTTCTCGGTCTCCTCGGGAGCTGCTAGTGGGACTTCTCCATATTTTACCCTCTATGGCTCGATCATTGGTTACGGGAGTAATGATCTCTCTTCCGGCTGTGCTATATTTCGTGTGTTTGTAGGACATTGGTGATACAGGCTATTCTAGAGCCGTTACCCTTGGCTTAACTTCAAAATTATAGTTGGTGATAGGCGACCTGTTGGTGGACCCTAATCTTGAGGCTATCACTACGTGGATGTCATACTTCCATAATCCTACGGCGGTGATACTGGAAAAAACCCTAAACGGTCTTGATGCTTGGCGGGAAGGCTATTCTGACTATCTGAGGTGAAGCCTCGTTATGCTGTTCATGTGGCTGTCGGAGCGGTCCCTCCTGAATAGCCCTTGAAGATGTGACAAATTTCTTCTCCCATTATTTCATCAGCATTGGTCCGACTGTCGATAATTATAGGAACTGGTTTGTAGAGCACGGGGCTTGATGTATGCGTTGGTCGTTACTCTGGTGGGGGAGTTACAACCCATTCTTGAAATATGGTAATACAAATATGTTCCATTGGTTGACCTCCGACAGACCTCTTTCTACTTTCCCTAGCGGCTCCTGCATTAATTTGTATGGTAAAAGATCATGCCTTCCCTTGTTTTGAACTTCTTTCCTGCGGAGGATTTGACATAACATATGCGTATGCGGCCGGTCTCTCTATAGGAGAATCATTGGTCATCGACCCGTCCTTCCCAATCTATTGGCAGAGTTTGGCATGTTTATGGGGACTACATGAAATAACTATGGAGGAGTGGTAGGTGAGGGTAGGCTCCTCTGGGGAGTTTTATTTGTGAAGCTTTTGTATGGTGTTGTGTTTGGTTATGTATTTATGGGAATAAATTTGGAAGGATTGTTTAGGTGTAGTTTGTCTTTTTTTTTTTTAAGGAAAATAAGGTTAGGTTGGCGGGGAAGTTGTTTGAATTCCTACACGGATATTTCATGTAATCGTATCGACATTTCCCAAAATGAAAATAAAAATGGAATTTAATTATATTGTTGTGCCTCTATGTGAGTTTTACATTTGAATTATCAATACCAATCTCTAAGGCATACATAATAATTTTATTCATGTAAATGATAAAAATGACCCGTCTTTCTCGGAGATAATAAAAGAATCACATTTTGTGAAAAAAAGGGGGTCGTGCGCATGTAAAGCGTATGAGATGCCTACATACCTCTAGGGATTTTAAAAAATTTTGAGTTTCACTTTTTAAAGTAAAAATATTTTTAGAGGATCAGGAACCACGTAGTTCCGAGTAGAGGGAAATGAATATTTTTTTTAGAATAGAAGGGAGATGAGAATAGTCATAGCGCACCGAGATTTCAAACTAAGGGTAGAATTTCTTAAGACGATACAAGTTGACTGGACATTCCATCTCTTCTCCATCAAGGTCAGTGAGCATAGCGGCGCCACTGGATAAGATCTTCTTCATAATGTAGGGGTCGCTCTAATTGGGCTTGAATTTCCGTCTGGGGTTCCAGATGGGCTCTATGATTTATTTAAGGACTAAATCCCCTTCTTAGACACCATGGACCTTGACTCTCTTATTAAATGACTATGCTATTCAACGATGGTAACCTTGTATATGATATCGATCTTTCAGTCTCCTTTCGTCCAAAAGTGACAACTCATCAAGACAACTCTGATACTAGTCTTCCTCGCTGACTTTGCTCTCAAGAATGACGCATAGTGAAGGAATTTCCAGCTCAACTAGTAGGAATACTTTCATGCCGTATGCCAGAGAGTAAGGGGTAGCCCCAGTAGATTCTTAAACTTAAGTGAGATAGCCCCAAAGGGCATAAGGGATCCAATCGATCCAGTCTCGAAAACTCTCGATCATTTTGCAGATGATTGCTATGAGGTTATTATTGGCGACTTCGACTGCACTATTGGTTTAAGGTCGATGTGGAGAATACTTTTGCCTCTGGATCCCATATGCGTCGACCACTTATGTGACTTCTTCCTCGAAATGTAAACAGCTATCTGATATTAGCTCATGCGGGACCCCATATCATCAGATGATATTTTTTTGGATGAACTTGGCCAACTTTTAGCATTCAGCACCGCATATGACTTGTCTTTAACCCATTTGGTGAAGTAGTTAGTGGCAACAAAGATGAATTCATAACCGTTAGAGGCCTTGGGTGTAACTTTCCCTATGATATTGATGCCCCATGTGGAGATGGCTAGGAAGAAGTCATGTTATATAATTCCCGCAGAGGCAAGTGCTTAAGATTGGAAACTGTTGCCATGTAAGGCATCTCCGAACATAGGCGGTGCAATCCTGGACCATGGTAGTCCAATAGTATCCCTGTCGGATGATTTTCTTAGCAAGAACATGGCCATTCATATGGGGTTCGCACTCCCCACTGTGGAATTTTTACATCATCTCTTCAATGTCAGCTCCTGCGATGCAGTGTAATTGGGTTCCATCGAAGTTTCTCTTGAATAATGGTTTATCGCAAACAATGTACTAGGCAACCAACTTGCAGAGGGTAGCTCGGTCTTTCTTGTTAGAATCTTAAGGATACCTACCATGTTTAAGGAGGCACCAAATATCATATTATCGATAATCGACTATATCAGGATCTTCTTCTGTGGCAAGCTCGATGTGGTAGCAGTGGGTAGATTTAGCTTTCTTTTGGACTAGGAAGGGGGCCATCGTTATTCTTTCGGGCATGTAAACCATGGAGGATAAGGTATCAAGGGCATCGACTAAGTTATTCTTTGCTTAGGGCATGTAGTGGAAGGTGATATCATGGAATTGGGAGGCCAACTCTTCTAGGTGGTAATGGAAGGGTAGGAGTTTCTCGTCCTTGACTTTCCATCTTCTGAGTACTTAACCGATGATGATGGATGAATCCCCATAGACATCTAGGTATCAAATTCCTTTCTTGAGAGAGATTTTTATTCCTACCGTGCATGCCATATATTTAGTCATGTTATTGATGCAGGAAAAATTCAGTTTGATGGCAATAGGAGTGTGAGAGTCATCAGTGGCAATGCAATACCCTTTCTTGTTAGCAGCGCCGTCAAAGAATATTTTCCATCAGAGATTTCCTTTGGAGGTACAAAGGATATCTTCATCCAAGAATTCAAAGCTCCAGACATCGACTTCTTTCATAGGGTGGTCAACTCGGTAGTCATAGATGACTCTCCCTTTCATGGCTTTCTGCGTGACATACACAATATAAAATTCGGCTAGTGTGGCCATCCCGAGAGAATATTCAAGGGGAAGGGGCAGAGGATCCCTTGAAATATTTCAATTTTGTGCCCTTTTTCGGGGCGCCTCGGCCGTCATCAGTGTGGGGAAAATGTAAAGAGATGGAGTTACCATCCTATTTTGCACAAAATAGGCAAAACAACATGTTGCCACTTTGAGAGAGGAGCATCATGGACAAACTGATGCATACGAAATAAATAGATCAAAGGTTCGGGGTCTATGTTATGGAATGAGAAGGTGTTAGGCACCCATCCCGCCCTTCCGGTCTCTCATGGGATAGTGTTAATAGTTTCCATTATTTCTCCGTGAAGTGTGTGCGTGTGTATATATAATGGAGATTGGAATCATTCAACCCATACCATGGGAAAGGGAGAGTGAGGTCATCCATAGAAATGTTCCCAAACTAATATATATATATAGAAAATACGATTTGTACATTTATCACGACATTAATCGCTATTATGAAACGATAATACGTGCTGGATGAAATGCAAACAATCATACCGTGTAATACAAGCACATGATAAATGTGGAAATGGGAGATTGTAGGAAAATTGGGGAATTTGTGAAATTGAGAAAATTAGAAATTTGGAAAATTGAAGTCGAATCTCGAGTTTTAATCTGAAACGCCTATGTACCCTATAAAGGCATCAAATCCACGTAGTTTGAATACGGCATGGGGGTGAGGTTTATCCCATAATTTCGAACGGAATTTTATCATAGATGTTTGTCTGTAGAAAATATGTTTTTGGTTTTAAAAAAAGTGTGATGGATAATACCGTTCGGAATTTATGGGCGTAACCCTCTTTTTTGTTTTTTTATAGAAAATAAAATATGTGCAATATGCTAATAAAAATGTAGATATTAATGTGTATGAACTAAAGTAGGAACTAGATTATGAATATAATGAAATTTATGCAAAAATAAGGAATTTAAAGAGAGAGGGAAGAAATTGGACCTTCTTTGAAGCTTGATCTTGGATGAACTCCCTTGAATGTGAGATGAGTGTTGGATGAGAGAGAATATGATTTTACCAAATTGGGTATCAAAAGGATGGGAATGTAAGTTTGAATGGAACTTCACATGGGGAACTTCGCTGATTTGGAGATCATGTTACTGAGATCACTAATGCTGATGGATCTGTAGTGTTGGTGTGCATGGTAATGAGTCCATGCCCTCATTTTATAGGGTCAGGGAGTTACCAATCGACACTTCCCTTGTCATGGCCATTGGCAGGTGATCCAAGACAGACTGCCGATAAGAAGGGTTCTTGACCTGCCAATTGCCAGTCTCATGCAGATTTTCCTAAAAAATGGTCATAGAATGTAATCTATTGATCCAAATTGTGCACGAGGCATACCATTAGAAAGTTAATTCAGATACCTTTAAGAGTCCTTTGGGCCGCTTCCAGGTCGAGGAGTTGACTTTGGGTCAAATGTGGCTCGAAAGAGCACACTGGTCATTTGGAAGAGAGATCTTCGGACAGAAACGAATCGTTCGTCCGCTTGGTAAGTCAAAATTGCACATGGGGTGGACCGTTAGAAATTTTAGGAGATGTACTTTTCCATTCCAAAGAGTTTTTCTTATTTCGAAAGGTTGACCTTGGTCAATCGGGGCTCAGAAACACCCGGTGACCTCTCAAAGAAAATAGATTGTTAGTCCGTACTCTAGGTCAGAATCACACATGGGTTGGACTGTTAGAAAGGGTATTCAGTCACCTTAGGATATTCATTTGATCTTGTTTGAGATGAAAAGTTGACCTTGGTCAAACGAAGCCCGAGAGCCCCCGATAGCCTCTGGATAAATTTTTAGGGGAAGACTGATCATTCATCCGAACGATTATGCCGTATTTCACATGAGGTGAACTGTTGGAAAGGGGTTTCAGTTCCCTTTGAATATTCAGAGATCTTTCACTCTGACGTTGAGGATGATTGGGGGAAAATTAGGGCTCGGGAGTGCGCAACGGCCTCTAATCGAAACTCGGAGTGCGACCTATGGTTTGTAGTGAAATGAAGATGTGATAGTGACCTAAGGAGAAAATTAGGGGGTCCTAAAATTTTATGTCAACAGAGCCCCTTTATGGGTGAGCTTGGACCAAGTGAAATTCGTCGAATAGAAAACACATGATAGAGGTTGGTTTTGCAGACCTAAGGAACGAGGATGATCGATTCAGAGGGTCGAGGTCGATTCTGAGGACCTAAGGGGATGCTGGGGATGGTCAATTCTAAGGACGTAAGAGGAGGTGATGACTTAGGTCAAAGGTAGGGGTGACTGATGTGGTGACCAATTCGATGAGGGTGACCAATTCTATGGGTCGAATCCAATTCTACGGGCTTGATATGGGGCTTACCAATTCTACGAGTCAAAGCTAATTTTATGGGCTTAAGATAGAAGCAACCAATTATGAGGGCTTAAGTAGAAGAGACCAATTCTGTAGGTTGAAACCAATTCTGCGACTTAAGCAAAAGTGACCAATTCTATAGGTTGAAGCCAATTATGCGGTCTTAAATAGGGGTGACCAATTCCGCGGGTCAAAGCTAATTCTGCGGGCTTAAGTAGAAGAGACCAATTCTACGGGTTGAAGCCAATTCTACTGGCTTAAGTGGGGTGACCAATTCTGCGGGTCGAAGCCAATTTTGCCGGCTTAAGTAGAAGCGACCAATTCTGTGGGTCGAAACCAATTCTACGGGCTTAAGTGGGGTGACCAATTCTGCGGGTCAAAGCCAATTCTGCGGGCTTAAGTAGGAGAGACCAATTATGCGAGCTTAAGTATGGGTGGCCAATTCTGCGGGCTTTAAGTAAGAGTGACCAATTTTTCAAGCCGAAGTCAATTTAGCGGGCTTAAGTAGGGGTGGCCAATTATGCAAGTCAAAGACAATTTTACGATCTTAAGTTGGGGTGACCAATTCTCTGGGTCAAAGACAATTCTTCGGGTTTAAGTAGAAGAGACCAATTCTGCGGGTCGAATCCAATTCTGCAGGCTTCAATTTCTTGAGGAAATTTGGAGACTCCACCGAGGATACGTATCTTGCAGTTCTGCTAGGGATTTGGGGAAGCCTTTCATTTTAGGCTCTATTGGGGAAGAGGGAATGATCCGAGGGCTGGACAACCGGGGAATTTTTGAATTTTGTGGTGTCTTTTAGAGATGTTGCTGGGGAGATATGAAATTAATTTCAAGAATTCTGCTGGGGGAGATAAGATTTCTGTCGGTAAAATGAGTGTGGTAAAAAATGTTTTTCTTGGTGGACAAGTTCTCAAATCCATTTGGGAGTTTTGAAAATTTTCCAGGGATGTTTCGGCATTTTCGGGATTTATGTATGAAATTTCAAAGGGGGTGCTGACCGATATAGATAAAGGGGTTCCAAACGGCAGTGGCACAGTCTTTTGGGGTACCTCGAGCAGGTGGAGGGACAGTGTCGATCGATGGGTGGCAGGGAGATGTCAATCGGCATGCCCCTTAACCTCTTATAAAAAGGGGGCAGGTTCTCATTTATCATAGCTTTTCGACTTTCCTTCTTCTGCAATTACCTTCTGCAAATCGTTCCAACGTTCCAAAGTCAAGAGATGGCGAAGTTCTCAAGTACCACAACACACATGATGTTGCTTAATGCTGACGATTGGGCATGCTTGGAATGGAGGGCTAGGGTGCCCCTTTCTTTGGGTAGCGAAAACTCTTTTGACTCATTCAATCCAGTGGAGGAAGATCGGACTCTCTTGTGCGAGCCTTCGCTTCATCGCTCTTCTAGGGTGATGAACCCTAGTGGCTGTGTAAGTATCGATGACTTTTGGTATTCTCTTTCCTTTTTTCTTGGCGATATTTCCTTGTTTCTTGAACTTGATAAAGGTTTTTCTTTTTCTTTTCGCTTTTGATAGTGTGATGTTTCTATGTTGACTATGCGTGCCCTAGGGAAGACGGTAGTTAAGGATGTTTGGGAGAACCTTCGATATGTGGTGCGTTGGATGGTGTCATCCATCAATTTTGGGAGACTGGCGTCTGCTCTGAATGAGACGCCCCATTCTACAACTGTTCATTGTGATTTGGGGGAGAGGTGGTGGGACACCACCCACACCTTTCATTTTGGGTTTGGGGAGGTGACGGTGACTCCTATAGATGTACAACAGCTATTGGGGCTGGATTGCGAGGGTATGCCGATTGAGGTGGACAGGACACTGAGGGTCACGCTGGAGGTGGTGATGACGGCGTTGGGTGATGTGGAGATGGTGGTTTCTAGGGAATCTTTTCATTTGTCTATTTTGAGGGAGTTTTTATTGAGGAGGAATATTGATGAAAGCGACTGGCGACAGGTACATCAGATGGCCCATCTGTTCATTTTGCTGGTGCCGAGAGATTTTCTGGAGGCGGCGAGTGGTGACATCGTGCACTTGTGTTTTTTTTCCATTCTTGATGGTGTTTTCGAACATCCATTTTTATGACTTGGGGAGCCTGACTTTAATGACCCTTTATTATTCTCTTGATGCATTCAGCCGTTGCCGTCGATAAACTTTTACTGGAGCCACGTATCTTCTTGAGGTATTCTTCATTTTTCACATTTTCCTTTATGCATTCGGATTTTCCTTCATGCGTTTTATTCTTGATTTCATAAGTGTTGACCCCCTTTTCCTTTGCAGACGTGGTTCTATAAGTTAATTGGGTTTAACACCCAATTGATAGCTTTGAAGGATAGTCTGTTGGTGACTTTTGTCGGATGTATTAGTGGCGGAAGTCCAATCGGCAATCTATGAAATCCCTCTCTCTGGAGACGGTGCATCAAGTCTTAAATGACCTAACGAGTGAGAGAGTAATTCCCCTTTTTGCCTTGAGAGCGTATTTCATTTGATGATCTTTTGTCGATATTGATCCTTTTTTTGTTACTGGGGAATGCAGGTGACCTTTTATCCATAGGGGACGGCTATCCAACATATGGGGGTGACTGGGAGACATGGGCAGATGCGACATCTGTTGGCGCATGAGTTTGGCTATTCTTGATACCTCTAGGAGAGAGTAGTTAAACATATTGTGTAGGATGAGGTCTTGGTTCCACCGATGAAACCCTCAATTTTCATAGGGTGGATGCGGGAGATGTCGGACGATGCCCGGGTGGCGGTAATGATGGTTAAGCCTTACTCTTCATACATCGACATGGTGGTGATGTATGATTATATGTACTTTGTGTCGAGCTAGATGATGACATCCAACATATATGACGTTATGCCTCTTCCTCACGCGGGCTCGAGTCGACAGGTAGGGTCCTCCCACAGTGTAGGCAGTGCGACGACATTAGCGACGTCGGTGTCTTAGGAGGATCCCTTTATACGGATGTTCTCTCCTGGTTACAACATTCGGTGGGTAGATGGAGGGTCATTGAATATGATTCACCGTCCTAGTGTGATTAACCCGAAGGAGTTGGGCTTGATAGAGGAGGTCCTTCGACATGCGGCATACTTTTTGCCCCTTTCTTTTTTTGATTTCTTGATTTCTTCCTTTGCCTCAAATTGACTGATTTTCTCTTTCTATTTTCTTTTGCAGCACATCTAGGTCTCCACTACTTAAATGAGGGATATTAGGGATTGGATATCTTCGGCAACTGCCCACATTAAGGATAGGATTCTAGTTCCTTTTTGTCTGGTGTCGTCTGCCTCATCTGAGGAACGGTCGGGTTCTGAGAGTGGTGGCACATCGTCTCGCCGCAGAGGGAAGAGGGTGCGCCACAGGGAGGGAGGCTCTTAGAGAGGGAGAAGAGAGAGAGATAGAGAACTAAAATGTGGGTGAGAGAGAGAGAGGAAGAAAATTGGGTTCGAACTGAGTCCTGTTATATTCCTTATTTTGTTTTTTCCTATAAAAACCAATGTAATAAAGCAAGTATATATGAAAATGAAGTGAACTTTTTTGTGAATTTTTTGTTTTTAGTGATTAATGCCCATGCTCTTTTTACTTTTTTACTGAGACCGTGAAAAGAATTACAAATAATTTGAGAAGGATTTTATTTTAAAATAGGATCGGTAAAAAATATAAGGATAAGGAAATTCAGAATTCCCTTAAGATAAAAACTATTTTTATTAGGTTTTTCTTCTTTGACAAAAGAGGAAAAAGGGGATTTCCCCAAAATAGGGGGTTGTCGATCGGCATGACCCCTATCCTGCCTATTGTCATATCAGTCCCATCCAATCAACCCAAGGCTTTGATTGCATTTTCTTTAATTTCTTAATACTCTATGGGGGAAGTTGATAGCCATTTTGGAACTCGGGGAATACCAATATGTCCAATTAGTAGGCCTTAGGCAGACCTTTTTCTACTTTCCCTAGCGGCTGCTGTGCCAATTTGGCTAGGAACAAATTATGCCACCATAAACACTGAACTTCTCTCCTATGGAGATCCTGACAGACCATATGCGCATGCGGCTTGGTTTTCTATGGGAGAATCGTCACCCGTTGACCCATCCCTCCCAATCTGTGAGTAGAGTCTGGCACATCTATGGGGACTACATAAAGCAGTTGTGGAAGAAGGTAGTGGCCAAGGTGCTGGCAGTGGAGACTGGGCAAAGGTGGTTTTCCATATTTGACACCATGGACAGTGGCGTTGTGGTTTTCCCCAAGCTAGTTCGGGTTTATTTCTCTATGGAGTGTCTGATACCCTCCATTCAGGCAGGAGAAGTTTGAGACCCCAGGATGGGCGTGATGATGGGGTTGGTTCCTCTGGCAGCTGCGGGTAGGATTTTGTGAAATGTTTGTAATGGGTGTGGTTCTGTTTGTGGTTATAATCTGCAAATAATTGGAGGGTGATTTTTAGAAGTAGTGGGGCTTGTTTTTATTTTTTTTATTTTTAGGAAGGTAGGAGTAATCTACCAAGGGAAGTCATTTGACTCCCTATGCCGATTTAATTGTGCCAAAATTTTGAATAATGAAATAAAGGATTTTTTGATCATCTAGTTGTTCCTCTTGATGAGTTCATTTTGAATTATCTATACCGATTGCTAAGGCATACATAATCCTTTTGTTCATGTATATGTTAAAATGAACTATCGTTCTCGGGGATAAAAAAAAAGAATAGCATTTTCTGAAAAAAGAAGAGGGTCATGATCATGTAAGGCGGATGACCTGACTACGTACCTCCAAGGGTTTTGAGAATTTTCTGAAAAATGTTTTTAGAGAATCAGGCCCCACGTAGTTATGAGTAGAGGGAAATGAAGAGTTTTTTTAGAATATAAGGGAGGTGAGAAGAGTCATAGCGCGCTGAGATTAAGGACTAGGGGTAGAATTTCTTGAGACAGTCCAGGTTGACTATAAGCACCATTTCTTCTCCATCAAGGTCGGTGAGCATAGCGGCGCCATCGGACAGGATCTTCTTGACAATTGGGCTTTAATTGGGCTTCAGGCCCCACGTAGGGGCCGCTCCAATTGGGCTTCAATTTCCCTCTAGGGTCCCAGATGGGCTCTACTATTTCTTTGAGCGCTAAGTCTCCTTATCGGATGTTGCGGTCCTTAACTCTCTTGTTAAATGGCCGTGTTATATGGCGATGGTACCCTTGTATGTGATATAGAACTTTCAACATCCTTTCGTCCAAGAGGGACAGCTCGACGAGACATTTTTGGGGCCAGTCTTCCTCGTTGATTTTGCTTTCAAGCATGATGCACAGTGAAGGGATTTTCATCTCCACAGGTAGGAGTTCTTCCTTGACATAGACTAGAGAGTAAGGGTTAGCCCTAATAGAGTTCAAACTGAAATGCAGTAGCCCTAGACGGCATAAGGGATCCTGTCGGCCAAACCTCTATAACTCTCGATTATCTTACTGATATTGGCTTTAAGGTTCCTATTGACTACTTCGACTGCTCCGTTGGTTTGAGTTAGGTATGAAGAAGATTTATGTCTCTGAATTCCATACTCGTTAACCATTTCTGTAACTTCTGCCTCGAAGTGTAACTCGTTATCTAATACCAGCTCGTGTGGGACCCCATATCGATAAATGATGTTTTTCTTGATGAATTTGGACACTTTCTTGACATTCAGGATTGCATATGACTCGACTTCGACCCATTTAGTGAAGTAGTCAATGGAGACTAGGATGAACTTCTTCCCATTATATGCTTTTGGTGTAACTTTCCCTATGATGTCGATGCCCCCATGTGGAGAATGGCCAGGGAGACGTCATGTTGAACAATTCTCGTGGGGGCAAGTGTTGTAGGTTAGAAAATTGCTAGCATTTGAGGCATCTTCGGACGTAGGCTGCACAATCCTGAACCATGGTAGTCTAATAGTATCCTTATCGGATGATCTTCTTAGCGAGAATATGGCCATTCATGTGGGGTCTGCATTCCCCACTGTGGATCTTTTGCATCATTTCTTTAATGTTAGCCCCTGCGATGCAGTGCAAATGGGTTCCATCGAAGTTTCTCTTGAATTGTTCTATATCGCAGACAATGTATTGGGCAGCCAGTCTATGGAGGGCTGCTCGGTCTTTCTTGTGAGAACCTTGGAGATACCTACCATGTTTGAGGAGGCACCAAACATCATAGTACCAACAATTGGTTATCTCAAGATCTTCCTCTGTGATGAGCTCAATGTTATAGCAGTGGGTTGGTTTATCGTACTTTTGGATAAGGAAAGGGGCCATGGTTATTCCTTCGGGCATGTTAATCATGGAGGATAAGGTAACAAGGGCATCAACTAGGTTATTCTTTTCTCAGGGTAGGTAGTGGAAGGTGATTTCTTAAAATTGGGAAGCTAGCTCTTCAAGGTGGGTATGGTAGGGTAAGAGTTTCTCGTCCTTCACTTCTCATTTTCTGAGGACTTGAACGATGATGAGGGCTGAATCCCCATAGACATTAAGGTATCAAATTAATTTCTTGAGGGAAACTTTAAGGCCTACCGTGCATGCCTCATATCCAGTCATGTTGTTGGTGTAAGGAAAATATAACTTGATGGCAACGAGAGTGTGAAGGTCATCAAGGGAAATTATGAGTATCCCAATGCCATACCCTTTCTTGTTTGTAGTGCCATCTAATGTCTTCTTGGGAAGTACAAAGGATATTCTCATCCGGGAACATAGAGATCCAGACATCGTCCTCTACCATAGGGTAGTCCTCAAGGTAGTCAGAGATGGATCTTCCTTTCATGGCTTTTTACATGACATGGGTAATATCAAATTCAGTAAGGAGCATCAACCAACGGGTCATTCAGGTGGACAGGGCAGGTTTATTGAGCAAGTACTTGATAGGATCTATTCGGGATACAAGTTTGATGGGAAAGGCGATCATGTAGTGCCATAACTTTTGGGTAAACCAGACAAGAGCAACACATGATTTATCCAATAAGGAGTACTTAACTTCGTAACAGGCCAACTTACTACTCGCATAGTATATGGATCTCTATTTATCAGTTTCTTTAAGGTATTGGGCTAGTAACGCCTCAGCTGTAGTATTGGTTATGGTTAGGTATAGGAGTAAGATATGACCAGATTGTGGTGGAATGAGTACTGAAGTTTGGGTAAGGTATTCCTTGATTCGATCAAAAGTTTCTTGGAAATCTTTGTTCCAGACCTTGGTTGAATCCTTTTGAAGTATTTTGAAGATGGGTTCACAGATGGAAGTCAACTGGCTGATTAATTGGCTGATGTATTGTAATTTCTCAAGGAATCCCCAAACTTACTTCTCTATTCGGGGTGGTGTCATCTCGAGTATGGCTTTCAGCTTGGCAGGATCTGCTTCTCTCCCTTTCTCACTAACCATGAATCCCAAGAGTTTTCCTTTCGTAACGCTGAAGACATATTTCTATGGGTTAAGTCGCATCTAATACCGTCATAATCGCTAGAAGAACTTTTCGAGAGCGGGAGCATGACCCTCCCTAGTCTTGGACATGATAATCATGTCTTGTGCATAAACCTCGACTTCCTTGGGTATTAAATCATGCATAATGGTTGTGGAAGCCCTCTAATAGGTAGCCCCTACATTTTTTAGACCAAATGGCATGATCGGGTAGCAGAAGGTTCCCCGGGGAGTGATGAATATGGTTTTCTCTTAGTGATAGGGATGCATCTTGATCTGGTTATATTCGAAAAACCCATCAACGAATAACCTAAAAGCATAACTGGCCATATTGTCCACAATCATGTCGATATTGGATAGCAGGTAATCGTCCTTTGGAGAGGCCTTGTTTAAGTCTCAGTAGTCAACACACATGCGAACCTTCCCTCCTGACTTTGGCACGGGTACGATATTAGCTAGCCATGTGGGATATTCGATCACACGAATGAAACCCACGTTCAGTTATTTAACTACTTATTCTTTAATTTTGAGTGACCATTCAGTGTGGAGCTTTCACAGTTTTTGTTTGACAAGCTTGCATTTAAGGAGAGTTAGAATCTCATGCCGAGCTATCTCAAGGTCGATACCGGGCATATCGTCGTAGGACCGTGCAAAGACATCCATAAATTCCTTTAGTAATTCCTCGAGTTGCGTTCGCTCCTTCTCATTAAGGGTGGCCCCTATCCTAATCTCGCACAGTTGTCTACTAGAACCGAGATTAATAACAACAGTTTCATCTTCATTAAGTTGAACGCGTTTATGTTATTTTTTATTAACATTATTTAGATCAGTTAATAATTTTTCATTTGTAAAATCATCATCATCAAGAGTTTGATTAGAATCAAGACAATTAATGTAAGGCACAACAAGATACTCAAAATATTTGTCCATTTCATTAATGGAAAAAACTGCATTGATAATATCATCATAGGAGGTCTCAATTACATCACAGTTAGGAGGAATAACTAAAAAAGGGGAAATGGGATAAACATCAGGGTTAGGTTGAATATCAGCAGGTGGCACTAGTATAGTATTCTAGTTATGGAGAGGTGCATCAACAACTTTGATCAGACGGGATGGATCTGACGAAGTAGCCCTTGAGTGCACCATGCAATGTGTTATCCCCAGTGTCTGAAAATCGAAAGATTCCTCGGAGACATTTTCCTTAGAATCTTCTGTTTCCTCAGTGATGGGTTGTACATGGTGCTGGGAACTCTTGGCCCATGGGTAGTTATCTTGAAAGAAGTTCTCCATTACTGGTTTCATCTTTTTATCTGCGTGGTCATACCATGGTTCGGCAAAGCCATAAAAGGGAAAATCTTCACCCTCTCTGATGAATCTTCAGTTTAAGGAATCTCTCGAGACAGTTTTTGTGCAATCTGACCTCCTCTTCAGTCGAGGATTACAGATCATTCCGAGTTCTTCTTCAGACGACTGATAGCCCAAGCCATAGGGAGGAAAGACTTTCTTCCACACAATAGGTTCAAGTATCTCTTGTTGTCTTTTTCCTATCCCTAGTTTGGGCATGAAGTGCATGTTCTTGAACGTCTGGATTGCATTGAAATTTCCATGGAGGTCATATTCTGGACGAACCTTATCTTATAAATCATCCCCTACTGGGAATAGAAGTGGTTCAACTCTGAAACCTAATAGAGCATATCATTTGTCCCGTGTTGTATTTAAATTACTGGATTACCGTTTCTTACATTCTCGGTATTGTCTTCGTCGCCCAAGATGGTGATGACCTACCCATTAGCAAAGAATTTTAGTTTTTGATGAAGGCAAGAAGACGCCCCTTTGATGCTATGGATCCACGATCATCCAAGAAGCAAATTAAAATAGGCATGGATATATATGACTTGGAATTCAACAATAGGATTTGTAGGGCCAACCCCTATTGCAAGCTTTATAGATCCCATTACCTCTCGGTGGGTATTATCATAAGCACGTATGGTGTCAGAGGTTGGATCAAGGTCGCTCACTTTTAGTCCCAAACAATTGAGGGTCCTCAATAGGAAAACATTAAGAGTTGATCCATTATCGACAAGAGAGAGTGGGGCAGTTTTCCCCATGACTTCGACAGAGATGTTGAGGGCATAATTGTGATCTAGACCAATCTTGGGAATTTCTTCTTCGGAGAAGGAGAGAAATCTAGTAGAAGTCAAGGATTTGACGAGATTCACTGCTTCTTTTAGCGTGGTTGAGGGATGAACTGTGGATCCCATGAGTAGATTGATCAGGGCATTTCGGTGTTGCTGGTAAGATATAAAAATTCCCCATAAAGTGATATTGGCTTGGGTTTTCTTCAACTGATAGAGGATCTTGCTTTCCTCGAGGGTTATTTCTGGCATAGGAAGATTCTCGGCACCCTTTCCTTTATCGCTTGCTAATGGTTATAGGCTTGGGATTTGGTAATGTCTTCCTGACCTAGTCATGTGATTCACAACAGGAAATAGAAATCATGTTTCTTTATCGATATCGGTTTGTTCATCCACCCTATTGATCTCTCCTAGTAACTCTTCAAATGATATCATCCCACACATGCTGACTATCGGACTAGTCTTTTCTGAACTCTTCTCTTCGTGTGAATCATCAAATTCGTCCCCCCACCTGGTGTCAATGATATTATTTTCCTTGAAAAGTTGATACATTCCATGACTTCAATGGCCTCTTCATATAAGTCCTCATATTCGGCGGGGAAATTTGAAAATTAAGGGACTAGACGCCCTTGTAGTTTCAAAGCATTGAGTAGCCCGAATATACTGCAAATATCACATGTCTATCGGAATAAATCCACTATGATCTAGACCATATCATCTAGACTGACTTCATTGGTCAGTACCACCCAATTGTCTGACTCTCGGGTCCATTTAAATCTTTTAAGAACAACATACTGAAACTCTGACAACCGACGGTTATCTTGGGGGGGGGGGGGGGATTTCAGCCCAAACTCTAGGAGTTGGTTCAACACTTCTGACAATTCTAGGTATTAATCTCTAGAACGGATGCGAATATCAATTCATGCTCTGGTGAGGAGTGATAAGGCCTAATTGACAAAGCTAGTAGGGTGTAAAAGAAAGTAGGGGCATGTTTGGAGAGGTGTGGGAGAGTATGTGGGTATGATTGGTGATTTTCTTGGTATGATCTAGGCGGATGGGTCAAATTCAGGGTTTTCTTCTAGGAAGATGGAATTTGCATGATTCAGGAGTGCATTATGGGTAGTGTTTGGTTTATTATTTGCTGGTGGGGCGATGATACCCTAGTCAATTGGATCATATTTCGGAGGTGAAAACATTGGTCGGTGGTATCGCCTAGGGTTTGATGGAAGACACAATGGGAATCTAGCTTGAAATTTCTAGGAAGTGGGTTTGGTAATGGACGAGGGTCCAAGGGCTTGATAAGATTTCTACTCAAGAGGGACCTGGTAAACTTTGGAGAGGGGAGCGTGAAGATCGATGTATTCCTTTTGGATTGGGTTAGAGTGGCTTTCTGGTGCCTATGAAGCGACAGGCTGGGAGATGTTGTTG
The DNA here is from genome assembly GCA_949130495.1 of Sambucus nigra. Lineage (NCBI taxonomy): Eukaryota > Viridiplantae > Streptophyta > Magnoliopsida > Dipsacales > Adoxaceae > Sambucus > Sambucus nigra. The sequence continues at coordinate 185,958,950 of OX422213.1, forward strand.
ATGGTGGAAATTACGGTATTGGCAAGTTCTTCAACCTTTCTAGGAGTGAACTGTTCAGATGTTTTCTTTGGATAGACCTCTGTCTTGACCAGACCTTCTTTGATTTCCACTCCTCCTTCTCAGAGGGTTCAAAAATAAGGGTAATACTATCCTCCCATCGTTACTTGGACATGGGGTAAGAAGTTTTTTTCCACGATACTGACCTGTTCCTCTTTGTAAGGCCGATTGGTCATCATGGCTTCTTTCTCTCTCCACCTTGATATGAAGTTTTTGACTGATGCCCTAGGATTCTGCTTGAACAATTCTAAGTTACGGTGGGTAACCCCTAACTCCTCGTTGTACTTGTACTGTGACATGAACTCGGAGGCAACATCTTCCCAACTGCAAAATCTGGACTATTCGAGAGATAAGAACCAACGAATGGCGCTATCCTTCAAAGTCTCTTGGAACATTTGGGCCATTATTTACTCAAAGTCCCCTAGGAGAGTCATGGCTTGGTGATAACTGCATAAATGAACAATTGGAGGTCCACTACCCCCAAATTTCTCGATGTTGAGAATCTTGAACTTTTCTAGTAACCTGGCTTTAGCATATGGAGATATGAGGGAGTAGTCCTTATAATTTCCAGAGAGTCTGACTTGGTCGAATCTCTTGGTCAACATCTTGAGGTCTTACTTGACTTTGTTTCGGCATAGGAAGCTAGGCTGATGGAGGCCCATTAGCATGTGGAGCATGCTAGTATTCCTCGGGAACCCAAAGAGACTCGGGTGTAGGTGGACCCATAGCGTGAGGGAAGAGGACCTCGAGCTCTTCGGGAACAAGGACCCAATTTTTTTGCATCTCATGAACTTTAGTTTGAACGTTGTCAATCTTGGCAGTCAGTTGAGCTAGAACTGTTAACAAATCCGACTGTACATTCAATACTTGATATGCGTTCTCCATGGAAAGTGGATGAATCTCGAACACAGAGGAAGTATGGGGACTGACGGAGCTTCGGGATGGTTCGACTGAAGATCGAAGCCAATAGGGATCCAGGCCAAGGGTATAGGATCGACTTGAGAAGGAAAAAGATTTGGGATTTATTTTTGGAAAAGAGGAAAGACACATTTTTGGGGAAAATATAAGGATAGAATTTTTTTTTTTTGTAAAAGGGAAGGAGATATTTTTTGTATTTTTGGTAAAAGAGGAAAAATGTTCTTGGACACTTTTTGGAAAAAAAAAGAGAAGGAAAAGTGAGAGACGGGTCACAACATGATTATTATTATGTTTATTAATTTCTCACTTATTAGGTTTACCTAAATGCAAAAAGAGAAATGTCGACGGGACCTGAGCCTGGAAAAAATTCGGTTTGAAGAATATATGAAAACTATGGTTGGACTTGTTACCAGGCTCGTCGGTAGGGTCCCGTTTTAAAAATAGATGCGTAAAAATTTAGGCGGCACGCCGACCCCAAATTTCAAAAGAGACAAACCAAATATGTGTGTCCCAGGTTTGACACCTATATGCGGATATGCAGTTCCTGGGTTAACTGGAAGGGTTCCCCCATTTAGCATGGCTTCCACTATATACATATTTATTTTGAGGGAAATCGGTACGCATGGACAAGTCATTTGATATACCTGAGTGTACGTGAATTGCCTCACTATATACCTCATATGGATAGTATGTGTGAGAGAGAATTAGATATAATCGACGTACGTGAACAAGTTCCCATGCTATATACCTCCCGTCATGACTTCGGTTAAGCGGTACACTACAGGGAAACCGTTCGATATATATTGAAGGTACTTGGCCAATGGAAGGTTAGAATCATATCGCTTAGGCTAACTGCGACCTGTCGGACCAGTGCCCATCTAGTTACGGGACAAAATTTGGTCAATAAAAATGCCCTTTGGTGATGTTATGTGTATCATGCATGATTCTCAATTACTATCTTATGGAGAAAGCTATTTATTGATCTTGCCAAACAGGGGGATGATGTATAAGAAATAAATCAATACTAAGCATGGATATATGAGAGTGAGTGGTGTGTGATAAGTGTAAATGATCATGGATATATACAAGTGGAGGTGTGTATTAGTGACACCTAAGCATGGATTTCTAAGTGGTTTATATGACCCTAGGTGAACATGGTATGAAGTATAGATGGAGAATTTCAACAAGTGTGTGATTAGTAGCATAAGCATGAGGTGTGTATGTACAGGAAATAAGGAGAGAAAAAAGGAGAACATACAAATGGGGGTATACTCACACAAGAAAATAAAAACACCCATGTAAACAGAGTCTAGCCCTTTTATGTAAAATAGATCCTTAGTGGAGTCACCACTGTGGCCATCCCAGGAGAATCTTTGAGGGGAAGGGGGTGGAGGATCCATTGAAAGATTTCCGTCTCGCGCCCTTTTTCGGGCCGCTTCGGCCGTCATCGGTGTGGGGTAAATGTAAAAAGATGGAGCTGCAAGCCTATTTTGTACAAAACATGCAAAGTAACATGTTGCCACTTTGAGAGAGCGCCATCAAGGACAAACTTATGCATACGAAACCAATAGATCGAAGGTTCAGGAGCTAAGGTACGGAATGGGAAGGTGTCAAGCACCCATCCCTACCTTTGGGTCTCTCATGGGCTAGTGTTATTGTTTTCCCTTATTTCTCCGTGGAGTGTGTGTGTGTGTGTGTATATAATGGAGATTGGAATTGTTCAACTCATACCATGGGAAAGGTAGAGTGAGGTCATCCATAGGAACGTTCCCAAAATAATATATATTAAAAATACGATTTGTGCGTTTATCGTGACATTAATAATTATTATGAAACTATAATATGTGTTGGATGAAACACAAACAAGCATACTATGTAATACAAGATTGTGATAAATGTGGAAATGAAAGATTTTAGGAAAATTGGGGAATTTGTGAAATTGAGAAAATTAAAAATTTGGAAAATTGGACTCGAGTCTCGAGTTTTAATTCGAAATGCCTACGTAGCCTATAAAGGCATCAAAGTCCACGTAATTCTAATGAGGCATGAGGGTGGGGTTTATCCCATAAATCCGAACGAAATTTTATTATAGATGTGTGTGTGTAGAAAATGTGTTTTTGTTTTTTTGAAAAAGTGCGACGAATAATTCCGTTTGGAATTTATGGGCATAACTCTCTTTTTTTGTTTTGCTTTTTTTTTTATAGAAAATAAAATATGTGCAATATACTAATAACAATGTAGATATTAATGTGTATGAACTAAAGTAGGAACTAGATTATGAATCTAATGAAATTTATGCAAAAATAAGGAATTTAAAGAGAGAGGGAAGAAATTGGACCTCCTTTGAAGCTTGATCTTTGATCTTGGATGAACTCCCTTGAATGTGAGATGAGTGTTGGATGAGAGAGAATATGATTTTACCAAATTGGGTATGAAAAGGATGGGAATGTAAGCTTGAAAGGAACTTCACATGGGGAACTTCACAGATTTCGAGAGAATGTTTCTCAGATCATTGATGTTAATGGATCTCTGGTGTTGGTGTGCTTGGTAGTGAGGTCATACCCTCATTTTATAGGGTTATGGGGTTATCAATCATAACTTCCTTTGTCTTGCCTATCGACAGGTGATCCTAGGCACATTTCCGATAGGCAGGGATCTAGACCTACCAATTGGCAGTCTCGTACAGATCTTCTTGGAAAAAATGGTCATAGAACGTTATCCATTGGTCCAAATTATGCATGGGTTATACCGTTAGAAATGTACTTCAGATACCTTTAAGAGTCCTTAGGGACAATCCGAGGTTCGTGAGTTGACTTTGGGTCTAATGTAGCTCGAAAGCACACGTCGGTCCTTTGGACGGGATATCGTCCGACAGAAATGGACTGTTCATCCGCATGGTAATTTAAAATCGTGCATGGGGTAGACCGTTGGAAAGGTTAGGAGATGTACTTCTCCATTCCAAAGAGTTTTTCTTAGTTCGAATGGTTAACATTGGTCAATCGGGGCTCAAAATCTCCGGGTGACCTCTCGGAGTAAAACAGATAATTCATCCGTACCATAGGTCATAATCATACACGGGATGAACCGTTAAAAAGGGTATTCAGTTCCCTTAAGATATTCATTTAGTCTTGTTCCAGCTGAAGAGTTGACCTTAGTCAAACGAAGCCCGGTGGCCTTCGAATCAATTTTTGGGGGAAAACTTATCATTTTTTTGAATGGTTATGTTGTTTCGCGCACGGGGCAGACTGTTGGAAAGGGGTTTCAGTGCCCTTTGAAGATTCAAAGAGATTTTTCTCTGATGGTGAGGTTGATTAGGGGAAAATTAGGTCCTGAGAGCCTCCAGTGGCCTCTAGATCGGTACTCGGAGTGCGACCTAGGGTTTATAGTGAAATGAAGAGGTGCTAGGGACCTAAGGAGAGACTTATGGGGTCCTAGACTTTGGTGTCTACAGCTAGAAGCATCAACCATCAGGGGCCATTCATCTAGACATGACAGGTTTCTCGAGTAGGTAAGTTATAGGATCCATTCCGGACATAAGTTTGATATGAAAAGCAAGCATATAATACTGTAATTTTTGGGTACCCAAACAAGGGCAACACATGCTTTCTCCAAGGCAGTGTAGTTAACTTCGTACCTGACCAACTTACGACTGGCGTAGTAGATGTATATCTCTTTGCGAAACTCTTCAAGGTATTGGGCCAACAATGCCCCAGCTACGGTGTCTGTTATGGTCAAGTATAGGAGTAGGGGTAGACCAGGTTGTGGTGATAAGAGTACAGGAGGTTGAGTTAGATATCGCTTGATTTGGTCAAAGGCCTACTGACAAGCTTCGTTCCAACCTTAGTTGAATCCTTTAGGAGGAGTTTGAAGATGGGTTCATAGATAGAAGTCAACTGGTTGATGAACCGACTAATATACTATAACTTTTCAATGCATCCTTGGACTTCTTTCTCCCTTTCGGGTGGTGGCATTTCGAGTATGGCTTTCAGTTTGGCAGGGTCTACTTCAATCCCTTTTCGCTAACCATGAATCCCATGATCTTTCCTTTGGTAAAGAAAAAAACACATTTATGTGGGTTGAGTTGCATTTGGTATCATCGTAGTCGCTCAAAAAACTTTCAGAGAGAGGGAACATGACCTTATCGAGTTTTATAATTAATAATTATATCATCCACGTAGCCCTCAACTTCTTTATGTATCAAATCATGAAAGATAATTATGGCAACCCTCTGGTAGGTAGCCCCTACGTTTTTTAGACCAAATGGCATAACGGTGTAACAAAATGTTCCCCAAGGGGTTATGAATCTGGTTGTATCGGACAAAACCATCAACAAATTACTTGAGAACATGATTGGTCATGTTGTCCACAATCATGTCGATATTGGGTAGTGGGTAATCATCCTTCAGAGAGGACGTATTCAAATCTCGATAGCCAATGCACATGCGAACCTTTCCTTTGGATTTCAGCACGAATATGATGTTGGATAGCCATATTAGATATTCGATCACACGAATGAAATCTGCGCTCAACTGTTTGACCATTTCTTCCTTAACATTGAGTGACCATTCCCTGCAGAGCTTTTGTAATTTCTGTTTGACCAGTTTTCATTCTGGGAGCGTTGGAATCTTATGTTGAGCTATCTCAGGATCAATGTCGGGTATGTTATCTTAGGACCATGTGAAGATGTTCACAAATTCCTTCCGTAATTCCTCGAGTTGGGCACACTCTTGCTCGTCAAGGGTAGATCCTATCCTAATCTCGTGCAGTTAGCTACTAGAATTGAGATTAATAATAACAGTTTCATCTTCATTAAATTGAATGCGGTTATGCTGTTTGTTATTAACCTTATTAAGATTAGTTAAGAATTGTTCATTTGCAAAATCATAATCATCAAGAGTTTGATTAGAGTCAAGACAATTAATGTAAGGCATAGTAAGATACTCAAAATCTTTATTTATTTTATTATTGGGAAAAATAGCGTTGAGAACCTCATCGAAGGAGGTCTCAATTACATTATGATTAGAACAAGGAGGAACAACAAAAGAAGGGGAAATGGGAGAAACATCTGGGTTAGGTTGTATTTCAATAGGTGGAATCAGCACAACATTCTAGTTGATGAGAGGTGGATCAATAACTTTGATCCGGCGGGATGGATCCGATGATGTAGGGCTTGAGTGAACCATGTAGATTGCCAGCCCTAGTGTCTATAGATTGAATGAATCCTCGGAGTCACTTACCTCAGAATCTTAGGTAGAAACTATAATCTTCGGTTAAATATGATGCTGGGAACCTCCATCCCATGAGTAACTGTCTTGGAAAAAGATCTCCATTCCTAGTTTCATCTTCTTGTTTACATGATCATACCATGGTTCAGGTTAGCTGTAAAAGGGGAAATCTTCACCCTCTTTGATGAATCTTTCGTTCAAGGAATCCCTTGAGACAGTCTTGGTACTTTCTATCCTTCTCTTCAATTGAGGTTGGCGGATCATTCTGAGTTCCTCTATTGATGGTTGATACTCAGTCCATAAGGAAGAAAGGTTTTCTTCAACACTATGGGCTCTAGTTTTCCCTGTTATTATCTTCCCAGTCCGAGAATAATGTGCATGTTTTTTATTATCTAGATCATATTGATGTTGCCATAAGGGTTGTGTTCTGGATAGACTCTATCTCTGAAATCATCCCCTTTTGAGAGAAAAAGTAGTTCGACTCGAAATATGGATAAAAGCATATTATTTTCCCCATGCTATATTTTTAGTACCGGATTTCTGGTGCTTGTATGCTCAGTGTTATCATCGTCACCCAAGATGGTGATGACCTGCCTATTGGCGAAGAACTTCAGTTTCTGATTGAGGGAAGAACACACACCCTTAATATTATGGAGCCATGTTCATCCGAGAAACAGATTGAAATAAGTCAGGATATTGATGACCTAGAATCTAGTAACGATATTTATAAGGTCAGCCCTTATTGTAAGATTTATGGATCCCATTACTTCCTGACGATTATTATCATAAGTACGCACCGTAACAGAGGTTGGAGCAAGGTAACTTACTTTCGGTCCCAGGCAGTTGAGGGTTCTCAACTGGCAAACATTAAGAGTTGATCCATTATCGACAAGCGAAAGTAGAGCGGTCTTTCCCATTACTTCGACAACGATATTGAGAGCATAGTTGTGATTTGGTCCAAACATATGGATTTCTTCTTCAAAGAAAGATAGCATTTTAGTAGAGGTTAGATATCCGACCAGATTTACTGCTTCTTCTAGCGTGATGGAAGGAGGGACTATGGTCCTAATAAGTAGTTTGATCAAGGCATTTCGGTGCAGCTCGGAAGACATAAAAAGTCCCCATAGAGTGATGTTAGCTTAGGTTTTTTTCAACTGATTGAGGATCTTTCTCTCCTCGAGGGTAATTTTTGGCATAAGAATTTTCTCAACACCTTTTCCCTTGTCGATCACTGATGATTACAGGTTTAAGACCAGGTAATACCTCCCTGATCTAGTCATATGGTTCACAAAAGAGGGGGAAAACAAAAACCCCATTTCCTCATCTATCTTGGGATATTCGGCCACCTTGTTAATCTCTCCTAGAATGTCCTCAAATGATATCATTCTACATATACTGACTATTGGTCTAGTCTTGTCAGGGCTTTTCTCTTCATCTGAACTATCGAATTTGTCTCCCCACCTGGTGACAATGACATAATCCTTCCACGAGAAGTTAATACACTCCAAAACCTCAATGGCCTCTTCATATAGACCTTCCCACTCAATGGGGAGATGTATAAGCGAAGGGACAAGGAACCCTTATAGTTTCAAAGCATCAAGTAGCTCATAAATACTATAAATTTCATCGGTTTGTTGAAATAAGTCTACCATGATCTGGAAGACATTATCTAGGATGACTTTTTCGGTAGGTACCACCCAATTATCTGACTCTTGAGACAATTTTCGATCTTCTAAGAACATCGTACTAAATCTCTAGCAGTCAATAGTCATTTTCGAGGGAAATTTTAGTCCAAACACTAGAAGCTAGTTCAATACTGCTGATAATTCCATATCTTCCCCCCGGGAAAGGGTACGGACAATAATGCATGCTCTTGTAAGGAGTGACAGTGCCTGATCGATAAAATAGGTAGGATGTAGGGAAAAAATATGGGCAAACTTGGAGGGGTTTACGAGAATATATGGGTATGATGAGCGACTTACTAGGTACGATCTGGGTAAATGGATCAAATTTTGGATCTTCTTCTAGGAAGATAACATTTTTATGATTTGGGAGTGGATTGTGGATAGTGTTTGGTTTAGGATTCGTTGGTGGGATGATGACACCCCGTTCAATCAGACCTTGGATTACATTTCAGATATGGAAACACTGATATGTGGTATGACTAGTATTTTGATGGAAATCGTAATAGGCATCTGGTTTTAAATTTATGGGAAGTGGGTTTAGTAAATGACGAGGGTCCAATGGCTTGATAAGATTTCGTCTTAAAAGGGGTTGGTAAACTTTAGAAAAGGGAGCGTGAAACTCGATATATTCCTTAATGACTAGGTTAGGATGGCTATCTTGTGCCCATGAAGTGGCATACTGAGAGATGTTATTGATGGTTGAAAGTGAGGTATTTGTAGGCTTTTCATACTTTTTGGGAGTGAATTGTCCAGATACTTTATTAGGCACAACTTCTTGTCTTGGAAATACTTTCTTCAATCTCCACTCCTGCTTCCCGAAGGGATCGGAAATAGGAGTAGTACTATCCTCCCATCGTTGCTCAGATATGGGATAATAAGTTCTTCTCCACAATACTGACTTGCTCCTCTTTAGAAGGTCGATTGGTCATGGAGGTTGCTTTCTCTTTCCACCTTGGTATGAAGTTACTAACATATTTCTCGGGATTTTATTTGAGAAGTTCTAAATCGCGACGAGTAACCTCCAACTTCTCATTATACTTGTACCGTGACATGGATTCACGAGCAACATCCTCCCAATTAAGAATTCTGGACTCCTCGAGAGATAAGAACCAGTGAAAAGCACTGTCCTTCAAAGTCTGTTGGAATATTTGGGCCACTATTTCCTCGGATGCACCTAGGAGAGTCGTGGATCGGTGGTAACTTCGAAGATGGACAATTGGGGTTCCACTACCACCGAACTTCTCAATGTTAGGCATCTTAAACTTTTCCAACAGCCTTTATTTAGGATAAGCAGACATATGGGTGTAATCCATGTAGTTTTCAGAGATTTGAACTTGGTCAAACTTCTTGGTCAACATCTTGAGGTCTTTCTTGACCTTATTCAACTCTTCTTCATTCAGATCAACGGTCATGGGTAGGTTAGCCCCTGACTGGGCAAGATTTGGTATAGGGAGCTGAGTTCGCAGTGAACCATTAGTAGGATGGGCATGTGGAGCGTGCTGGTATTCTTTGGGAACCCAGATAGGCTCAGTTACAGGCGGACCCATAGCGCGAGGGAAGAAGACCTTGTGCTCTTCAGGAATAGGGACCCAATTTTGTTGCATTTCATGAACCTCGATTTGAAGATTATCAATCTTGGAAGTGAGTTGGGCTAAAATCATCATCATATTCGGTTGCACATTCGGTAGTTGGTCAATGTTCTCAATGGAATGCAGGTGAAGGTGGATTCTGAACTCAGAAGAACTAGCGAGGGAACTGACGGAGCCTCAGGGCAGTTTAACGGAAGACCGAAGCCAATAGGGAGGCACGCCAAAGGACGGGTATGCGATTGACCTGAGAAGGAAAATGATTCGAATTTATTTTTTGAAAGAGAAGAAGGAAAGTCTTTTATTATTGGGGGAAAATGTTTTTTTCTTTTTTTGACATTTTTGGAAAAGATGAGGACAAAATATTTTTGGGTAAAAAGGAGAAAAAATGATTTTGACGTTTATGATAAAAGGAAGGAAAATGCTTTTGGAATTTTTCCAAAAGAGGGGTAAAATGTTTGTTACACTTTTGGTAAGGAAAAATGAGAAAAAAGGTCTCATCATGATTATTATTTATTATTATGTTCGCACTTGTATTAGGCTTACCTAAATGCAAAAATAAATGTTGGACGAGACCCGAGCCCGAGAAAATTGGGTTTGAAAAAAACCGAAAACATAAAACATAAAGCATAAAACCTGGTTAGACTTGTTTCCAGGCTCATGGACAGGGTCCCATTTTAAAAAAAGATGAAATCGTGCGAAAATTTGGACGACATGCCGACCCATCATTCGATAGAGTTTCGGGTAGTAACCGACAAACTAAATATGAGTGCTCTAGGTTTGACGCCTATATGAGGGTATGCATTTGTTGGGGTAGTTGGAAGGGTTCCCCCTTTTGGCATGACTTCCACGATATACGTCTTGCTTTTAAGGGCAATCAGTACGTGCGGATAAGCCATTTGATATACCTAAATGTACGTGAATTTCCTCACTATATACCTCGTGGTGATAGTACGTGTAAGAGTGAATTGGATATACTCAACATACATGAACGAGTTCCCTGCTATATACTTCCCATCATGTCTTCGATCAAGCGTTACGATGTGGGGGGAACCGTTGGATATACGTTGAAGGTAATTGGACAATGAAAGGTGAGAGTCATATTTCTTAGGCTAACTATGACCTGCTGGACCAGAGCCCATCACAAAGTAACCCCCCAGTTACGGGACAAAATTTGGTCAATAGCCATGCTCTTTGGTGTTGTAGTGTGAAAACTACATGATTCTTGATTCGTATATTATGGAGAGAGTATTTTATTTAGCATGATCAGGATTATACTAATGGGGGAGAATCCACAAGTATAAAAAGTAAATCTAGCGTGGTGTATGAAGATTATACTAAGCATGGATATGTGAGTGTGAGTGATGTGTGACTATCTATGAGTGAGTGTGTGGTAGTGAACCTAAGCATGGATTAACTACAAGTGGTTTGTGACAAGTTTGAGTGAGCCACTACACCAAAAATAGTAACCTGGCACGGTTTAAAATCGTGCTAGAATCAGGGTTGCCAGATTTTCTGGCACGGTTTAAAACTGTGCCAGATTGCCCAATCTGGCACGCTTTTGGCACACTTTTAAACCATGCCAGATTTTCATGGCACTACTTTGGCATGCTTTTAAATCGCATCAGATATTGAATCTGAAACGCATTTGGCACGGTTTTAAATCATGCTGAATTTATATTTTCTAACCCTCTTTTGGCACGGTTTTAAACCGTGCCAAACTTTTCAATTAATAAAAAAAATTATTATTTGAAAACAAACCTGGAAAATCAACGAGTTCCAAATCTGGTAGGAAAATATTTATTATTTACAAAAAAATCAAGAAAATTCACAAGTTGTGAATATGGCACGATGTTGATAAACTAATGTACATACAAACTTCAAAATATTACAAGTCTTAATAATTGACAGAAAAAAAATGGGCAGAATTTGCTCTATTTTCTGAACATTCGAAAACCTGTTAATATAAAACCTATGAAATGTAAAGCTCGCACGACCATAAAATTTAACAATAAAATTATAAAAGCCCGCACGACCATAAAACTAAATAATAAAATTATAAAAACTCGCACAATCGTAACACAAAAAATCAAAATCCTAGATGTCAACAACATCATATAAAAAATCTTCATGTTATAAACATTGTCCTCTTCATGTGTTCCACGTGGATAAAAACGAATGATACAATTTTATCCTGCAAAAAATAGGATAAAAAAATGATATCATTAATAAAATAATTTGAAAAATTGAATATACTTATCGTCATACTTACAAATTATTATCATATTCTCAAACCGAGAATCCCGTGACCACGCGATTAGTTCCTATGAATTACATTAGTCCCACGCAAGGTGTTCGTGCCTCTTACGGGACCATTTGGGAGTTGTTTTCGATTTTCGCCCTCTAACAACATGTTTATAAGCCTAAGTAAAAATATTTTCAAATTATCATCATATTCTCAAACCTGGAGTCCCGTGATCATGTGATCAGTTCCTACGAGATACATTGGTCCATTGGGAGGTGTATGTTCCTCTCACGGGGTTGTTTTGGGTTTTTGACCTCTAACGGCATGGTTTTAAGTCTAAGTTTAGATATTTTCAAATTATCATCCTATTTTCAAACCGGGAGTCCCGTGACCATGCGATCAGTTTGTACGAGTTACATTGATCCCGTGCAAGGTGTTCGTGCCTCTCACGGGGTCGTTTGGGGGTTGTTTTGATTTTTCACCCTCTAACGTCATGTTTTCAAACCCAAGTCTAGATATTTTTAAATTATCATTTTATTCTCAAATCGAGAGTCCCATGACCACGCGGTCAGTTCGTATGAGTTACATTGGTCCCGTGCGAGGTGTTCGTGCCACTCACGGGGTCATTTGGGAATTATTTTAGGTTTTCGCCCTCTAACGACATGTTTTTAATCCTAAGTCTATAACTTGAGCATACTTGTCTTTTGTATAACTAGAAGTCCAATAAGAACACGGCTAGTTCACACACGTTACAATGATCCGTGTCGAGGTGTCTATGCCTCTTTTCGATCCAGTTGGTTCTATTTTTTAGATTTTACCCTTTAACGCTTTATTTTTTATCCTAAAAATTACGTTTACTTTATCCAAAAAATGATGTTTCTCTATGTAATTTTCTCACTTTTACACTTAATTTAACCTAAAACTTACTTCTATTAAGTAGGCGAATTGTTTAGTAATCAACACCAGGACATGAAGCCCTTGCCTTTTCAAAGTTTGGGACTCGTAAATTGTAGGAATATAAGTAATTTATGAATCTTTTGTTCTTTGCTTTCCTAGTTTGCCCTCGTGTTCCGGTGTACATAAGGATAATACTTATGTTGAAACCAAGTGACATTTTGAATCTTAATTAATTAAATTTAGTGAGAAGAGAAAAAGTAATTACCTTAAGGGGCAAGGTTTTGTGAAACGCCAAGACAAATATATTTGTGTTCACTAATGTCGAGGGTGAAAAGGAACAAAGCATATGAAACAAAGAAGGTGTAGAGAGAGATTTCAATCTCTTATTGGTAGAAAATGAGTCTTTACAATGAGTTCCGTCGTATAAAACAAACAAAAAATGAGAATAATTGATTCTTATAATCTCACACGAAGGCGTACAATTTAAAGTGACAATGACATAGTATTTTGCAATTTGAGTAGGAGATAAGATAAGAAAATGTTCCTAGAAATGCAAAAAAGTCCAAATAGAATAACTCTATGTTCCTAGAAATACAAGACAACTATAAATTGAAAAGAAAAAAGTGGACAATAAACTATAAAGAAAAAATCATAACAGACAGCCATGAGCAACAATTCAAAGATTATCACTATTTTCAAGTTGTCTGGCCACAAAAAATTCAAGTAAACTACGCCTTTTTTCTTTCATTTTACTTCAATTACCTTCTACAAGTGGATAACAAGTCGAATGCAAAATGATAATAGCAATTATAGTAGTAATAAAATATAAAAACAATCACCTATATAAGCACTATTAAGCTTAGCCCTCAAATTTTAAACATTTGGTTTGTATCTTACTTACTTATCGTTGATGTCATATGGAGAGGAAAAATCTTCTCATTTTTCAAAAATCCCTAGTCAACATAAACAACGGTAAGTCTTTTATTCTCTCTTGGGTTAAGTTCGTGTCCCCCCTACACCCCTGGCCATAAGCATAACTCCATAACTGACCTGGAAATTCTCAATGCCTTCAAAATCTCATAAAAACCTCCCAAAGTCCATGTTGTCATCACTGTCTAGTGGCTCCCCCTCCTCCTTTCGGGGTAAAACTCAACTCAGATGGCATGAATCTTAGTTCTCCTAAACCTGCTGCCATTGGAGGTCTATTTAGAGATCATCATGTTATGTTATTGGTGACTATTGCAAGAAAATTAACAACCATGTTGCATTTTATGCTGAAATGGACGCTGTCATCACTGGAATTGAAATTACTTGGACTCAATATAGATTAAAAATTTCTACCACTGATTTCTCCCTTGTCTCATCCTAAGCATATTATAGTTAACACCTTATGTGCTAAAGTGATGCTCAAGCATATGATTGAGAGAGTCAACTCTAACTCTCTAGTGATGCTCTACTCTTTTTGGCTTTATGAGCTGATCCTTAGGCAAATGATAAGTGGTAAATTATGTACCACATTGATGTTTAAGTATTTATATACCTACTTAAGTCTTTATAAAATGAGTTTACATCTGATGTTAGTGATCAAATGGTGTGCGTACTTATTACTACATATGCAACACACACACGACATGTATTGAAATCAGGAAATTGAAAGATTAACCTACCATAGGACTGCAGATTCCTCCTCTCACATTACTCTACTTCCAGGTTTCAATTTTTTCAGACCTTCGTATTTTCCAGTAAGTCGAGGCAGTGGTATTGGTAGTCATGAAAGACACTATGAATGATGCAATTTTTACAAGAAACCCCTTAAACTATTTTTACTTTCTCTTAATAATGAAAATAAAAATAAACACTGAACTATGCATTTTGTTGCAAAAACTCATTGTGGGTAAGCTAAAAGGTTCCCACAGGGAAGTCTGTGCAATAAGAGAAGTTTCTAGCAAGTTGAATGATACTTTTTGAACTTTCTCCTACAATATTTCTACCTAAGAAAACAAAAGAAAAAGGACAAAAAGAAATGAAAAATAGTTTGTAATAATTATCGCGGTATCAATTGAACCTGATAGTACCTTATTTATTTCTGTATGAAAATCTATATCTTCATCAAGGTCAGAACTAACGTCCCCCAAGGAAGAATCTAGAAGGGCTTCGGAATAACTACTAGAATGTCGACGACAATGTCTTTTTAGACTTGTCCAACACTCCCTAATTGTGAATATATTTAATTTTGAAGAGGAAAGAACTCGATCCTAATCATTATGAGAAAATAAACGATTCCCTCGATAACCAGATAACATATAGAGTCCAGGTGAAGACTTCATTACTCAACCCATTATTCATCCCTTGGCATAAAAGAAACAAACAAAGAAAGAATGAAATATATATTTTTTTTATTATGATGCTTTGGTTTAATATGGTTAAGACGCGCATTTTTCATTTTTCATCTATATGGGTAAGACAAGAGCATCTTTCATTTTTCAAGCATTTAAACTTTAGGCCATTAAACTATATGTAATAAATTCATATTATTGCTGACTAAAACAAAGTTGAATAGTTTAGGACTACTCTGAAAATTAGAAAAAATTTACTACTATTAAAGGCATATACATTAATATAACATACTGTGATAGCATATAATGTCTGTGTAAATATAAATGAGGATGAATCTTTTACTGGCACAAAAGTTGAGGAAACCCATTTTATGGATGAGATGAACTAAGGACCAAATGAGGAGGGAAATTTAACCTGATATGGAAAATTCAGATAAATTAATTAGCTCTGATTCAAGTTCAATGTCTGGTGAAAAGCAGTGTAGTCCATGAAGAAAAAAAAATATCCTCGATTGCATTTAAACCTGAGAGGGACATGGCAAATCCAATTTTGTGGGATAAAGATAAGTTTTTCCCAATCTTCTTTTTTCCCTACTACAATGCCAACTCTTTTAAAAAACATGTAACCATCATTTGTAAATGACGCATTAATGGGACTTATAATAGGGTGTCCAATTTATCTGCCAAGCTTCTTATAAATGGGACTGAAGAAGTTATAAGGTTACATAAACACCATAAAATGTATGACAATATCTAAATGATTATTAGATACATAAACACTAGTTGATGAATATACTAGGTCTAATTTTAAAATTACAACATGTGCATATCTACTTACCATACGCATTGTGCACAAACAATTTTAAACAACTTTGTGTTTTCATGTCCCATAGCCTAACTGTCCTTCCATTGAAGATGAAAGCAGTAGTTGGATGTCAATAAAAAAATTATATTTTTTGTTTATTAAGTCTATATGGAAAGTTAGATAAAATTTCGAGATATCATAGCAAATAATAGAAAAATGTATCTACATGGGTAATTAAATGTGCTTGATTTATTGACCGAAGTATTCGAGCTAGGTTTTACTTAAAGAAATTCAAGTAATAGACTATTACATACATATGGGTAATACACTCATTGATTCTTTACAAGATGAAACACCTACATACATACTGTAGAACCGCTTGAATCACATCATACATACATATGCTTCAATCTTCATTTTTAATCTAACCAAAAGGCAAATTCACTTTAAGCTCAGATAAATTACTAAATCATACTAAAATAGTATAAAACAACCAAGTTATTCAAGTTCGTTCCGTATTCAATTGCTTAAAGGCTCGTTCAACTTTGGTCTGTGAGACAAACTAGTCAATCTAAACAAATTTATGATCTCGTTAAACTTAGGCTCGGGTTAGCCTGCCTCGTTTATAATCCTAGTGCAAATTACCAATCTATATTTTACTTTTAACATAATCATATGTGCAAGTCAGCAAGTGTGAAACTTTTGCTAAAAAAATCTTATTAGCTAAAGGAGAAGGGAAAAAAACAACTTACCCATATATAGAGCCCCTGAAATCTATATAGTCCCATATATAGAGCTTATTGCTTGATATAGATTTTTCTTAATTTACATCAAACATCCTTATGAAAAGAAAAGAAAAAAAAATCACATGAAATATCTGATGGAATGAGTTCTCACATTCTTAATATAATCTATCAACTTACCCATATATGTATATGTTTTTTAGAGATCAATCCCTAAACCCGAATAACCCTAAGGTTACCAGATTAAATTTATAAAAATTAAATTATTCAAAAGTTTCAATTATGAATCCCACAAATAGAATATACCAACATGGACTCATAAAAAATCCAAATTCATACAAAAGAAAAAAAGAAAAGAACAGACAAAATTACCTATGTGGACACCAAAACCTGATAACTAACTGGAAATTTCTCAAGCCGATTCAATGCATCAACACTTCAATCTTCCTCAGGTCCCCCTCCGTCAACTGTGGCTGCATCCGCCTCTTTTTTCACCGTTTCAAACAGCTCAACCAACTCCCTCTCCATCTATATAAAAAATATATACATACATATCTATTCAACACAAATAAACTTAACAAAACAAAAATAGGTATTTAAAACATAAAAATAACAACAGACATATAAAACAATATTACGAATATACAATCCATTGAACCTTTGGAAGATCGATTTGGGGATTGTAGAGATGTGAAGGACAATAGTCATTCGCTTTCATAAAGAAAGCCCTAATTTTTGGAGTGGAGAATGTCTATAAATTATAATTAATAGTTGTTTACCTCCTTATGCGCTAATGATTTTTTTTTTAACTTCTATGATGAGTCAACTAAATCCCAACAAATACTAGGAAATTAAAGAAAAAATTAGAAACATATAATTAACCTAGTTATTAAAAAATATTAAAAGATGTATTAGTTAGATAGATTTATGAAAACTGTAACCATATTCCTTCCACTTTGAATTTAAACGAAACTTAGGTAATAACAATGCTATAGAGAGAGAGAGAGAGAGAGAGAAATAGAGAGATGGAGTGGGAAATTACCAAACCAGTGTTCATGGGGTTTCTTCTCCACCATAACTTTCTCAGCTGGTCTTCTCCTCTGCAAATTTCTTGAAGGCGGGTTCTTCACGACCTTTTTTAGCAAACGTAGAGAGAGAGAAATGGATTTAGTAAAGTGATAGAGGAGAACACATAGACCTAGTCTTGGGAAAGAGAGAAGTTTGTGTTTTGTAGATAAAGAGAGGGACATAGGAGTCATGTATCCAAAATGGAAAGTAAATTGAGTTTTAGTATTTTAGTTAGCAATAAATTTTGGCACGCTTTAAAACCGAGTCATATTGTAAATAAATAGCGCCAAATTTTGGCACGGTTTTAAACCGTGCCATATTCTCACAGTGTCAGCGTGCTAGATTGGCATTTTTTGTGTACTGAGCGTGGATATATACAAGTGTGATAAGTCGAGGTGTGTGTTAGTGACGCCTAAGCATGGATATTTTAAGTGCAACATGTGGTTATAAGTGATCTTATGTGTAAGTAGTATGAAATATACATGGAGAGTACCTATAAGTGCGTGAGTGAGTAGTGATATAAACACGAGGTAGATATATGCAAGAGATAATAGAGGAAAAAAAGGGAACATACAGGTAGGTGCATACGCACACAAAATAGAAAATGATAACACCCATGCTAATAGAGTCTAGCCCTCTTAAGAAAGTCTCCAGTGGAGTCTCCATTGTGGCCATCCTGATCTCTCCATTTCCTCAGTGGGGGAAAAAGAAGGGGGGAGAAAAAGGTCTCACGCCCTTTTCCTCTAGGAGCACTTCAGTTATCGTCGGTGTGGGGTGAATGTAAAGAGATGGAGTCACCAAACTATTTTGAATAAACTAGGAAAAAGAACATATATCCGCCTCGAAAGAGTGGCATCAAAGACAAACTGATGCTTATGAAACCATTAGTTCAAAGGTTCAGGGGCTAAGTTACGAAATTGGAAAGTGTTAGGCACCCATACCGCCCTTTCGATCTCTCATGGACTTGTGTTACTATTTTTCTTAATTTCTTAGTGAAGTGTGTGTGCATGTATATCGATTGTTATGCTAAAACGATAATATATGTTGGATAAAACACCAATAAGGATCACAAATATAATAAATATTAAAATAATGTATTGGTGAAAAGGAGGCAAATGCAAAAATGGAAAATTGAAAATTTGAGAAAATTGGAAAATTGGACTCGAGTCTCGAGTTTTAGCCCGAGATGCCTACGTAGCCTATAAAGGCATAAAAGTACACGTAGTTCACATGAGACATAAGTTCGGGGTTTATCCCATAGAATCGAATGAGAATTTATTATATATGTGTGTGTAGAAGATGTATTTTTAGTTTTGGAAAATTGTGGTGGATAATCCCGTTGGAATTTATTGGTGTAATCCTCTTTTTTTTTGTTTTTTTTATAGAAAGTAAAGTATGTGCAATATAACTAATAAAGGATTAGATATTAATGTGTATGAACTAAAGTAAAAACTAAATTAAGAATTTATGTAACTAATGCGAATACAAAGAAATTTAAAGAGAGAGAAAGGAGTTTGGACCTTCTTTGGAGAATTGAGGCTTAATATTGATCCCGTATGTGATCCCTTGAATGTTGAGATGTATATTGGATGAGAGAGAAGGAGATTTTGCTAAATTGGGTATGAAAATGATGGGAATGAAAGATGGAAAGGAATTTCAAATAAGGAAACTTCGTTGATTGCAAGAGAAATATTGATGAGATCACTGATATTGATGGGTCAGAGGTGTGCCATGGGAGTGAGGTCATGCCATCTATTTATAGGTTAAGGGGGTGCTAATCAGCATAGACCAATCCCTGCCAATCGACAGGTAACCCTAGACACACTACCGATAGGCAGAACAATGGACCTGTTAATCGGTAGTCTCGTGCAGATTTTTCTAGAAAATTGGTCGTAGAACGCAATCTGTTGAACCAAATCATGCAAGGGTCATACCTTAGAAAGGTAATTCAAAGACCTTTAAAGTCCTTGGGGACGCTCCCGGATCCAGGAGTTGACTTTGGGTCAAATGGGGTTCGGAAGCTCTAGTCGGTCCTTTGGACGGGAGATCGTCAGACGTTAATGGATCATTCGTCCAAACCGTAAGTCAAAAATTCGTACAGGGAGGATATTTGGAAATTTTATGTGAGGTACTTTGACATTCAAAGGAGCTTCGCTCGGTTCGGAGAGTTGACTTTGTTCAACCGGTGCCCGGAAGCGCCCGATGATCTTTCGGAGTAAAAAGGGTCATTCGCCCGTACCGTAAAGATGATTCATGCACGGGGCAGACCGTGGGAAAAGTATTTAGTGCCCTTTGAAAATTCATTCAGTCTCGTTCAAGCTGAATAGTTGACCTTGGTCAAACAGAGCCCGAGAGTGCCCGGTGGCCTCTGGATCAATTTTTGATGGAAAACGAATCATTCGTCTGAACGGCGATGCCATTTTACGCACGGTGTAGATAGTTGGAAAGGGGATTCCAATATCTTCGAATATTCAATGAGCTTTTCCTCTGACGATAGAGTTATTTGGAGTCAAACGAGGCTTGAGAGCGCCCGATGGCCTCTAGATCGGTACTCGGAGTATGACATAGGGTTTGTAGTGAAATGGGGAGGTAACAGGGACCTTAGGAGAGACTTAGGGGGTCCTAGAATGTGGTGCCTACACATAGCATCCTCGAGCTGTCCTCCCAGATTTATATAATTTATCGTGCGCACATTTCTTTAATTCACCCATATATATTTAATACACATATATACGCATAGACATATCACATCTCATACATATATATATATATATATATATATATATATATATATATATATATATATATATATATATATATATATATATATGAGATGTGATATGTGTATGTACAGTCAGGCTCTCCAACATACCTCCTAGCAACATACCTATGAGCATACCTATTTTTTAAATTAGTAACAAAAATAATTTTGAGATGATATTTTTTATAAGGTTTTATGACATTTCACTGTACCCCTCTAAAATAACTCAACTGAAAATAATGTTTTTTATTATTTTTAAAAAAATAGGTAAAAAAGCTGACAGTTTTTACCCTTTAAAACTGTCAGTTTTTTTACCTATTTTTTAAAAATAAAAAAACACGTTATTTTGAGATGAATGTTTTTACAGGGGTACATTGAAATATCATGAACCCATATAGAAAATATCAACTCAAAATTATTTTTTTTACTATTTTAAAAAAATAGGTATGTTTAATAAGGTATGTTGGAGAGCGTGACTATATATATATATATATATATATATATAATCACACCCTTAGAGCTTAACCTCATGCATGCATTCTCTACCAGGCTATCAGGCTCCAGGTACATCACCTACCACTCCTGGTCCAACGGGTCGGAATCTCGCCACTGAACCTAAGTCGCAAACACATAATCGGAGGCGGCCATAGTCTTACATCTGTGGGTCATAACCATACCACATTACCCCACTAGACTCTAAACTCACATATATTGGTCATGCGATAAACCTATGACCTGGGGAACACATCCAACACCTGCTAGTCAATGCTAGGGTTGACCGCCCCCTATGCGCAACCTCCAATGATAGAATCCATAGAGTAGTTATGTTCCACATATATCAATCACAAAGATATATATATATATATATATATAGAGAGAGAGAGAGAGATTGGCTTAGGTAAGGTCTTGATTTGCGGTCCACTTATGCGGTCTTAAAATAAGACCTCCAAAATGACTTAGCTCCTGTCATTTCATATGCCCGTTCCAATTACATGTTAAACAAACCCCAAATCCCCAGGTAAGGATTCGTTTCTCATCAAACAACTGAGGCCCCTGAACAAAAGTCGTTTTCGCAGTTCATCCCCAAAATAATTCGCACCATCTCTTCCCAATAGCAAATTGCAACAATAAAAACAACACCATCTCTTCAGCCTAGTAAGTATTTTTGTTTTTTTTTCTTAATCCTGGCTAAGACCTAGTTTTTTATATTTTTTTATCATTATTGCTGGAAAAAAAATCTATATATGAAAAGCCCTTGTTTTCTTACATTTTTTTTCTCATTGCGGTTGAAAAATTAATCTAATCGAAAGGCACTAGTGTTTTGAATTTATCATTTTAAGATGTTGTTGCATTATATTATTTATACTGAATCCATTTAATTTTATTTCAGAAAAAATAGAAGATTCAAGTGTGGGATTGAATAAAGAAATACGGATTGACGATGTTATGCAATTTGAGTTTGAAATTGAGAATGTGTGAACTGTGAATGTGCAAACTGAGAATGTGCAAACTGTGAATGTGCAAACTGTGAATGTGCAAACTGAGAGAGATGCGGAGGAAAGTTTCGTGGATTCAAATGTTAAAATACGTCATAATATTTTCAACCCACAAGTAGCAATGGAAATGACACCAAAAAGGGGGGCAAGAGTTCCAAACACTTGATGATGCTTGGAATTTTTTATAATAGATATGCCAAAAAAGATGGATTTAGCTTTAGGAATTCGTCTGTTAAGAGGAGTTGAGTAACAAATGATATCATTAGAAATAATTATGTGTGTTTCAAACAAGGAAAGTATACCCTCATAGCAGATGAAAATAAATCTAGACGACGAGATTCCACTAAAGAGGATTGTAATGCAAAGCTTGCAGTTATAATGTCTTCAAATTCCACATATGTGGTTAGTTTATTTATGGAGGGCCATAGCCACCCATTATCCACCCCACATAAGACACATTTTCTGCAATCTCACTGTAATGTTTCCAATGCCCAAAAGTGTTTAACTGAACAACTTGGTATGGTTAATATTCCCCCAAATCAACAATACAATATTTTGAGAGTACAAGTGGGGGTGGGGGTAGGGGTAGGGGGGTTAGAGAACATTAGTTTCACTCAAAGAGATTTGTACAACGAAGAAAGGAATAGGCATCATGAACTAAAGGGCCACGATGGTGATATGTTTCACGAGTTCTTGAAATTAGAAAAAGGAAAGAATTCGGCTTTTATTTATGACATCGCAACGAATGAGGACCAAAGCAGTAAGCATTATTTTTGGGACGATGCAACTTCTAGAAGGGTTTATAGTTATTATGGTGATGTTGTTATATTTGATACCACATATAATACTAATATGTATGGGATAATAGTTGCACCACTTTTAAGCAAGTATAATGGACTGCAATTTAGCACTTTTTTGTACACAAATTCAGCACTTTTGTGTACATAAATTCAGCACTTTTAAGCAAGTATAATGGACTGCAATTCAACACTTTTTTGTACAAAGATTTGATACTTTAAACTCGGTTATCATGGACAGAAATTCAGCACTTTAAATCGCCATTTAATTCCGCTGGCACGGATCCACATCCATAACCGGTTTAAACGTAGTGGTTCATGTAGACCAAACAAGAATCTAATCCAATCTTAAACCAATTTTCATTCAAACTCATAGTAAACCAAATTTCATTGATAGTAATAAAAAGGTACAAGTACATTCATTACATCCATTGTACACAAAGCATTACAACAACAAACACGGACATTGCACAATATAATTTCTTTTGGTTGTCACATTTCTCATTGAGTTTTATAAATTCCTTCTCTAATATATCAAATTTCTCATTAGCTCTTGCATTCAACTCCTTCTCTTTGGCAACCATTTGCTTTAATTACTCAATTTTCAATGACAACTTGTTATATCCGTCACCCGTTGGCTTGGGAATATCAACCCACTGGAAAAATCTGCAGCAACCAATTTTATAATTGGTACACCCCAAAAATATTCTTCCCGAATTAGCAATTGTCTTTGATGTGTGCAATATAGCGAGATGTCCACAATAAAATGACACATGTGAATTAGTTGAGCCACTTGATGCCATTACCTATTAAAAAATGAGTAACATATAAATGAGTTTGCATTCTTTAAAAAATAATAAGAAAAAAGAGTGCTAATTAAGGACAGATGCCCTATACCTGAGCCAATCTCTCTCTCTCTCTCTCTCTCTCTCTCTCTCTCTCTCTCTCTCTCTCTTTATATATATATATATATATATATATATCACTAGCCCATAATTCCCGAGTCTAACCCTGACTCCCGAATACATAAGTAGTAGTATTATGGACACTAAGCTATTCTACTCCAACTGGTATCTCAATTCTATCAGAAATCCCACACCGATTTCATTAATAATAACTCGAGTGTTATTCACTCTAAAACACCCGTACAATAATACCCGAATTTCATTCCCCACTAACCCAAGGTAAAGATAATATTTTTCCACATTTTTCAGAAGCCCTAAGTCTCATTATGAACTCTCTGAATAATCCAAACCCCAAACGGTCCGCGAAAAAACCCAAACGAACAAAGTATACCCAATAGTAGGTCGGAATCTATTCCTCTTCTTGACCCGAACCAATTTGCCTGCCTATTTGAATCGGCCCTCATGAGAGAATCGATTCGATTAGGGGCAATGGACGGATTAGTTTAGAAGGGATTCATCATCTCCCCAATAAGAAAATAAATATCTTTCACCAATCCAACCTAAGATTACTACTTTCTATCAATTCTAAACATGGTCCAACTCATTTTTAACATCCGAATTCATTCGATAGCAATTCAAATCAAGGGATTCAACCTATTTATTTAAGAATAAATCAATTCCTTAATATTTAATCAAGATTTCATTAATTCACATACTTGTCCTTAAAGATGACATCTTTTTAATATAAATCTTAACAGATTTAACATGGGATTATGTTCAATTTTCTACATAATGATTTCAATCCCAAAATCCCGTTTTACATGTGAATCCCACCCTAAAAATTCATATTTTTACACCAAATTTAATATAAATTATAAAAATAATATAAAATATCAAAGCAATTTAAAAACTTGCCTTTAATCGCAGATAATCTGATTTGTTTACTCTTTAAATCCTCTTCATGTAATGATTCAAGGCTCGTAATTGTTAAATTCTCTTCTCGGGTATTCTTCTTCACTTTCTCTTTAGTTCTCCCTTATATTTTCTCCTATCTCTCAAGTGTGGGTCTTTTGAAATGGTGGAATGGCTTCCCACTCCATCCACCTTCCAAAGTTATATCACAAATTCCAAAATTAGGCTTAGGGTTAAATGCAAAATGGCCCGAATGCTCCTATATGGGTTTTATTTACTCTAAAAAGTCCTCGAAACTCGATTACAACCTCCTGGTATCCAATTCTGACTATCTCAATCCATTAAGGATCATCAGTGCACTCGAAATCACCATCTGAGTCACCCAACATACATTTCCCATCTCATTCTCAACACGCGCGCTCCGAATGAGATATTGTTAAATCTGTCGATTTTACTCACTTTTGACATGTAAAAAATAACACGTTTTCATTTGCTTATTACATAAGTAAATATAATAACACATAATATTAATCCAATATTCGCTAATTAAAATTTATTCAATTCACTTTGTTTTCATAAATTAATTAAATTACGAAAAAACGTATAAATTTAAAATTTCCCAAAATATGGGGTGTTATATTTAAGTTCAGGAGGAGCCAAATGCGGGGCCCGGGGAGAATTTTTGTTGGCTAATTATTACTTTATTCAAACTTATAATTTTTTTCATGACCCCTGAAATAAATTTGATCCATTTACCTCAGCACTAATATATTTTCAATTTATTAACACGGAACAAATTAACAAATAATAATGAGTACATAAACTAACAAGTCAACATTAAATAGACAAACAAAGTTAATTTTTCAAACTAACAAATAATAAAAAATATTTCCTATCTTGCACAAATGACTACATCTGAAAATTGTTAGTTCTCCCAAAAATATTTTTGGCATTGAGTAATAAATTCGAATGATATGCCCCAAGTGTCACCTCGGCTTAGAAACTACAACCTCGGCCAAGACATTGTCGAGGTTGGAAATGCCTTGGATCAGTGACAATAGGCCTCGGCCCTAGCAAGGTCGGCCCTGGTCGACACCACTACAAACCTCATCAAGGGGAGACTGCATGAATCATGTGGGTCAGCAGTTCGTCAGTTCACCCGGGAATGACAACCTCGGCCAGGGGTAGGCCGAGGTTACAAGGAGACTTATCTCTACCAAGGTCAAACCCATCAGTGAATCGTCCAATGTTCCAAGCACATTCCAACTTAACCTCGGCCCAGGACGACCTTAACACCTTACCTCGGCTTCACTTAAGCCGAGACCATAATGGCTCATCTCGGATTGGATGGGCAGCTAAAGCTTACCAACCTCGAACTCTTCCAGGCTGAGGTCATGACCAAGCAAGGAGGTCGAGCACTTATTAACATATGTGTGGACAAGGACACGTGGACACAAATCAGTTTTAACAAATCATTCCCCCCACGTGGGGGTAATATTTCATCATCATTCTCTACATGTGACAGGGACAGATGTCTTCATCATATTGGCTAGACCAACACACACATGCTCATTGCATGCATGGGGGGTACACTACACCCCTGGCACTATATATACTTATCTTCTCTTTCTTAGAAGGGGGATCCCTAAAATTAGCAACCCTAGCTGAAACTTTGTCTAAACACATAGTAGAGAGAGAAAGCTTGAGAGATTGTAACTATGGACATTAGATCCCTCATACAGTGATACATATCATACACTTGCACAGTGGATGTAGGCCTAATTGGATGAACCACTTATATTCCGGTGTGACTCCTCTTCTCCTCCCCTCCTTCTACTATATGTGTATATACCCTTATGCTGCCATTGTTAACATTGAATTGAGCTCACAAACACCTTGAAGGGTTTTGCTGTTTCCAGTATCATCATTTTGGCGCCGTCTGTGGGAATTACTTCCTCCTCTTCAGCTTAACCTCATCAGAGACTCTGGTGGTGAACCAGGACCCACCCCTTGCGTGGAGCTGTTTCACCATTGAAAGAGGTCCTTTAAGGTATTAAGTTCATCTGCTACTTAAGCTCCTTAGTGTTAACATATGGCACCAGAGTTACCACCGCCTCTACCACCGCCTGGGGCGGGGGGACCTAGTTCCAGCCAGGCACCACCCCAGTCTGAAATGGCGGAGGTGGCCGCAGCCTTGAGGTCTTTTGCTGCAATGCAACAAGCTATGCAGGAGCAGTTTGAACAGCTCAGCCAAACTATGACGAGGCCACCTGGAATTTCATCGGAAATGATCACTCCGACTGCTGTCCAGACTCACCCTGACGCCAGGGGACCACTCCAGGCACTAATGAAGGACCTACCTGCACCCCAGCGGAGGAGGGACGTTGCTGACCCTAGGCACTTACGCCTGAGGAGGCAAGGAAACCCTTTCCCGGAGGATAGGTATGATGATCTAGAGGCGAAATATGTGCCGGAAGAATGTTGGGAGCCGTATAAGGTTTCGAATAATACTGTACGACCTCTTCAGCAGAGCCGAGGTTGTGGCGGTCGAAGAGGTGAAGAGGCCCAACAACGAGGATCAGCTTTTGATCGATTGAGCAGAGGGTCAGCCTTTGAGAGGTTGGGCCCCGTAAATGACCTAAGACAAAGGTTATCAAGGTCAAGGAGTGCAGCCGGCTCGCAAAGAGAAGATGGACATCATCGGCCTCACCAGGGCCAACCTCATGCAGAAAGAGGTAGAGACCAGGAAGAGGTCAACAGCCGACGTTGCGCTGCGGCTGGGAAACTGTAATACCCCGTATTTTTGGCTATATATATTTTTGGGATTAATTAATTAAATGAGAATTAATTGGAAATTAATCCGGATAAAATACTAGCGAGATGTGAGTTATTATTTGACTATACTGAGTATATATGATGATATATGAATATTGAATTATGAAATTTGTCGTGAGATTGATATACGACAATTTGGTCATTTTATTGGGACACGTGTGACAGTCGCGTCAGGATATAATTATTTTATTTATAAAAGTGAATTTAAATTCTATTAACCGTATGGTCGTTTTGAGTTCCCCAACACGTCCGGAAGGGTCGAGATAGTCAGAAAACACTAGTCGGGGGTTTAGTTTGGGTCCCGGGGTATTTTTAGGCCATACCGGCAACATAAAGGGTATTTTGGTAATTTTGTATTTTTGGAAATTAAAAGTGACGAAAATTAGTGAAGTAAATCTGATGTGGGTTTGACCCACTAAGCCACTAACCAACCCATGTTAACCCAATAGGTTACGTAGGTTATTAGAATTAGGTTTCTAATTACTTTCCAAAAGAAAACCCTGGCCACCATTAAAGAAAAGCTTGGAGAGAGAGAGATAGAAGGAAATTCTGCAGAAAGAGAGAGGAAATCGTCATCAAAATCAGAGATTGAATCAAGGCAAGTGATTTAATTTACATTTTTATGCAGTGAATGTTTCTTCCATGTTAGAAAGTTTAATAATCATTCTTGTTTGAGAGATAAAGGAAAACCCATGAAATTGGAAGTTGTTAGTTTAATGTTGGATGTAGGTTTGCATGTAGAAACGTTATTGGAAGATTGAATTAAGAGAATTACAAATTTATATGTTATAAAAACGGATTAAATTCTGGGAATTGATGATGATAAATTCTAGGGTTTATGTTCTTGAAAAATTGGGGAAAAGAGTAGAGACTTGTGATTTGATGAGGTTTAGGATGTGTAAATTCCTTAAAAGATGTTAGTATATGACCTTAGTATGTTTTAGGATGATTGGAGACCTTAAATAATTAATTGGACGAATTTTGGTTGAG
The DNA here is from genome assembly GCA_949130495.1 of Sambucus nigra. Classification (NCBI taxonomy): domain Eukaryota; kingdom Viridiplantae; phylum Streptophyta; class Magnoliopsida; order Dipsacales; family Adoxaceae; genus Sambucus; species Sambucus nigra. The sequence continues at coordinate 185,987,211 of OX422213.1, forward strand.
ATTTGAGGGTAGAAATTGGTGAAAAACGAGATAGAAATTTCTGGGCTTGAAACTGGCCACTCGTTAGAAGACCTACCCAGGTCGTTCGAACGAGCTCGTTCGAACGAGCTTCTAACGAGTTGACAGTCTAGGTTCTAATGAGAGTGATGTTTGTTCGAAGTTTTCGTTCGAACGAGATCTCGTTAGAAGACCCAGTTCGTTCGAACGAACTCTCGTTCGAACAGCCTCGTTCGAACGAGACTTCGAACGAGTTGACAGTTTAGGCTTTTTAGCCTGTTTTGATCCCGAGTGCCCCGTAACCTTGTGTATAGGTAGTGATAACCTTTCCTTGATGATTAACTAGTATATTTGGTATGTTTGGGATATAATGAGGAGTCAAACCTAGTAGTGTAGTTTGAACCCAAAGGAGACTATGAAGTAGGACGCGAGTGTCTAATACGATGTGAGCTATTGACGGCCTAATATATTATATTAACCGGGAACATATAAATTGGGTAATATTATATGTTGGTACAAGAATGAGAAATGTACTACACTTAAACTGCGGTGATTACTAAGATGCGTGTTTACTTAGTATTGGTGTATGATTTGTGTGTATGACATACCTACCATACTTGCTATCACGGGAGGTTTGCGTTCGCTTAGGGCCCTCTAATCCTTGTGTTGCCCGGATTTAGACTGGTTACCTTGATGAACATAGGTCAGAGAAAGACTTATTGGGATGTTAATAAGTCCGCTGATCGTGGGAGCGTACTTATGTGCGTGACCCATGTGATGTGACTGTGTTCGCCTCCATTATTTGTGATGTTTTTATCTGTGAACTATTCCTGAGAGATTCGGAATATGTGATCCTTATGTACGTGATGTACCAGGATGGATAGCAGAGTATGCGTGAACCGCAGCTAGTTCTCGGGGTGCTTGTATTGTATTATATTGTATATTGATGTTGTGGGAAATATACACTCTATTATGGGAACTTTAATATGGTATTGTGTGTATAACTATGGAATAACATAGAGGGATAATCTATAACGCGTTGTATTACTTTTGTATGAGAACCTGAATTTACGTTAAGCCCCTATTGATTTGAGATCGTTATGATGCTAATGGGAACCGAGTAATAAGGGTAGAACCTATGGTAGTCTAGCTAGATATGATGTCACTTAGCTAGTAGTTATGTCATTTTAGGTGGGTACTTATGTTAGGAGTGCACAGTTAGACGAGAGGTGAGAATTTCATGTGAGTGCACGTCCTAACATGTACTTTGCATTTAATGTTTTAAATGTTTTTAAAGCACTTGCAGGTTTTTAAAATATCTCCACATTCGGGCTTTGACCCGTTTGCTTTCAAATCTATTTTTACAGGTGCCCAGCCACAAGGACACCATGCATAGGATACTCATTCAGGTGACGAGCTGTAGCTGTTTGTGGAAGCTACAGGGATTTGCTCTTAGACGCTTCTTTCATTTGGATTCCATATTCAGTATTCTTAAGTTGTAGGGAATGTTGCCCAAATTCTGTTAGAGACTTTTCCGTTTCAGTTTTCAGACTTGGTATTGATTTAGTATTCAGTATTTAGTTTAATTATTTCAGTTTGTGGATTTGTAGTGAGGAGTTTTCCTCCAGACTTTAATTACATTATGTGATGGTTACTCTATTTACTTCGTTATGGTGAACGGTGTTATTATTATTCATTACACTTGTTGCATGTTAATCAGACTTTAATTAAAATTTGACAACTTACTTTTTAAATACTAGGTGGTTAGTAATCATTAAAATGTTTTCGACAGTGATGCTATTAACTGGACCAACTTGGCATTTTGAATTAATTTAATAAAGGAGTAGCTACCCGGTATTTAATTAGTCGGGGTGTCACAGGAACCCTCAGTCCACCCCTTGGAGGTGGCTGGGGACAACCTCGGCCAGGCCAATGGTAGAAGACCGTGGAATGACTCTATCCAACGTCTCGAGGAGAAGATAGGAGACCTCATTAAGAGTCGAGACCCATTGTAGAGAGGTTTCTCAGAGGGCTCACCCTTTGTGACAAGGATAGTGAGCTTCCCAACCGCTACTAAGTTTAAACCGCTCGTGGTGTCTCCCAAGTATGACGGTAGCACCAACCCTTTACATCATATTGAGATGTATCAGTTAGAGGCGGACATCTACTCGATACCTGATGAGATGAAGTGTAGGGCCTTCTCTAGGACTTTGACAGGAGTAGCACACAGCTGGTTTACTTCTCTTTCAAAGAATTCAATTGAGAACTTCAAGGGATTGGCTGAATAATTCATCCACAACTTCTGCTTTGGGGTAAGACCTCAAAAGAAGACCACTCATCTATTGTATGTCAAGCAAGGAAAGGATGAGAGCCTAAGAGACTACATCGCCAGGTTCAATAAAGAAAAACTTGAGGTTAAAGATTACGAAGAGAATATAGCCATGACCGCCCTTATAGGAGGTCTTCAGAAAAGGAAGTTATTGTGGAAACTCATGGAAGACCCTCCCAGGTCTATGGCAGAGCTACTGGCCACTGCAAGAAAGGTCATGAATGCCGAAGAGGTAATGGCCGCCATGTATGAGGATGAGAACCGCGGTAGTAGCGGGAAGTCCCAAAGAAAGAAAGATGGAAAGAAGAGGTCAATCGATGACAAGTTCGCTCACTATACTCCTATAACTGTGAGCTATGAGCATATCCTCAATGAGATCAAGAATGACAGGACTCTAAGATGGCCGGAGAAACTGAAGGCCCCTCCACATAATAGGAACAAAGACTTGTGGTGAGATTTCCACCAAGACCATGGCCATATTAGAGACAGATGCTTCTCTTTAAAGGATGAGATTGAAAAGATGTTAAAATCCAAAAAGTTGAGGAAATATGTTGATGGCAAGGCTCCTAAAGGCGGAAGAGATGACCCTAAGAAGAGGATAAATGACAGATACCGTGGCGATGCCCCAGCTAGAAGAGACAATGATTCTGAAGGTGATGATGATGACGATTCGGACCTTCCCCCAAAATATGATAACGCTCCAGTGAAGAGGGTTGGCGTGATCTCCTTTGGTGTCGACACCATATGCGGAGGACTTGCGGGAGGTGGCTCTGAAGTGGCGGACAGAAAATCTCATGTGGTAGAGGCCAAGTCAGCATCCAAACTCGAAGTGGTAAATCTAACGTCTTCTGATACAGCGCAGAAGAGAAAGAAGGTGGACATGGATACCCTCCTAGTTGGGTTCTCCCGACTCGACTTCAAAGGTATCTTAGCCCCACATGATGACCCTTTGGTAATAACAACAAGGGTCCATGGATGCGAGGTGCAGAGGATCCTCGTGGACGAGGGAAGTTCAGCAGACGTGATGTTTTGGCCTTGCTTCAAGAGCCTAGGTCTCAGTAGAGCAAGGCTGGTACCCTATCATCATCCTTTAATGGGCTTCAGCGGCAAAAAGGTCCACCCATTGGGCATGTATGAGATGGACGTTCGAATGGGCGATGAGTGGCCTAAGAGGTTGACTCGGAAGATAAATTTTTTCACGATGGACGAAAATGTCTTCTCGGCCTATAACCTCATCATAGGAAGAGTGGCGCTTAAGGAGTTTGAGGTCGTGCCGTCAACGGTCCACCAGATGCTAAAATTCCCGACCCCCTATGGGGTAGGGGAAGTGCAAGGTTACCAGACCATAGCATAAGAATGTTACTTCAACTCGGCCGAAGAGCGAGAGGTCCATAAGAGGGCAACCACCACTTATAGCATTGATACACTTGACCCAAGATATGAAACAAAGTTAAAGAAGGGAGAGGCTGCGAAAGAGGTAGAATCCATCATCCTCAATGAGGACAAATTGGAAAAAACCATCCAGGTCGGCAAAGCTTTAAAAGCAGAAATCAAGGAAGAGCTGATAAAATTCCTCATGAAGAGGCAGAGTGTCTTTGCTTGGAGTCACGCGGATATTCTCGGCATCAACCCTGAGGTTATGAGTCACAAGCTCAGCGTGACCAAAGATGACAGGCCTATCAAACAAAGACGAAGAGTTTACTCTAGGGAGAAGTACGACGTCATTCGAGAAGAAGTCAAAAAACTGTAAGAGGTTGAGTTTATTAGAGAAGTCATATATCCGGAGTGGCTATCAAATGCAGTCATCGTGCCCTAGGCCAATGGAAAGTGGAGAATGTGCGTTGATATCACTGACCTGAATAAGTCTTGCCCAAAAAATAACTACCCCTTACCCAGGATAGATCAGATGGTAGATGCTACTACAGGGCACGAGCTCGTGAGCTTCATGGATGCATATTCAGGCTACAATCAGATCTTCATGGACGCGGAAGACTCAGAGAAGACAACCTTCATTACCGACAAAGGGACGTACTGTTACAAAGTGATGCCCTTCGGTCTGAAAAATATGAGGGCAACATACCAACGTCTTGTGAATAAGATGTTCAAAGATAAAATAGGTAAGACTATTGAGGTGTATATAGACGATATGCTAACGAAGAGCTTGAAGGCCTGCACTCATGTGGCTGACCTTGAAAAGACCTTCGATACTATGGACTTGTACGAAATGAAACTCAACCCCGCGAAGTGTGTCTTCGGGGTAGAAGCTGGGAAGTTTCTTGGATTTATCATCAATCAAAGAGGAATCGAAGAAAACCCTGAGAAAATCAAGGCTTTGCTTGATATGAAGACACCTAGGAGTATCAAGGATGTCCAAAGACTCACGGGGAGAGTGGCTGCACTCAACAGGTTTATTTCCAGAGCAATGGACAAGTGTCTTCATTCTTCAAAGTGCTTAGAATGTCCTTCCAGTGGGACGAAGAGTGTAAAGAGGCTTTTAACTAACTCAAGTCCTACCTTAGGTCTCCCTTGTTGTTATCTCAGCCCATAGTAGGAGAGAAATTGTATGTGTATCTAGCAGTCTCTGAGTCGGCTATCAGTGCAGCCATAGTGCGGGAAGATGCTGGAATCCAAAGGCCTTTGTATTTTAATAGTAAAGCGCTTCAAGGGTCTGAACAAAATTACCCTCGTATGGAAAAGTTAGCCTATGCCCTGATACATGCCTCAAGGAAGATGAAGCCCTACTTCCATACCCATTCCATGGTCGTCCTCACATATTCCCCACTAAGACAGGTTCTACATAAACCTGAGAAGTCTGGAAGATTGATGACCTGGGCAATTGAGTTGGGGGAGCATGACCTTACCTACCAACCTAGGGCAGCCATCAAAGGGCAGGCCCTCACAGACTTTGTTGCTGAGTTCACATGGGAAGAGGCCGAGGCAGAAAATGACCAAGTGGGTGCTGAAGGGTCAAATAACAATGTCTTCCAAGAACAGGAAGAGGTCGCATCAAACGTCTTCCGAAACCAGGAAGAGGTCGTATCCAAAAAGATCATAAGCGGAGTAGCGAATAACGAGGAGGGTCGATACCTCTTCAAGCAAGGAATCATGTCAGAAGGGGCCTTCTCATCAGATACAAACATTTGGAATCTCTTCGTTGGTGGTTCTTCCTGCGATAGTGGAAGCAGTGCGGGGCTGATACTTTCAGCTCCAGACGGTGCCAACATTGAATACGCCCCCCTCATCAGATACATCAAAGAGGGAGAGCTACCGGAGTTCAAGTTAGAGAGGACGAAGTTAAGATATAGGGCTGCCAAGTTCTCCATAATAGGAGACATCCTATATAAGAAGGGATTTATGTTGCCTCTCCTTAGGTGTGTACATCCCACCAAAGTTCCCCGCGTCTTACAGGAAGTTCATGAGGGTTCTTGCTCCAGTCACATAGGGGGAAGACTCTTGGCCAAGAGGATTATTACACATGGATATTGGTGGCCAACCTTGGCCAAAGATGCTGCAGCTTACGTGAAGAGGTGTGATAAATGTCAGAGATTCTCCACTATTCCTCACCAACCTCATCAACCTATGACATCAATCACCTCTCCATGGCCATTTGCAGTATGGGGAATTGACTTAATAGGACCCCTACCAAGAGCTGCCAATAATTACTAATTTTTGATAGTTTCCATTGACTACTTCTCAAAGTGGGTGGAGGCAGAGCCAATGATAACAATCACAGAACAGAAGACCTTCCAATTTATTTGGAAGAACATCATATGCAGACATGGCCTCCCAAACACACTCATCTCGGATAATGGAACCCAGTTCAAGAACTCCTTTTTAAAAAAAGTATTGCGAAAGAGTGGGGATAAAGCAGATCTTCTCATCTCCTGGCCGACCTCAGGCGAATGGTCAGACGAAAGTCAAAAATAGGACAATCCTCGATGGAATCAAGAAGAGGTTAGAAGAAGCGAAGGGGAGATGGATTGAAGAGGTCTACGCTGTGTTATGGGCCTACAGAACCACGGTAAGGACACCAATAGGAGAAACCCCGTTTATACTAGCGCATGGCTCAGAGGCTGTCATACCAACAGAAGTGGGACTCCCTACTCATAGGGTTCAGACCTATGACCCTGATAAAAATGGGGAAGAAAGGATACTAGATCTAGATCTGATTGAGGAGAGAAGGGAAGACGCAGAAATTAGGCAAGCATCCTACCAGCAGAGAGCAGCAAAATTCTACAATCAGAGGGTGAAATCAAGACCCATTGTCGTGGGAGACTTAGTACTGAACAAGACCTTACAGAAAACAAACAAACTCCACCCAAATTGGCATGGTCCCTTCAATGTAATAGAAGAGGTTGTACCCGGGACCTACAGGCTAGAAAATCTAGAAGTGGAACCTTTCACTAACCCACGGAATGCTGATCACCTAAAGAAGTATTACATATGACGTTGCTAAAAGTTATGTAAATGTACCATCTTATGAAGAGGTTATTAATAAAAGATCAGTTTCCATGTCAATTCTTGCTTCATTGTGCTCTAATGGTAGAAAATATGAGGGTAGCATCTTAGTTGATGGCCTCAGACCTTATAACATCATTATGTGGTGACAAGGTCTGAGGTTAGACATCATACTTGGATGACCTCAGACCCATAACATCATTAATTTGGTGAAATTAATTATGAGGATAACATCTTAGTTGATGACCTCAGAACCTTATAACATCATTATGTGGTGACAGGGTCTGAGGTCAAACACCATACTTGGATGACCTCAAACCCTTAACATCATTAATTTGGTGAAATTAATTATGAGGATAACATCTTATTTGATGACCTCAGACCCCTATAACATCATTAAGTGGTGACAAGGTCTGAGGTCAGACACCATATTTGGATGACATCAGACCCGTAACATCATTAATTTGGTGAAATTAATTATGAGGATAACATCTTAGTTGATGACCTCAGACCCTTATAACATCATTAAGTGGTGACAAGGTCTGAGGTCAGACACCATACCGGGATGACCTCAGACCCATAACATCATTAATTTGGTGAAATTAAATATGAGGGTAACATCTTATTTGATGGCCTCAGACCTTATAACATCATTATGTGGTGACAAGGTCCGAGGTCAGACATCATACTTGGATGACCTCAGACCCATAACATCATTAATTTGGTGAAATTAATTGTGAGGATAACATCTTAGTTGATGACCTTAGACCCTTATAACATCATTACGTGGTGACAGGGTCTGAGGTTAGACACCAAATTTGGATGACCTCAGACCCAGAACATCATTAATTTGGTAAAATTAATTATGAGGATAACATCTTAGTTGATGACCTCAGACCCTTATAACATCAGTAAGTGGTGACAAGGTCTGAGGTCAGACACCATACTAGGATGACCTTAGACCCATAACATCATTAATTTGGTGAAATTAGTTATGAGGATAACATCTTAGTTGATGACCTCCGACCCTTATAACATCATTAAGTGGTGACCAGGTCTGAGGTCAGACACCATACTTGGATGACCTCAGACCCTTAACATCATTAATTTGGTGAAATTAATTATGAGGATAACATCTGATTTGATGACCTCAGACCCCTATAACATCATTAAGTGGTGACAAGGTCTGAGGTCAGACACCATACTTGGATGACCTTAGACCCTTAACATCATTCACTACACCAAATCTGCCCATTTGTCAAGGTCATTGACCTTGACAAATTCACCTTGTCAAGGTCAATGACCGTGACATTTCGAGGCGAGACAACTTTTTTTGTCACGGTCGTGTCACGGTCGTGTCAAGGTCAATGACCGTGACACGTTTGTCACGGTTTATAACCGTGACAAAACCATGACCCTTTTTAAAAAAAATTGTCACGGTCAATGACCGTGACAAGCCCGTGACAAGATTTGTCAAGGACTTATCACGGTCAATGACCGTGACAATTCTGGGCAGAATTTAAAAAAAATCTGCTGGGCAGTATGGCCACCGCCACTGCCCAGCAGTATATTTGTACCTGTTATAACAACGTTGTACCTGTTCCAAACATCATATATCCAACAAAAACTAAAGATAATGCAAATATATATTCATGACAGTATAATCCAAATTTTCAAAGTAAAAATAATATACATGACGATATAATCCAAATATAATTAAAATGGACAAACTTAAAAATAATGTTACTACATGTCTTGGGTAAATGTGAGGAGGTGAGTAGGCCACACGACATACGAATTGACGCACCCACTAATATATGTCGTGTCGCATTGTTCGCGCAACCACAGTAGGGAGTTCTCCTTCCCGGGTATGACATGCGTGACGAGCACCCTGGACTCCATCCCTTGAAGCACACGTCCATGGACTATTCCACCCTCGATGATATCCGGGTCCCTCAACCCCCGCCCTATCCGCTGGCCATGAAATATGTCCAATATGAACACGCTCGGCCAACCAATCGTCGATAATGGTCTGTTGGAGGGCGTCAAATAGGGAAGTGGATCGTCGAAGTACGAACGTGTCGGTGATGAAGCAGCGAGGTCCACATCCTCGTCATCCTGCACCTCCTCGTCCTCCCGCACCTCCTCCTCCACCGCCTTCTCCTTCCCTTTCCCTTTACCTTTCTCTTTACGGTCTCCACCCAACGTACGCTTCATGAATGCGTACATATCTTGGACCGTCGCCTCCAAACGGGACAGCTTCGCGTCGTGTGAATCCACCGTTCGAGCCAACCCGGTGTCGCTCGTCTCCAATCCGATGATCCTAGATTTGGCCACCCGCGAGCTCACTCCCCTTGTCCTCCCCTTGCGATCAGAGCCAAGCACTTGGCTGAGTGCGTCTGTGGACAAAGATGCCTTGTCGGCATCAGACTGCGACTCATGCACTTCCTTAAGCTTTGCCTGAAACGACAAAAAGCACATGATTAGTAAAATAAGTAAACTAAAAAATTATAACGTAATTAACAATAATTAAACTGTCGGATTACTTACAATCGTGGCCGCGACGCTCGGGGACACCTCCTTGTCCTTCCCCTTCTTCGTCCGAAGAGCCACATAAGTATCGAGCCTATGTGGCTTACCCCCTGGCCCACTCCCTACCCCCTGAAATAAAATAAAGTAAAGTAAAATTAGTATCGGCCCCGCAAAGTAAAATAATATCCAATAAGATATTTCTGTAGTTATAGATAAATTAAATATTACCTTCATCCTATGCTCCACCTCAGCGTAAAAGGTCCGGCCGGAGTAGTGCACGTCCATCTTTTTAGCCCGATTTTCCCTCCCCGATTGGCGAGATGCCAATTGTCGATCCTCGATCTCATTGTCAATGAACTTTTTCCATTGTGCCAATGAGATCGGCTCCTTGGGCGGGACGGATCCGCGCCATTGTAAAATGGTCTCTCGTGTTTTTCCAAAGTACCGTGTCCGCATATTTTTTTTCCACGTCTTGTGTTGCTCCCTCAACTGCTCCAAGACGGAATCGCGTAGCTTTGGATCCAAGTTGAATTGTTCCTGTCCAACAAATACAATGTTAGTTGTGAATAAATCTAAATATAAATATAAATATAAATATAAATATAAATATAAATATAAATATAAATATAAATATAAATTGAAATTGAAATTGAAATATTCATATAAATATTACCTGTAGTGCCGCCCAAACAGCTAACTTGAGCTCATACGGCACCTCCTTCCAACTCATAAACCCCGGGCCGATGACCGTCTTTAGCAGCTCGAGGGATCTCGCTAAAAGCTCCGACTTGTTTTCGACGGTAATCCCAAATTTTCCATATTTGGGGAGCCTAGGGGCGGAGGAGCCCTCGTCGCCTCCGCTACCACCGAACCCAGACGACGACATCATCATAAACAGCATCATCATCTTCGCCCTAACATCTGAAGGAGACATTTTTGCTGTAAAAAAAATGTTATTAGTACAGATAAAAAAATGTTTCGTCTATATTATAACGTATGTGTAAGTTCCGTCAATACCACCCCCGCCACACGCACACACACACACACACACACACCACCCCTACCCACCCCACCCCACCCCCACCCCCGCCACACGCACACACACACACGCACACACACATATTTTGAATGAAAATATCAATTATTTATAAAATTGATGTCTACTTTTAGTGTTGTGTATATATGTTAGTCTACTTCTGCTTTTTTTTTTAAATAATCAATTAACCAAATTTCATAATAGTGAATAAGGGTTAATCCTAGCCATTGATTAAGTGTATTATTAGTAAGTACAAAAATTAAATATGGACTCTTAATCTAGGATATAAGGAGTATTTGTTAGTGAAATAATAATTTAGTGATAAAAACACACTCGAACACTACCAAGTTTTGACGACACGGGTCTCTAGAAAGAAAAACAAGCATTTCCAAATTAATATGTCCTCTTTCTTGTTTAGTGTCTCGTGAATTGATAGTATGATTTTAAAAATAGTATACAAAACTAGGTGAGATTTTAGAATTACACGTCGAAATAATACATGTTGTATAATAATAATACAAGTGCATGCTTTGCAATCAAAGGTATTTATCTTTAGGGGTTTGTAAATTTAGGATTTATTGTAATATGTATTTTGAAAATAGGACAACAAACATTTTATTTATGATTTTAGTCCCTATTTTTGAATAAAACCGCTGGTGCGGACCCATATTCATAAAACGTTAACCAATCATAACATGCCACGTGTCCCTTTAATTTGAAAATAGGGACTAAAAATGGAAACAAAATGTTTGTTGTCCTATATCCTTAATCAATATTATTTTAAGTCCTAAAATTACATAATCTATTATCTTTATAAGGATAAAATTATCTTAAAATGATTGGTAGGGAATGTCTATGAGGTGGATGATAATTTATTTGATATTTTATTTTATTTCTTTTGGTTAGGTTATTAAGACTTTATTTGAATTGATATCTTAGTAATTATTATTTAATATTTATTTTGAGCAATTATCTTATAGTAGGATTATTATCCTAGAAACAATTCTATCAATTCAAATAAATTGATATCAATTCAAATACATGTCTTGGATATCAATTCCCACCCCACCCCACTCCTCCACCACCCCCTCCCCCACCACACACCACCACACACACACACACCCCACCCCACCCCCTGCCCCCCTCCACCACCACCACCACACACACCCCACCCCACCCCACCCCACCCCCTCCCCCACCACACACCACCACACACACACACACACCCCACCCCTCCACCACCCCCTCCCCCACCCTGCCCCACCCCGCCCCACCCTGCCCCACCCCCTGCCCCCTCCACCACCCCCTCCCCCACCCTGCCCCACCCCGCCCCACCCCCCACCCCCTGCCCCCCTCCACGCAAACACATACACACATATATATATATACACATACACACAAATATATATATAAATGAAAGAGAGAGAGAGAGAGAGAAAATGGACCTGAAAGTAGAGAGAGAGAGAGAGAGCAGCGTCGAGAGAGAGAGAGAGAGAAATGGAGGGAACGGCGCGGGAGGGAAAAAAGAAGGGGGATAGGGTTTTTGCTGGAAAAGTTGTCACGGTCGTCTCAAGGTCATTGACCGTGACAAGAATTGTCACGGTCAATGACCGTGACAATTCGTTGTCACGGTCGTGTCAAGGTCAATGACCGTGACATAAAACGCGTGTTTTTTTGTCACGGTCAATGACCTTGACAAGGCTGGCCGGCTGAAAGGTGACAATTTGCCCATTTTGGTGTAGTGATTAATTTGGTGAAATTAATTATGAGGATAACATCTTATTTGATGACCTCAGACCCCTATAACATCATTAAGTGGTGACAAGCTCTGAGGTCAGACACCATACTTGGATGACCTCAAACCCTTAACATCATTAATTTGGTGAAATTAATTATGAGGATAACATCTTAGTTGATGACCTCAGACCCCTATAACATCATTAAGTGGTGACAAGGTCTGAGGTCAAACACCATACTTGGATGACCTCAGACCCTTAACATCATTATTTTGGTGAAATTAATTATGAGGATGACCTCTTAGCTAATGGCCTCAGACCTTATAACATCACTCTGGTGACAAGGTCTATTGATTTAGTTTAAACAGACATCATTGCAACAAGACTTCAGAGCTAAAACATCGCATGACAGAGGAATTCAACAAGAAAATCAACAAACAAAGAAATAAAAACCCTCCTCAGAGGTTGTCATCCAATTGTGATTAAAAAATATATGCTGACAATATTCTTCAGAGATTACAAGTAACGGGTTACAAAAGTACAAAAAGATTTACAAAAGAGCCTAAGGATTCGAAGGGAGAGTGCTGGTATCCTCGCCCTGATTCTCCTGGACCACGTTGGTCACCTCGGCCCCATCTTCTCTGTGGTCAGCTCCCTCTATCTCCGTACCGTTAAGTGTGGCAGTCTTTACAGGGGCAGCAACCTCCTCCTTAACTTCTTGAAGGGCTTGGGCAAGCTGAGGGTTAGCAAAACCCAGAACTATGAAGTCAGAGGCCTTTAAACTTCCTATCTCCTTCTCTTTAGCAGCTGCCTATTTGATAGTAGCCTTAATACCACTTTTAAGGTACTCGGAGCCGAAGCTCATGAATTCATCAGAGACTTTATAATCAGCCAATATCCCCTCAGAAGCATCCTTGAGGGCTGCCTTCACTGCAGAGTCGACCTTTTGTTGGAGGACGTCGTCCTTTTCCTTCAGAGCATCAACATGGTCTTTTTTAAGCTTGGAGATCTCTTTCTACAGGTCCTTAACCTTCTTCTCAGACCCCTCAAAGGCAATTTCAGACGGTCTACCTCGGCATTCAGAGTGCTTTGGACCTTCTCGGCCTCTTGACCTTTCTAGATGAGGGGTAACTTCCTCAGAGTCCAATTAGCAAGATGGTGCATAGCAGCAAGGCCCTGCAAATCATGTGGTCATGCGTATAAGTTAAAATTCAAAACAGAGGTTACACTTTGAAGATATACTAAAATCTGAAGTCGTACCTGAATAGACCTAAGGAGGCCGAACTCAACCAGCAGAGGTATGTCCATTGACCGGTAAAAACGCTTGTCAGCATCGGTCATGGAAGAGCCAATGGCATCAAACACCTGCAGACTATGGCCTATGATGCTGTCATTGATTTTTAGTTGCTCTATACGAGCGGCCAAGGCATCTGCAGAGGAAATTGGGATGGCAGAGTCCCCACCTTTCTTTTTCTGCCTCTGATCCTCAGGGGCAGGGTCGGTAGCACTTCTTTTCTTTGTGTCCTGAGCCTTCGAGGTTGTGGGAGGAGGAGGAGGAGCATTCAGACCTGCCTTTTTAGCAAGCCTTGTCAAACTTGGTGCTTCCATTTCCCAAAGCTCGTCAGATATTCCCTTTGGACGCTCTACAGGATAAAAAGGTCTGAGTTAAAGAGTCAGACATACATAATTTCAGAGGTATAACTTGGAATAAAAAAGCACTTACCAAGCTCGGCCATTGGACTTCCCCCTAGAGCAGTCTTAGAAAGATAGGAAGGGGTCATCATGTGTTTAAATTTTACGAGCAGACCATGCATCCCCTGATCCTGAAGGTCTTTGACCTTCTGAAGATTGTGCAGGCTTAGACCAGGTCAGCCTTAGCAGCCATTGTGACCTTTCCCCGTCTTAGAGGCATCCTAGGCTCTAGGGGGAAGAGGGGGCACATGGGCCAAATTCCCATGGCCCTGAGGCAAAGAAATATCGTGGCTTCCAATTATGATTAGAAGTTTAAGTTATCTGAAGCATCTTCTTTTCAGGCTTCCGAGCTACAAAATGATAATAGCTCGAATGGTTTCTAGCAGACGAAGGGATATAGCAACCTACGAAGACCTGGACTGGAAGGTCTGAGTGATGAACAACCCTCCATAAGATAATGGCCCCAATTATTACCCTCTAAGCATTGGGTGATAATTGGGAAGGATCCAAGTTGATATAGGCTAGTATAGACCTAATGATGGGATGGAGGGGGAGACGAAACCCCAACTTAAACATTTGCTCGTAAAAATAGATCTCACCTTCTCGGCCATGGTAGGCCCTCTCTTCCCTCAGAGGTCTCCTGAGCTTTATGGAGGGGCTGATGGAGTATAGGTATCTGAAGCAAAGAAGGTCGACCTCACTAATTGTACTCTCAATCTCGACCGCCTCAGAGACGTCGACATCACTCTCAGCATCATCATCATCATCACCATCGTCATTATCTAGCTCAACGTCGGCCAGAGCAGACGTTGGAGGGTTACTTGGGAACCTCTGAGAAAACTCAGCCCCTGTGACGGTCGACAGGGGAATTGCATCAAGTATTGGTGGAATAGCCACGCTTGGTTCAACAATCTCAACCTCTGAGGAAGAGGACGATGTGATTGAATTTTTATGAGACGAGACCCGACTAGAGACCTCTGCTTGATCAAGGACCTGATCTTGTTGATTTGAGAAGTCCATGGCCTCTTGGAAAGAGTCCACAGACATAGGGTTTGATGTGGAAGACTCGGACTCAGACATTGGTGAGGGTTCAGAAGGACCTCATCTTGGTTAGCGGGTTCTGATGGTTCGGGGTATACTACCTTCAGAGGTGGGGGAAAGATAGGTCTGAGGGGGAATTCCTTTGACCTACGAGTTTCCTCCTGCGCTCTTTCTATTTGCCTAATTTTCTCCAAAGTCTTCTCTCTGAGAGAAGGGAACTCCTCTAAGAGTTGGTAGAGGGGTATGAGCATAAGAGGCAGACACTACACTTGCAACTCTAATAAACAGTAAACATGACTGGCTAATGGAATAATGCAATTTAAAGATCAAACTACCAAACCTAGAGCAAGAATAATTCCCAGAAAAAATAGAACCCTTGTCGGAAATCTCCAAAAACTCACCGAAAAATGTAAAAGTAAGAAAAATCACAGGGAAAATGAAGGAAAAAGAATGGAAGAGGATACCTGAAGATGAAATGGTAAGGGAGAAGGAAGAAAATGTGAGGAATCACCAACAAAAGCTTCAAGCCAATGCCTTTCTTGAGAGAGAAAGCTACAGACGCAACTCGAACCAGGAAAAGAGTGAAATGAGAAGGAAGGAGGGAAAATAGGGTTTAAACCCTTAATATGATTGCACACTTCCCAAGGCCCATCATTGCCTTGGGAGCCCCAAAGGACGGCTGACATCCCATGCTTGCTAGGCACGCCACACACTTCAGTAATGGACAAGTGTCAAATGGTCATTGGCACAAGAGAGACCTCGGAGATGTAGATACCCCACAGTCACCTGCTCTCACATGTAACTAAGGGCTGGGGGTGATTGATATGCCCCAAGTGTCACCTCGGACCAGAAATTACAACCTCGGCCAAGACATTGCCGAGGTTGGAAATGCCTTGGATCAGTGACAATAGGCTTCGGCCCTAGCAAGGTTGGCCCTGGACGACACCTCCACAAACCTCATCAAGGGGAGACTGCATGAATCATGTGGGTCAGAAGTTCGTCAGTTCACCCGGGAATGACAACCTCGGCCAGGGGTAGGCCGAGGTTACAAGGAGACTTACCTCTACCAAGGTCAACCCCATCAGTGAATCGACCAATGTTCCAAGCACATTCCAACTTAACCTCAGACCAGGCCGACCTTAACACCTTACCTCGGCTTCACTTAAGCCGAGACCATAATGGCTCATCTCGGATTGGATGGCCAGCTAAACCTTACCAACCTAGGACTCTTCCAGGCCGAGGTCATGACCAAGCAAGGAGGCCGAGCACTTATTAACATATGTGTGGACAAGGACACGTGGACACAAATAAGTTATAACAAATCATTCCCCCCACGTGGGGGGAATATTTCATCATCATTCTCTACATGTGACAGGGACAGATGTCTTCATCATATTGGCTAGACCAACAGACACATGCTCATTGTATACATGGGGGGTACACTACACCCCCTGGTACTATATATACTTGTCTTCTCCTTCTTAGAAGGGGGATCCCCGAAATTAGTAACCCTAGATGAAACTATGTCTAAACACACAGTAGAGAGAGAAATCTTGAGAGATTGTAACTATGGCCATTAGAGCCCTCATACAGTAATACATATCATGCACTTGCACAGTGGATGTAGGCCTAATTGGCTGAACCACTTATATTCCGGTGTGACTCCTCTTCTCCTCACCTCCTTCTACTATATGTGTATATACCCTTATGCTGCCATTGTTAACATTGAATTGAGCTCACAAACACCTTGAAGGGTGATGCTGTTTCCAGCATCATCAACGGAGATGGGTGTTAGTATACCATATAACTAGAGTGCATAGTTATACGTGACAGAGGAGATTTTGTGCTTGTTTTATCCTGAAGATGACGTGACTATATATTACCTTTATAGAGAGGGTAGAACCACGAAAATATTTGGATTTCAAAGCATGCAATTCATATTTGTGATATTCGTATGATATTATAACTTATTTTGAGTAGTAAACTAAAATAAAACATTTTGCCTCTAGATATTATAGTTTTAAACTTGTAGCTCTTGATATTATTGTTTAGCCCCTGGATTTCCTAAATATTATATTTCTCGAAGTAGAAAAGTAAATTTCATTATTTATTTCAATCCAGAATCGATCAATTTTTTTGTGACAAATTAGAATATGAACAATAATGAAACACTTCATGAAAAAAAAATCATAAATAGGTCAACCTATTTTTTAGTTGTTAATGTGAAATGTTATATGACATAAGATGTTTGTTAGAAATAGAATTGTATACCTTTTTGGATAATTCATTTAGAGCGACTTGTGGTTAAGAAAAAAAAATGTTATATGGAATCAAATTAAAATGTAATATTTCGAATCAAATGAAAATTTATTATATGGAAACAAATAAAATTTTACTATATGGAATCAAATGAAAATTTGATACAAGGATTTGAAGGGTAAATAATAAATATATGCACCTCGCTCTATGTTTACTACAAAAGAAAATGTTTAAATATTTTAAAAGTGTTTATATGAAAGTGTAGTTGGTAGTTTTCAATTACACTAATGTAATCGATGATGGAAAGAAAATTTTGAAATTTTTGTTATGAATTTGGTTGGAATATCATCTCATTCTTTTTTATGATATATACATTTAAATTTTCTGAATTTTGGCACGCATATAGTATGTTGATATTATGAATATTAAGCTTTGAAATTTTTTAAAAAAATGAGTTGTATATCTTTTATTATGATTTTTACACATGTGATACGTAATGCTAAAATTTTTGGACAACTTGTAGTAAAATGTGTTTATCATAACTTATACTTTATTTTTTTGAGTGATTATGTTTTTACATAAAACTATGCTCATAAAGGATAAATTTTGAAAAATTTTACAAATTTTCATTAAGCAGTTTGGTCGTGGTGAAATTTAAAACTTGAAGTTTTTGAGTGAAATATTTTTAACCTAAATGTTTTGTTGCAAATTTGAACCACGTTATTATTGCAAAGAGATTCTAAGTCTTTTGAATAATTTAGTAGTCTTAAATTTAAAGGTTATGAAGTTCTAAGAATCTTTTGGGACTAGAAATGAGAGATAAGTTTTTTAAAATTTGTATAAGGACTTATACAACATTTGAGTTTGCAAACGCAACCTCTAGATTTTTATTTGAATAAGTATTCATATTATTCACTTGTATAAGTTGGAAAAGGTATATAATAAAATTTTATTATACTTTATTGTCATTAATTAGTGTGCTTTGTACTAGTATATAAATAATTTAGTTGGGTAAAATTATTTTTACAGTATGCTATGTGTTGGATAGAGTTTAAAACTCTATGAAAAATATTTTACCTGTGTATTTGCATATAAAGTCAAATATGTTATTCTTTTAATAGATTATTTGACCTATGTATGTATTTAGACTTAGAGAGGTCTAGTATTACGAGTAATGGTCTCACATGTCGGACTTGATATTGAGTAAATAAAATCCACATGTCAAAATAATAATAATTAAAGAATTTATCATAATAGAGTTTAGTGCAAATATAATCTTTACTTTGGTAAAGATATTATAGTTAAATGATTTGGAATAGATGTTTAGACTCTAATACACAATATTATCTTATACATTGTGAAAATGATATACAAAAATGTATGTTTCATTTTTAAAGAAATAAATTGTCTAATCTATATGTGACTTTAAGACGATTGAAAATCTGAACTTATGATTAGAATGCATGAGCATGTATTTTTTGGATCGAATATACTTGAAAGCATTAAGCATGTATTAATTTAATAAATAATATTAGTACTTATTTAATGCGAAGCTCTATGAGTTTAAATTTCATTTTATGGATGGAAGATATAGTGGGGGCACTAAAGTGGGTACCTTCCAACTATAATTGAAAAATATTTTAATAGAATCTAAAACTTTGGGGTTCAAAAGAACTTTTTTTATTTTGAGTTGTGACATAAAAATAAAAGCTTTCTTATGCTATTAAAAAGAATTTCAAAACTTCTTAGAGAAGTCATGTCATAAACGATTGATTGAATTCCCTGGAATGAACTAAAAATTAGTTTATAATTGACTTATCTTATAACTTTAAGATAATAATTTGTATACACATCCTTTGAAGGAATATTCAGACCACTATCATTTATGAATATAAGCTTTGTTTTATACTCAAGATTCATCAATAGTAATATAATTAAGTTATATATGTTGAAAGTTAAATTATTCTCCTAAAACTAAAGAAGCTTCATTTAATTTGATTTCTATTGATATTATATATGATTTTGTGTTAACATTAAATATATATAGTATTGCTTTTCGAATGGTGACCTAGGTAAGGAAACATATTTGGAGCAAGTTAAAGTTGATGAATTTATGAATATGAAATGCACCTATATGGCTTGATATTTTGATAAATCATCAAATAATAATGAATTGAGAATAATATAAATCGTGTTTATCACTTAGCATGTTGAAATATGAATGCACTATTATTTATTTATGCAAGAATGATTAGTTAATATTTGGTTATAATATTTTGTTGCCAAGAAAACTAAATTTATGCTAAGTTAAAGTCTTGGCAGAATGAGTTTCAATGAAATAAGAATATTACTTATTAATATTACGAGGCCAAATATTTATCATTAATAGATTGAGCCCCTGGAAATACAAAAATATATATTTAATAGATATATGAAAATTGTGAACCATCTTATACTCTATACGACCCATGTGTAAGAACATTATATTCAGTGTCAACAAAGATGAATTTGGGAACATTTTAAGTAGTCTCAACTGAGCTACTAAATATAATTGACTTGGAATTGTCTAAACTTGGAATTACTATGAGGGTTTATAATTGAAAAGTGCATTCTTATGTTATCGATAAAGGTTATGTGTTTTGATAAAAACCATGAACTTAGAATTGATTCTGGATCAATTAATGGATATGTGTCTAACACATATTATGATGCTATTTTTTGGAACTCCAAGAAATATTAATTATTAACACAATTAATGATGGGGTTTATAGTGATGCCATTAGATATGGATAGTGAGGAAATAAAAGGTTGAAATACCTATTTTAAGATACCCCTTTATGGGAGAGATTGATATGTAACAACCCTCTTAAAATAATAACGGGTGGCCAGCCCTATACTACCTTAAATCAGGAATCTCAGATGGCTCAGTCTCAGCACAAACAACTATACAATAACATATAAGGCTAACTAGCAGAAATCATATAAGCGAGATGCCAAAATTTAATAAAACATACCACGAACAACAAACCAACACTATAGGACTACTAACAAAGGTAAAATTCACACAAGCACCATGATAAATGAAGTGCTAGAATGAAATTAAATGAGTATATACAAGGAAATATACCCGAATAAGCTGTCGGGTCACAGACAGTACAACTTCATAAAGAAGAAATATAAATATCTATAAATATCACTTGGGTATAAACTCGATATACAACATGAATCCTACCTAAATTTTCAACGAAGTAGGAACCGACTACAATCTAAATCCCGCCACAGTCCGCAACTGCTATGGCTTCTAAGACTCTGGATAGAAAAGCATTCGGTATCCATGCGGTTGGACACCTGTAGTAATATATACATTATGTCATCTACGCAAATCATACTACCAATACACACAAGTACAAAGGAAAAAACTTCTCTCTACTCTCAACATAGCATTGCGTTTCATGCGTGGGGCATCTCGCAAAGCGAAATCCAAACAAGGAACCCCCCGATACACTACTCCTTGACAATGTCGATCGTAGGGAACCATTATGTCATCCACACCAATCATACTACTGCTACATACAAGTACAAAGGACACAACTTCTCTATACTCTCAACATTGCACTGCGTTTCGTGCGTGGGGCATCTCGCAAAGCGAAATCCAAACAAGGAACCCCCCCCCCCCGATACACTACTCCTTGACAATGTCGATCGTAGGGATCCATTATGTCATCCACACCAATCATACTACTTCAATTTAGATTACTATCTAAGAGAAACCTCAAAATCTCCAATAATATCCTTGGGTTGATATAACTGAAATGTTCCTTAAGTGCGATACATCAACCCCCAACAATCTAGTACACCATAATCACCCAAGATGTTCACCATAGAAATTTCATATCCTTTTTCACCTATAGGATATATAAATATATATATATATATATATATATATATATATATATATATATATATATATATATATATATATATATATATATATAACCATTCATTCCCATAGCCAAGTGTACATAACACATATAATGTACAATTGACATACACATAATATAATCGGCTATAGAATGCCAATATACTGCACCATGCTATCATCTTCCAGGGCATCACTCATATACCATCCTGGGGACCACCGGTGGGACTAAATGACACCAACTTCGTGGTCAAACAACCAAATTATAACGCATGGGAAGCGGTCATAGTTCCTAACCGGCAATGAGAAGAAACATACCCACCACGTCCCATCCCAAAAAAAATGTATATTACATAATAACACAATAGACGCTATGACCTGGGGAATATCCACACTCTGTTCCTCGAGCCAGGGTGCTCACCCTCATCACGCAACTTCCCAAAGATAGCATGTGCGGTGTATGCTTCATAATACAGGTATATATATCATTCACATACACAATATATATACATCCATATGATTACATCATATAAATAAACCATCACATACGGTTTAGATATTCACACCATGAGTATACACATATATGCATATCTACATAGATATATATACGTACATATATACATACCATATCTCATTCGTATGTATGAAATTTATAAACTCGACTATACTAGTAATATAATCTCTTTACGCTAGTCGTCGTCCCGAACATATTTAACTTAATTCCTTATTTAAATACGATCCCTCACTTGAAGCATATTCATCCATTGCCCCTATGATATGAATAGTCTTCCAATATATTCAACATTAAGGTTATCACTCCAAAGTTTAATGTGTATAACAATCATTACTCATCCCCTCAATATCCGAATACAGATCGATATATCCAACAACAATCCTGACTATCGGTATACACATGACTAATAGTCTACAAGCCTCAAGCTTAAGCTTAAATTCATTTTATGATTTCATCCATTATTGGAATTCCCATTGTTAATCACACACTGATACATAACAACTATCCCAACTAGATTTACAGCACACCCTATTCTAGTTGATAGTAAGACCCAATTATTCTCAAAATTTCGGCATATAGTTCAATTGCTCTAATGAACCCTAAATCTTAAGGCATTATAACTCATTCCTTAAGTTGAACATTACTAAGGATACACGACCTCTACCTCTCATTAGTCCCAAACCATATATTAAATAGAATCCTATCACTATAAGGATTCGATACAAATATCGGCCTACAATCCCATGTCGTACCCTCACAATGCTTTCGAAGGGTCCTTAATCTTACATCATATCTAGGCTCACCTATGACCTCTAAATAGAGCTCCCGTTCTCCATGTGATTCCCCACTATATCGATATGACCCCCCTCTAATGCATATGTATATAAATCCCCAAAATAACTCGATACGTACCCGCGATCTCATCATGCGATAAACTTCCAATAAATCTCCAAAACATATTTCTTACATTATATAATCATTTCCCAAATCAATAAACCCAACCAAAAATGGTTAGAACTCATTCTAAAAAAACTCCCCAAAATAACCAAGTTTCCGAATCGATTCGGCTTGGCCCGAATCGATTTGGTCTCAAGGGCGAATCAATTCGTTTCAACTGTGAATCGATTCGGTCCAAAGTACCTGGGACTCTATCTCAAGCCGAATCGATTTGCCTTGGGTCCAAATCGATTCGATCATACAGACCTGACACTTTTGCCTAAGCCGAATCGATTCGGGTCTGCAGAACTTGAAGGTTTCTTCTTCTTCACAAAACCCACGAATTCTAAACCCTAAAATAATCACTTCCAACCCCTAAAACTTCATCATAACATGATTCTAAACCAATAAATCAACCCAAAGTTGATCCCAACCATTTCTACACCATCAACCCATATATAAACATCAATTTCAAGATTTCATCTACAAAATCTAGGTTTTGCTATTAATACCCAAAATCCAATTACTTTATCCACAAATTATGAAATGAAATACACTAATGAAATATTTAGCAAGATTAAACACTTGCCTCAAAGTTGTAGAGGTTGAATCGTCCCCAAGATCGCGTATGGATCGAAAATCTCCAAGCTTTTTCCTCTCTCTCTCTCTCTTCCTTTCTTCTTCTTTCTTTCTTTCTTTCTTTCTTTCTTTCTCTTTCTCTCTTTCTCTTAAATGAGAATGGCTGATCCGTAAGACTCTTAAACCCTTAAAACATAAATCCCAGTTTTAAATGTTAATACACACTTTAAATGGCTCGTTTACTCCAATTCGAGCTAAACATACTTAAAAATATTTCGGAGCCGAAATAAAACCCAATGACAGTCATTTTGACTATCTCGACCCATCCGGAATCAATGGTGCATTCAGAATTATCATTTGGAATACTTTAAAACCTCCTCAATTTTTTTACTTCAATTTCCAAAAATTTTAAAATTCTCCAATTTAAATAAATTTTATTTCTCCCAAAAATTTAATTTCTCAATTCCAAAGTCACGGGGTGTTACATACTTCCCCCCTTACAAGAATTTCGCCCGCGAAATTTAGGTTATGCCTAGGACTTTGAATCTCATCTAGTCCTTACATATACCCTTAACATTAGTATACATGTCTTTCCCACTTCTCACGACGAACCATCTAATCATATAAACTAGCTACCCAGGGCGCCCATACACCCTGTACCCGAGATCAACTCGTAGAAATATAACTCGGCTCTGCCAGCCTCAAAATCGTAATATAACTCTCAATAATTTCTATAGTAGCATATTAAGCATATATAAAAGTTTGAAAATTTCCAATGCTTGAACTCCTCTCAATTCTTGACCTTCGCTACATTCATGCAGGGGAGGTCTCGCAAGCGAAATCTAAATAAGGAACCCTCCCAATACACTACTGTGTAGCTATGTTGGGGATTGAGATCAGTGGAACTAGGATTAAGATTTTATAAAATATTTTCAAGTCATAATTATCGCCCGAAGGCCTGTATAACAATACAATATAAAATAATTTCATGTCTTTCGACACGCCAAACAAGCACCTTATGTTCTTAACACACGGTCCCAACAAACACAGTACTCTAACCAATACCTAGCTCTCCAAACTAGCACAACCATGAGCTAAATTCTCTGCTCAAAATAAATTTACTAAACTTTGAACCACCTCAGTTATACAAATCCTTTACATCACATTAAGCATTGCCACAAGGTAAGTCCTTCCCTCATTAGAACACTTATAATTACCTGCCCTAGCCTATCCATAAACCAACAACCTTAACAGTTCGCACTTCTATAAATCAATGGCACAACTCTCTACTAGCTCATCACGAGACGGTCTAATATCCCAAAAGATGTCATACAAAGACCACACTTGCTCACTCCTTTCAAAGGTCTAATTCTCCTTGAAGAAATATCCTCCCCATAAATCCTTCCTAACCATCCTGAAGGACAAGCTGCTATTGCGACCCCCTAATAACACTTTCGGTCCTACTCAATGGACCCAAAACTCTAAATTTCTCACTCCCTCTTACCAGAAGGCAATACTCCCAATATTGGGACAACTCCATACACCTCATATTAGTAAAAGTCACCAACACGAGGTTTCCTAACAATGTTGAAGAATTTCTCAATTTAAACCTCCCAAGGGCTTCATATTCTCTCCTCATCAGCGCTTACCTTATCGATCATGAAATTATCCTTTCTATTTATGCTTGAGTCATGAAAATAAATACCTCAAGTCAAAGCGTACCCAAAATCTATTATGGGTGTTGCATCTCTCATCTTGCCCCCTCCTAATCGACTTATTCTCGACGACGTCTGAGACGAAAGCAACTGTGTCCGAACGTCATTTGAACGCGTGCATATCATGGAAGGAGATAAACGTAGTGAATACAACAATCCTACTAGTAGGACTCTACATCAAGGACGTTAACGGAAGAACACAAAAAACTGGCACAAATACTAAAGACTCTAGAACCTGATGCTCTGATACCATCTATAATAACTCGCTTAAAATAATAACGGGTAGCCAGCCCTATACTACCTTAAATTAGGAATCTCAGATGGCTCAGTCTCAGCACCAACAACTATACAATAACATATAAGGCTAACTACCCAAAATCATATAAGCGAGATGCCAAAGTTTAATAAAACATACCACGAACAACAAACAAACACTATAGAACTACTAACAAACGTAAAATGCACACAAGTACCATGATAAATGAAGTGCTAGAATGAAATTAAATGAGTATATACAAGGAAATATACTCGAATAAGTTGTCGGGTCACAGACAGTACAACATTATAAAGAAAAAATATAAACATCTATAAATATCCCTTGGGTATAAACTCGATATACAACATGAATACTACCTAGATTTTCAAAGAAGTAGGAAGCGATTACAATCTAAATCTCGCCACAGTCCGCAACTGCTACGGCTCCCAAGACCCTGGATAGAAAAGCATCTGGTATTCATGTGGTAGGACACCTGTAGTAATATATACATACATATATATAGCAAAAGAGAAATATAAACGGGTCAGAGCCCGAGGTGTAAAAATGTTTGGCAAGTGTGTTAACCATGCATAATAAATATAAATGCAGTATTTCATAATTAAAGTGGAGTCGCATTCTCGTGAAACCCCCAACTCACCTCTCATCGAAAATCGTGCACCTATTCGAGTCCCAAAATCTTAATTAAGTTACCCCACCCATAAGGACAACCTACCTTATAATTGGCACAGCCTATACCCGCAAGACCTTCCATTCTAACATAACCCGAGAACCCTTCCCATTCTAATCACACTTAAATATATATACACTTAATGCAATACTAGGCTTTATTGATTCCGATTTATAACTTAATCAGTTATCCATTTATTACTTCACGTATTATCATTAAACTTCAAATTTAAAGTTTATTCTCTAAATAACATGCACAATATAATAAGGACAAAACTTCTCTCCACTCTCAACATTGCACTGTGTTTCGTACGTGGGGCGTCTCGCAAAGCGAAATCCAAACAAGGAACCCCCCCCGAAACACTACTCCTTGACAATGTTGATTGTAGGGATCCATTATGTCATCTACGCAAATCATACTACTGATACATACAAGTACAAATGACAAAATTTCTCTCTACTCTCAGTATAGCAATGCGTTTCGTGCGTGGGACGTCTCGCAAAGCGAAATCCAAACAAGGAACCCCCCGATACACTACTCCTTAACAATGTCGATCGTAGGGATACATTATGTCATCCACACCAATCATACTACTGCAATATACAAGTACAAAGGACAAAACCTCTCTCTACTCTCAACATTGCACTGCGTTTCGTGCGTGGGGCGTCTCGCAAAGCAAAACCCAAACAAGAAACCCCCCCGATACACTACTCCTTGACAATGTTGATCGTAGGGATCCATTATGTCATCCACACCAATCATACCACTACAATTTATATTACTATCTAAAAGCAACCTCAAAATCTCCAATAATATCCTTGGGTTGATATAACCGAAATGTTCCTTAAGTGCTATACATCAACCCCCAACAATCTAGTACACCATAATCACCCAAGATGTACACCATAGAAATTTCATATCCTTTTTCACCTATAGGATATATATATATATATATATATATATATATATATATATATATATAACCATTCATTCCCATAGCCAAGTGTACATAACACATATAATGTACAATTGACATACACATAATATAACCGGCTATAGAATGCCAATATACTGCACCATGCTATCATCTTCCAGGGCATCACTCATATACCATCCTGGGGACCACCGGTGGGACTAAATGACACCCACTTCGTGGTTAAACAACCAAATCATAACGCATGGGAAACGGTCATAGTTCCTAACTGGCAATGAGACGAAACACACCCACCACGTCTCATCCCCAAAAAAAATGTATATCACATAATAACACAATGGACGCTATGACTTGGGTAATATCCACACTCTGCTCCTCGATCCAGGGTGCTCACCCTCATCACGCAACTTCCCAATGATAGCATGTGCGGGGTATGCTTCACAATAGAAGTATATATATCATTCACATACACAATATATATACATCCATATGATTACATCATATAATTAAACCATCACATACGGTTTAGATATTCACACCATGAGTATACACATATATGCATATCTACATAGATATATATACGTACATATATACATACCATCTCTCATTCGTATGTATGAAATTTATAAACTCGACTATACCGGTAATATAATCTCTTGACACTTGTCGTCGTCCTGAACGTATTTAACTTAATTCCTTACATGAAATGGATCCCTCACTTGAAGCATATTCATCCATTGCCCCTATGATATGAATAGTCTTCCAATATATTCAACATTAAGGTTATCACTCCAAAGTTTAATGTGTATAACAATCACTACTCATCCCCTCAATATCCGAATGCAGATCGATATATCCAACAACAATACTGACTATCGGTATACACATAACTAATAGTCTACAAGCCTCAAGCTTAAGCTTAAATTTATTTTATGATCCCATCCATCATGGCAATTCCCATCGTTAATCACACACTGATACATAACAACTATCCTAACTAGATTTACAGCACACCCTATTCTAGTTGATAGTATAACCCAATTATTCTCAAAATTTCTGAATACAGTTCAATTGCTCTAATGAACCCTAAATCTTAAGGCATTATGACTCATTCCTTAAGTTGAACATTACTAAGGATACACGACCTCTACCTCTCATTAGTCCCAAACCATATATTAAATAGAATCCTATCGCTATAAGGATTTGATACAAATATCGGCCTACAATCCCATGTCGTACCCTCACAATGCTTTCGAAGGGTCCTTAATCTTATGTCATATCTAGGCTCACCTATGACCCCTAAATAGAACTCCCGTTCTCCATGTGATTCCCCACTATATTGATATGACCCCCCTCCAATGCATATGTATATAAGTCCCCCAAATAACTTGATATGTACCTGCGATCTCATCATGCGATAAACTTCCAATAAATCTCCAAAACATATTTCTTACATCATATAATCATGTCCCAAATCAATAAAACCAACTAAAAATGGTTAGAACTCATTCTAGAAAAACTCCCCAAAACAGCTCTATTTTCGAATCGATTCAGCCTGGCCCGAATCGATTCGGTCTCAAGGGCGAATCGATTCACTTCAACTGTGAATCGATTCGGTCCAAAGGACCTGGGACTCAATCTCAAGCCGAATCAATTCTCCTTGGGTCTGAATCGATTCGGTCATACAGACCTGACACTTTTGTCTAAGCGGAATCGATTCACTTAGGGGGCGAATCGATTCAGGTCTGCAGAACTTGAAGGTTTCGTCTTCTTCACAAAACCCACGAATTCTAAACCCTAAAATAATCACTTTCAACCCCTAAAACTTCATAATAACATTATTCTAAGCCAATAAATCAACCCAAAGTTGATCCCAACCATTTCTACACCATAAACCCATATATAAACATCAATTTCAAGATTTAATATACAAAATCTAGGTTTTGCTATTAATACCCAAAATCCAATTCCTTTATCCACAAATTATGAAATGAAATACACAAATGAAATATTTAGCAAGATTAAACACTTGCCTCGAAGTTGTAGAGGTTGAATCGTCCCCGAGATCGCGTATGGACCGGAAATCTCCAAGCTTTTTCCTCTCTCTCTCTTCCTTTCTTCGTCTTTATTTCTTTCTTTCTCTTTCTCTTAAATGAGAATGGTTGATCCGTAAGCCTATTTAACCCTTAAAACATAAATCCCAGTTTTAAATGTTAATACACACTTTAAATGACTCGTTTACTCCAATTCGATCTAAACATACTTAAAAATATTTCGGAGCCGAAATAAAACCTAATGACAGTCATTTTGACTATCTCGACCCATCCGGAATCAATGGCGCATTCAGAATTATAATTTGAAATACTTTAAAATGTCCTCAATTTTTGGACTTCAATTTCCAAAATTTTTTAAATTCTCCAATTTAAATAAATTTTATTTCTCCTAAAAATTTAATTTCTCAGTCCCAAAGTCACGGGGTGTTACATGATACCAATCATTTTATCCACAATAATATAACTATAGCTATTGTAAAATTTTAGAGTCATTATTATAATGGAAAGAAGGAAAAATATGTCGTAAGCCCAACATATTTTGAGAATTAAAACTAGTGAGTTAGGTGGGTGGATTATGTTCGAACTAGCGAGAATAGCACTTGACTTATCCTTTGATGAAAGGACTAGTGCAGGATACGGTGTTTAACACCTATAAAGGGATGAAACTAAAGTATGTTGATGATTGAATCACCTATGGTGGTAATTCAACCTATAGAATGGAGATCCCAACAAATAGCTTCAAAGGGTAATAACAAGTCACAAGTGGTATGGGTTGAATCTTGCTAATTATTGTGTACGAGATCCTAAGAAATAGCTTCCTATGGTAATCTTGAGTAAATTTCCAAGAACGTTCACATATTAGGATAGAAGCGCATGGTCGTAAAGTGCTGACTTGTGGACTACACCCAAGTAGGGTTGTGTGTGGGATATTGTCAAAGACAGAGTTCAAAACTACAAGTTACTCTAGTATAATCTGAATCATCTTTACTACGTAAAGGTTCAAGTCGAAAGGCACCTTTGCTTATGCGCAATTTTATGAATTATTATTGCTCAATAATGTTTTCAAAATTATAGTGGGGGATTGTTACTAATGATTTCTTTTAAAACTTAAGTGGGGGATTATTGTGAGTTTGTATTTTAAATACAAGTGGGAAACACGCTTTTAACCCACTATCCCCACTATTACACTCCACTTTCATCTCATTCCTCACTAATCACTTTTGATACTATCAAAGAAATTTGGTCCTATAATGTATCTAAAGCTTGGTGGTGTCCCTAAATTCATAATGTCCTTCACCATTCCTCCGTGTTGTTTTTCAGCCACAAATGCAAAGCATTAGCTTTGGCTTTTAAAAGGAGCAAACCAAGACATCAAAATATAGAGAAGCACATAACAGAAAATTATTTTTGGCACTCTTTCTCTCAGAATTCTTTCGGTAAAATTTGCTAAACTGAGAGAAAAAAAAAAGGAAAAGAAATCTACAGCCTTCGTTTTTTAACACCTGAAAATTTATTTTCACAAAAATATTTCCTCTCTTACACAAATCATTACATCTAAAAATTGTTAGTTCCCCTAAAGTATTTTCAAATATTGAGCAATAAATCCGGAGATGGGTGTTAGTATACCATATAACTACATTGCATAGTTATATGAGACATAGTATATTCTGGGTTTATTTTATCCTGGACACGACGTGACTATATACTACCTGCACAAAGAGGGTAGAGCTGCGAACCGTCTTAAAGAGATCGACCTAGTTCACGACTAAATCCAAGAATCGTCTACTATAAATTTCATAAACAATTGAGGTAATAATGTTTATTTTTATTGTGCCGTAAATATTTACATTTCAAAGCATGCGGGTCACATTACGATATTCGTATTAGGTAATAACTTATTTTGAGTAATAGAGTACGGTAAAATACGATTAGAATTTTTTATTTCTCCATAAAACTCTCTGGTGTGATTTTTAATCACAAAATCTAAATTGTTCTAACAGTTACAAAGTTAACAATCACAAACAGTTTTGAAAATAACAACTAAACATACCACTATAAATATGTGGTACACCATTTAATTAGAGTGAGACTCCTATTTCTTTTAGACTTTTCCATCGAGAAGTTGCTAAAACTTCTTCATAAGTGAGCTAAAAGAAATGGTTTTCATAAATAGAAGAAAAAAAGTTCCCTCTCAGGGTTCCTCTCTCTTTCCCACAACATGGCGTAACAACCCAGACTTTTGAGTGACTATTTTATATTATTTTTCCTGATGGGATAATTTTATAAAATAGGGGAAGTTGGAGTAAATATTATTTCCCATGATATTTAGGGATAATATTTACTATGTTTTGTCTATTTACCGTTATGAGAAGGTAAATAGCATTATATTGTGATATTGTGCGTCGTCATATGTAAAACGACGGTTATGACTCATAATTAAATTGGAGTATAATTTATGAAATAAAATGAATTTAGAACATAAAATTTGTTCTCATTTTTCCGAATGCCAAAATAGGGGGTGCGGTTGTTTTTAGAATAGTCGAGATAGTCGAAATGAGTGCCACGTTGTATTTTTGAGTTTCGGGCACTTTTGACGTGTTATGACTCAATTATGTGGTTATGAGTAATTTTAATGATGTATTAACACTTAAAAGAGGGGCATTAATTTTTAATACCCGTTTAAGTCTCCCAACCCTTTTATTTTCTCAATCTTATGAGGGAAGCCAAGAGAGAGAGAGAGAGAAGATAGAGTTGGGGGAAATGGAGAAAAGAGAGAAAATGGAGATTTGAGGCCGAAAATCGTTGCCACCGTAGGAGGATCCGAGACTACAACCTCGAGGCAAGTTTCTTACTTGCTAGATGTTGATTTAATGTGATAAATTGCATGTATAGTTAATTTTTGGAGATTTAAACCCTAAATGGGTTCTTTGTTGATTTTGAGGATTTAACCCTTAAATCTTAGTTTTGATTTGATTTGAAGATAAATTATTTGTTATAAATTGTGTAGAAACAATTTGGGAGAATTAGTTGTTGTTGATGTTGGATAAAACTAAGGATTTGAGGATTTTGGGATTTTAGGGTTCTTAAACCCGTAGCCCAAACTGGGCAAATTCCTAGGGCCGAATCGATTCGGCTCCCAGGCGAATCGATTCGAATAAGGGGAAGGTTAAAGGTCTGGGAGACTGAATCGATTCGGGCTAAGGCCAAATCGATTTGGCTATTACAGAAAGTTGGTTTTACTCACCTAATCGATTCGCTTTTTGGGCGAATCAATTCGCAACCATGGGTGAATCGATTCGGCCCTAGGGTGAATCGATTCAGTTGCCCCGTTTTTGTGAGATTTTTCCTAGTTTTTTTTAGCCCTTTTTCATTTAGGTCCGAGGTTTAGGAACCTTCCTTTGGGAATTAAAAAGAGTTCTTAGAGGGTTGAGGTGGGTAGACTAATGTCCTAGGATAAAGTGGGATGGTTGGGTTTACCCCTAGGACTAGTTTGTGTAGGTTAATGTCCGTATGATATAGGAAGTTAACCTAAAAGTTTATTGGAGATTAAAAATTAATGTTGAGACTTTAGGGAGTATATTAGTGAGGGAGACTCACTTTTAGTGTTCATGAAATTGTATGAACTTTGGGAGACTAGTTTGAGGAAAATGGCACTTCGGGTCTTAGGTCATTAATGAAATATGACACTAAGAATAAGAATTGTATATTATACAATATGTACTAAATGAATAAGTACAAATGATTTTGAGAATGTAAAAGTGGATGTTTTCAAAAGGAAAAAGTAATGTTTTTCATAAATGCTAATTTATGGATACACACCTCTCTAAATCGATATCATAAGGGAAGTTACGCGCGTGTGGTGAAGCCCCCTGGCTAATGAATGTAGGGTGGATATATCCTTTGGCCATATGGGCATTTATTGTATTTTTACTGTGCTGGTTAGGTGATTTCGGGTGTGGTCATGACTATCCCGCAGGCATATGGCCGCTTCCCGGTGTTTGGTAGGTTCCCACGTTGTCTTATTTAATAGGCCCTGGAAGATGATAGTCATTTAGGGGCGCGTCCAGTGGGGAAACCCGTAGGTACGGTCTTAGATATGTTAAAGCAATTCATGATAATGAATTGGCTTTAAATACATTTCATGGATGGAAGAAGGGAAATGGGATATACGGTTTGGCTTCGGATACATTTCCCGGATGGAAGAAGGGAGATGGAAGCATATGGTATGAAAAAGTATTTTTATGATAATAAAAATAACTTTTGAATACACTTCCTGGATGGAAGAAGGGAAGTGGGATTTTATAGAAAGGTTAAAGCACTTTTATTTTAATAAAACTTGCTTTAAATTATATATATTTTCCTGGATGGAAGAAAGGAAATAAAATTGGTAAACAAAGTTTTGAAATGAGATTGAACTGGTAAACATTTGATAAAATGAACTTACCATACATGTAATTCCTAAAGAAATAGGAACTGTGCCTTCTGATGATGAATGGATTTATTTTATATTTCCTTGAGTAGCTGTATATGAGACCTCCCATGCATATATATACACATATTTATTACGTGCTAAGGGTCTAATAGATCTCGATGATCAACCTTGCCTAAGTAGTAGTGTATGGGGGGGTCCTTGTTTGGATTTCGCTTTGCGAGACACCCCATGCACGAATAGGGCATTGTGTTGAGACTGGGGAGAAGTTAGCCCTTAGTACTTGGGTTAACTAGAGCATCTCATGATATTGCTCTAGGTTGTGCTTTTAAGATTGAGAGGTGAGAAATATTATGTTAATTGCGAGAGAATTACGCACTTGACTATTATGCATTTTAGTCACATGGGAATCATATCAAACCAGGCCCTGACCCGTCTATATTTATTTGTTTTTGCATATACTCCTTGCCGTACAGGTGCTCTACAGCATGGACACCCGTATTAACATTTCCATTCCATTTGTCATGGAGCTATAGCATATTGCGAATGTTGTAGGTTGTTTGTATTAGACGCTTCTTTCCATTTTACTCTAGTTATGTTCAGTTTATTTATTCGGGCATGTTGCCCAATGCATTACACTCATTTATTATAATGTAATATTTAATGTGTAATACTCGGTGTAACTATTTGTATTGGCTTGTTCACCGACAGCTTATTTGGTGATTATTTATTATATTGTCATTCTTTACTCGTTGATTTTTGGTATCCACCGTTTTTGTAAATGGGATTGTCTAAGTGTTTTTTTCTTTTACTTTCAAAATTTTAAATTTGACAGTCCGTTTTCTAAAATGATTGGTGGTTATCTCATACTATTACCTTAATCGATAGTGATGCTGAGAATGGACCATCTATGATTCCTGTGATTATTAGAGTATTGGGCTGGCCACCTATTATTTTAGTAGGCGGGTTGTCACAGATGGTATCAGAGAATTAGGTTCTAAAGTCCTTAGGAATCTGTGCGGATGTATTGCGCTTTCTGCGTTACTTCTAATTTGATATAGAGCCCTAAAATTAAGATCGTTGATTTTTCTTGTGAGATTTTGTTCTCCTGATATGATGTGAGAACCCCGAAGATCTTTTACGCGTTCGTGTGAGACTCGTAAGTCGTCGGATGAAGGGCGCCAAGGAAGGCCGTTGTGAAGGCGTCATGAGGTAGGATTACTAAGAGCTGTAAGTGGTAGTCGGGGATGAGGGCTGCTTTAGAGGTCGCTCCCTCCTTAGAATTATTTTAATATTTCTACCGTGACTACTGAGTACAGTAGACATAGTTTCCAAGTACCGCTGCCTGTAGAGAGTGGTACTATGCTTGGGATTCCAAGCTACATTAAGTTGGAGTTGAGGGGTCCTTGATGAGGACCACATGTTGAAGTTCGGTCGGATGGAGGAAGTGTAATCTCACTCGGTGAGAACATAAGGCCCGAGAGTTTTGGCCTAGAGAGGGGTATAGAAGTGCCCAGGTGCGAAGGTCGGAGGAAAATCTTTCACCCATAGGAGTAAGGATGAAGTGGCGGAATGGTAGTCGCCATATTTTAGTGGAGTGGGAAGTTTTTCCCACATAGAGAGACCTTCAGTGGAAATGATAGGCTCACAAGTAAGTGTTGCTAACACTTCTAGAGAAGTAATGTTCATGAGACCCCATTGGTGGACATCCACCTGGGGAGGACTCATTGAACTAAGGCCGAGGAGGCTAGTAGAATGTTCTCTTCGCTGAAGAAGTTAAGGGGACTACGCATTTTGATCTTGTTAATTGGAAAATAAGGGCAAGAATAGGATGCCTGGTTGGGGCGTTGATGGAAGTAGTTCGGTTCGGATAAGACTAGAATTATGTGTCTTGGAACCATTGGTAGTGGCCAGAGATTGGCAAGTATGTTGGCGAGAATTTCCACCTTAGGTGAGGGTGGAGTATTCCTTATGATAAGACGGAGTAGTATGGTATTAACCCTAGATTAGGGTGTGTAAGTTTGAGCTTGTCTTGTTATCGGTATTATGATAGTAAGTATACCTATATGGCTTCCATGGTAGGGAAGTTCTATATTTTTCTTCGCTCGTTATTAAGCGAGTGGTGATGTTTTAGGATGCACATTTGTGGCATGTGCTACTCGTATTATATGTAAATTGCGAGTGGAGATATTCTTGGTTGGGTTGGTGTGAGAGCAAGCAAATAAATCGCAAGGCTATCCTATGTCTAGTTTCAAGGTGGAGCTAGTTGTTCTATAATATCTCTCCTGGATACATGTCGAGACTTTATAGAGGTGGTTTACGGTATGTAGGTAGTTTTCATTATTTATTTTCTTTTTTTTGCTTGATTGTTTTTTTGCTTTGTTTGTGCATGATTGTTGCATTTTCTTTTCTTTTCCTTTCTTTCTTTCTTTTTGTTTGGTTAGATGCTGGGTTGGAAGGTTTAGCCGATAATCACGTAATTGAGTGATTTAAGGGCTAAGTTTATGTGCGATATATGAGCACTGTAATAGTTTTTCCTCTGATCGATGTGGGGAAGACTAAGTATGAAAGTCGGATAGAGACTTATGGTTATGCCTTGATGAGAAGGCCATTTATAAATATATATGTATATTGGGATAAAGCATTGGTGGCATTTTACAAAAAGTAAATGCCTCAGTTGAATGATATGGTAAAACTTAGAAGTAGAAGTTCATTAGTAGAGTTACGAGTTAGGATTTTAGCAGTCCCGATCATGTGTCTTCGACCGTTACTTCTCGACGACCGACGATGCGAGGTAGTAGTGTAACGGGAGGGTTCCTTGTTTGGATTTCGCTTCGGCGAGACGTCCCACGCATGAAGCGGAGCTAATGTTGGAAGTCGGTAAAGGTCTTGGACACTAGGGATATATTTAGTATTATATTTATACGACTCGATTAGGATGTAGATCAACTTTAGGATTTTTAGGACGTAAGGCCCTTAGGATATGCGATATTTGTTTTAGGAAGGCGGTAGGGAGTTGACGACAATAGGTTTGTGGGTTAACTCTAAGTAGGATTAGGTCCCTAGATCGAAGAGGTATGGGATCTCGAGTGATGCGGAATATTAGGTCATAAAAGGTGAGGCCTCTCTTAGATAGAGTGTTATATCGGTAACCTATCTTTCAAGGAGTTAAAAGGATGAGTTGACTTTTACTCCTGCACTCATGTTGTTATGATCGAGAGTGGATTTAACGAACGAGTTTCTTACAGGAACAGGAAGTATTAATACGGGAGCATGGACCCATTGTTTATGCGTCTCACAAGTTTGAACTTCGTGAGAAGTGTTATCCCTCGCTTGACGAAGAGTTCGTAGCGGTAGTACTCGCCTTAAAGGAGTAGAGGCACTACTTCTTGGGCAAGAAATTTGAGTCTTTTTACGAGCAACAAGTTGGAGTTCGTAAAGGACTATCAATTGGATATTCCCTTTCGCTAAGGAAATGTGGATGGGGTGGTAGATGCGCTGAGTAGAAAACCCGTCAGAGAGATTAGTTGAGGCATGGAATGCCAAGTGGAATGAGCTTGACCGAGGGGATGCTATACTAAGAGCGTTCACGTCAGTGGTTGACCAATTCACCTATTAGTGTGGAGAGACTAGTGGTGGAATAAGGAAGGATGGGAGTAATAGCTTTTATGGATCGAATTTCCGTACAATAGTTCGGATCGTTTCCTATTAGTATGGTGTCGTGTGTGGCATAGTGTAGTTGGCTGTGTGCCTTGCCTGTTCGTTGGAATGGAACCAGCGGATAGTATATTTCTTGGACTTGGAGTGGTCCGGGAACATTTCTTTACCGATTGGTCTCATTGAGCCTCATACTTTTAAGGGCTACGCCAATGCGAATAGAAGTAAGTAGTGTTGGGACGAGCGATTGTATGTTAGTGTTGTTATCCCCTAGTAAGGGTGTAACGTGTTTCGGGAAGTAAGGCAATTTATGCCGAGATGTGTAGGTATCTCCTTCCGTAGTAGAACGATAGGATCGATAGTTCAGGAGGAACGGTTTGGTTCTATTTTAGAGCACGAAGAATGTAGACTAAGATCGAATAGTGATGACCTTAGTCCGAGTCCAATGGGGACGCCGCACTGCCGAGGGGTTTGCTAGAATGATAACATGATAGTTTAAGTATAGTATACCTTTGATATGGTTATACGATACGCCTGAATTTTGAGGGAAAAATTCCCTTTTAAGGGAGAGAGTATGTAACAACCCAGACTTTTGAGTGACTATTTTATATTATTTTGCCTGATGGGCTAATTTTATAAAATAGGGGAAGTTGGAGTAAATATTATTTCCCGTGATATTTAGGGATAATATTTACTATGTTTTGTCTATTCACCGTTATGAGAAGGTAAATAGCATTATATTGTGATATTTTGCGTCGTCATATGTAAAATGACGGTTATGACTCATAATTAAATTAGATTATAATTTATGAAATAAAATGAATTTAGAACATAAAATTTGTTCTCATTTTTCCGAATGCCAAAATATGGGGTGCGGTTGTTTTTAGAATAGTCGAGATAGTCGAAATGAGTGCCACGTTGTATTTTTGAGTTTCGGGTACTTTTGACGTGTTATGACTCAATTATGTGGTTACGAGTCATTTTAATGGTGTATTAACACATAAAAGAGGGGCATTAATTTTCAATAACCATTTAAGTCTCCCAACCCTTTTATTTTCTCAATATTATGAGAGAGAGAGAGAGAGAGAGAGAGAGAGAGTTGGGAGAAATGGAGAAAAGAGAGAAAATGGAGATTTGAGGCCGAAAATCGTTGCCACCGGAGGAGGATTCGAGACTACAACCTCGAGGCAAGTTTCTTACTTGCTAGATATTGATTTAATGTGATAAATTGCATGTATTGTTAATTTTTGGAGATTTAAACCCTAAATCGGTTCTTTGTTGATTTTGAGGATTTAACCCTTAAATCTTAGTTTTGATTTGATTTGAAGATAAATTATTTGTTATAAATTGTGTAGAAACAATTTGGGAGAATTAGTTGTTGTTGATGTTGGATAAAACCAAGGATTTGAGGATTTTGGGATTTTAGGGTTCTTAAACCCGTAGCCCAAAATGGGCAAATTCCTAGGGCCGAATCGATTCGGCTCCCAGGCGAATCGATTCGGAAAAGGGGAAGGTTACAGGTCTGGGAGATCGAATCGAGTCGGGTTAAGGCCGAATTGATTTGGCTAATACAAAAAGTTGGTTTTACTCACCGAATCAATTCTCTTTTTGGGCGAATCGATTCGGTTGCCCTGTTTTTGTGAGATTTTTCCTAGTTTGTTTTAGCCCTTTTTCTTTTAGGTCTGAGGTTTAGGCCCTTCCTTTGGGAAGTAAAAAGAGTTCCTATAGGGTTGAGTTGGGTAGACTAATTTCCTAGGATAAAGTGAGATGGTTGGGTTTACCCCGAGGACTAGTTTGTGTAGGTTAATGTCCGTATGATATAGGAAGTTAACCTAAAAGTTTACTGGAGATTAAACATTGATGTTGAGACTTTTGGGAGTCTATTAGTGAGGGAGACTCACTTTTATGGTTCATGAAATTGTATGAACTTTTGGAGACTAGTTTGAGGATAATGACACTTCGGGTCTTAGGTCATTAATGAAATATGACACTAAGAATAAGAATTGTATATTATACAATATGGTACTAAATGAATAAGTACAAATGATTTCGAGAATGTAAAAGTGGATGTTTTCAAAAGGAAAAAGTAATGTTTTTCATAAATGCTAATTTATGGATACACACCTCTCTAAATCGCTATCATAAGGGATGTTGTGCACGTGTGGTGAAGCCCCCTGGCTAATGAATGCAGGGTGGATATATCCTTAGGCCATATGGGCATTTATTGTATTTTTACAGCGCTGGTTAGGTGATTCCGGGTATGGTCATGACTATCCCGCAGGCATATGTCCGCTTCCCGACGTTTGGTAGGTTCCAAGGTTGTCTTATTTGATAGGCCCTGGAAGATGATAGCCATTTAGGGTCGCGTCCAGTGGGGAAATCCGGAGGGACTGTCTTAGATATGTTAAAGCAATTCATGATAATGAATTGGCTTTAAATACATTTCCCGGATGGAAGAAGGGAAATGGGATATACGGTTTGGCTTCGGATACATTTCCCGGATGGAAGAAGGGAGATGGAAGCATATGGTATGAAAAAGTATTTTTATGATAATAAAAATGACTTTTGAATACACTTCCTGGATGGAAGAAGGGAAGTGGGATTTTACGGAAAGGTTAAAGCATTTTTATGTTAATAAAACTTGCTTTAAATTATATAATTTTCCTGGATGGAAGAAAGAAAATAAAATTGGTAAAGAAAGTTTTGAAATGAGATTGAATTAGTAAACATTCGATAAAATGAACTTACCATACATGTAATTCCTAAAGAAATAGGAACTGTGCCTTCTGATGGTGAATGGATTTATTTTATATTTCCTTGAGTAGCTGTAGATGAGACCTCCCATGCATATATATACACATATTTATTACGTGCTAAGGGTCTAATAGATCTCGAAGATCAACCTTGCCTAAGTAGTAGTGTATGGGGGGGTCCTTGTTTGGATTTCGCTTTGCGAGACACCCCATGCACGAATAGGGCATTGTGTTGAGACTGGGTAGAAGTTAGCCCTTAGTACTTGGGTTAACTAGAGCATCTCATGATATTGCTCTAGGTTGTGCTTTTAAGATTGAGAGGTGAGAAATATTATGTTAATTGCGAGAGAATTACGCACTTAACTATTATGAATTTTAGTCACATGGGAATCATATCAAACTGGGCCCTGACCCGTCTATATTTATTTGTTTTTGCATATACTCCTTGCCGTACAGGTGCTCTACAGCATGGACACCCGTATTAACATTTCCATTCCAGTTGTCATGGAGCTATAGCATATTGCGAATGTTGTAGGTTGTTTGTATCAGACGCTTCTTTCCATTGTACTCTAGTTATGTTCAGTTTATTTATTCGGGCATGTTGCCCAATGCATTACACTCATTTATTATAATGTAATATTTAATGTGTAATACTCTGTGTAACTATTTGTATTGGCATGTTCACCGACAGCTTATTCGGTGATTATTTATTATATTGTCATTCTTTACTCGTTGATTTTTGGTATCCACCGTTTTTGTAAATGGGATTGTCTAAGTGTTTTTTTCTTTTACTTTCAAAATTTTAAATTTGACATTCCGTTTTCTAAAATGATTGGTGGTTATCTCGTACTATTACCTTAATCGACAGTGATGCTGAGAATGGACCATCTATGATTACTGTGATTATTAGAGTATTGGGCTGGCCACCTATTATTTTAGTAGGCGGGTTGTCACACACGGTCTCTCACTAATTCAAACGAGCAACTAAATGGGTTATGTGAGCAAGAGGAAAAATTTGGCGGGTGTAATTGAGATTATCAGGTAGGGTTTCAAGTTATTTCAATTTTTTATACTCTTTTACCCTAAACTTTTCTTTACCTCTAACTTCTTATCTTTACATATAGCATCCTTAAAAAATATTGGATTTTGTTTTCTCCGTTTCAAATTAAGATTCAATTATTATTCTTTTATTTATTATAAATTAAAAATTTATTTTTGAACCAATATATATATATAATTGAATGTAACCTTAATATATATATATATATATAAAAACATGAAATCTCCCCTAACTTTGAATGTTATTTTTCATATCCTAAAAGTATTATATATTATTTCAAAAAATCAAAGTATATTATATATGTTTCTGCTTCGAATATTGGATCTTTGACCTTCTGTATCTTAAATAGTAAAATAATTAAAGTAATAACTTCTTCCACCTAATATTTTGAAAGGAGGGACCATTCAACAAAGTGAAAATAAAGGGTGTGGGACATAGAAATGCATTATAAAACCATGCAAAGGTCTTTCGTAGTTGAGCACAAAACAAAGCCATGACTTCTCTTCCATCTGCTACCACCAACTTCAATGCCCACTCAACCTTGCACTCGCGCTCCTTCCTTTCCAAACCCTCGAAATTTTTCATAAACGGAAAATAATACCCCTTCTTCAATATCTCATGCAAAGCTTCCGGGAAAATTTGACCGGAGAAATGTGATTCTTGGGGTTGGTGGTCTCTAAGATGCCGCAAACTTCACCACCTCAAATCGCTTTGCTATGACGGCTCCAGGGGTTGTTACCGCTGACTGCTGCCCACCATCCTCGGGAACTATTATCGCTTACAAACTCCCACCCATCAAACTATTGAGGGTCAGACCATCAGCTCATTTGGCTGATGATGAATATGTAGCCAAATGTTTGTTGACCCCTCGTCTCTGCTCTACGACGAGAAGTTAAACATGGCCCATTTACACCAACTATTATGGATCTGGGTTACAATGGGAAAGATCAAAACACAACAGATCTTGAGAAGATTACTAATAACCTTTCCATCATGTACAGGCAAATGGTTCCCAATAGTGCCACTGCTGAGCTTTTCTTTGGTAAAGCTTATCGTGCTAGTGATTCCCCAAGCCCTGGAGCTGGCTCTATTGAAAACACCACTCATACTGTCATCCATCGTTGGGGAGGGGATCTTAGATAGCCCAACAGAGAGAATATTAGAAACTTCTACTCAGTTGGATGAGACACTTTGTTTTACTCACACCATTGTAACGTGGACCGCATGTGGACAATTGGGAAAACATTAGGAGGCAAAAGAAAAGACATAAACGACCTCGAATAATTGAAATCCTCCTTCGTTTTTTACGACGAGAATGCGCAACTCGTGCGCGTGAAGGTCGGTGATTGCCTCAACCCCAAGAAAATGGGTTACGCATACTAAAAGGTCGACGTTCCGTGGCTAAATAGTAGGCCAATTCCAAGGAAGAAGAAGTCCAAAATTGCTAAAAGATCCCTTGAAAGCACAACTGGAACCAACATTGAGTTCCCTATTACTCTTACAAGATGTTTTCAATGTTTTAGTCCCATGACCTAAGAAATCAAGAAGCAAGAAACAAAAGGAGGACGAAGAGGAGATTTTGGTTATCGAAGGCATTGAGTATGATATAGAGAAATATTTTAAGTTTGATGTGTACATTAACGATGATGTGTGACACCCCGACGAATTAAATACCGGGTAGCTACTCCTTTATGAAATTAATACATAATATCAAGTTGGTTCAGTCTTAGCATCACTGTCGAAGACATTTAATTGATTACTAGCCACCTAATATTTAAAAAGCGAGATTTCAAATTTTACTAATTAAGTTAACAATTAACCAAGTAATCAAATCACCATCCAACAATCGCATAAACAATCTCATATTAATAACCAATGAAATAAAATAAACTGAATCTAGATTAAACACTCCTATAATAATACCAGAGTAAAATAAAATCCCGATACAAGAGTCTGAATAAATAAACCAACATCTGAAATAATACTGAAAGTCTGAGAATGCTATCTTTAAAAGGAAATGGGCGACATGCCTTAACAAATGAGTAACCCTGAGTAGAATCATGTACAGAATGTGAAGGCGTCTAATGCCGAGATCTTGTAACTTCCACAACAGCTATAGCACGTCAATGTAATGGCACTCCTATGCTTGGCGTCCCTATGGCTGGGCACCTAAAAGGTTTTTACAAAATTAGATTTGAAAGCAAACGGGTCAGAGCCCGAGGTGAAAACAATTTAAAAATATAGCAAGTATTTAAATTACAATATTAAATAACACATATATTAAACATGTTAGTTTCGTACTCTCACATGAGTTTCTCACCCCTCAACTAATGTGCACGCCTAACGTATACCCTTATCCCATCCTAGTTATGAAGTTAACTAACTAGTCTGTACCACTCCTGCTTTCGCATTCTAACACAGGGTATCTATTCGTAACACCCAAACAAGTCATATTTATAATCCATATTCACAATCATTAAATTACTTATCTC
Organism: Sambucus nigra; assembly: GCA_949130495.1. NCBI lineage: Eukaryota > Viridiplantae > Streptophyta > Magnoliopsida > Dipsacales > Adoxaceae > Sambucus > Sambucus nigra. Next base: position 186,030,277 of record OX422213.1, read on the forward strand.
AAGTGTTAATTAAATTCTCACATTCTTAGTCCATTCAAATATCTTTGTTATTCACATCTACTAAGCAACAGTGAACCAGTCACAAGTACATATACAAACAACTCTCACTACATATATACATATATGGAACCCCTACGCTAAGCTGCGGTGCACGTATACTCTGCTATCAAATCCCTGTACATCACGTAAGTAAGGACCACATGTTCCAAATCACTCAGGTACCATCTCAATACAAGGCGAACATAGTTCACATACCCATGGGTCATGAACATACCTATGCTCCCATGGATAGCTGACTTATCAACTCGTAAATAAGTCATTCACAGTCCTATGTCCTTAAGGTACCAATCTAAATTCCCCCGAAGGCACACAAAGATAAGATGGTCTTTTTTCGAAAACTAACCTCCCGTGATAGCAAGTATGGTAGGCATGTCATACACACAATCATCCAGATACTAAGTAATCACACAACTTAAATAATCATCAATTTAGTATAGGTATATTTCAGGCCCATATCGTATGTCTCACAAATATAATAATATTATCCCATTTATTCTACACAGTAGATTTTAACGCGATAGTTCTCGACGTATAGCTCCGAGTACATGCCCTATCCCAAAAAGGTTACTAAGTTCCCCCGCTAATCTTTAAGGTTATCTCAGTATTTAAAGTTTTCCCCTTTTAGTCTTTAACCTCAAATTATAATTGGAGCAAAATATATTCAGGTTCCCAAAACTTACAATCGTACCTCACTAGTCGGATATTCATAAGTCTCCCACTTAACCTCAATTAAACCTAATAATTTTTCGGGCTTCGAATACTATCCTACTGGTCTTCCCTAAGTACCAATATGCTCAATTAATCATCACTAAAGAGTTATAAAGGTTGGAAGTTATTAAATTCTTTAAAGGAAAAATACTTCACTTTTTCTAGAGGGGTTGATCGATCAAAGAAATGGGTCGATCGATCAACATGCTTGGATCAATCGATCGATCAAGCAGTTATCAACCCAGAATTCCTTTAACAGTTACGGGATTCTACCATTTTTACGCCAACAAATCACATTACAACGTCCCAAACTCCCCAATGAGTATACTAAACATGAAACCAACAATACTACACCAGTCTTAACATTCAAGATCCATCAATCATCACAGATTATCGATTTCTTGGATTAAAAGTCATTAATAATACTATAAACCTAGTTTTTCATCATCTCTTAAAAAATCATGATAAAAGTCAATATAATTTCGTTATTTGCCAACTCTTAGTTTATAATTCTCTCTCTTAATGATTCCACAAGGTCCACTACATGCCAACCTACCCAAGTTAATGATTTAGTCTCCAATTTCACCTATATGACAATTGTTCATTATATGTCTTCAAATTTAATTTATCATGTAGAACATATGCCATACATATTTGCAAGATAAATCACTTGCCAGGAAAATAAAGATTCTTATCCTTTGAAGCAGACGGCATGGGAGTGATCCTCTCTTTTCAATCTATTTGGTGGCGGTGACGGTGGTGCAAAAGCCTCTAGGGTGGCTTCTTCTTTGGGAATTTTCTTCTTTTCCTCTCCAACTGCCATTATGATTTTTTGTTGTGAAAACTCTAAGGGACTCAAGTGTTGGCTGATAATATTAGTCTAAAATTCGTGGGTTACTATTCCTCAAAAAGTCAAAATGACTAAAATACCCTCACGGGTTGCTAGTCAAACCTAAAATGCCCCGAGACCCAAACTAAACCTCCGGCTAGTATTTTCTGACTATCTCGACCCTTTCGGACACGTTGGCGCACTCAAAATGACCATACAGATGATATAAAAATAACATACTTTTAAATCCATTAAATTGGGTCCTGACACGACTGATACGCGCGTCCCAACTTAATTATCGAAACTGCCGTATTTTTAACTCACGACAATTTTAATAAATTTAATAATCACATATTACCATAATCACTCGGTAATATTCAACATTATCATCATATTTAAATACTAACTCTCGTCTCGTTAGTTATTTAAATTCGAATTAATTATCCCAAATTAATTTAATTAATCCCACAATTAAAAGCAATTTCATTTAAATAAATTTCATAATTAAAAGCCATAAAATTACTGGGTATTACATGAGGATGATATCGAAAATGTGGCAGCAAATAAGACTGAGTTTGCTGGGAGTTTCATGAGCTTTCCACATAACCATAAGCAAGGGAAGAAGGGGAAGACTGCGCTCAATCTAGGGATAACCGATCTTTTGGAGGACTTGGAAGATGATGATGATAATAATGTGCTCGTCACTTTAATCCCTAAATCTGAGACTGATGATGCCACCATTCGTGGGATCAAGCTTAAGTTTGCTTCTTGAGTTACTTGTGGTTGTTTGATTTCGTTAGAAGACTCTCATCTTCTGACGAACAATAAAATCCGAATCCTGTTTGGAATCACATGTGATGGTGATTTCATTATTAGATATTACTAGATTCAATCTTATTGATTATGCCTAAAGTTTAATGTGTGGAAAATGCTTTGTGCAGTAGTTATTGAATCTTGGGTTTTTCAATTTGCATTTTCATATATTTTTATTAGAAAAACTTATGCACTACAACTTTTATCTAGCTTTAATTAAAAAAAATCCCAATACCTTAAAATATATTGTAAATGATTCTTATATGTCATTTAAATTCACATTTTTTAAGCGCTAGGAGTAGGGATGCTAATTTAATCTGAATCCTAAGAGCCTCGTCCCGTCCCAACCCTAATGGGGTGAGTTTTAAAACCCGATTAATGAATTAGGAGTGGGTATAAATTTTGAAAAAAATTCGTTTAATAAATGGGGTGAGTTAGGAGTTCATTTAAATAAAACCATCCCACCACGTCCCGTCCCGTTTAACTTATGTCTACATAAATACCCTTTATATGTATGTTAATGACAATTAAACCACACACACACACACACACACACACACATACACTAAATTCCCTTTACTGTCTCACAAATTGGAATACGAACCATTTTAGACCTCTAAGACTATAATGTAATATTTTAATATTACTATTTTTAAAACTGCCCCGTCCCGTTTATCAAATGGGGGGGGGGGGGTAGAAGTTAATTTAAATAAAAATCGCCCCACTCCGCCCGCCTCGTTTATTAAATGGGGTGGGTTAGAATTTTTGAAAACCCGCCATGTTTCCATCCTAGCTTACAGCGGTTTGCAACTAACTCAAAACATTTTAAATCCTAAATCGAACTCACAATTATTTATTCTTAATATTTTAATACATTAATATATAATATACATACATAATATATTAACGTGTATATAATTCTTATAAATAAAAAATATATACGTTCATGTTAACAAAATTGCATATATTTATATTTTATTAAATTATATAATATACTAAGATCCATATGTTAAATAATATTATCAATAAATACATTATACTTATATATTATTTTATACATGTATTATTAATGTATAAAATAATATAAAATATACATATAGTACATATCTATTAAAAACTATTATCAATTTATGTATTGACATAATTTTATTATGAATTATAAATGCAATATCCTATAATATATATATATATATATATACCTCATTAAATATACATAAAAATACATGATATATTTATGCATTTATGATGTATATATGCATGTACTCATGTATCTTGTATGTATGGAAGTTTTATGTACACACACATGCACACATGTATAATATAAATATACATGTTTGCCAATTTTTCAAATTTTCAGAAAACTATATTTAAAAATATGTTTACCAAACGTGCACCAATATTTATAAACATAAAAAACTGAATTTTAAAACTGTATTTAAAAATAGTGTTTTGAATTAAGTTTTTTTGAATATATAACCAAATAAGAAAGTTTTAGTTTTTAATACCTAAAGGGAAGGTACCTTAATATTATTTTATTAAATATATTTATATTTTATTAAATTATATATATACTAAGATCCATATGTTAAATAATATTATCAATAACTGTATTATACTTATATATTATTTTATACATGTATTATTAATATATGAAATAATATAAAATATACATATAGTACATATCTATTAAAAAATATTATCAATTTATGTATTTATGTAATTTTCTTATGAATTATACATGCAATATCCTAATATATATATATTAGTGGAATGCCCGTGCCTGAAGGCACGACAAAAATTTCCAAAGTACATGATCGTAAAAGGATGAAAAATTCTAATGTACATAATTGGTAAACGACAAAAATTTCATTCTCCAATGCAAGTCGTGTTAAGTTGTGTATAACTTAAGTTAAAAAGTTTTTTTATAAGACATTATTGTGAATAATTTTATAAATTTAGAGAAAATTTCCTCTATTTATAGGACTATCCACCCAGTTTAAGAAAATAAAATAATCCAACAACAATACTAATAGTCTACATTGGAATCCCAATAATAATGAACCATTTTTCACTTGTCGCACGTATACCATTACTCTCAATGTGAGCATTTGTCAACATCGTGCAAGAACAAGTAACTTCATGAAGTTGCTAGCGTCGAATATTATATGAGAAATGGGACATATAATAGGACATGCTTTGAGCCTACAACAAGCCTCATATAGGCCACTCTAGTCATTTTATTACTTTCAAAACTATACAACCAAATAATAAAGGAGTCTGTTAGAATTTTTGAAAAGTTAATAAAACATTCAATGGATAAAACGATGAAATATGTCTCTTTACATAATATCAACATCAAATGTGAAAAATAAAAGCAGGGCATGGGAGATCTATGATAATTCTGCTGATGGAAGGATTCATAGGTTGCAATGTTTGGCCTTGAGTCCAATTCTTCCAAATAACCTGAGGTCGTCTCCACGAAATCTTTCATATGTAGTTGTTTCCATTCCTCAAATTTCCATTCGCAATATAAGTTTGGATCAACACTGTCGCTCCAAATATAAGCATAAGCATGTAACTTCTCTAAACTCGTCATCATAGAAACATCAACAATCCTCTTCTCATACTCGTAGTCCTCATCATTGATGTACAAAGACCTTATTTGTGCCTTCATCTCATACACCTATTGTATTAATTCAAATAATGGTAACAAAAAAGAATATAAACACTAAAAACTGCTAGCTGAAAACTGCTCTTTATTATAGAAAAACTTCTATACCTAGCCGAAAACATCAATCGAAGGTCTTGAATCACATGGAAACCATCATTTACCTGATAAAATCAATAGAATGTCTCCCATTGGAGCATTTGCCCATGAGAGTGAAATTAAAAAGGTTATGGAAAAAATTAAAACCTACTTCTGGAGAAAATAGAGCAGGATCTCCTCCGTGGTTTCCAACACTTTTATGTTTAATAGATTGATGAGAAACATGTCTACAAATAACTGAGGCAAATAACTTATTCAATGGTGGATCCGGAGGTATAAAGCCTCTATAATAACATGACTAATGTGGTGAAGATATATTACAACAACACAGATGAATGCATATACAAATATGCACGGTCGTAATCACCGTTTAATAATTTCCTTTCATGTTGAGAAAACAAAATCTAATAAAATTTTAAAAGAATTTTACCCAAACTAATAATTTACAACTTGTTCTCCATACACCCTTAATGTAAGTATCACTTTCACCCACTTGACCTTACCCTATACTATAAGTATCTCCAAACAATATTGTATGGGAAAATGAAAAAATTAACATAAAGATCGAGTATGAATAAACTTTAGTAAAAGTTGAATCAGTACACACATATTTGATTAACATATATATATGGATTTTCAAATTCTTGGGATACTTAATGATGGATAAGTGGAAATAGAAAAAAACTCATTTCAACTCATAAATTGTTGGTGGATGCAAAAATATTGATGAGGCAAATGGTTCATCTGCAGATAAAAACTAACAAAAGAAAATATACTGTGTAACTAAACCACCACCATCCATAAAGCATACATATTTATATAACATGAGAGTCTATTAGTGTAGTTTAGTCTATTAGTGTAATATTTAAAAGGGAAATCTTCTCAATATTCAAGTATCCTATGTAAATCTTAGAGACCCCTTAAAAAAATAAATCAAGAAACTCTATCCTAAAAAAATAAATTATGAGGAGATGGAATTAACCCATACCTTCAGCACTTTAATGATATGGACTGATTACGTGCTACCAATTTACCCTATTCTTGGTAAAGATTCAAAAAATTAAGATAGTTAGACAAAGTAGTACAAAACATAAAGAGAAACCAACTGGTAAAATCTATGGTGAGTAGCAACGTTCGTCCTACAGTGCTACAACATTGATCATTCATCCTACAGTGCTCATCATTCACAAAGCTTACTTTTCAGCCAAAAAGAAAAGAAAAAAAAACAGTAATGACACTTAAGGTTAATACAAAATGCACGAAAAATGTTCATTAGGTACTAATCCTCTATGTCCATCTTTATTAAAAAAAAGTTACTAATCATATTATGTTGGGATTATATTTGAATTTGTCTTTAATTCACGTAACCTGGGATCTTGGCATTCTATGCAGGGGAATTCAATTATTATGAGGAGCAGTTACGGGAGAGGTTTGAGTTTTCAGCTGGTGTTTTGACCTCAACTTATAGCCAGAAGTTAATTCGTGAATGGTTTCGTTCCTTGCGACTGCTCCGTCCCAAGAAACTGCCTCTTCATCACCATCTCATTGATCCTCAACAAATTCATCATTATAGTCACTAACCAAACACAACATTAGTTACATGAAATTACTAATGATAATTGGAAAAGTATGGAAAACATATTATGTGTTGCTCATCTATGGTTAAGAGGCAAAGGAAAAATTATTTGTGTTGCTCATCTATAGGTAAGAACACCTGGGAAGTATGTCACTTGAAGGCTTTTACTTGTACATTGTGTTGCTCATCTCTGGGTAAGAGGCAGAGGAAAAATCACCACCGACCTTTTTTGTTGTGCCAATACTCACTGAGCCAGAAGTAGGCAAATATTGATATTTCCATTCAATATCTAAATCCAATAAGGAACAAAAATAGAAATACACATGTTAGACGTAATCAAATTAACATAAAAATTGATACACTTCAATCAAGGTTGTTGAATTAAAAATAGATATTATATACCTACATTAATCAACAATATGATGAAAGCTCATATGACAGCTAAGAGTCAACTGAAACTTCTCCTTCACCTTCCAGAGAACAAAACTACATTAATAAACAATATAATGACCATGAGAGAGATGAAAAGGGACATATAGTAGTTGTGGATGGTTGCAAGGGCTGTTTAATTGTTTCTCCTTGTATAATCAATTATGTCGCCTAATATGCTTGAAGAAGATACCGGATGTTCCATTTGGCCCTCAAACACCTATATCAGTTGTACATAGAAACATAAATGTTGTCCTATCATTTATTGAAGAAAAATACTTGAGTTTATCAAGTTTTTTTGCCCAGAATGATACTAACCCTGTTTAGATTTAATGCAGCCCCTAATGTGGGACACGCGATCTGAGTTTTACAGCACCTGCATAAGTAACAGCTACCAAATCAAGAGCCTTACACCTACAACCATGAAAAGTCAATTTAACATTCACTTCAAAAATCGACCCCTGAAAATAAGGGTCTCATTTCATTAAAATAATCAAATGATTGTATGGATATACTTGTGATGCCTATTATGTTCCAATTTTTCAAGCATGTACACCTGTGTTTAATGCCTATTTTGTTCCACTTTCAAAGTAGGTTCATGGGCATGTTTACATGGAGATGGGGGAAAATATGTTCAAACATGAAAAGTACAAAACACATTTGAGAAGTACCTTAAAGACCCCCTCTAATTTTTAGACCCCCAAAACTCTATATTCAACCATTCTTTAGCTTCTACCAAATCAAATTTTTAAAAAAAATCGTTAAACATCATGTAAGTGTTGTTTTGATATTGCATCTCATTTTGGAGCAAAACAATGGATAACAAAATTACATATGGTTATCAAAGAATCTGAATATTTTTACCATTGCTCATGTATCAACACATTGGACATTAATATTACAAATGGGTGTCAAAATTACCAATATCTCTACGATTGCCAATAAATAAAAAAGGACAATAAACTAATATAATTTAGTATATAAATATTTGTGGGTTTCCGGGTGTATTCAACATATAGATGTAACAATAAGTCTGTGTGCAGCTTGTATTGACCTGGAGTTTCAAGAACTATACCATAATGTTGCGTGATATACATTCATATATATTTAATTTGTCCGCATGAAGTGTGCACTGAAAATTCTGGTGAAGCTCCGTGGCAGATCTTCCGTGCAGATACTCGTGTGAACAAAGTTGTTCTACTGTATATATGCACTATATATATTCTAAACAAATAATTAACTTAAAAGGAAATAAGACCATAATAGGGGAAGTTCCCAAGCCAAAGTGTGTTTACACACTCACAACAGATGCTTCTAAAACAAGTCCAATGTAGGTAGTAAAGCATTCCATATGTGTCTGCTCATGTCCAGTTCGGGTCCCAAGGAACACCCTATGCTCGCGATAATATACACATGTGCCATCTATATAAATTGAGAATAATGAACAACCAAATTTGCAAAAGAGATGTTTTTTGAGCATATAAGTACCTGTTGTCACATATAAATACATGTTGCATATATACTTGTCGTCTCTTATGATTACAATATTCAGGCATGTAAGTACCTGTTAGAGTGATCAACATCCTACGACACCCATCCTTAAATATAACTCTATTACCAGTGGACACATGTCATTTACGACACCCATCCTTACCCACACAATAGTTACAACACAAAACTTTTTTTTATTGCTCAACTAAATTTATAGCCACGGGAGACGAACATTAAATAATCTAGTGTTAAAAACAAAACTCTCAAAGAATAATTGAAAAAAGAATAGTTCAAAGAAGGGGGATGAAATGTTACTTTATGCATTTGCACACTCAAAACGTAATCATCAAACACTAAACGCTCGAAAGATCCATTTAGTTGTGTAATTAAATCCAATGACTATATCTTTATCATTCAACACGTGAACATTTGAGAAAGTCTTATAATATAGCTCCCAATATAAAAAAAACTTCCTGTAGAAGAACAATAGAAATTAGATGCATAATAATTGTTAGAGGAAACATGTCATGTATATATTGGAATGAAATACTAATCGCAAAATGCTACCTATCCAAGCCACGATACACATTAAACCATGATACACCAAGAGGAACTGGGTCATCCCTTGATCAGTTTGTTATTTTGCACCGGAAGTAGTTGTTTGAGGCTCTTAGGAGTTTATTGTTGACTGTTTAAGAACCAAATATAACATAAGAGTCTGCAAAAATAATAAATAATTCTTAGAAATTAAACTATAAAGCCACTTCCGGTGAATATAACAAATCCAAGTAATTCGAATAGGTTTTGTTAGAGTAAGCCACAAACAGAGGTAAAGAAAATCCATTTATTATTACATTTGACAATCCATGCATAATTGTTACAATAGTTGATGTCAAGAAAGTGTCAGCTCTAATTGTTACAATAATAGAAGCACCTGTTGTCGTTGTTGTCGCTTAAGCAGATGGAAGCCACTCTCTTGACTCTGTACAAAGAATAACGTCCATTGCCATTTTATCTATAATACCAATTACACTTCCGCACAAAAAAAAATGGAAAGCACCCATAACATTTACAAAATAGAGACAAAATTTAAGGATACAACAATCACCAAACCCACTACTCGAAAAATATATGTATTATCTGAAGGGGATCGAAATGAACCGAGTATAAGTGGAATTTGATGTGCATCTGAAAAACATTAGTTAAAACCACATAAATCAATCAAACTCCCAAAAAAATTTAATGCACTTAAACACTCCATTTAGATTCGTGTCCCATAACATTATAGACAATGCAAATGATATTTGCTTTTGGTAAATTTCAAATGTATACACAACCCAAATGATACTACTTTCACATATGTATAGACAATGTTAAAATAATAATAATAATCGATATATAATCATGAATGGGGAGTGAAATATGGGGGAAAAACTTGATACTGATGAAAGCATGGTGGTGGTGTGTAGCATGCGATGTAAAAATAAAAGTTTGGTTTGTGATTTACACATTAGAGATAAAAGAAAACTAATGCTCGTTTAAGAAAATTAGCCCGAACATTTGAAACAACAAAGTCAAAAACATCTTTTATAAAGTAGGTAACAATATTGAGATAAAGACACGTTGTGGGATCCAATTATTGTCTAAAGGCATTTAATAAAGTAGGTAACAATATTTTCTCATGTTGACAGTCATGAAACATCTTTTATACATTCATAAAATCTAGTAAAAAGATAATAAGTGGGAAGAATGCAAATTAGAATATTGTGTTTGGTATTTTGTCAAACACCTAGATGATAACTAAAATAAATTGTAAGAAACAACCCGTGACCAACCCAAATCTACCTTTTCCTCTCTGGCCTTCTAACCATAAACATTGGTAGAACCCGTCAAGCAGTACTGAAACCTTCACAAAGTACCACTAAACTGCCACCCAATACCGTTAAACCGTCATTACTGTCGTTACATAAGATTATAGAAATGAATACTCAATCTTCTAATCAACCATCTACAATTAACATGGAAATAGCTCTATATAACATAAGAAATGTCTATCACATAACATAACAGAACAGAACATAACATAACTTAAGAAATGTATATCACAACATTCAACTATACTTATGATAAAAGGGAAAAAACTAATTATAGCACAAATACTAAAAGAATCAAAATGAACCAACCTCTATAGAGATCCCACGATGTACGTTCACATATATACATGTTACAACTTCATCAAACACAAAGAAATGTTGTGAGTAACTATGTTTGGAAACCCTACATCTTAAGAAAATCCCCAAATCAATATAGTCGAACCCTATGGTTTGGAAACCAAAATGCGAATCCTAAACCTAATAGTAGAGGTGTGTGTGACTCTGTGTGTGTGTGTGTGTGTGTGTGTGTGAAAGAGAGAGAGAGAGAGAGAGAGAGAGAGGGAAAGAACCACTAGCACAGTGTCACCTTTGAAATCCCACCAGTTGCGTCAATCGATGTGAGAGAGAGGGGTTTACGATTGTGTTGGTTTGGTATAGAGACTGTGTTTCCCAAGTGAATTGCTTTTGAATTAAAGTAAAAAGTGACATTGGGTATACGATGGGCGGGATAATGAAAAATCAAAAGCTAATAACAACCATTAATTTCTTGCTTTGTTGGCACCATCATAACCTCTACTTAGCTTATACTCTTATGGAATAGTGTCAAAATTCTACTCCTTATTTATATATATATATATATATATATATATATATATATATATATATATATATATATATATATGTACAGTACTGCTCTTGTGGGGACTAGTCCGCATTTTAAGAATGCGGACCGAACATATGTCACCTGGCAGTGAGCCCAGAGAAGAGAAAGAGCATGCCTGTAATTTCGCCCATAATTTCTAGGCTCACCACGAGGTGACACATGTCCGGTCCGCACAAGAGGTTTATTTTATATATATATATATATATATATATATATATATATATATATATATATATATATATATATATATATATATATATATATATATATATATATATACACTTAACATACCTCATTAAATATACATAAAATTACATGATATATTTATGAATTTATGATGTATATATGTATGTACTCATGTATCATATATGTATGGAAGTTTTATGTACACACACACACACACACACACACACACACACACACACACATAATATAAATATACATGTTTGCTAATTTTGTCAAATTTTTAGGAAAACTGTATTTAAAAATATGTTCACCAAACGTGCGCCAATATTTATAAACAACAAAAATTGAATATTAAAATTGTATTTAAAAATAGTGTTTTAATCAAGACTGTCATCTTCTGACCAATAATAAAATTCAAATCCTATTGAGGGTCACCTGTTCTGTGCTGTGGTGGTCATTTCGTTACGATTTTTATTAGGTATTATTATAGGAGATTCCATCTTAATGGGTATGCCCGGAGTTCATTGTCGTTGTGAATGGTTAATGTACAGAGAATGATTTATGTAGTAAGTCATTGGATCCTGTGTTTGTTCCCTTAGCGTTTAATTAATTAGAAAAACGTATGCTCTATAACTTTTATCTATTTTAAATATATAAAAAATTCCAATATTTTAAATTATGTTTTAAATTAAGCTTATATGTCATTTAAATTCACACTTTTTAATTGCTAAGGTCCTGTTTGGTTGCACAAATTGTTTAATTATGTAATTAATTCAATGTGAATTAGTGAATTGCAAATTAGTGGATTTTAAATGAGTTAAAATCCAATTTTATGCTATATTTAGTTATTTGGAATTAATGTTAATGTTTAATCAGGAAAAAGCTAATAACGAATGGAAATTGAGCGAGTTTAATTAGAAAAAGTTAAAAACGAAAGGGGGATATATATATATATATATATATATATATATATATATATATATATATATATATATATATATAGAGAGAGAGAGAGAGAGAGAGAGAGAGGCACATATGTGAAATGATCATATTTCAAATGGATGCATTTCACGTTTTTGCTGAAATTCTCCAATTTCAAATTTTACGCATGAACTAAAATGGGTCAATTAATGAATCATTTCATTAACATGATCATATTTCAAATGGATGCATTTCACATTTTTGGTGAAATTCTCCAATTTCAAATTTTACACATGAACTAAAATGGGTCAATTAATGAATCATTTCATTAATGAAACCAAACACAATTTATTTTTCAATTTGTAAACGAGCAAATTTATAAATAGATCAATTTTTAATTTTGGGACAACCAAACGGGACCTAAAAGTTTTACTTTTTAATTGATACTTAAGGGGAAGGTACATTAATGCTATTTTAAGAAAGGTGGGAAACTAAAGCCGAAAAGGTAGTGTTGTACTAAAATTCTTGAACTTTAAATTTAATGTCTTAATCACTTTCTTTTAAACACTGCATTATTTAGCAAGTGTTCTGCATTGTCCACTGTCTATATCAACTTATTATGAAGTTTGAAGCTCATGTATAAAGCTATCTGATTTCATTAATATATGAGTTTAACCAAAAGTGATTGCAAATCATTTTTGTAATTGGTAATTTTCTATAAGTGAGCGAATGTACACAAGTCAAATAAGAGTAAATGTACTATATTGTAATGAAATCACATATACAATGCAAAATGTACATGATTCGGTAACGTGCCTATATTCATGGGTTTTAGGGTCTGCTCTTTATTGTTTTACATAACAGCTCGATTGAGTTGTAGTATTGCTCGACATTACAATATCACATTTCCCCCTCATGAAGGGGGTTACATTTATAGTACAACTGAAGAGAGTTGTAATCTCCTTAAGAGTTCGGACCTATCTCTTATCACAATCAGTCGTTATAAGTAATGTACTTGTAGAAGTCTTCTCTAAATTGGACTCTTTGTCACTCTTAGGCGAATGTGGCTTGCGTGCTCATAGCGAGCATGTGCACGTGTAATTGTGGACCCCACAATTACCCCCAAAGTTTAAACTATTGTAATACCCCATATTTTTAATGATTTTTAAAATGGGATTAATTAGAATTAATTGTGATACAATTGCAATTAATCTGGATTTAAATATTACTAGAGATTAAAGTAATATGTGATTTACATTGAATATTACTTAGTGATTAAATTAATATATATGATTATGAATTTACAATTGATTATGACTTTATAAACTTGTCGCGAATTATGTGTACGATAATTATGGGAATTAAGTCGGGACGCATATTTGAGTCGTGTCGGGATTATAATTAAATGAAATAAATGTGAATTATTATTATGTCATCTAAATGGTCATTTCGACTGTACCAAAGTGTCCGGAAGGGTTCAAATAGTTGAAAAATTCTACTTGGGTGTTCGATTTGGGTCTTGAGGCACTTTGGAACCGAAAGAACACCCCAGAGGGGTATTTCGGTCATTTTACAAGGAAGTGAAGAGTAACTACGGAAATCTGAGTTTATTTTATAAGTAAAGGGATTAGAGAGCTTATTTTCATTCACCAAAAATAAGAGGAAAAGGTTTAGGGGATATTGAGAGACTTTCTATGGGAGAAAAAAACTTTTCTAGGAAACCAAAGGACAACCACCTTGCACCACCAAGAGACACCACCACCACTACCGAAAGTTGGCCGAAAAAAGAGAGGACCACAAGTAGAGTATAATCCCCAATGGATCAGAACTACAATCTTAAGGCAAGTGATTAATTATAGGAATCATAGGTTTTATATTGTCCATGTTTGGATAAGTTAGGAAAATTCTGAATAGTTGCATGAACAAAGATAAATTTGTGATAATTTTAAATGGATCTTTGAAATGGATATTATCTAGGAATGATCTATTTTGTGTATAGAATAAAATCCCTGAATTTTATATTATCTTGTGAAGAAATATGGGATTTACACTCCTATTGATGATTAAATAAAAAATTAGAGTTCTTTAGAATAAAATGGAATTTGAGTAAATTGATTCATGTTAATGATATTTAAATCATTTTGGTTACATTAGAACTTATTCATATATGAAGGTATATGATCTGGATATCATGAGATTAAATTGGGAATCATTTAGTAAAGAAAAAATGGAGTTTATATGATGTTCATGGATAAATATAAAATATGAGTTTTATGGAAATAGTATGTTTTAAATCCAACCTTCTTGATGATTTTAGGTGGTTCGATTATTAGAAATCACTTACATATCTTGGTTTATCTTATGGAAGGAATATTAGGGAGTTTTGGATTTTGTTGATAAAGGTTTTAATGATTAAAAAGTATGAAACCCGTAGGAAAAATAATGCAGAAAACTTGGCAATATCTGGTCCATCGATCGATCGACTCAAGACTGTCGATCGATCGACCAAAATCACCGATCGATCGACTCCCCCTATAAATGTGAAATATATTTTTTTAATGGTTGATTAAATCCCAAACTTTGAGGAATTTTTTATGATGATTAAATGAACTTAATGGGACTTAGAGAAGGGCAGTAGGATATACCTAAGACTCAAAAAATATTATTTTTCGGATTTTTGAATGAGGGGAAATTAACGAGTGTTAATTAAACGAGTTATTATCGAGACCTATGTTACTTGGGATTTAAATTGTATAAATGATAATATGAGGTTGGGACCAGTAGTAAGAGAGTTATTAATTACCAGTATGACCTTGGGAATAGGTGGGGTTAACCCTAAGAGATAGAATGAAGGGTTAAGAATGAATTAAGGGTTATCGAGAATTAAACCTAATTAAAGATGAGTTTAATTCATCGAATCGAAAGTTGTGAGGATAGGGACAAGTAGGTTGAGACATTTACCTACTAAATTAGGTTAAGGAATACTTATTTAATCTTCAAGTAATGAGTGAGGTTTGGGAATATAAAATAAAAAAGTAACGTCATAATCTTTAATACGTAGGATTTGATAGATAAAAATACTACGTATGGGAATTATCATATTGTTGTGTGAATGCCTTATGAATGTTATATTTATATAGGTGTGATGAATACCTATATTATTATTTGTATGTATGACATACCTACGTTGCTTGCTATCGGGGTGGAGGTTTTGCGTTGTGGGAGGTCTTATCCTGTGCGCCCATTTGGGAGGATTTTAGATACGTACCGAGAGCATATGACCTTGGACACATGCTATCGGTATAATGATAGTTTCGACGGCTGAATGAGAGTGTAGGTATGTGTGTGACCCATTTGGTTGGAGAGTATGCTCGCCTCCAATATATTTGTGTTATGATATGATTCATGAGAGACGCCGAATCAATAGTCCTCTATACAGTGACATTATGTATCAGGACATGATAACAGAGTATGCAAGCACCGCAGCTATGATTGGGGAAGGGCCATATTAGTTTATAGATAATTAGTGTGATATTATATATATAAAATGTGATGCAATCTACTGTGTGACATTTTAGATATGGGGATGAAATCTTCTTTGTGATATTGTAGATTAAAAATATAAACTGTGATTTAATCTACTGTGTAATGTTATAGATGGAAGTAATTAATGAAATCTGAATTAAATTAAGTAAGTGAACAGTTAATTCCAATGTTGTAACAAGAATAGTTCATATTAAAGAGAAATGAATATGAATAATTATATTCCGTATGTGATTGGGCATAAATATTGTATATTTATTCCCCTAATTTCAGTATATTTGTGAACCCGAGTGATGTTACATATATAGATTTGATTCACATTTATGCTACTAACCTTCGTTGGCGAGTATTTCGTGTTTCGTGCTTCTCTTATTGGTTTTACAGGTTAATTATGCAAACAGTGCAAAAGAGGAAGCAAGACAATGCTAGAAAAGCTAAGAAGGCAAGTTCAAGGGAAATTTAGTAATTTTGCAGCCCGATCCGGAAGGAGAAGTCAACTGGAAAGTTGAAGAGCTCGGAACAACGAGAACATTGGAAGAAATGGCACCTAAATCCGAGCTACGGTTGATGAGTTATGCCCAGTTGAAGTTAAAGAAAAATCCAAGAAAGGAAGAAAAGAAAGCAAGAAAAAAAGCTAAGTGTAGCACTCCAGGCCAGCACACATTCGCGAATCCATGCCGAACCAGTTTGGGGGGCGAACTAGTTCGGGGTACATGCGAACCGGTTCGGGGTCCCTGATGCGCGAATTTGCTCCCCAAATCTGATTGGTTCCCCAGACTCCTTTTAGGTTAAAAACTCTCAAAAATAGTAGGGAACGTAGGCAACAACCTAGGGGCAGCCATTATGGCTAGTTTTAGTCAGTTTTTGATAGAGAGAGAAGGAGAGGAACATCAAGGGAATTAATTTCTTCAAGATTTAATCATTACGGGTTTGTTTTTCAAGTTTTAATTCAAAGTTCAGAATTCTTGTCATTATTCTTGCATGTTTATTTTCTATATTTGATTCAACTTATTGTCGCATTCATAATACATATTTACATGCTTCAATCTAGTTTCATCATGAATTCTTCCACATGCAACGTTACTATTTCATGCGTTAGTCAGTTTAACATGTCCGGCTAGGGTTTAAAGGTTGGGATGCATGAACCCAACCTGATGTGTTAGTGCATGTGGATAACGTTCATCCAATGAATTTAACGATTGATTTTGATCGTATCGCGTAATTACATAATAATTGTGGATCTTTATATCTCGTTTACCTTTGGGTACTCGTGATGATTTAGAGTACAATTTGAGTGCAATTACCGCGATACCGATTTACTCATCCTCAGATTAGGTATGACGCGGGCTTGAACCTCGTATACATAATGCTTGAGAGTCCTAAATTTTGGGTCTGATTATTCGGATAAATTTATGATTGACGTTGTTACTGCACTACACTAGGGTTGGGGGATTGCATTCCCGTCCTGTTTTCTCATCATTTAAGTTTAAAAAGTTTTGATTCAATTTTTCATTCATAATTTAGGTATTTTAGTTAGTTGCATTTTTCATCATAATTTCATAATTGCAGTTAGCTTAGTCAATCCCAAAAACCAAATCAATTTTTCCTTTTCTTTTTAGAGTCGAAGTTAGGATTCCTTCGTCTTGTCCCGTCGTCACAACTCCGTTGTCCTTTTTCCCTGAGGATCGATACCCGACTTGTCGGATTATTACTTGAGCGACAGGCTTGCACTTGAGCCTAGAGAGTACGCACTTTAGAGACACATTCTGAGTCGCGTCAAGTTTTTGGCGCCGTTGCCGGGGAATTATGTAGACTTAGGATTAGAGTGAGTCAATCCAAAGCTTTGACCAAAAATTTTAAAAAAAAAATCCAAAAACATAAAAAAATAAAATAAAAAATTTTAATAAAAAAAAGATTCACCATCTTCTCTCCTAAGCGTTAATGCAAAATTCTGAAACCACTCCCACACCTCATAATACTCCAACCAGTATTCACGAAAATCCACTTGTTGAGTATAATCCTAATAGTCCCCACACTCCAAACGCCCCACAGTTCTGGATCCCACCTCCCACACCGTCGCACTCAATCTCCGATAACACTCCCTTCCCTTTCTTAGGACACACTTCGAGCACGCCCAGTGAGAACACCGAGTCAATAAGTGAAGGAGAGATGCCACAACACGGTAGTGCACCCGCCGGTGAGGAAGAGCCTCCGTATCGCCCGTTGAGAGAGTTCTTATATCCCGAGCGAACTGTCACTCCGGGATGTATTATACTCCCGTATAATGCCGGGCAATTCCGTTTCAAAAATGGAATGATCCAGATGCTACCGCATTACCACGGTATGGATTCTGAAAAGCCACACCTCCATATTAGGGAATTTGAGGACGTGTGTGATACTCTAAATGATCAAACCTGCACACAAGAGGTAATCCGTCTCAAACACTTCCCTTTCTCACTCAAAGATAAAGATAAAGCCTGGCTATGGTCTTTACCGCCAAGCTCGATTCCATCCTGGAATGAGCTACAGTCGAAATTTCTCAAGAAATTCTTCCCACCACATCGAACAATCTCCATCAAGGCTCAAATTCAAGCGTTTAGGCAACATGAAAATGAGCAAATTCCATCAATGTTATGAACGTTTCAACGAGTTAGTTGCCTCATGCCCTCATCATGGATTTGATCCATCGCAAATCATCTCTTTTATCTATAATGGGTTGAATCTTAACTCTAAACAACTTGTTGAAACTATGGGAAGTGGTCCGTTTGTCGATTTAGATGCCCATGATGCTGATCTTCACAGGAGGTATGTCGCCGAGACTACCCAATCCTGGGATACCTCCGATCCGAACGCTCAAAACAGAAATCGACAATCCACCACCTCTCCATCGGCGTCCGACCTATTCCACGTAGATAAGAATTCTATGACGGACAGTCGATTGGACACCCTTGAGAAAGGACTGCGAGATCTATGTGAGATATATGGAAAGGACTAGCTGGACCCATTCTGAACCCTGTCCTGAAGGTGTGTGCGATTTGTGAGGCGGGACATTCAACTGAGGAATGACCTACGATACCCACCTACAAGGTAATGTTGCAGGAGCAAGTTAGTGGTATAGGAGGCTTTAAGGGTAATTTCGGTGCCCCGCACGGGAATTCATACAACCCTTCGTGGAAAAATCATCCCAGTTTTAGCTACGGGCAACAACATGCCGCAATGAACCCTCCTTCGCATGTTTCCCCTCCTCCACCACAATAATTTCAACAAGCTCCACACATGCAAGGACATGTGCAAGCACCACCACCTCACGGAAATTATATCCCGCCACAGCGGAGAACTCTCGAGGATACAATGAATAAATTCATTGCAAGCCAGACTGCAACCAATGCCAAATATAATCGTCTGATCGGCGACATAAATGCAAATTTATCAAAGATACAATCCTCGTTGAGTGTTCAAGAGAAGGGCAAGTTCCCTGCCCAAGGCCAACGACCTCCCCAAGGTCAAACTAGTGTTATCCACATCCACTGAACATCAGGAGCAATGTCAAGCAGTGACCACTCTTCGTAGTGGAAGAGTCGTTGATTTATCACCTCCTCCACACGACACAACAAAAGACAAGGAGATTTCGCCCGACACGAAAGAGGCCGAAGATGTCCCCTTGAACGAGAGTGACAAGAAAGACACTAGTGAGCCTGAGGTGGTAGTGAAACCAACCTCCGCAGCACCATTTCCTCGAAGGTTGATTCCCGCTCAAAAAGGGAATCCACGTGATGAAGCGCTAGAAGTACTTAAGCAAGTAAAGCTGAATTTACCCTTCCTTGAGGCCATCAAGCAAATTCCAGCTTATGGCAAAGTTATCAAATATTTGTTGGCGGTAAAAAGGAAAATGAAGGTAAAAAAGAATGTCTTTCTAGCCCAGAACGTGAGCTCCATTCTACTAAATGATCTCCCGCCTAAATTCAAAGATCCCGGTGCACCCACTATATCTTGAATCATTGGAGATAATAAAATTGAGAAAGCCTTACTTGACTTGGGAGCAAGTGTAAACATACTCCCTTACTCCATCTATAGGCAACTTTATTTGGGCGACCTCAAGCCCACAAAGGTCACTCTCCAATTAGCAGATCGATCAGTGAAGATCCCACGAGGCATAGTCGAGGACGTGATCGTCCAAGTTGACACTTTCTACTTTCCGGTAGATTTTGTCATTTTGGACACGGAGCCCTCTTTCAACTCGAGCAATCATGTTCCCATCATCCTTGGGCGCCCTTTCTTGGCTACGGCTAATGCAATCATCAATACAAGGAATGGGCGAATGCAACTCACTTTTGGGAACATGACCTTGGATACTAACATCTTCCACATCGCCCAAAATGCAGGGGAGGAAGATGATCTTCACGCGGTGAGCCTCATAGACGAGGTAGTAGAAGAGTACTTTAAGGAAAATTTCTGTGGCGACTCTTTAGAGTCCTGTTTAGCGACGATCTATGAGTGTGGGGGACGTATACCCACTTCGAGAGGGAGGTTGGAAAGTTGAGAGAATTACTCGATGAGAGTACGTCGGACGAGGACGTGAGAGAGGTTAATTGGGTTTCTAGATTCGAGGAATTACCTCCGAGGGATACACACATGGCTCCTTCCAGTGAAAAATTTCCAACCCTCGAATTAAAGAAACTCCCCTCCCATATTAAATATGCATACCTAGGAGAGGATGAGACATTTCCTGTTGTTATCTCCTCTATCCTAGATGAAGGGCAGGAAGGTAAATTATTGAGAATTCTGAGGAAGCACCAAAGTGCTTTTGGTGGGTGCATCGCTGATTTGAAGGGGATAAGTCCTTTGATTTTCACTCACAAGATTCATCTCGAAGAGGATGTCAAGCCCTCTAGAGAAATGCAAAGAAGACTGAACCCCAACATGAAAGAAGTTGTGAGAACCGAGATCATCAAATTATTAGATGCCGGGATTATCTACCCAATCTCGGATAGCAAATGGGTGAGCCCTATTCAAGTCGTCCCGAAGAAGTCGAGTATGACTGTGATTGAGAATGCTAAGGGAGAGCTTGTTCCCCAACGCACCACCACCGATTGGCGCGTTTGCATTGACTAGCGGAAACTCAATGCGGGAACTAGGAAAGACCATTTCCCCTTGCCATCCATTGATCAAATGCTTGAGAGAGTTGCGGGCCACCCTTATTGTTGCTTCCTTGATGGTTATTTCGGATATAACCAAATTGAGGTGGATGTACTTGACCAATAGAAGACGACCTTCACTTGCCCTTTTGGTACGTTTGCCTACAAACGTATGCCATTTGGCTTGTGTAATGCACCCGCGACTTTTCAAAGGTGCATGTTGAGCTTATTTAGCGACATGGTCGAGAGAGGACTCGAAGTGTTCATGGACGATTTTAGCGTTTTTAGCACCTCTTTCGATCATTGTTTGGACAAGTTGGAAAAAGTACTTACCCGATGTGTGGACAAAAACTTAGTGCTGAATTGGGAGAAGTGCCATTTTATGGTCACCGAGGGAATAGTTCTTGGCCACATTGTATCATCCAAAGGCATAGAGGTTGATAGGGCTAAAATAGATGTCATAGCTGATCCTCCCCCACCGAGATCGCTTAAGGATGTGCGCTCATTCTTGGGCCACGCCGGGTTTTATCGAAGGTTCATTAAGGACTTTAGCGCCATCGCTAGACCCTTAAGCAACCTGCTCATGAAGGACAACCCATTTGAGTGGACAGAGGCATGCCAAAGCTCCTTTGACAAATTAAAGAACATGCTCGTGTCTTCTCCCATCATGCAAGTTCCGGATTGGTCCTTACCATTCGAACTTATGTGTGACGCAAGCGATTACGCGATTGGGGCTGTTTTGGTCCAACGTAAAGATAAGCAAGCTCATGTCATCTACTACGCTAGTCGGACCCTTACCGGACCTCAACTCAACTACTCTACCACGGAGAAGGAGTTGCTAGCGGTAGTCTTTGCCCTTAATAAATTCAGGGCATATCTCATTGGTTCTCCTATTACTGTCTTCACCGACCACGCGAATTTAAAATATCTACTTGCGAAGAAAGACGCCAAGCCCCGCCTCATAAGGTTGATCCTACTCCTACAAGAGTTCAATCTCTCCATCAAAGATAAGAAAGGAGTAGAAAACGTCGTTACCGACCATTTATCTCGGCTTTCGTCCGACGTACCTAGTGATCCCATACCCATAGATGAGCACTTTCCGGATGAGCAACTATTTGCTACTTCTTCATATCCTTGGTTTGCGGACATAGTGAACTATCTTGTCACGGGAGCCGTCCCTCCCGATTGGACACCGCAAGATAAGAAGAGGTTTCTTAATTGGTCGCGCATGTTCTTTTATGATGATCCCTTCCTTTTTAAATATTGCGCCGACCAAATCATCCGACGATGTGTACCGGATGAAGAGATCCCGAAAGTCATCCAGTTTTATCATTCGAAAGCGTGTAGGGGCCACTTCTAGACAAAAAAGACGGCCGCTAAGATTCTGCAATGCGGCCTCTATTGGCCCACAATCTTTCGGGATGCAAATGACACTTGCAAGTCATGCAACATGTGCCAACGGATGGGAGCCATCACTCGACGAGACATGATGCCTCTTACCCCTATACTCATCATTGAGATATTCGACTGTTGGGGTATTGACTTCATGGGTCCTTTTCCCCCGTCCTTTGGTTTCCTATACATCCTAGTCGCGGTAGACTACGTTTCTAAATGGGTGGAAGCTATAGCTACCAAGACCAATGACAACAAAGTGGTGATCAAGTTCCTACAGGAACACATACTTTCTCGCTTCGGTGCACCGAAGGCGATAATTAGCGACAATGGCACGCACTTTTGCAATAGGCCATTCGAGAAGCTCATGAGAAAGTATGGTGTCATCCACAAGGTTGGGACGACATATCACCCGCAAATGAATGGTCAGGACGAGCTAGCGAATCGGGAGATCAAGAACATTCTTGAAAAGACCGTCAATCCTACCCGGAAAGATTGGTCCCTTAGATTGACCGATGAACTATGGGCCTATCGTACCGCATTTAAGAATCAACTTGGCATGTCTCCTTTCCGTTTTGTGTATGTCAAACCTTGCCATCTTCTTGTTGAGCTTGAGCACAAAGCGTATTGGGCAATTAAGCAATTGAACTATGCCTTGGACAAAGCCGGTGAAGCCCGTAAGCTTCAATTGAATGAGCTAGAAGAACTACGCAATGATGCGTATGAGAATGCCAAAATTTCAAAAGAAAGGATGAAACTCGCTCATGATAGCATCATTCGACGAAAAGAGTTTCATCCTGAGAAAAAAGTTCTTCTCTACAACTCTCGGCTTCATCTCTTTCCGGGCACGTTGCGGTCACGATGGTCTGGCCCGTTCGTCGTGAAGAACGTTTTTCCCCATGGAGCTGTTGAACTTGACTATTTAAAAGGGGAAAACACGTTCAAAGTAAATGGAAAACACCTAAAGCCATATCTAGAGGCGTGTGAGTATGAGGTCGACACAATTTGGTTGTCGGACCCCGTTTACGGGGTCAATTGAGCTGAGAACGTAAGGTCGTCTCACCCCCGACGCGTATGGGGTGAGTTTGTGTGTATAGTAGTCGTGTGTGAATAGGTTAGTTAGAAGTCAGGATCCTGAGTTACAAAAGAAATCGGTTAGCACGCACTTTGAGGGAGCTAGTACGCAGTACGAGGTTGAATTTGAGGACGTTTTAGGGATCCCTAGGGCCTAGAAAGTTTTTAGGGGCCTTATGCACAAGTTAGAGGATGAGAGAGCACCTTGAAGGGGAGAGAAGAGTGAATTATAGCGTTCGGACCAGCATGTCACCCCGAACCCTATCCAGAACCGGTTCGGGGGGCGAACCGGTTCGCGGTACACCCCGAACCGGTTCGGGGTACGTAGCAGGTTCTTCCCCCCTTAATTCCAAATTCATCCCCTTCCCTCCATTCTTTTCCCCCTTCTTCCCCCTTCGTTTTTCTTCCCTCCAAATACTTCCCTCATTCCCAAATTCATCCCAATTCACTCCCTCCCTCCTCTCCTTCCCACCCATTCCCATTTCCCCCCAAAACCTCACCCCTTCACACCTATAAATACCCCCCCACCCCTCCTCCATTTCTCACACCAAAACAATCTCCCTCACTCTCTTCTCTCCCATATCCTTTTCCCTGTCCCTCTCTCTTTCCTTCAAAATGCCGCGCCCTCGCCGCACCAATATCCGCCCCAAGAAATATGATGACACCTCCGTCCTTGATGACGCGGGTAAGGGGGTCTTTCGAAGTGTCCAAGAACGTCATTGGGCTGAGCAATACTTCTCGGCTATGCACCCCATTCACATCGAACGCTTCGTTGATTAGGGCCAACTTCCGGGCGATGTCACCGCCCTATTCGACCGCCACGGGTGGTGCTCTTTCCTCGCCCCAATGAGCACTAACGTGTTTGACGCCGCCATTCTCCAGTTTTATGCGACCTTGGTTCGCAAATCCTCCACGCTTCATGAGGCATACCTTGACGGTATCACTATTCCCTTCTCGGCGGTCATCATCGCACGCAAAATGCGTGCCAAAGGAGTGATCCTCCCCGTGCCCTTCCAATACCCCAACAATGGTACCCCCCACACCAAAGAAGAATGCATTGCACACATGGCACCCGGGGTGGAATGGGTGCGCGAATCCTTTCCTATTGGTGGTTTGGCCGCTACGGTGCGCTTCACGCACCTCATTGCTTGTGGGGCCATCCACCAAACCACTAATGACTCGGTGGTCCGGTTACGTCACGCTAATTTCCTCTATTACTTTTTGGACCCCAAGAGCACCATCAACCTTGCCCATATCTTCTACGCGGATATCCTCAATGCCGCCTATGACGAATGGGGCAAAACTGCCCTACCTTACGCCCGTTTCATCACGGAGCTATTGATGGAAGCTGGAGTGGATGACCCCGGGAAACAAATTCGACTTCCTCGCCCCATTGGCGGCACGTCTACCACTCGAAGCGAACGCCAAATGCGCGTAGATCACCCCGACCGTCCCATTCTCGATGAGGATGTGGACGAGGAAGCTCATGATGCCCTGATGATGGACGTCGACGAGGACGAGTTTGATGATGAGGAGGAGGATTCCGATTTTGAGCCCCCAAGGGCAAACTTCGAGAGTCGCCTTTCGGCGGTTGAATCCCGTCTCGACGGGTTCATCAACCAATACAATCAAGATCAAGCGGCTTACCGAAGGGACACCCGGATGATGTACCAACTCCAAGTCCACCTTCACCAACTCAACTTCGGCGGTCCTCCACCCCCTTCTTCTATGACCCGTATGATCCAAATGCACCCGGTCCCTCACACCCACCTCCACCATGACCTATGCTTGTTTTTATATTTTGGTGTGGATGTTAGTTGTTGTAGGGATTTCACATTGCTCATAGTTGCTCTCCCATTTCTTATGTAACACAGGCTTCTCATTGTTATTATACAAGCTTGCATTTTTTCATATTTGTTTGTTTTATTTTTCCTCACTTATTATTCGCTTTGAGTTAGATTTTCGTCCTTTTTGCTTGAGGACAATGCAAAAGTCTAAGTTAGGGGGGGTTACAAGTGCGTATTTCTAAAACTTCACAAATCTTCAAAATGCCCAAAATTTCCAAAAAAATCATAAAATTTTTATAAATCCAAAAAATATTTTTTTGTTCAAAATAAATAAAAATTGGAATTCAAATTTTTCAAAAATATCATTAAAAGTCAAATTGGAGTCTCAAGTTGTAAACATCCAACATACACAAAGCCGAAATTGACCAAAGATGGAAATTGAGCGAAAATTGACGACTTAACGAATAAATGTGGAGATTAACAAACCCGGTGAGATTCGAGCCTATCACGTTTTGCGAGATTTTAAATCAATCCGAGTTAATTGTTAACTCAAAGTTCTTTTTAGCGCTTAATAAGTTGTCAAGGATCTCAATCCTTTCATTTTGATCGGTTTTGAAAAATGTGTACAATATTACCTTGAAAAATGTGCCAAATTAGTCTCTAAACCTAAATTCACCTCGAAACGCATATGGTAACGCAATTGTCATTTTGGACAATGAAGTAGGCCCTCGTTTGTCACCCCAAAAATATTGGGCATAAAAACTCATGAAAAATCACTCTTTTTGCAACCCAAATTGAGCCGAATAATTTTCCTTTTCGGTTGACAACCCGAAAAACCCAAAATAGCCGGAATTGCGAAAAAAATGAGAGAATTTAGAATTTAAGTCCGAAAAGTGTAACAAAAAGGGCAAGAAAAAAATAGAAGAATGCTCAACAAAAATAGCAAGAAAAGAAAAAAAAATGAGCAATAGCCCGGAAAAAAAAAAAGCACAAATGGACATCCTAAATAACTTTTCCAATTCCGAATTTCCCGACCATTTCCATGTTACCCAATATACCTTAAACCCCAAAAAAGTCCTAACCGAGTCCAGATTACGAAATTGATTATCGCGTGGAGAGTTAAGACACCAAAAGATAATATAAGACGCTAAGTGCGCGAAATAGAGGCAATGTTCCCATTTTTAAAACCGTAATCCATTGATGAGATCCTATCACCATGAAATTTCCGTCTTTCTATTGTATGCGTGAATTTGTTTCCCTTACATTTACTCTTTATATCACGCATACCGAGAGAATAGCCATAATCCGAGAGATTCGTTTGTGAGAGCGTTCCGTGAGAAATTGAAATCAAAACAAATTTTCGGATAAGTAACGTAATGATCAATCGGTGGAAATTGGCGGTTATATTTCCGGCTTCGCACACACACTACGGTTTGGGACTCGTAAATATGACTTGATGATGACTATTTTCTGGAAAAGTTTGAATTGCGCAATTTTTGCGTATTTTGAATTTTCTTTGAGTCGAATTTTGTGGGTATATTCACTACAAACCCTCACGAGACACAACTCGTCCTACTAGGGTAACCTAGAGGTTTAAAGGCTTATTGCATGCGCTAAATGCCAATCGCTTTCCCGCGAAAGAGGTGCTCTATACCAATAAAGTCTTTGAAGGATCCTTAACTCATACTTTCATTCTTTTACATTGCTCGGGACGCGCAAAGTTCTAAGTTAGGGGGGTTTGATTGGGCATAAATATTGTATATTTATTCCCCTAATTTCAGTATATTTGTGAACCCGAGTGATGTAACATATATAGATTTGATGCACATTTATGATACTAACCTTCGTTGGAGAGTATTTCGTGTTTCGTGTTTCGTGCTTCTCTTATTGGTTTTACAGGTTAATTATGCAAACAGTGCAAAAGAGGAAGCAAGACAATGCTAGAAAAGCTAAGAAGGCAAGTTCAAGGGCAATTTAGTAATTTTTCATCCCGATCCGGAAGGAGAAGTCAACTGGAAAGTTGAAGAGCTCGGAACAAAGAGAACACTGGAAGAAACGACACCCAAATCCGAGCTACGGTTGATGAGTTAGGCCCAGTTGAAGTTGAAGAAAAATCCAAGATAGCAAGAAAAAAAGCTAAGTGTAGCACTCCAGGCCAGCACACATTCGCGAACCCAGGCCGAACCGGTTAGGGGGGTGAACCGGTTCGGGGTACATGCGAACCGGTTCGGGGTCTCTGATGCGCGAATTTTCTCCCCAAATCTGATTGGTTCCCAAGACTCCTTTTAGGTTAAAAACTCTCAAAAATAGTAGGGAACGTAGGCAACAACCTAGGGGCAGCCATTAGGGCTAGTTTTAGTCAGTTTTTGATAGAGAGAGAAGGAGAGGAACATCTAGGAACATCAAGGGAATTAATTGATTCAAGATTTAATCATTACGGGTTTGTTTTTCAAGTTTTAATTCAAAGTTCAGAATTCTTGTCATTATTCTTGCATGTTTATTTTCTGTATTTGATTCAACTTATTGCTGCGTTCATAATACGTATTTACATGATTCAATCTAGTTTCATCATGAATTCTTCCACATGAAACGTTGCTATTTCATGCGTTAGTCAGTTTAACATGTCCGTCTAGGGTTTAAAGGTTGGGATGCATGAATCCAACCTGATGTGTTAGTGCATGTGCATAACGTTCATCTGATGAATTTAACGATTGATTTTGATCGTATCGCGTAATTACATAATAATTGTGGATCTTTATATCTCGTTTACCTTTGGGTACTCGTGATGATTTAGAGTACAATTTGAGTGCAATTACCGCGATACCGATTTACTCATCCTCAGATTAGGTATGACGCGGGCTTGAACCTCGTATACATAATGTTTGGGAGTCCTAAATTCCGGGTCTGATTAATCGGATAAATTTATGATTGACGTTGTTACTGCAATACACTAGGGTTGGGGGATTGCATTCCCGTCCTGTTTTCTCATCATTTAAGTTTAAAAAGTTTTGATTCAATTTTTCATTCATAATTTAGGTATTTTAGTTAGTTGCATTTTTCATCATAATTTCATAATTGCAGTTAGCTTAGTCAATCCCAAAAACCAAATCAATTTTTCCTTTTCTTTTTAGACTCGAAGTTAGGATTCCTCCGTCTTGTCCCGTCATCACAACTCCGTTGTCCTTTTTCCCTGAGGATCGATACCCGACTTGTCGGATTATTACATGAGCGACAGGCTTGCACTTTAGCCTAGAGAGTACGCACTTTAGAGACACATTATGAGTTGCGTCAGTATGGTATGGGACATACGGGTTTATGATATGGGTTAGAATTATGTTATGGAAACTAATTAGGAGGGAACCTTAACTAGGAAGATAATAAGATTCGATAGGTGTGTACTCTAGATGAGAGGTGAGAATTCTCAAGAGAGAGCTCGAGAAACTAACATGTACATAATAAATTCTTATTTGTAATTGTTAAGCACATTCTATTTTTAAAATCTTTTACAATTGGGCTTTGACCTGTTTCCTTGCATATTCTCTTCTCTACTATATCTTGTACATTAGGTATCTAGCTGTAGGGATGCCCAACATATATTATGGATGTTTTGATGGATTATAGCTACTAGCAAAGATGTGGATTTTGTTTAGATGCTTCCTTTATGTTGATTCACTCATCTGTAGCGTCTACTTCATTTAGGCCATGTCGGCCAGGATTCTAGAGGTTGTAATTATTTATGCAAGCATTGTGGATATCAGTTCTATTTAGTGTAAATGTTATAATTTCACTAGAGAGTTATTCCAGTCACATTTATTCTTATTGTAGTTAATTCAGTTATGATGTGTTGTTGCATATTATTATTATTTCGTGTCGTGGAATGTTGTTAATTAAATTAAAAATGGAAAAAGTTATTGACACTTAGCTTAATTAACTATTAGGTGATTAATAAAGGTTGTTTTCGACAGTGATGCTGAGAATGAACCAACTGGATATTCTAATATAATTAAATAAAGGACTGATCACTCAATATTTAATTAGACGGGTTGTTATAGGTGGTATCAAAGCATTAGGTTCTCGTGTCTTTAGGATATGTGCGGCTTACTACGTTTCAGCGTAGCATTATTTGATGTAGAGACCTATTATTAGGATGTTGAGTTCTTCTCCGTATTTGGATTTACGTTCTCCTTCCATGAAGTATGAGAGATGTAATGCTTATACGAGTTCGGTCAGGCATCGTGCGCTAAAGACATTAGGATAACTAGCAAGAGACGTTAGAAGGACATTAGGAGGAGGAATTAGCCAAAGATATAGACTATTTTTGAAAATGGTGTTGGAGATAGAAACCATCATAATTGTTGTTTGGGAAGAGAACATTAAGGAAGTCGCTTGGGAGCTGTAGTTTCCCAAGCCCCATCATAGTTGATGGTTGTGCCATTCTTAACTCACACAGCACTGTATGTGAAAGGTGAAGGATTCCGAAGGACTCTTGTGATGGAAGAAATTCAAAGGCAATTGTGAAGGATGAAGTGTAGTAACACCCACTATTTGAAAAAATTTTAGTAAAATTTTTCTAGGAAGAACAAACTTAAGTGATGAGAGTTAGACATCACATATAAAGAACATGCGTGAAGCTGGAATAAGAATTTTAGGTGTGGTTTGATAGTGAAATCGTTCATTTGATGTTTTAATCAGGATATGAAAGTAATTTTGAAACTTATCTCTTATGGGAAAGTAAGAGAGAAGTAAATTATTTAACGAACTCCTTACCCTAGGAAGAATGGGGTACATATAGGATAAATAGAGTTCATTGTGTGAATGGATTCGTGAGTGAAATACTCTAGAGTGAGTAAAAATCTGACGAAGATGAATAGGATTAATGTCACCAAGAAATTTGATGATTCTTCCAAATGAAGGGGAGCTAGAAGGGTTAGGAAGCCTACCCGAAGGGTAAGATTTAATTCAATATTATTAACGAAACATCACCGGAAGGTGTACCCAGTAGGGGACCCATTTAAAGTGATATGATTAGACCCCTACTTAATGAAGATAAAATCATCCAAGACTAGTGTAGTCGATAATGTATCCCATAGGACCCATAGAGCCAACAGAATAATATGAATAGCAATTGGGAGTTAAGATTGATAGGTCCAAGAGGAGGGCGTTAAAATGGTCAGTAACGAGGAAATAGTAAGGGAAATTACCCTATGTGTAGAGAGAGAGACTACTAAGTGTTAAATGTGTCCGCATTGAGTAGTGAGACCGATAAATTTTAGGAATAATAAACCACACTAATTAGGCATAACAACTAGAGGAGTGAGACTTCTAAGGGTGTAATTGGGTCAAGAGAATTAGGCCCAGGAAATTTACAACCCAAGAGTGGTAGGTCTAAGTAGGACCAGTGAAGTCCTCGACAATAGTAGCATGTCGTATTTCAAGGTCGGCGGGGTCTAAGAAGTAAAAGGTTGGTCGGTAAGACCATAATTGAGGCCTAGATTTTCTTGTCCAACATTTCAGTAATGGGTGTGTAAAGCACAGGAGTGAATATTTTATCCACAACAGGTGGGTACGACTATAGGATGAAATCCTACAAGTGTAATGGGTGTAAGTGATCGTGAGTTATTTTGACCGTGAGAAGTGCATGTAAGGACCCTACGTGATCAGGAGAGACTGATGAGGTTTTATTTCTTCCTTGTGAATAAATGATTAATTCTAGTGACATGGTGTGTCATAATAGTTATATATAAATTGAAATCCCTAAATTCATGTGCGATTCGAGGTTAGTGGAAACGATAATTTTAACAGTCTGGTTACAAAAGCATTTCTCGTTGATAGCAGGACTTTTTGGTGTCGCCCGTGAGTGAACTGGGTGGGTCCTAAGGGTATATTTTGTTATTGTAATTTTCTATTGCTTTGAGTAGCGTAATAGAACTTTTTATGGTAATATGTAGTCATAAGTTACCAAATGTTTTAACGATAGTAGATTAAGTGATAAGACTATCGTGCTGGATACTCCGGGGAGAGTAAAATTAATTTTGTGTGACGTCAACTGAAATAGGGTTGGGCCTATATTTCATGATATCATAGACCTCATTGAAGATGTTTTCTAGTTATATGTGTGAGTAGAAATTTATTTTACTGATGTGACTTAGGATATATTATGTTTTTGTCGAACAGCGAGAAATAGCTCATTATATATAGCGCTGAGAATTTGGGATAGTGAGAGCAACATATTTTATGTTTTTTGTAGGGATATATAAGCATGGAATAGTATACTTTTATGCCAACATACAGAAATTATGGGAAGGTACATATTATGGACTGGGGGCCATTACGGATCTCGATGACCGACTATGTTAAGTAGTAGTGTATCAGGGGGGGTCCTTGTTTGGATTTCTCTTTACGAGACATCCCACACATGAAACTAGCGAACTTCGAGAGTGGGAGAGAAGTCCGGTCGATAGTACATAAGTTCATACCTTAGTCATTTTAAATATACAAACATAAATTTAGAGTTGATAATTTTATTATGACTTAAAAGTCGCCCAGTGCTAGTAACATTCTGAATAAAACAGCGATGCCACTGATAGAGTGATTAAGTTATGACTAGTGGGGTGATTGAGTGTACCCCTACCATATCAGTATGACAAGTGAGCAAAAATTGATTCAAGAAGAGTATATGTTATTTGAGCAACAATGCGAGAAATATAGGGTGTATAGGCACCCTAGGTAATTAAATCTGATATTGTTCCCCATTTTGGAGATATGGGATAAGGAAAATAAATATAGAGGTTTAGATATCGGGACTTGAATATCCAGTCATTTGTGACGATTAAAGATATAGTCGGTAGAATAACAAATGTATGAGGTTATACATGACTATGGTAATAGGATTTAAATGAAGAGATGTTTGGCTAGATTCCTCTTGTAGCGAGCCACCTGTCTGTTCGAATTAGGGTGGACCATTTGAATCCAACAGAGGTTTCTCCACCCGTTAGGGATATTTAAGTAGTATTATGAGAGTATTCGTAAGTATTTTATTGCGAAGATGGTTCCGATCCTATATGGGTGTTAGTGGATCAGTTGACTAAATTAGATCACGTTATGCCAGTTAGGGTTGATCATACTACGAGACAATATGCTTTGATCTTAATATAACCGAGATAGTGAGGTTCCATAGGGTACCATTTAATATTGTGTCCAATTAGGAAAATTCTGTCTCCCGATTTTGTAAGAATTTTCATGAGGCATGGGTACCCAGTTGTGATATGGTATGATCTATCATTCGCGGAATAAATGGGCAGACTAAGCGGAGAAATCTGATGTTGGAAGATAAATTATATTTGCAACCTTGAATCTTAAGGGAGGACGGGAGACGTACGTTCCACTAGTGAAGTTGGTGTACTATAACTCTTATAAGTTTACTGTTGGGCATGGTGCCAGTTGAAGTATGGTACGGTAAATCATATTGTTTCTCCTACTTGTGGGATCAAGGTGAGGAACCAGGACCTATTGCGAATAGTAAAGATGATTTGAAACTTATAGTATATATTGTGTGTAAAATATATACTGCACAATTAACCTACTTGTGTATGATAATCGCAAGACGAGATGGTATTTATCTACAAAACGGTTAATCTATTTAAGTGAATATAGTAGAAGGTTAGATAGTGAATATCTAGAATAAAGTATAAGTAGTGAAACTTAAACTATATGTCTTGGACAAGAACCTACATGACAGGGTAACCTGGGGTTAAAATGATCATAAGTGAGGTGTTCATTATTGGGGGTATTCGATAGCGTACTGTATGGGCGGTATAGAGTAGTCTACTTAGAAGCGCAAGTATGTGATGCACAATACTTATCCAGAATTGTTCTTGCCTGCTATACATATGTTTTTCTGAATTTCGGGACGAAATTCTATTATAAGGGGGGAAGTATGTAATACCCCGTATTTTTAATGACTTTTAAAATGGGATTAATTAGAATTAATTGTGATACAATTGGAAATTAATCCGGATTTAAATATTACTCGACACTAAATTAATTTGTGATTTATGTTGAATATTACTTAGTGATTAAATTAATATATATGATTATGAATTTACAATTGATTATAACTTTATAAACTTTTCACGAATTATGTGTACGACAATTATGGGAATTAAATCGGGACGTGCATTTGAGTCGTATCGGTATTATAATTAAATGAAATAAAAGTGAATTATTATTATGTCATCCAAATGGTCATTTTGACTGTGCCAAAGTGTCCGGAAGGGTTCAAATAGTCGAAAAAGTCTACTTGGGTGTTTGATTTGAGTCTCGGGGCACTTTGGAACAGAAAGGACACCCTAGAGGGGTATTTCGATCATTTTACAACGGAGGTTAATAGTAACTACAGAAATCTGAGTTTATTTTATAAGTAAAGGGATTATAGAGCTTAGGTTAATTCAACAAAAATAAGAGGAAAAGATTTAGGGGAGATTGAGAGACTTTCTATAGGAGAAGAAGAGACTTTTCTAGGAACCAAAGGACAACCACCTTGTACCACTAAGAGACACCACCACCACTTCCGAAAGTTGGCCGAAAAAAGAGAGGACCACTAGTAGAGTATCATCCCCAACAGATCATACCTACAATCTAAAGGCAAGTGATTAATAATAGCAATCATAGCTTTTATATTGTCCATGTTAAGATAGTTAGGAAAATTCTAAAAAGTTGCATGAACAAAGATAAATATGTGATAATTTTAAATAGATCTTTAAAATGGATATTATCTAGGAATAATATCTTTTGAGTATAGAATAAAATCCATGAATTTTATATTATCTTGTGAAGAAATCTGGGATTTACACTCTTATTGATGATTAAATAAAAAAATAGAGTTCTTTAGAATAAAATGGAATTTGAGTAAATTGATTCATGTTAATGATATTTAAATCATTTTGGTTACGTTAGAACTTATTCATATAAGAAGGTATATGATCTGGATATCATGAGATTAAATTGGGAATCATTTAGTGAAGAAAAATTGGAGTTAATATGATGTCAATGGCTAAATATAAAATATGAGTTTTTTGGAAATAGTATGTTTTAAATCCAACCTTCTTGATGATTTTAGGTGGTTTGATTATTAGAAATCATTTATATATTTTGGTTTATCATATGGAATGAATATTGGGGAGTTTGGGATTTTGTTGATAAAGGTTTTGATGATTAGAAAGTATGAATCCCGTAAGAAAAATAATGCAGAAAACTAGGTAATATCTGGTCCATCGATCGATCGACTCAAGACTGTCGATCGATCGATAGACCAGAATCATCGATCGATTGACTCCCCGTAGAAATGTGAAATATTTTTCTTTTTAATTGTTGATTAAATCCCAAACTTTGAGAAATTTTTTATGATGATTAAATGAACTTAATGGGACTTAGAGAAGGACAGAAGGATGTACATAAGACCCAGAAAATATTATTTTTCGGATTTTTGAATGAGGGGAAATTAACGAGTGTTAATTAAATGAGTTATTATCGAGACTTACGTTACTTGGGATTTAAATTGTATAAATGATAATTTAAGGTTGGGACCAGTAGTAAGAGAGTTATTAATTACCGGTATGACCATAGGAATAGGTGGGGTTAACCCTAAGAGATATAATGAAGGGTTAAGAATGAATTAAGGGTTATTGAGAATCAAACCTAATTAAAGATGAGTTTAATTCATAGAATTTCGGAAGTTGTGAGGACAGGGACAAGTAGGGTGTTGACATTTACCTAGTGAATTAGGTTAAGGAATACTTATTTAATCGTCAAGTAAAAAGTGAGGCTCGGGAATATAAAATAAAGAAGTAACGCATAATCTTTAATACGTAGGATTTGACAGATAAAAATACTACTTATGGGAATTATCATATGGTTGAGTGAATGCCTTATGAATGTTATATTTATATAGGTGTGATGAATACCTATATTATTATTTGTATGTATGACATACCTATGCTGCTTGCTATCGGGGTGGAGGTTTCACGTTGTGAACAGTCTTATCCCGTGTGCCCATTTGGGAGGATTTTAGATTCGTACTCTGAGCATAGGACCTTGGACACGTGCTATCGGTGTAATGATAGTTTCCACGGTTGAATGGGAGTGTAGGTATGTGCGTGACCCATTTGGATGAGAAGTATGATCGCCTCCAATATATTTTTGTTTTGATATGATTCGTGAGAGACGCCGAATCAATAGTTCTCTATACAGTGACATTATGTATCAGGACATGATAGCAGAGTATGCATGTACCATAGTTGTGACTGGGGAAGTACCATATTAGTATATATATAATTAGTGTGATATTATATATATAAACTGTGATGTAATCTACCGTGTGACATTATAGATATGGGGATGAAATCTTCAGTGTGATATTGTAGATTAAAAATATAAACTGTGATTTAATCTACTGTGTAATGTTGTAGATAGAAGTAAATAATGAAATCTGAATTGAATTAAGTAAGTGAAGACTTAATTCTAAGGTTGTAACAAGACTAGTTCATATTAAAGAGAAATGAATATGAATAATTATATTACGTATGGTATAGGACATACGGGTTTATGATAGGGGTTAGAATTATGTTGTGGAAACTAGTTAGGAGGGAACCTTAACTAGGAAGATAATAAGATACGATAGGTGTTCACTCTAGATGAGAGGTGAAAATTCTCAAGAGAGATCCTGAGAAACTAACATGTACATAATTAATGCTTATTTGTAATTGTTAAGCACTTGCTATTTTTAAATCTTTTACAATCGGGCTCTGACCCGTTTCCTTGCATATTCTCTTCTCTACTATATCTTGTACATCAGGTATCCAGCTATAGGGATGCCCAGCATAGATTATGCATGTTCTGATGGATTATATCTACTAGCAGAGATGTGGATTTTATTTAGACAATTCCTTTCTATTGATTCACTCATTTGTAGTGTTTACTTCATTTAGGGCATGTCACCCAGGATTGTAGAGGTTGTAATTATTTATGTAAGCATTGTAGATATTAGTTTTATTTATTTCAAATGTTATAATTTCACTGGAGTGTTATTCCAGTCACATTTATTCTTGTTGTAGTCAATTTAGTTGTGATGTGTTGTTGCATATTATTATTCCGTGTCGTCGAATGGTATTAATTAAATTAAAAATGGAATTTTTTTTTGACACTTAGCTTAATAATTTATTAAGTGATGAATAAAGTTTGTTTTCGAAAGTGATGCTGAGAATGAACCAACTGGATATTCTAATTTAATTAAATAAAGGACTGATCACTCGATATTTAATTCGGCGGGTTGTTACAGGTGGTATCAGAGCATCAGGTTCTAGTGTCTTTAGGATCTGTGCGACTTACTACGTTTCAGCGTAGCATTCTTTGATGTAGAGCCCTATTATTAGGATGTTGAATTCTTCTGTGTATTTCAACTTACGTTCTCCTGCTATGAAGTATGAGAGATGTAATGCTTATACGAGTTCGGTCAGGGAATCGTGCGCCAAAGACATTAGGCGACTAGAAGAGTTGTTAGAAGGACAGCAGGAGGAGGACTCAGCCAAAGATATAGTAACACCCAACACTGTATGTGAAATGTGAGGGAGTCATAAGGACTCTTGTGAAGGAAGAAATTCAAAGGAAATTGTGAAGGGTGAAGTGTAGTAACACCTAGGATTTGAAATTTTTTTAGTAAAATTTTTCTTGGAAGAACAAGCTTAAGTGATGAGAGTTAGATAGCACATATAAAGAACATGCGTGAAGCTGGAATAAGAATTTTAGGTATGGTTCGATAGTGAAATCGTTCATTTGATGTTTTAATCAGGATATGAAAGGAATTTCGAAACTTATCTCTTATGGGCAAGAAAGAGAGAAGTAACTTGTTTAATGAACTCCTTACCCTAGGAAGAATGGGGTACATATAGGATAAATAGAGTTCATTGTGTGAAAGAACTCGTGAGTGAAATACTCTAGAGTGAGTGGAAATCTGAAGAAGACGAATAGGATTAACGTCACCAAGAAGTTTGATGATGCTTCCAAATGAAGGGGAGCTAGTAGGGTTAGGAAACCTAGCCGAAGGGCAAGATTGAATTCAATATTGTTAACGAAACATCACTGAAAGGTGTACCCAGCAGGGTACCCATTTAAAGTGATATGATTAAACCCCTACATAGTGGCGACGAAATCAGCCAAGACTAGTGTAGTCCATAATGTATCCAATAGGACCCGTAGAGCCAAAAGAATAATGTGAATAACAATTGGGAGTTAAGATTGATAGGTCCAAGAGGAGGAAGTTAAAATGGTCAGTAACGAGGAAATAGTAAGGGGGATTACCCTATGTGTAGAGAGGGAGAGACTACTAAGTGATAAATACGTCCACATTGAGTAGTGAGATCGATAAATTTTGGTAGTAGTATACCACACCAATTAGGCATAACAACTAGAAGAGTGAGACTTCTAGGGGAGTAAAAATAATTTGTTGTGTTAGTTATGTTTTAAAGAGGTTATGTTAGATAAAAAATATATGATTTTGTGTTGTGATCAGGTGTGGCAATTTTAGAAATGACATGAAAATACAAAACGGAACGGCATGAAATTAACTCAAAATTGACATAATATGTCGTATTCGCGTCATGTTCGTGTCGGACGTTTTTTACACGAAGTCGTGGCGTGTCGTGTTCGAGTCAAAATTGTGAGTTGTGCTTGCCGTGTTATCGTGTCTTGTCGTGTTAATCATATTTTTATTCGTATTATCGTGTCTCTTTATGTTTAATTTTGTGTGAAATATTAAGAAATCGTCTTATTCGTGTCGTATCGTTTTATGTCCTTTTTATTTCGGTCGTGTTCGTGTCAACTAAAAAAATATGAATTCAAATCGTGTTCGAAAAACCCTTGTCGTGTCGGCATGAAACATGACCCAAAAACACGAATTTCCATCCCTATTTGTGATGTTTCGTGTCAAGCAAAATTACATCGCAAAATCACGAATTCAGTGTTTTGAAAAGAAATTGTACAATATTATTTATAAAACATTGTATTGTAGTATTTTGAAGTAAAATATGGAGTGCCTAAACACCACACTTTCGTGATTGAACACGGTCCATGTTTTAAATTTAATGATTAGATTGATTATGTAGTGCAAAAATATGCTTACAATTTAACTTTATTGAAAACTATCATTAAGCGGCAAT
Organism: Sambucus nigra; assembly: GCA_949130495.1. Taxonomy (NCBI): domain Eukaryota; kingdom Viridiplantae; phylum Streptophyta; class Magnoliopsida; order Dipsacales; family Adoxaceae; genus Sambucus; species Sambucus nigra. The sequence goes on from OX422213.1 coordinate 186,068,956, forward strand.
ACATAGGTTATAATGAGTCACTGAAAGAAATTTGGAGGTTAGTGGCAAACAAATTCAGTGGCGACATAAAAGTTATCACTAAATAAAATAATTAGTGAAAAAATGATAGTCATCATAAACGTTAATACATATAGTAGCAAATACATAATGTTTTCACTACAAGTTACTATAGTGACAATATTAATTATGTCATTAATTATTTTACCACTAAATTCATGTTATCACATATATCAGTGACAACATTTCACGAAATTCGTCACTAAAAGTTAGGTCTTTAGTGACAATAATTTATTGTAACACTCCGTAATTTTGAGAATATTTAAATTACACGTGTCACAATAATTTATTTAATTTGAGAAATAAAGTGAATTTATATAAATATTAATTAGTGAGAAATGGTTTAATATTTATGTGATATTATATTCACTTGCGTGATAAGTAAATCAAACTGCATTAATTTATATTAAGTCGTAAGTGAGTAAAAGCGACAAGTTGATAATATCTTATTCGGGATGTGCGTCTGGGGTCGTGTTCGGAATAAGATAGTAAATTGATGATGGGTGACTCAGATGATGATTTTGAGTGTACGATTGATCTAAAAATGGTCAAAATAATCAAAATTAAGTGTTGATGTAAAAAACTAGATTGCTCTAATTATTCAATCACAGATAAATAAATAAGACAAAGATTTTTAAAGTGGTTCGGCTAGGAATAAAGCCTACGTCCACTGTTATGTTATTGCTGAGTGTTTGTGGAATTCTTGATTACAAGTTCTCTCAAGAAATTCCGGTCCCCTTGAATGAGGATGATACATGGTATTTATAGCCTTGAGGCTGTACATGAAAGGTTCGATACATTAAATGACATTCATATGAAAGGGTAATACATTTAATGCAGAGTGCGTGCCCAGAATATAAGCATTCAATGAATATCTGAGCTGTTGATTATCTGGCAATTAATGATACGACCGAGATGCAGCTCGGACCGCCATAGCTGTTCGCTGATCAGGAGTTCCTCGGAACATTAGAGTACCTCGGTGCGTTGGAGTTCCTCGGTGTGATAGAGTTCCTCGGTGTATTCTCGTTGCTCGGAAAGAAATATGGCTGGTCGGGAAATGATCTTCCTCGCTGCTATTGTGCCACGTAGATTGACACGTGTCTTCGTATTATTCGTCCACATCAGCATATTAATTTTGGTATCAACAGAAGCCCCCAATGTTTCATATTTCGAACTTTGAGGAGTATGGAACATTCTTTCTCGGTATATGGCAATATTAAATGTCCTTCCTGGGTTTCAGGAACATTGTATTCAAATTTCCTTCTTATTTCGCAGTTTCCGCCTTTTTTATAAACGCTTCGATCTTCGTGCAATTTTTGTCCTTTTAGCCGCCGGAAGTTCAGTAGTTTCTTTTTGGTAATCATTTCTTTCGCCGCTTCCCAATGCAAAGTATTTAAACTTCTTTGGTAACTATACCGTCGTCTACGTTTTCCATTTTTTGCATTCAAGCTTTCTATTCTCTTCTTCTCTCGTGCGTTCATCCTTGTTTCCGTTCGTTGTCAACACATCTCCTTTCTTTCTGTAAGATCTTCTTTCTTTCTTCTGTATCTCTTTTATTCAATATGGTTTATATCGTGGAGTCTGTTGAGAAATTCCGTTCTGATTTTTCCATTCCTTCGTGGGTAACTCTAGAGGTTCTTTCTGAGCCTTTAGATTACTTTCGATTGGCTGAGGGACATTGGTTCCCCAGTCTTTTTGTTGCTGAATGCGGTTTTTCCTTTCCACCAAACTCATTATGTCTTGAGTTTTGTCAATATTTTGATCTTGTTCCTGCAAAAATAGCCCCCAATTCATGGAGAATAATTAACGGGGTGTACAAATTAAATCTAACTCATGGGACTCGTATTGGGATCCCTGAAATTATGTTTTGTTATAAATGGGCTATTCTAGATAATATTTATTATTTAAAAACTAGGTATTTGAATAGGGCTCTTGTAGTTAATCTCCCTGACTCAAATAGGGATTATTTTGAGCATGGGTTGGTCATAAAAAATTGGCAACATGCGCCTTTATCTGGGAATGAAGTATACAACGGTCCCAGATGCCCCCCATACGGCAATGGGATATGTTTATTTTTCATTTTATTTTACTTATGAAATTATGCTTTCATCATGTTTGACAAAATGTATGACTGATATCTCGACATGTATTTATTTGCAGTTGATAGCAAAAGAAAAACTCCAAAAGAGTCAGAAGTGAATATCAAGCATTTGAAACTTATCTGGAGTTTGCATAAGACCATTGCTGACGAACACATCAGATCTGCTTCATATTTACTACAGTATAAGAGTTACACAACCTCTTATACTGCTCGCCCTGTTGAACCAGCTTCAACACCAGAAAGTTCATCTTCAGATTCTCATATCCCCCTATCTCAGAGAATGGGCAAGAAAAGAGCTCCTCCTACTCTATTTGGTGAAATTTCTTCTGCTGTTGGAGCCCAGAAAGGCAAAATTGATGTCCCAGAGGGGACTAAAAAAGTAGATGCTGGTTCCTCCAAAGTTGCCGAGAAGCCCCCAGTGGCCCCGAGCAAGAAAGATGCTCCTGCTGATGTAATTGCCATCTCTCCGACCAAGACTTCTTCCTTGGTTGATGCTGCTGACCGTCCTTTAAAGAGATTGAGGAAATCATCCTCAGTTAATCTTGCTGGAACTGCATCTTCTCTACCCGCTGATGGTAGTAGTGTTTCAAAAATCATTCTTCCGAGTTCTTCAACGAGCTCAGTTATACCCGAGGTTCTCGGGGTTGATGAAAAAATTCCTAGGGATACACTGACATCCCTAGCTGCTCGCCATCTTTCTTCAGTAAATTTCTCATACCTTTGGTCTTTCTTTCTTTTTCTTGAATTTTTGTATTTGTGTTGACTTTATTGTTTTTCTTATCTTTCAGCTGGTGAACTGCTTCAATACCATTGTGAAGAAAGATCAAGTTATTAAAGCTTCCAGTTCCTCGTCCGATGTTGACGATGCTTTGTTGGGTTTAGCCCAATCTGTGAAGGAATCTCGCCAACAGTACATCGAGGAGAAAACTGTTTGGGAGAAAAAGCTGGCTGTGGCTGAGGCTGAGAAGATGAAGATGGCTGAAACCTCCAAGAATTTGGAGGAGAAAATTAAAGGTTTGGAGGTTAAACATCAGGAATCTGATGATAAATTGAAGAAGGCAGAAGAAGAATTATCTACTCTGCGAGATATCAAGGTTAAGAAGGAAGAATTGGAGGTGAAGCTCTCCTCGGAGAAGTCGAGGAGAAAAGTCGCCATCAAGAAACATTTCAGCGTTGGTTGGGAGAAAGGATGGGAGAGAGGGATAGCTGCAATGACGTCCCAAGTCCAATATGGGGAGTTGAAATACTTCCATGATGGTTGGGTAGCTGCTCTGCAAGAGCTAAAAGTCCAAGACGATTCTGAGCTATTCCAACGACATCTCCCTGGTCCTCCTCCACCAATTGTGGAAGAAGAAGAAGACGAACCTGCCTCAGATGAGTCTTCTATGGCTATGGGTGATCAGGTTTCTGCTTCTCAACCCTCTGTCACCGAGGACGTTTCTTCCATGCCTCCTCCTCCCGAGAAGATTCCTACCGATCAAGCTGTTGTTACCACCGAGCAACCGAGCTCCTCGTCCCAGCCTCCCGAGAAAGTCTTGGGAGACAAGGAAAAGGTGTGAAGTTGTTCGGTAGCATTTCTGTATTTCCTTGTAATCGAACAATGTAACTTTTTGATGATCTAATAAAATATATCTTTGCTTATCTCTGTTGTTGATAACTTGTTTTTGTTGATTGTTGTCTTTTTCTTGTCATTAGTTTGTTGCTAGAATGGAATTGATCTCTTCTCATGATACCGAGCTGATGCAGCAATGTCATCAATACTATAAGGCTGGTCATACAGATCTTAGTACATCGGAAATTGCTGATATCCTTGGTCATGGTGCTTCAGAGCAGGCTATTGAAGCTTATCAGTACTTGAAAGCTTTACTCGACCGAGCAGTGGCCAACAATGTCGCTTACTATGAGTTGATTGAAGAGCTTCATGGTTCCTTAGAGGATCTTCAAAATCAACACAACGAATCCATGGCTTCGTTGCATAAGGATTATGAAAATAGATACCAGCAGCTCTCTTCAGAAACAGGCCACAAGAAGATCATTACTGGGTATGACGTTAGGGAGAGGACCCTAAAAGGTGAAGTTGAAGCCTGTAGACAAATTGCCGAGATCCTGGAACAAGAAAATAATAATTTTCAGAAAAAATTAGCTCAATATGAATCTGCTGCTTCATCTTCTACTGCATTAATACCAGTTACTGATGAAGGCTTCTCGTTCTTAGAGGTCGAAAATGCCAAACTAAGGCAAGAGATGGAGGACTTAAGAAGATCTGCCATTTCTGGAACTGCTCGGGGACAAGGAAGAGGTTCTCGGGGGCGAGGAAGAGTCCTCAGCCAAAGTGTTGAAGAGGCTCGCACTCAGTCTACTCTGGAAACTCAAGCATTCCAGTTGAAAGTAAAAGACCGTGCTCTGACTGAAATGTCCAATAAAAATCTGTCTCTGGAAGATCAGCTTGCATCAACGAAATCTGCTTTGCATAACAAGGATCTCTTTGCCAAAAGCCTTCATGAACAGTTGGATAGATTAACCTTCCAATTCCATAAACAGCCAAGGGAATTCTGGATGGCAGGATATAATGAAGCTCTCGTTCATCTGGATGCTCGCATTGAACATGCTAACAATGAAGGTTACAAGCAAGGATGGTTAAATGCATTGGGTGTGTTAAAGTTGGAGCAAGGGCATTTTTTATGGGACTATCATGCTCCATCATTATTAGACTTGCCTGTACCACCTTTCAAATTGGATATGGCATGGATCCCAGCTCGCTCCATTCCTCGCAGTCTAATTTCAAAATATCTTGGTGATTATAGCCTTCACTCCCAAGTTGAATTATCTCGTCCTGAGCATCTTTTGGATACACCTTCTGTTATGAACGTCAGAATGCTCAGAGATGTTAATTTCATCAATTCCCCCTTTTGCTTAGAAGACCCTCCTGCCGGCGAGGAACCTGTTTCTAAAGCACAGGGCAAAAAACCAATAGAATAGTAATATCCATGTAACAATTTAGTACCTTCTTGTAATTTGTAATTTATTCTAGATTAATGAAAAGATTTTCATTTTCTGTTTGCCAATTTTGTTAGTCTTGTGTTTATAAAGCACATCTATATTTGTACATATGTATCTGTTAACAAAGAAACAATATTATTATTCAATAAGCAACTTAATAAAAAGTTACAAGTATTAGTAATGTTTCTCGATCACTTAATAATAAAGTAATGAGTAAAAATGTTCAAACTGTTTCCAACCAACCAAGGTGGGTGAATAATGTTTGTCGACCAATTACAGCTGATGGGTTTTTTATCCCCGACCAGCTATGCTTGGTTTATTTATAAAATTGCGTCCGACCAACTAAGATCAATAATTTGTCCTCGCCGACCAACTACAGTTATTGGGTTTTTATCCCCGATCAACTATACTTGGTGTATTTTTTGAACATTTTGTTCTTCAAAGAACTCATTGTAATAATATTACCTCCCGACCAACATAAGTTGTAATATGAGAGTATATTTTTATCTTACCAACCGTAGTTGATCATGCTGGTGTACACTTTCTGGCTCCTTAAAGCTTTTGGCTCCTTAGAGCATTTTTTGGCTCCTTAGAGCATGTCCTCCTAACCAAAGGAGGTTGGCTACTTATAGCACTTTTGCTCCGTAGAGCTGTCCTCCTAACCAAAGGAGGTTGGCTACTTATAGCACTTTTGCTCCGTAGAGCTGTCCTCCTAACCAAAGGAGGTTGGCTACTTATAGCACTTTTGCTCCGTAGAGCTGTCCTCCTAACCAAAGGAGGTTGGCTCCTTAGAGCACTTTTGCTCCGTAGAGCTGTCCTCCTAACCAAAGGAGGTTGGCTACTTATAGCACTTTTGCTCCGTAGAGCTGTCCTCCTAACCAAAGGAGGTTGGCTCCTTAGAGCACTTTTGTAGTGTATTACACTAGTATTCCCCGAAAAATTTTCAACCAGAAAGAACATGGCGAAACATCCTCGTTTTATTCATAATGAAAGAAATGCTTTACATTTGACATCACTGATAATACTTGCGCAGGTGTTCAGCATTCCATGCGTTCTTAAATTCCTCTCCTTCTAGAGTTGCTATTCTGTAAGTTCCTGGTCGAACAACCTCTGTAACTCGGTAAGGTCCATGCCAGTTTGCTTCCAGTTTATTCTGCTTCTGAATGACCTTCTTTAGCACATAATCCCCCTCTTTTAAATCACATTTCTTTACCCTTTTGTTGTAAAACAGAGCTGTTCGTTGTTGATAAGCAGCATTCCTAATGGCTGCCTCTTCTCTGACTTCCTCGAGCATATCCAAATCCATCCTTCTCATCAGATCACTGATCGGAGAATTGAAATTTAACACCCTATGTGTTGGTAGGCCCAACTCGGCAGGTATCACAGCCTCACTTCCAAATGCTAGCATATATGGTGATTCTCCTGTTGCTGCTCGGGGAGTTGTTCGGTAAGCCCACAAAACTGACTGTAGCTCATTAATCCAATTTGCTTTAGCCTCACTTAACCTCTTCTTCAACCCATTTAGTAATGTTCTGTTCGTCACTTCAGTCTGTCCATTGCTTTGGGGATGGCCTGGTGCTGAATGAAACTTCAAGATGTTTGACTGATGACAATAGGCAGCAAATTCTTCATTATCAAATTGCGTTCCATGGTCTGTGATGAAAGCGTGGGGGAGACCATACCGACAAATGATATTCTTCCATATGAACTGATACACCTTCTCGTACGTCATATCAATTAGTGGTTCAGCTTCCACCCACTTAGTAAAATAGTCTACTGCTACGACGAGATACTTGAACCTTCCTCGGGTCGTTGGCAGTGGTCCAACTAGATCAATCCCCCACATGGCAAATGGCCAAGGTGATGTTATGGGTGTCAACAATGCCTGTGGAGTTCTTCGGATGGAGGAAAAACGTTGGCACTTGTCACACTTCTTAGCATAGGCTATACAATCAGCTCTCATCGTCGGCCAGTAGTATCCCTGTGTCATCACCCTTTGCAGTAGAGTCCGACCTGCTACATGAGCTCCACAAGATCCTTCATGGATTTCTTCAATCAATTCTTTGACTTCTGATGGATGCACACATCTCTGCAAACCTGCCATAATTCCTCGTCTATACAAAACACCATTAGTTAACACATACCGAGCAACTTTATACTTCAATTTCTTGGCAGCTAGTTTGTCCTCCGGTAGTACTCCTTCTTCAATGTATGCTCTGATAAGATCCATCCAAGATGGTCCTAAATCAAGGGTAATAATCTTCACCGTCAGATCTTCTTCTATGCTCCGACTTTCTAGTACTTCAATTGGTATTGTTCTTCGCAGCTCGGTGCGCGTAGCTGACGCTAGTCGGGCCAATGCGTCTGCTCTAGCATTCTCCATTCTCGGTATCCTCACCAATTGAATAGCATCAAATTCTTTCAATAACTCCATCACTTTTGCATGGTACTTCACCATTAACTCTCCCTTCACTGCATATATTCCCATCATTTGATTCACAATTAATTGAGAATCACTGAAAACAATTACTTGACGTGCCTCCATAACTTTCGCCAAATGAAAACCTGCTATCATAGCCTCATATTCAGCCTCATTATTGGAAGCTTTGAATTGGAATCTCAAGGCATACTCCATGTCAATATCATCTGGAGAGTTTAAAACAATCCCTGCTCCACAACCAGCCGTGCAAGATGATCCATCTACATATAATCTCCATGTATGTAACTCGTCTTTAAATTTCTTATCTGTTAGAGTTCCTCGGTGAAATATCATCTTTTTTCTTTCATCATCCCCGGGTATCCTTCGTTCCTCTTCGGTCATTTGTTCGCGCCCTTCTACCAATCGTAGTTGGTCGGGGTTTGAATATGATGATTTTTCTACATCTACAGGTCCTTTTACCAACCTTGGTTGGTTTGGATCTGTGTCTGTTGATCCTGTATCATCCACAGGTAGGTCAGCAAGCACCTTTTGCTCCTCGGGGGTATCAGGGTATGTGAACTCTGCTATAAAATCTGCCACGGCTTGCCCTTTCAACGATGATCTGGGTTCATACACAATATCATATTCACCGAGCTCTATTGCCCAGTACATCAATCTTCCTGATTTTTCTGGCTTGTGAAGGGCTTGTCTTAACGGCATGTCGGTATACACAATGATGGTATGGGCCTGGAAGTATGGCCTCATTCTTCTACTTACTTCAATTAATGCCAGTGCCAATTTTTCCAGCTTTGGGTATCTGATTTCCGCACCTCGGAAGGCCTTGCTTGTGTAATAAATTGGCTTCTGGACTCCATTCTCCAATCTGATCAACGCCGAGCTAACTGCATTTTCTGATACTGCCAAATACAAGTACAGCTTCTCTCCAGTTATTGGCCTAGACAACAATGGTGGGGCTCCCAAATACTTCTTCAAATCTTGAAAGGCTTTCTCACATTCATCAGTCCACTCAAAACTTTTTCGTAGTGTTTTAAAGAATGGGAGGCATTTATCAGTTGCTCGGGATACAAATCTGTTGAGTGCTGCAACTCGTCCGGTAAGACTCTGCACTTCTTTCTTCGTCGTCGGGGATCGCAGCCCTAAAAGAGCCTTGATCTTTTCTGGATTTGCCTCAATACCTCGTTGGTTGACGATGTATCCGAGGAACATTCCTTCTCGTACTCCAAAGGTACATTTCGTCGGGTTAAGCTTCATCTGGTATTTATCCAGTTGATCAAAAGTTTGACTCAAGTCAACCAAATGATCTGCAGCTCTCTTGCTTTTGGTGATCATGTCGTCGACATAGACCTCCATATTATGGCTGATTTGTTCGGTGAAAACCTTGTTCATCAACCGCTGGTATGTTGCACCTGCATTTTTTAAACCAAAAGGCATAACATTATAACAATAAGTTCCCCTTGGGGTAATAAAAGAAGTACTTTCCCTGTCTTCAGGTTTCATTTTGATTTGGTTGTAGCCAGAATAAGCATCCATGAAGCTGAGTAGCTCGTGTCCCGAGGTAGCATCCACTAGTTGATCAATTCTGGGCAATGGAAAATGATCTTTTGGACATGCCTTGTTGAGATCAGTAAAATCAACACACATTCTCCATTTGTTGTTCTTCTTCTTTACCATCACCACATTCGCCAACCAATCTGGATATTTCACATCTTCAATGAATTGGGCTTTCTGGAGTTTCTCGACCTCCTCTTGTATGGCCTGGTTCTTCTCGGGACTAAACACTCTTCTTCTTTGCTTCACAGGCTTGATCTCCTTATTCACATTGAGTTCATGACATAAGAAGTTTGGATCTATTCCTGGCATGTCTTCATGACTCCAAGCAAAAGTATTCTTCCTGTTTCTCAAGAAAGTTATCAACTCCTGTTTTATTGAAAAATCCAACGACGATCCTATCTGAGTTATTCGTTCAGGATGCTCGTCGTCCAGGATAACAATTTCTGTAGATTCCACAACCTGCCCTTTTACGAGTTGAGATTCATCCCTAGGGTCAAGAGTTTCAATTTCTGTGCCTTCCTCCACTTGGTAAGTAGTAGTCTTTTTCTTTGATTCTTCAAGTTCCTCTTGCTCGGCAGACGAATAATAGCATTCCCGAGCTACTTTTTGATCACCTTTCATAATTCCTACTCCAAAATTCGTTGGGAATTTCAAACACTGATGTACTGTAGATGGAACTGCTTCGAACTTCTTCAATCCAACTCTTCCCATGATGATGTTGTAGGCGGACTGCATATTCTTATCCATCACAAAAAAGCGTATTCTTTCTGTTCGATAAGCAGGCCAAGTTCCAATGAGTATATCCAACTTGATCGTCCCAAGTGGAAAAACTTTCTCGCCAGCAAAACCCAGAAGGGGTCTGTGATAAGGTTCTAATTGAGATAATTTTAAATTCAAGCTATCAAAGCATGAATAGTACATGATGTCTGCCGAACTACCATTGTCTACTAACACCCTTGAAATGACCACATCCTTCATCCTCATTTTGATCACCAGAGGATCATCATGAGGGTAAAGAACACCTGCCAGGTCATTTTTTGAAAAACCAATCACTAGCTTCTCTTTGTTTACCTTCCTCGGACGATCATCCTCGGCCAGGTTTATTCGCTGAATGTATGAACAAGCTTGAGCCTCTCCGAGGTAAGCTTTTCTTTCTGCAGTAAGGTCTCCTCCTCCTGCATCTCCTCCTATAATAACATTACAATCAAATGACCCAAAACGTATGGAAAATACCTCTCGTTCAGGTTTCCTTGCCTTCTTGGGAAGATCGGGGTCATCATCTGGATCCTCTTCATGGTCCCTTTTCTTTTTATCCTCTGCACGACGAGGAGATCTAGATCTTTCTCTAGTTCTATCATCATTTTTCCTTTCACCTCTGCGATCTACATACTTTGATAATTTTCCTCTTCGGATGAGTGTTTCAATCTCGTTCTGAAGGGCTATACAATTTTTGGTCATATGGCCATGATCTTTGTGAAACTCGCAATATTTGGTCTTATTCCTCAGGTCGGGATCTGTCTTCAGTTTCTCTGGCCACTTGATTTCCTCGTTATTCCTGATTTCTTCCAAAACATGATTAATACCCACTTTCAATGGAGTATAATTATCATACTTCTTTAGGGCTTCCAACTTCATCCTATTATTCTTGGAATATTTGTCACCACCATTACCCTTCTGATCTTTCTTCTTAGAATTGTCGACCTCCACTTTAACTTCTTTATCCATATTCTTCTTCGCAGCCATAGCCTCCTCGGCATTCATGATTTTGGCCGCCTTTGCCATCAACTCCGACATATTTTTAGGTGGATATTTGGCCAAAGTGTAGTACAGCTTGTTAGGCAGCAAACCACTCATCAGAGCAGTGATTGTTGTCTTTTCTTCATAATCTATGACTTCCAACTTTTCGTTATTGAAACGAGTTATGTAATCTCTAGTACTTTCACCTGATTTTTGTCTAACACTTAGCAAGTGTGCTACTCGCTTTACCGGCTTTGCTCCAAAACAAAAATTGCCAATAAACAGCTCGGCTAACTGAACAAAAGTTAAAATCTTACCCCGAGGAAGATTATTGTACCATATCTGTGCAGATCCGGTAAGAGTTCCCGAGAATGCTCTACACCTCATCTCGTCGGGGACAGCGTAGATATCTGCAACAGCTTGGTATTGTTCTATATGAAGTACGGGATCTGTCTTTCCATCGTACTTGGGAGTCACTATGGGTGCTTTGAATTTCGACGGTGTAGGGAAATCCACAATGGCTTGCACAAAAGGTGTTCCTTGAACAAAAGTTCTCTGTAAGGGGTTCCTCGCCTTAGCCATTTCTCCCAGTCTATCCTCCAACCGTTGAATGGAACCTTTCCATGCTTCATTCCCTTCCTCGGGCCGCTTAGTCCGAGCAACTGATTGCTCTGACGTAGCTTCCTGAGATTTATCTCGACGAGTAGTTGGTCGTGATTGCGCAGATCCTTCTCTCAAACCTGGTGGTGGTCGAAAACTTCTTGATGGAGCCCTAGGTGGACTCATGTTCCTCCTTGGTCCTAACCGACTGAAAGGAGACACCCTGCTTAATCTTTCCAAAGCACTAGTTCTCTCCGGAGAAAGAGTGATACGTTGATCTGTATCCGTAGCCCGTATCGATGAAGTTCACCCAGGTTGATAAGAAGAATCATTAGACTCCTCATTGCGATATAACCCAGTACGCCTAGATTGCGATTGCCTATGATCATTCCTTTGCCCTGAATAAGTAGGTGCACCGCCCTGAAGAGTTTGAATGAGTTGCCTCATAGGTTCTTGCATGGCGGTTTGTCCTTGAGCCAGATTCGTCATAATTCCAGCCAAATCTGGGGATGCAGATGGATTTGGAAGATTTCCAGTATTTCCAACATTTCGATTACTGGATTCTGGATTATCTGCCATTGGTGACAAATGATTTTTATGAAAAACGATAATAACAGTCGTTTCCCACAGACGGCGCCAATCTGTTGATGTAAAAAACTAGATTGCTCTAATTATTCAATCACAGATAAATAAATAAGACAAATATTTTTAAAGTGGTTCGGCTAGGAATAAAGCCTACGTCCACTATTATGTTATTGCTGAGTGTTTGTGGAATTCTTGATTACAAGTTCTCTCAAGAAATTCCGGTCCCCTTGAATGAGGATGATACATGGTATTTATAGCCTTGAGGCTGTACATGAAAGGTTCGATACATTAAATGACATTCATATGAAAGGGTAATACATTTAATGCAGAGTGCGTGCCCAGAATATAAGCATTCAATGAATATCTGAGCTGTTGATTATCTGGCAATTAATGATACGACCGAGATGCAGCTCGGACCGCCATAGCTGTTCGCTGATCAGGAGTTCCTCGGAACATTAGAGTACCTCGGTGCGTTGGAGTTCCTCGGTGTGATAGAGTTCCTCGGTGTGATAGAGTTCCTCGGTGTATTCTCGTTGCTCGGAAAGAAATATGGCTGGTCGAGAAATGATCTTCCTCGCTGCTATTGTGCCACGTAGATTGACACGTGTCTTCGTATTATTCGTCCACATCAGCATATTAATTTTGGTATCAACATTAAGTATTCGGGTACAGTGTTTTGGTCTCGGGGACTTTTTTAGACAACTCGAGACTAGTATATGTGCGTTTTAGTCTTTTTAATGGAACATGAAGAGGCAATTTTGGAATCGATGTTATAAAATGAAGGGTTTAAGGAAAACAAACAATCACTATACAAATACAAAAGGTTTCTTTCAGTAAAATAAAAGTTTATAGAAAAAGTGAAGAGAAAAGAGGAGAAAACTCAAGAGTCTAAAAGAAAACTAAAGGAAAATTGTAGAGATAATCAAATTGAAGAAGAAAGAAAGAAACTTTTCAATTTAATTTAGACACTACAAATTTTAAGACAAGTAATTATCTTGGAAAATAATTAAGTGCACATTTGATTTCATATCATGATTGGAAAATGGTTTTTGGGTGGGATTAATATGAAATTGGGTTTCAGATAAATTATTTTATAAAATATATATGTGAATATTATGGATTGAAAATTGAAAATTAGAATCCCATGTAGATAGATGAATCATTGATTTAAAAATATTGAGAAATTATGAATTATTTGGATATTGATGATAATTTCTTATTTTGTGAAAAATAATGAGGAATTATATGTAGAGATCATGTGTAGATATATTACATGTTAAAAAGAATTTAGTTATTGTTTACGATTCACGTGAAATGATAATTACTGGGGAAATATGATTTGGGGATTGATTAATGGAGATTGTACCTTGCTGAAATTCGAAATGGGAAAGAACTGGGGTGTGACACCCCGCCCAATAAAATACCGGGTGATCAATCCTATATAAAATTAAGTCAGGAATCTCATAGGGTTCATTTTGAGCATCACTATCAAAAACCATTTAATTACTAATAACCTATTATGCTTGGCGTCAAAAATTTTAAACTTCAAATATTTTTAATAACATCAACATATAAATCCAATCACAGCAGTTAATATAAACAAAACTGAATTGAATAAATAGTAACCGATAACTCTCGGTAAAACATTTACACAACCATATCGAATTGTCTCAAAGGGAAAAATGAGGTAAATAAAGAATTGACAACAGCTGGGCAATAAGCCTGAATATCTCTATAATACCTCCTATCTATATCACAAAGATGGAAGCGTAACTATACACTATCCTGCTTGCATCCGCAACTGCTGTAGCAATTAGTCTAACTCAATAGAATGGTCATCCATGCATCCCTGTGTCTGGACACCTAAATATATATAGAAGAAAGAGAAAATATATAAACGGGCCGAAGCCCGAGTTTTGAAAATATTTCCGCAAGTGCTTAAAATACAATAACATACTAAATATGTCATCTTCCATATTTAAATTGGTGTTATACTCCCATGAGATACCCCTGACCTCTCATCTAACAGTGCACACCTATCACATTTATTTTAAGTACCCTAGTTAAGCTACCCCGCCTAACTAATATCTTATCTCACTAATTCATCATACGCTATACGCTATCACAAACTCCGTTTATATAATATTCTAAGCTATCGCCTAAGCTTATAGTTATAAACCTTTTGCTTATAATACATAATCATCCAAATAGATAACTCACACAAGTTATTACACTATTATAACTTTAGTGCCATAAGTCTTGTATATAATATTCTCGTCTTATATACAAATCACATTTTACTCCGGACATAAATCTCTCGGATAATGAGAACGTGTGTGCTTGCATTCAAATGAGCAACTTATATATTAAACACCTTTTAACCCAAACAAACCCTAAACATGCAGCAATATGTGATTGAATAAGATGATAATCTAAGCAAGAACATTCAAACACATGCAATTGAGGAAAAATCCCCCAAAGGGGCAAAACCATTTATTTTCATTATAATATTGTAGGCTATACAATTTCGGATTACAATGAAAATACAAGTGACTAAGAATTACCCTCAGGTATCGGATTCTGTAGTCGCGGCTGGAACTATCCCTTTCCAGTAGGGCTGCAATGGAGAAGAGAACGGGTTCTCCACAAGGGTGTGAACAGCAAGAATGCGTTACTGGGTTGCAAAGTGATTCACAAAGGATTGGCAATTGTGTGAATCAAAAAACCTAGAGTCTAGATGCTCAATAGGTGAAGACTTAGGGCTTTCTGTACTCTGAAAATCGTGTGTTTAAGTCTTCGAAAACCACTTCCCGTAGTGGGATTAAATAAGAGGTCTCGGGCCTTAAAAATCTGAACACGATCTGTTGAAGTTTATCCCAGGTGGACCGATACGGGTCTGAGACAGATCGGTCCGATATACCGGATCGGTTCTTTTATTCTGAGGCGGATCGGTCTGTTGATGATCGGATCGGTTCGCTTACGGTCCGGGGTATACTGGCCTTCTAAAAAATAAGCGGATCGGTCCGGTTCTTTAGGCGGACCGGTCCGGTTAGCCGAATCGGTTCTTTTATTTCAGCGGATCGGTCCGGCTGTCAGACTATGATTCCTCTTCTTCTTTTGATATTCGGATCCGTTGAATCTTGAATCTTGAATCTTGAATTTCTTCAACGGTGTAACGGCGTACGACATAATACATTGATAATGGACAAAAATGTCCTTACAAATCTCCCCCTATGTTTATGCCGGTACATACATAAAAACAAACATCCGAATTATCAAAATAACTAAAAATGATGCCTATACAAATCTACCCTTCCATGAACCCAAAACTGGAAAGATACAATTGAATAAGACTACAACGTTTGCTCTTCAATTCTTCAGGAATCTCAACGCTTTTCTCATCAGGGTGTGCAATCCAATGATAATCCATGTAGTACCTACACACATGAGACAAAGCAAAATACCAAGTGACATATCGAGTTTGAAATGAGATAAACATATATACCAATTTATGAGCAAACTCAAACTTTCAAATCTCCCCCATAATAAGATAATTCATTCTCCCCCTTTTTATGATGTTCCCATAATAGACAAATGAGAGAAATAAATCAAATAAGCGAGTGCGGGGTGTCACTAGGAGAAAATCACACCATGAATGAACATAAAGTAACCAAGACGATGATAGCGTAAATGAAGTGGTGTGATCAAATTCGATAGGAAAATCAATGCATACAAACATGACATATGTGCACGATGAATATTGGATATTCCTAGCGAATGAACTCAAAAGCTTCCTTTGGTGTAAAATAATGACAATATAAGATATTGACTCAATCAAATCAACAAATCAAAGCTCAAAGTGATTTTCACACCAATAACGTCCAAAACGATTTTATGCTTTTTCAGGACTTTCAAGGAAGTGCAAACCCGTTTAAAGATTCTCCAACCAAACTCCCTCAGATATAATTTTGAATAGAGGCATTCTAAATTCTCAAACTTTGGAGAATTGATGGTGAAACCTAAGAGGCCCATATATGGCATGAAGTGCTTTTTATTGCCTTTAAATTTTTTCAGGATCTTTTAACCTCTTTGGACCTCGGATATTAAAATTCCTCCATTTTTAGGTCCTTTTTAACGGTGGCTTTTGCACAAAGGATAGATGATTACCTTTCGCAGCCCCTCCCCGTTATATAAAAACACACAGTCTCACCAAAAACGGTTTTTACATGCATTCCAATCTTGTCAAGTTTTATCGCATATTGTACATTGTAAAGACAAGATTGAGATGGAAACACTCAAGCCAATATGAGATAGACAAGTGCAATAACCAAATATAGCCGTTCATGTGTGCAATAAAGGATATAGGAGTCAAACATGTAGGAAGATATCACTAATTACATCTCAAAGACTCCAACCAATGTAAAGCACATAAATGAAATGATGTAGCCTCTCAAATCTCTATCAAACAGTCACATGGATAAATGGAATGAAGTTATGACTTGGCTATCTTAAATGCACATCCATAAAAGAAGCAAAAACATAATTTTTTTTTTGGATTTTTCAAAAATTTTATCAAAATAAAATCTTTTTGTGCTTTTCTTAAAATTTTTCTTAAAGGAAAATCTTTTTGTATTTTTCAAAAGAAATAGAAAAAGAAAAAAGAATAAATAAAAGTTGTACAACTAAGCAATGGTACATATAAAACAGACTAGCAATAGAAAGCATATGATATGAACATGAAGAAGCATCCTATTCTAGACATAGACCAACCCCTCAGTCAACTGTGCAAATCCCCAAAGACTTCCTAAGACTCTCAAATCTAAGGGCATCTAAAGGTTTTGTGAAAATGTCTGCTAACTGACGGTCGGTAGTAACAAAACTCAGGGATACAGTGTTCTCCTTAACTAACTGAAAAATAAAGTGCTCATGTATCCTGATGTGTTTTGTGCGCGAATACTGGATGGGATTACGGGATATGTGTATCGCGCTCGTGTTATCACAAGAAATGATCATGGTGTCTTGTGAAATCCCATAATCCTCCAACATTTGCTTCATTCACAAGAGTTGTGTGAAACAACTCCCGACGGCTATGTACTCAGCCTCTGCAGTGGACAAAGAGATGGAATTTTGTTTCTTGCTCAGCCAGGAGACAAGAGCAGAACCAAAATAGAAACACCCACCAGAAGTGCTTCTATAACCATCTACATCCCCGGCCCAATCGGCATCCGAATAGGCAGACAAACGGTCATCGGTATCAAAGGAATACCAAATACCGTATGATAGAGTCCCACTCACATATTTAATAATACATTTTAGAGCAAGTAAATGTGACTCTTTCGGGGACGCCTGATATCACGCACAGACTCCAACACTAAAGGTGATGTCGGGACGACTGGCAGTCAAATAGAGAAGACTACCTATCATACTCCGATATAAGGTTTGCTCTACGTCCTTGCCTGAAGTGTCCTTACTAAGCTTGGTAGTGGTACTCATAGGTGTACGTGCATGCTTAGCGGAGTCTAAACCAAATTTCTTCACTAGGTCTCTAGCACACTTGGATTGGGAGATGAACATCCCATCCTCTAGCTGACGAACCTGGAGACCAAGGAAGAATGTAAGCTCACCAACCATGCTCATCTCAAACTCACTTTTCATTTCCTCCTCAAAGTGATGAGCATGCTGGGAGCATGTGGATCCAAAGACTATGTCGTCCACATAGACCTGGGCAACCAAAATAGCACCGTCATCTCTCCTGACGAACAACGTCATATCTACTCCCCCTCTCTTGAAGCCACGATCTAAGAGATAGGAAGTAAGCCTCTCGTACCAAGCACGGGGTGCTTTCTTCAAACCATACAAGGCTTTTCTAAGATAGTATACGTGCTCTGGGTGCTGAGGGTCTTCAAACCCTTTTGGTTGTTCCACATAAACCTCCTCCTGTAGAATGCCATTCAGAAAGGCACTCTTGAAATCCATCTGGTATAACTTGAAGCGCAGATGACATGCGATGGCGAGCAGAAGACGGATGGACTCAAGCCTCGCAACAGGAGCAAATGTCTCCCCAAAGTCTACACCCTCTATCTGTGTGTAGCCTTGAGCGACCAACCTAGCCTTATTTCTGATTATGGTACCATTTTCATCCATTTTGTTCTTGAAGATCCACCGGGTACCTATCACATTAGTCTCACTAGGTCGGTGAACAAGTTCCCATACATTATTCTTTTTAAACTGAAGCAACTCATCCTGCATAGCAGATATCCAATGTTCATCATTGAGTGCTTCTTTATGGTTCTTGGGCTCGACTTTGGACGTGTAGCAAAGATGGCTAACAACGTTCTCTAGCTGAGCACGAGTCTTGACCCCTAGAGTGGGATCGCCAACAATGGTAGATGGGTCATGACTCTTGCGAACCCAAGTAGGCGTGTCCCCTAACACAGGAGTAGGGTCCACAGAGTGTGAGAGAGGATCAGGTAAATCACTGTCAGAACAATCCTCATCCTCACACTGAAGGTTAGGATCAATAACCGTCGAAGGTTCGTCATCTTGCACGGTGACGTTTATTGATTCCATAATCTTAGAGCTCTTCAGGTTAAAAACTCGATACGCTCTGCTAGTCGATGAATATCCTAGAAATATTCCCTCGTCGCTCCGGGAGTTGGACTTTCCTAATTGCTCTCTATCCCGTAGGATGTAGCATTTACTCCCCAAAACACGGAATTATGCCAGGTTGGGCTTCTTTCCAGTCCACAACTCATAAGGAGTCTGAAGTGTGTGTGGACGCAAATACACCCTATTCACCGTGTGGCATGCAGTAGACACTGCCTCTGCCCAAAATCTCCTAGAAATTTTACGACCTAGAAGCATAGATCTAGCCATCTCTTGGATCGTTCTATATTTTCTCTCAACAATACCATTTTGCTGAGGAGTTCTCACAGCAGAAAACTCATGTTTGATCCCGAGGCTATCACAGTAAAGGTCTACCTTTGCTTCTATGAATTCAGTGCCATTGCCACTACGCATCCTATTAATAGTGACACCGTGTTGATTTTGCAGGACACGGCACTTGGTCGTTAAAAATTCTACAGCATCGAATTTCTCTCTCAGAAAACCTACAATGGAGTACCTGGAGAAATCATCTACCACCACGAGGATGTACCTCTTACCACCTAGACTCTCAGTACGAGTGGGACCCATAAGATCCATGTGAATCAACTCAAGAACACGAGAGGTGGTAATGGAATGTAACTTCCTATGAGGACTACGAATTTGTTTTCCCAACTGACACGGTCCACAAACGGTCGAAGTTTACTTTCCAAGAGATGGTAAGCCACGTACTAGGTCCTTTTTAGCTAAACGATTAAGATCTCTAACGTTCACGTGACCTAGACGTTGGTGCCACAGATCCATAGGAGTGATCGTGGCGCTGTTGCAGACAAGTGAGGATGTGGGCTCAATCCCATAGCAATTATCCTCGGTCCTCACCTCTTGCACTAATAGTTTACCGGCTTGATTATATACTTTACAAGTATCCCGGTCAAACTTTACCGCAAAGTCAGCGTCGCACAGCTGGCTAATGCTGAGAAGGTTTGCTTTCAAAACTTTGACGTACAAAACCTCTTCTAGCTTAGGAAATCCAGGTAACTCGACAGTACCTCATCCTACTATGCTATACTTGCTCCCATCTCCAAAGGTGACTCTGCCATCCTGATAGTCCTCAAGAGTCGTAAAAAATGAGGCATCACCTGTCATGTGTCTGGAGCACCCACTATCAAAATACCACTGTGAGGTATTATGTGCTTTGAGAGAAACATGAACAACAAAAGCCTTTTTATCTTTCTTAGGTACCCAAGTCGGGATGACCTTTTGTTTGCCTTTGTTGTTGTTGGTTTTAGCTGGAATGTGAGAAGCATTCACTAACGGCAAAGACATCCGTCGGAATTCTTCCATTAAACTCTGGGTCGTGGCAGCTAAGAACTCAACTTGCTCTCTCAGACTAGAAAACTCATCAGTATGATGTGGTGGAGCAATAGTACGTCATGTCCGACCCATGCTATAACAAGACTCCCAAAGGTGGCCTTTTATTTTGCAATAAGTACAAAAGAGTACAGTCAAAGGCGGACTTTGGTTTGCCTTTCTTGGTCGAAATCTCCTTCGAGGTTTTTGACGATGGCCATAGGGATTCGTAGTAAACTCAGGAACTGGTCCAGGTGCAATTTGGGACGTGGAGGCACCATCATAACCAATTCCTTGCCGATCACTAAAACCTAACGGGGGGCCGAGGAGCATCTTTCCCATTTTCCCAGATATGTCCTCGATTTGAACCTTGACTTCCCGTGCTTTCTCAAGATCATGAGTCAGCTGGGTAACAAGGGCTTCAAGTTTCTTTCGAGTCTCCATGGAGGAATGGAGCTCATTCGTAAGACTAGCCACTTGTTTAGTCAACTCCCCTCTTTCTTTCTCAGAAACACTCTCTCTCTCTCTAAGCACACTCTCTTTCTCATCACAGGCAGATTCTCTCTCTCGCAGGGCGATGAAGGAGGAGGATTCTCTTTCTCTCACCTTTCTTAAATCTTCCTCTAAGGCGGTGATCTTAAGAACTAGCGCTTTGTTACTTTTTTAGTTTTAAATGACTCAGAATATAACTCAGCGTAGGCGCATTGAATATCACTCTCACTCTCACTTGAGTCATCCTCCCCCTCACTCACATCAATCTCACTATTGAGGTGTCCCTGTGAAGCATCATCTTCATCATCGTGAAGAGAACTAGGAGTGCTCACTCGACTGGCCATGAATGCGGTGAAGTTACA
Source organism: Sambucus nigra (assembly GCA_949130495.1). NCBI lineage: Eukaryota > Viridiplantae > Streptophyta > Magnoliopsida > Dipsacales > Adoxaceae > Sambucus > Sambucus nigra. The sequence goes on from OX422213.1 coordinate 186,089,834, forward strand.
CTCATGTGGTGACTCATCTCCTGAAACCACCGTCTCGACCTCACTGTCGTCACTAAGGGTAGCATTAAGAACAACTTTCCCTTTCTCTCTATTCAGACGATTGGCACACTCAAAGGCTGTATGACCCCTACCATCGCACTCAAAACATCTCTCACTTTCTTTCTTAGGAGGATTTTTGGAGTCTTTTTCATTTTTCTTTTCAAACTTATTTTTCTCAAATTTCTTTTTATCTTTAAAATTTCCATTTTTCTTAAATTTGAGAATCCTCTTGCAATTTTTTGCAAAAAGAGCTAAATCATCTAGGTCAAAATCACACTCAGAATCTGACGTGTCAGTCTCTTTCTTTTTAGATGACTCTACCCTTTTTCTAGCCGACCCCTCACTCCTTCTCTCTTGGGCTTTAAGTGCAATTCCCTTATCTTTAGATTTAGCAGTTTTAGGGAACATATCAATTTCATAAGTTTGCAAATCTCCTACAAGTTCTTCCAATTTTAGCGTATTTAAATTACCCATAGAATTTAGCACAGTGACTTTAGGGATAAAACGCTTAGGCAAAGAACGAAGAATCTTTTTAACAACTCTAGCATTAGGAATATGTTCACCAAGATTAAAACTAGTATTAACAATGTCAAAAAGTCTAGCATAAAATTCATCAAAGCATTCAGATTCATGCATGGTGATTGTTTCAAATTGAGTTGTCAAATTTTGCAACTTAGATTCTTTCACAGCATTAGTTCCTTCATGGATGAGTTGTAAAACATCACATGCCTCTTTTGACGTGGTGCACGTCATTATACGTTTGAACTCATCAGGTGTGACAGACCCAGAAATAGTACTTATACCCTTAGAATTAAAAGATGCCCATTTAAATTCTTCATCAGTCCAAGAAGTGTCAGGTTTCAAATTGATCACATTATCAACAGTCACGGAGGGAGGTGTCCACCCTCTTTCAACTAAAATCCAAACCCTTTCATCTATGGCTTTTAAAGAGACCTCATTCGGGCTTTCCAATAGGCATAATTTGTCCCGTCAAAAACAGGCATTTTATTATATAACTTCTCCATTTGAACATGCACTTTATTTTTTTTTTAAAAATCAATTTTTTCAGAAAATTGATATCTTTAGAAAAATTTTGCGGAAAATAGGAATACGCGATAGATTAGCGTAACCTTCTCTGATACCAATTTGAGAACGTGTGTGCTTGCGTTCAAATGAGCAACTTATATATTAAACACCTTTTAACCCAAACAAAACCTAAACATGCAGCAATATGTGATTGAATAAGATGATAATCTAAGCAAGAACATTCAAACACATGCAATTGAGGAAAAATCCCCCAAAGGGGCAAAACCATTTATTTTTATTATAATATGGTAGGCTATACAATTTCGGATTACAATGAAAATACAAGTGACTAAGAATTACCCTCAGGTATCGGATTCTGTAGTCGCGGCTGGAACTATCCCTTTCCAGTAGGGCTGCAATGGAGAAGAGAACGACTTCTCCACAAGGGTGTGAACAGCAAGAATGCGTTCCTGGGTTGCAAAGTGATTCACAAAGGATTGGCAATTGTGTGAATAAAAAAACCTAGAGTCTAGATGCTCAATAGGTGAAGACTTAGGGCTTTCTGTACTCTGAAAATCGTGTGTTTAAGTCTTCGAAAACCACTTCCCGTAGTGGGATTAAATAAGAGGTCTCGGGCCTTAAAAATCTGAACACGATCTATTGAAGTTTATCCCAGGCGGACCAGTCCGGGTCTGAGACGGATCGGTCCTATATACCGGATCGGTTCTTTTATTCTGAGGCGGATCGGTCCGTTGATGATCGGATCGGTTCGCTTCCAGGCTTCATCGGTTCGCTTGCGGTCCGGGGTATACTGGCCTTCTGACAAACAAGCAGATCGGTCTGGTTCTTTAGGCGGACCGGTCCGGTTAGCCGAATCGGTTCTTTTATTTCAGCGGATCGGTCCGGCTGTCAGACTATGATTCCTCTTCTTCTTTTGATATTCGGATCCGTTGAATCTTGAATCTTGAATTTCTTCAATGGTGTAACGGCGTGCGACATAATACATTGATAATGGACAAAAATGTCCTTACAGATAAATATACAGTTACCCTACTTTCCAAATTTTATTCAAGACCGTATATCTATATCTTTCACATCTTATATATATATATATATATACCGTACACATAATTATATTCATATATATTTTTCACACACAAATATGAGTAATTAAGACCATCCCTCCGAGCATTACCTCACGAGATGCATTCTGTGAGTGCTATAATCTTCAAGGGCATACACACGCAACCTGGGCTCAAGGCAGACTCACTCATTCTCTTGAGAAAAACCCTAACACAAATGTATGAGAAGCGTCCATAGTCCTTTGACAGTGAGTCATAACCATACCCGGAATTACCTCACTACAAATAAAATAATCACACACAATAAATAATCTGGCGCTATGGCCTGGGGACTATACTTTCCCTGCTCCTCAAGCCAGGTGATTCACCCACATCGTGCAAATTCCCATGATAGCCTTTGAGAGGTATGTCAACATCCATATATCACAATCACACATGATATATATAAAATCATAATCATATACATACTATCCCTATACTCGTATGTATCGTCAAATTCGGCTATACATGCCTATCACCCGTGGCATTAGCCTATAAATTCCAATTATAGATTCATATCAATAAATAAGCATACACACGCTCATTTTAATCTCCTAAGTATTAACTCACTTGGAATATCAATATCTCGTTAATAATTTCCCGAATAATAGCTTATCACAAATAGCTAATATTCTAATAGCATCCTACTACGCATTCGGATTTAAACCAATTATTATCGGCATATATATATTCTATGCGCATATATATATATATATATATATATATATATATATATATATATATATATATATATATATATATATATATATATATATATATATGCCCGCCGAATAATTTCCTCGAATGTCGTTCATCCCAAACATTCATCTAAAATGTAACCCGGATTTACTTCTACGAACCCAAGGTTTTTATCTCTCCTCAAGTCAGTTAGAAGTCCTAAAACTTTATTTAGGAACCCCTAATATTTATCTCCAAACAATTCTAGCCTTAATTCTCCCAATATCAGGTTTGATTTCTGACTAACGATTTCGAACTCGGACATCGTTCCATAGAAAAATCATTACTAATTCAAAAAAAATAAAAACAATATGTGGTTAGCACGCACACGACCGTATTGAAAAGATCTTAAAATTTTATTTCTTGACAAATAGGCGAATCGATTCGCTTCCAGGCCGAATCGATTCCCCGAGTCAGCGTTCAAAAACTGCTTTTTCTCTAACACCCAAACCTCCATTAATACACCTCCAAGCTTTTTATCTTTTCTCCCATCATCATCCAACCTCAACCAACAACATATTCACATATAAAAAGGGTTTTAATTGATAAGCACCCAAAACTGTACAATTTATACCCCGAATAGATGTATTTTAGTTGCTAATTCTCGACAATATGGGTCTTATGTGCTTAAATGTTTATTTTGTAGGCCGAATGCACGTTGCGGTGTTCAAATGCGTATTTCAAGGCAATTGTGCATTTTATGGAGCTAGATACCAATCCCGTAACATTATCCAAGCCTAAACCTAGCTTAAACCTACCCCGAACCTCGTGTGTGTCTAATTTTCCCTTTTATTATTTTTTTACATTTTTAGTTTGAGTCATTTTTATTTTTAGGATTTATTTTAGATTTATTTAGAATTTCTAGAATTTTTTTTAGGATTATTTTAGAATTTTTAGGTTTTATTTTCTAGTTTTATATTTTATTTTAATTTTTATTAGTTTTTAGTGTTATTAGGATTAGTTTTAGGAGTTTATTTTTAGTTTATTAGATTTTATATTTTAGGATTTTTGTTTTCATATTTTATTACAATTTTTCATTTTTTATTTCTTTTATTTTATTTTAGTTTTTAATAGCTTAGGATTTTATTTTTATTTTTAATATTTTTAGTTTTTTTAGTTTGTTTTATTTATTTTTAGTTAGATTTTATTTTCTTAGTTTTAATTTTATTAATTTTAATTGAGTCTTGTTATATTTTTAGGTGTTCAAATTAACACCCCCCCCCCCCCCCCCCCCTAATACCACCACACTATCATACACCCAAACACATATAATCACTCCCTCACCCACACTCATCCACCCTACACCCCACCACACTTTATCCCTTCTATCATCATCTTCCCCACAAAACAAACCAACACCAATATCTCTCCTAAAATCACCATCAACCCAACCACCTCTTTCCACCAAATTAACCCCCTATATCCTCCCTCCGTCCACAAACCTCATACCCGCCGGCGGCCAGCACCATTTCCGCCGGCAACCTAATCGATCCCCACCTGTCCCCTGCCATCACCCGTGCCCAGCTTTTGTCGGCGTTCAACCCCTTCTGTCGGCGACCAAACGAACACCGACAGCGCCCCTTTTTGGTCCCAAGCTCTGCCGCGACCCAGCTGCCCAGGCCGGGTCGACCTCCAATCCTCCGGCCCAACCCGTCGTCGGCGCCCTCAACCTCCATCACCGATCACGACTACCTGCTGCTGACCCATTTCCGCCGATGGTTGGACCTTCAACCTGAACTCGCTGATCTTCCCCATATCCGGTTTCCAACAGCAAACCCAAAGACCCATTTGAACCCATTTAACTCAAGCCAAAAATAGTGTTCTCACCACCTGCCAACAAACAAACCAAAACATAGCCAAAACCAAAATAATACCCACATGTGACAATAACCCACTTATCCCTCTTAAACCCCTTTTCCCAATATACCCTTAAAAAAATCCCCAACTACCCTTTTAACCAAATCCCAAACCACCCCCATGTGCACACAAATCAGATTTTTATCCTCACACCCCATGCTCCCCTCACCATTCTCATGCACACCAAAGCCAATTCCCAAAAATACCCCCATGCTCCATACCTACTATAAATTGAAGAAGAAGACCCTAAATGAAAGAGCTTAGAGATAGGAAAATTCTAGAGAGAGAATTGTAGGGAAAAACACAATTTGTATATAGTTTTTGTTTTATTTTATTTTTATTTTTTTTAGATATTTGTGAGGTTAAATATTGATTGAGATTTAATTGAGTGTTGATTTATTTTCAAACTAATTGGATTCTCAATTGGAGGGTTGTATGCTTCTCATTCAAGGAGTGAAGTTTATTGAATTCAAGAGATTGGTTTAATTATTCTTCTCTCTACTCTTTTATATTAAATGTTTATTGAATATTTGTTTATTATGTTTGATACCATGTTAGGCTAAGTCCCCTTTCAAGAGGTGGGGTAAAACCCTTATTTGATGTTGTTTTATTTTAATTAGTTTAATTACTTGAAAAGTCCCTTTGAATGTTAATTTTTATCCCTCACCCTTAGATTTACGCCTCGAGACAGGGTGAATGATTTTCGAGAGAAAATCGAAATTCTAGTTATAATACCCATTTTAGATTCGAACTAGACATAGGGGTTTCTTAAGTGGGGTATTATAACTTGAATTTCAACTCTAAATTTATTTTCTAAGATTGACATAAATTTTATTTGATCGATCCTAGCGGGTGATTAATTAAAAGGAGTGTAGATCTATTTTTCTAGAGTTGTGGGGTGTTAAACTTAATATTCTAAAATGTTATTATTAAAATTACATTTGCAACGAGAGTTGATTTGTAGTTTTGATATTAATTTTGGAGAATTCTATTAATTAAATTAATTAATTAGAATAACTAAAATTTGTGGTGTAATTCCACTCCTTGATTGTTCTCACATTTATTTACCTCACTTTATCTCTTATTTTAGTGTTAGACTTTTTTTCATTTTAGTCACTTTCTAGTTAGTTATTTTCACTTTAGTTTAGTTAGTTTAAATCATCACCTCACCCTATTGTTTTAATACTGAAAAAGCTAAAAAAATTAGAAAAAGTGAAAAAGCACAAAAAGAAAATAAAAAGTGAATTACATGTGAATTTGTTCCCTCTGCTTTACCCCCTAGAAAGTGGATTGACATCCTTACTTACCACTCTACACTCGAGTTTATTAATTTTGTAGGTATTTGAGGATTTTTGATTAACTTGGTTTTCAGCAACAACGACACATACAAAAAGCATAGTTATCAAATGGCGCCGTTGCCGGGGAGATGAAAAGTCATTGTTATCATTAATCATCCTAGAACCAATAACCAATAATCAATTTCAATTAATTCCAATGTTTCTCAAATTGGATATTATCCGGGTTTTATTCGTTCAAACTTTCGAAAAACCCATTTTGATTCGAGAAACCCAACCCGAAAATCATATAGTTTATCATCACCAACTATAATATGGAAAAATCATCACACTAGATAATTAAAGCAAGTTCAAACACTTGCCTCGTTGGATAAAATTCGACGTCCCCGTGCCGTGAGCCACCGGAGCTTGGGCCGAAAATCCCTTCCTTTCTTCTTATCTTCTCTTCTTCCTTTTCTCTCTTCCCTTTCTCTCTCTTAGGGCTGAAAAATACGAGAAATGAGGGTTGTAAGGGTTTATAAGGATTACCCCCTTATTAAACCCAAAATTGACTCGTATACTCAATTACGAGTCCCTACTAGTCTAAAAATTCCCGAAATCCAACCGCTACCCCCAGGTACTTTATTTTGACTATCTCGACTAATCTGAATCCAATTGTGCACTCGAAATTTCCATTCGAGTCACTTTCCAAAAAATTTCTATTTAAACCCAAAATTTCTCAACACGTGTTTTCCAAATAAAATATTATCTTTTGTCACTTTACCCAACTGCGACATGTAATTAAAATAATCCAACACATTTACTTAGTCCCGTAAGAACATATTACCCATGTAAATATTAATCCAGCACTTGCAAACTAATATTTCCTATTCACTTTAAATTCTCAATCTATTAAATTACACTAACTCATGTAATTTAAATATCCATAAAAGTACGGGGTATTACATGGGGATGTCTGCAAGGGTGAACCAGTTTGCCTTTAAGCAAAACCGATTCAGTTGCCCTGCCACATCCAAGTTGGGTTGTGTGATTTAAATTATTCATGAATTAATTTCGGGATGAATTATGATTGTCCGAGGATAATTTAGGACTTCTAAAAATTATGGTAACACTTATAAAAATGCCTTAGGATGAATGGGAATATATGTGGGGGTATGAATGTGAGTATTTGGACAAAATATTACTTGAAAAATTCATTAATGAATTTGTTGATACCAAAATTAATATGCTGATGTGGACGAATAGTATGAAGACACGTGTCGATCTACGTGGCACAATAACAGCGAGGAAGATCATTTACTGAACAACCATGGTTGGTACCGAGCAACGAGAATACACCGAGGAGCTATATCATACCGAGGAACTCCATCCGAGGAACTCTATCATCCCGAGATACTCTAAGCACTCCGAGGAACTCTTGATCAACGAGCAACTAAGGCGGTCCGAACTGCACCTCGGCCGTGTCATCAATTATCAGACGGACAACTGTTCAACTATTCATTAGATTCTTGACGCACACGCTGCATTAAATGTATTACCCATTCATATGTATATCATTTAATGTATTGGACCTTTCATGTACAGCCTTGAGGCTATAAATACCTTGTATCAATCCCATTCAAAGGGACCGGAATTTCTTGAGAGAACTTGTAATCAAGAATTCCACAAACACTCAGCAATAACATAACAGTGGACGTAGGCTTTATTCCTAGCCGAACCACTTTAAAAATCTTTGTCTTATTTATTTATCTGTGATTAAATAATTAGAGCGATCTAGTTTTTTACATCAACAGATTGGCGCCGTCTGTGGGAAACGACTGTTGTTATCGTTTTTCATAAAAATCATTTATCACCAATGGCAGATAATCCAGAATCCAGTAATCGAAATGCTGGAAATACTGGAAATCTTCCAAATCCATCTGCATCTCCAGATCTGGCCGGAATTATGATTAATCTGGCTCAGGGACAAACCGCCATGCAAGAATCTATGAGGCAACTCCTTCAAACTCTTCAAGGCGGTGTACCTACTCATTCAGGGCAAAGGACTGATCATGGGCAATCACGATCCAGACGTATTGGGTCATATCGCAATGGGGAATCCAATGATTCTTCTTATCAACCTGGGCGAACTTCATCAATACGGGCTACGGATACAGATCAACATATCTCTCTTTCTCCGGAGAGAACTAGCGCTTTAGAAAGATTAAGCAGGGTGTCTCCTTTCAGTCGGTTAGGACCAAGGAGGAACATGAGTCCACCTAGGGCTCCATCAGGAAGTTTTCGACCACCACCAGGTTTGAGAGAAGGATCTGCACAATCACGACCAATTACTCGTCGAGATAAATCTCAGGAAGCTACGTCAGAGCAATCAGTTGCTCGGACTAAGCGGCCCGAGGAAGGGAATGAAGCATGGAAAGGTTCCATTCAACGATTGGAGGATAGACTGGGAGAAATGGTTAAGGCAAGGAACCCCTTACAGAGAACTTTTGTTCAAGGGACACCTTTTGTGCAAGCCATTGTGGATTTCCCTACACCGTCGAAATTCAAAGCACCTGTAGTGACCCCCAAGTACGATGGAAAGACGGATCCCGTACTTCATATAGAACAATACCAAGCTGCTGCAGATATCTACGCTGTCCCCGACGAGATGAGGTGTAGAGCATTCTCGGGAACTCTTACCGGATCTGCACAGATATGGTACAATAATCTTCCTCGGGGTAAGATTTCAACTTTTGTTCAGTTAGCCGAGCTGTTTATTGGCAATTTTTGTTTTGGAGCAAAGCCGGTAAAGCGAGTAGCACATTTGCTAAGTGTTAGACAAAAATCAGGAGAAAGTACTAGAGATTACATAACTCGTTTCAATAACGAAAAGTTGGAAGTCATAGATTATGAAGAAAAGACAGCAATCACTGCTTTGATGAGTGGTTTGCTGCCTAACAAGCTATACTATACTCTGGCCAAAGATCCGCCTAAAAATATGTCGGAATTGATGGCAAAGGCGGCCAAAATCATGAATGCCGAGGAGGCTATGACTGCGAAGAAGAATATGGATAAAGAAGTTAAAGTGGAGGTCGACAACTCTAAGAAGAAAGATCAGAAAGGTAATGGTGGTGACAAACATTCCAGGAATAACAGGATAAAGTTGGAAGCCCTAAAGAAGTATGATAATTATACTCCATTGAAAATGGGTATTAATCATGTTTTAGAAGAGATCAGGAATAACGAGGAAATCAAATGGCCAGAGAAACTGAAGACAGATCCAGACATGAGGAATAAGACCAAATATTGCGAGTTTCACAAAGATCATGGCCATATGACCAAAAATTGTATAGCCCTTCAGAACGAGATTGAAACACTCATTCGAAGAGGAAAATTATCAAAGTATGTAGATCGCAGAGGTGAGAGGACAAATGAGGACAGAATTAGAAAGAGATCTAGATCTCCTCGTCGTGCAGAGGAGAAAAATAGGAGGGACCATGAAGAGGATCCAGATGATGACCCCGATCTTCCCAAGAAGCCAAGAAAACCTGAACGAGAGGTATTTTCCATACGTTTTGGATCATTTCATTGTAACGTTATTACAGGGGGAGATGCAGGAGGAGGAGACCTTACTGCAGAAAGAAAAGCTTATCTCGGAGAGGCTCAAGCTTGCTCATATATTCAGCGAATAAATCTGGACGAGGATGATCGTCCGAGGAAGGTAAACAAAGAGAAGCTAGTAATTGGTTTTTCAAAAAACGACCTGGCAGGTGTTCTTTACCCTCATGATGATCCTTTGGTGATCAAAATGAGAATGAAGGACGTGATCATTTCAAGGGTGTTGGTAGACAATGGTAGTTCGGCAGACATCATGTACTATTCATGCTTTGATAGCCTGAATTTGAAATTATCTCAATTGGAACCTTATCACAGACCCCTTCTGGGTTTTGCTGGCGAGAAAGTTTTTCCACTGGGGACGATCAAGTTGGATATATTCATTGGAACCTGGCCTGTTTGTCGAACAGAAAGAATACGATTCTTTGTGATGGATAAGAATGTGCAATCGGCCTACAACATCATCATGGGAAGAGTTGGATTGAAGAAGTTCGAAGCCGTTCCTTCAACAGTACATCAATGTTTGAAATTCCCAACAAATTTTGGAGTTGGAGTGGTGAAAGGTGATCAAAAAGTAGCTCGGGAATGCTATTATTCGTCGGCCGAGCAAGAAGAACTAGAAGGATCGATGAAAAAGACTACTACTTATCAAGTGGATGAATGTACATAAATTGAAACTCTTGATCCTAGAGATGAGTCCCAACTTATGAAAGGGCAAGTGGTAGAATCTACAGAAAATGTTATTCTGGACGACGAACATCCTGAACGAATAACCCAGATAGGTTCATCGTTGGATATGTCAATAAAAGAGGAGTTGATAACTTTCTTGAAGAATAGGAAAAATACTTTTGCTTGGAGTCATGAAGACATGCCAGGAATAGATCCAAACTTCTTATGTCATGAACTCAATGTGAATAAGGAGATTAAACCTGTAAAGCAGAGAAGAAGGGTGTTTAGTCCCGAGAAGAACCAGGCCATACAGGAGGAAGTCGAGAAACTCCAGAAAGCCCAATTCATTGAAGATGTAAAATATCCAGATTGGTTGGCAAATGTGGTGATGGTAAAGAAGAAAAACAACAAATGGAGAATGTGTGTCGATTTCACCGATCTCAATAAGGCATTCTTCCATTGCCCAGAATTGATCAACTGGTGGATGCTACCTCGGGACACGAGCTACTCAGCTTCATGGATGCTTACTCTGGCTACAACCAGATCAAAATGAAACCTGAAGACAGGGAAAGTACTTCTTTTATTACCCCTAGGGGAACTTATTGTTATAATGTTATGCCTTTTGGTTTAAAAAATGCAGGTGCAACATATCAGCGGTTGATGAATAAGGTTTTTACCGAACAAATCAGCCGCAACATGGAGGTCTATGTCGATGACATGCTCACTAAAAGCAAGAAAGCTGCTGATCATTTGGTTGACTTGAGTCAAACTTTTGATCAATTGGATAAATACCAAATGAAGCTTAACCCGACGAAGTGCACCTTTGGAGTACGAGAAGGAATGTTCCTCGGATACATCGTCAATCAACGAGGTATTGAGGCAAATCCAGATAAGATCAAAGCTCTTCTAGGGCTGCGATCTCCGACGACGAAGAAAGAAGTGCAGAGTCTTACCGGACGAGTTGCAGCGCTCAACAGATTTGTATCTCGAGCAACTGATAAATGCATACCATTCTTCAAAACACTTCGAAAAACCTTTGAATGGAATGAGGAATGTGAAAAAGCTTTTCAAGACTTGAAGAAATATTTGGGAGCACCCCCACTGTTGTCCAGACCAATAACAGGAGAAAAGTTGTATTTGTATTTGGCAGTATCAGAGAACGCAGTCAGTTCAGCGTTGATCAGATTGGAGAATGGAGTCCAGAAGCCAATTTATTACACAAGTAAGGCTTTCCGAGGTGCAGAAATCAGGTACCCAAAGCTAGAAAAATTGGCATTGGCACTAATTGAAGCAAGTAGAAGAATGAGGCCATATTTCCAAGCCCATACCATCATCGTTTATACTGATATGCCATTGAGACAAGCCCTCCATAAGCCAGAAAAATCAGGGAGACTGATGTACTGGGCAGTAGAACTTGGTGAATATGATATTGTGTATGAGCCCAGATCATCATTCAAGGGGCAAGCTGTAGCAGATTTTATAGCAGAGTTCACGTACCCTGATACCCCCGAGGAGCAAAAGGTGCCTGCTGATCTACCTGTGGACGATACAGGATCAACAGAAACATTTGCTGACCTACCTGTGGACGATACAGGATCAGCAGAAATAGGTCCAAACCAGCCAAGGTTGGTAAAAGGACTTGTGGATGTAGAGAAATCATTATATTCAAACTCAGACCAACCATGGTTGGTAAAAGGGTACGAGCAGATGACTGACGAGGAGCGAAAGATACCGGGGGATGATGGAAGAAAACAGCAGATATTTTATCGAGGAACTCTGACAGATAAGAAATTTGAAGACGAAATACCTACATGGAGATTATATGTAGACGGATCATCCTGCACAGCTGGTTGTGGAGCAGGAATTGTTTTGATCACTCCAGACGAGATTGACATGGAATATGCTTTGCGATTCCAATTCAAAGCCTCTAACAATGAAGCGGAGTATGAGGCCATGATAGCAGGTCTTAATCTAGCAAAGACTATGGAAGCACAACAAGTGATGGTATTCAGTGATTCTCAATTAATTGTGTATCAGATGATGGGAATGTATGCGGTTAAAGGAGATTTAATGATCAAATATCATGCAAAGGTGATGAAATTGTTGACAGAATTTGAGGCCATTCAATTGGTGAGAATACCGAGGATGGAGAATGTACAAGCAGACGCACTGGCCCGACTAGCATCAGCTACTCGTACCGAGATGCGAAGAACCATACCGATTGAAGTATTAGAAGGTCGGAGCATAGATGAAGATCTGACAACGAATGTGATTACCCTTGATTTAGGACCATCTTGGATGGATCCAATCAGGAAATATGTTGAAGAGGGTGAATTGCCGGAGGACAAACTCGCTGCCAAGAAACTGAAGTATAAAGCTGCTCGGTATGTATTAACTAATGGTATTTTATATAGACGAGGAATTATGGCAGGTTTGCAGAGATGTGTACATCCCACCGAGGTGAAAGAATTGATTGAAGAAATCCATGAAGGATCTTGTGGAGCTCATGTAGCAGGTCGAACACTTTTACAAAGAGTGATGACACAGGGATATTACTGGCCGACAATGAGGGCTGATTGTATAGCCTATGCCAAGAAATGTGACAAGTGCCAACGTTTTTCCTCCATCCGACGAACTCCACAAGCATTGCTAACACCAATAACTTCCCCTTGGCCATTTGCCATGTGGGGAATTGATTTGGTTGGACCACTGCCGACCACCCGAGGAAGATTCAAGTATCTCGTGGTTGCAGTGGACTATTTTACTAAGTGGGTGGAAGCTGAGCCTCTTATCAATATGACGTACGAGAAGGTATACCAGTTTGTATGGAAGAATATCATTTGTCGATATGGTCTCCCTCATGCTTTCATCACAGATCATGGAACACAATTTGATAATGAAGAATTTGCTGCCTATTGTCATCAGTCGAACGTTTTGAAGTTTCATTCAGCACCAGGCCATCCCCAAAGCAATGGACAGACTGAAGTGACGAACAGAACATTACTGAATGGGTTGAAAAAGAGGCTAAGTGAAGCTAAAGCAAATTGGATTAATGAGCTCCAATCAGTATTATGGGCCTACCGAACAACTCCCCGAGCAGCAACTGGAGAATCACCATATATGCTAGCATTTGGAAGTGAGGCTGTGATACCGACCGAGTTGGGTCTCCCAACGCATAGAGTGCTGAATTTCAACTCTCCGATCAGTGACTTGATGAGAAGAATGGATTTGGATATGCTCGAAGAAGTAAGAGAAGAGGCAGCCATTAGGAATGCTGCTTATCAACAACGAACAGCTCTGTTCTACAACAAAAGGGTGAAGAAATGCGATTTGAAGGAGGGTGATTATGTGCTGAAGAAAGTCATTCAGAAACAGAATAAACTGGAAGCAAACTGGCATGGACCTTACCGAGTTACAGACGTTGTTCGACCTGGAACCTACAGAATAGCAACTCTAGAAGGAGAAGAATTTCAGAATGCATGGAATGCTGAACACCTGCGAAAGTATTATCAGTAATGTAAAATGTAAAGTATTTCCTTCATTATGAATAAAACGAGGATGGTTCACCATTTTCTTTCTGTTGAAAGTTTTTCGGGGAATATTAGTGTTGAACACTACACTGCTTGATAACAAGAAGAAGACTGCAGACTGCTCTACGGAGCCATGCTCTACGGAGCCATGCTCTACGGAGCGCTCTACGGAGCAAAAGTGCTATAAGTAGCCAACCTCCTTTGGTTAGGAGGATAAGCTCTACGGAGCGCTCTACGGAGCAAAAGTGCTATAAGTAGCCAACCTCCTTTGGTTAGGAGGATAAGCTCTACGGAGCGCTCTACGGAGCAAAAGTGCTATAAGTAGCCAACCTCCTTTGGTTAGGAGGATAAGCTCTACGGAGCGCTCTACGGAGCAAAAGTGCTATAAGTAGCCAACCTCCTTTGGTTAGGAGGATATGCTCCAAGGAGCCAAAAAGTTCGAAAGAACCCTACTACTCCTTTGATTAGGAGGTGTATACCAGCATGATCAATTACGGTTGGTAAGACTTTATATACTCTCGCATTACAGATTATGTTGATCGGGAGGTAACATTATTACAAAAAGTTCTTTGAAGAACAAAATATTCCAAACTGTACCAAGTATGGTTGGTCGGGGATAAAAACCCACTAACTGTAGTTGGTCGACGAGGACAAAAGTATTGACCTTAGTTGGTCGGACACATGTTTATATTTTAAAATTGAACCAAGTATGGCTGGTCGGGGATAGAAACCCATCAACTGTGGTTGGTCGACAAACATTATTTATCCACCTTGGTTGGTTGGAAACAATTTTGAACAATTTATGCTTGTTATAAATTCTAAGTTGGTTGATGAACCATATAATTTGCAAACAGAAAAATAGCTATTGGCAAAACAGAAAATAAAATTCTTTCATTAAGATAAAAATGTATTACATGTTACATGTATGTGCTAACTATTACATTAAAGATTCCTACTCTATTGGTTTCTTTCCTTTATCCTTTGAGACAGGTTCCTCGCCAGCAGGAGGATCCTCTAGACAAAGAGGAGAATTAATAAAGTTCATGTCCTTCAGCATTCTGACATTCATTATTGTAGGAGTGTCCAACAGGTGCTCAGGACGAGATACTTCAACTTGAGAATGAAGGTTATAATCACCAAGATATTTAGAGATCAAACTCCGAGGAATGGAACGAGCAGGAATCCATGCCATATCCAATTTATAGGGAGGAACAGGCAAGTCTAGCAATCCAGGAGCATGATAATCCCATAAATAATGACCTCGTTCCAATTTTAATACACCCAGGGCGTTCAACCATCCCTGCTTATAACCTTCGTTGTTAGCATTTTCAATGCGAGCATCCAAATGATAAAGAGCTTCATTATAGCCTGCATTCCAGAACTCCCGAGGCTGTTTATGGAATTGGAAAGTTAATCTATCTACTTGCTCGAGAAAGTTCTTGATAAGAGCATCTTTATTATTCAGATCAGACTTCATCGCAGCCAATTGATCCTCTAAAGATAAATTTTTCTTAGACAAATCAGACAGAGCACGATCCTTAACATTCAGTTGGAATGCTTGAGTTTCCAGAGTAGATTGGGTGCGAGATTCTTCAACACTACGGCTAAGAACTCTTGATCGGCTCCGAGAAGCAACTGGAGAACTTTGCTCCTCGACGATTCTTCCTCGTCCCCGAGAACTCCTTCCTCGTCCCCGAGCAGTCACAGGAATAATAGACTTTTTCAAGTCATCCAACTCTTGCCTTAGTTTGGCGTTTTCAACCTCTAGAAACGAAAAACCTTCATCAATAACTAGTACTAATGCAGTGGAAGAGGAGACAACGGATTCATATTGAGCCAATCTTTTCTGCAGACTATTATTTTCTTGTTCCAGGATCTCGGCAATTTGTCGGCAGGCTTCAACTTCACCTTTTAGGGTCCTTTCCCTAATGTCATATGCAGCAATGATCTTTTTATGACCTGTATCAGAGGAAAGTTGTTGATATCTATTTTCATATTCCTCGTGTAATGAAGCCATCGATTCATTGTGCTGGCCTTGGAGATCCTCTAAGGAACAATGCAGCTCTTCAATCAAGTCATAATAAGCGACATTGTTAGCTACAGCTCGGTCGAGTAAATTTTTCAAGTACCGATAAGCCTCAGTCGCCTGTTCTGAAGCATCATGACCAAGAATGTCAGCAATTTCAGAAGAACTAAGGTCTGTATGACCAGCCCTATAGTATTGGTGACATTGCTGCATCAGCTCGGTATCATGAGAAGAGATTAGTTCCATTCTAGCAACAAACTAAAGACAAGAAAAAGACAACAATCAACAAAGAATCATCAATAACGGCGATGAGTAAAGAAGTATTTTATTAGATCATAAAAGGATTACAGTGTTCGATTACAAATGATAAAAGATAAGAATGATACCGAACAACTTCACACCTTTTCCTTGTCTCCCAAGACTTTCTCGGGAGGCTGGGACGAGGAGCTCGGTTGATCGGTGATAACAACAGCTTGATCGGCAGAAATCTTCTCGCCAGGAAGAGGCATAGAAGAAATATCCTCAATGACAGAGGGTTGAGAAGCAGAAATTGGGACATCCACAGCCATGGAAGATTCATCTGAAGCAGGTTCATCTTCTTCTTCTTCCACAATTGGTGGAGGAGGACCAGGGAGATGCCGTTGGAATAGCTCAGAATTGTCTTGGATTTTTAGCTCTTGTAGAGCAGCTACCCAACCGTCATGGAAGTATTTCAACTCCCCATATTTGACTTGAGATGTCATAGCTGCAATCCCTTTATCCCATCCTTTTTCCCAACCAGCACTGAAATGTTTCCTAACTGCAACTTTTCTTTTCAACTGCTCCGAGGAGAGTTTGACATCCAATTGTTCTTTCTGGATTTTGATGTCTCGCAGGATAGACAGTTCTTCTTCTGCCTTCTTCAGTTGGTCATCACACCTTTGCTGATTGACCTCTAAGCTTTTCACCTTCTCCTCCAAATTCTTGGAGGTTTCAGCCATCTTCATCTTATCAGCCTCAGCTGCAGCCAATTTTTTCTCCCAGGCAGCTTTCTCCTCGACGTACTGCTGGCGAGATTCTTTCACAGATTGGGCTAAACCCAAGAGGGCATCGTCAACATCGGACGAGGAACTAGAAGCTTTAATAGCTTGATCTTTCTTCACGATGGTATTGAAACAGTTCACCAGCTGAAAGATAAGAAAAACAATAGAGTCAACACAAATATAAGAGTTCAGGAAAAAGAAGAGAAAGACCAAAGGTATGAGAAATTTACTGAAGAAAGATGGCGAGCAGCTAGGGATGTCAGCGTATCCCTAGGAATCTTTTCATCAACCCCGAGAACCTCAGGTATAACTGAGCTCGTTGAAGAACTCGGAAGAAGGATTTTTGAAACACTACTACCACCAGCGGGTAGAGAAGATGCAGTTCCAGCAAGATTAACCGAAGATGATTTCCTCAATCTCTTCAAAGGAGGGTCAGCAGCATCAACCAAGGAAGAAGTCTTGGTCGGAGATATTGTAATTACATCATCTTTCTTGCTCGGGGCCACTGGGGGCTTCTCGGCAACTTTGGAGGAACTAACATCTACTTTTTTAGTCCCCTCTGGGACATCAATTTTGCCTTTCTTTGCTCCAACAGCAGAAGAAATTTCACCAAATAGAGCAGGAGGAGCTCTTTTCTTGCCCATTCTCTGAGATAGGGGAATATGAGAATCTGAAGATGAACTTTCTGGTGTTGAGGCTGGTTCAACAGGGCGAGCAGTATAAGAGGTTGTGTAGCTCTTATACTGCAGCAAATATGATGCAGATCTAATATGCTCGTCTGTAATCGTCTTATGCAAATTCCAGATAAGTTTTAAATGCTTGATATTCACTTCCGACTCTTTTGGAGTTTTTCTTTTACTATCAACTGCAAATAAATACATAAATCTCAGTCATACATTTTGTCAAACATGATGAAAACGCAATTTCATAAGTAAAATAAAATGAAAAATAAACCTATCCCATTGCCGTATGGGGGGCATCTGGGACCGTTGTATACTTCATTCCCAGATAAAGGCGCGTGTTGCCAATTTTTTATGACCAACCCATGCTCAAAATAATCTCTATTTGAATCAGGGAGGTTAACTACAAGGGCTCTATTTAAAAACCTAGTTTTTAAATAATAAACATTATCTAAAGTGGCCCATTTATAGCAGTACATGATTTCTGGGATCCCTATACGAGTCCCATGAGTTAGATTTAACTTGTGCACCCCGTTAATTATTCTCCATGAATTGGGGGCTATTTTTGCAGGAACAAGATCAAAATATTGACAAAACTCAAGACATAATGGGTTTGGGGGAAAAGAAAAACCACATTCAGCAATGAAAAGACTGGGGAACCAATGTCCCTCAGCCAATCGAAAGTAATCTAAAGGCTCAGAAAGAACCTCTAGAATTACCCAAGAAGGAATGGAAAAGTCAGAACGAAATTTCTCAGCAGATTCAACAATATAAACCATATTGAATAAAAGAGATGCAGAAGAAAGGAAGAAGATCTTACAGAAAGAAAGGAGATATGTTGACAACGAACGGAAACAATGATGAACACACAAGAGAGAGGAAGAGAATAGAAAACTTGAATGCAGAAAAATGGAAAGTGTAGACGACGGTATGGTTACCAAAGGAGTTTAAATACTTTGCATTGGGAAGCGGCGAAAGAAATGATTACTAAAAAGAAACTACTGAACTTCCGGCGGCTAAAAAGACAAAAGTTGCACGAAGATCTAAGCGCTTGTAAAAAAGGCGGAAACTGCGAAATGAGAAGGAAATTTGAATACAATGCTCCTAAAACCCAGGAAGGTCATTTAATATTACCATATACCGAGAAAGAATGTCCCATACTCCTCAAAGTTCGAAATATGAAACATTGGGGGCTTCTGTTGATACCAAAATTAATATGCTGATGTGGACGAATAGTATGAAGACACGTGTCGATCTACGTGGCACAATAACAGCGAGGAAGATCATTTACTGAACAACCATGGTTGGTACCGAGCAACGAGAATACACCGAGGAGCTATATCATACCGAGGAACTCCATCCGAGGAACTCTATCATCCCGAGATACTCTAAGCACTCCGAGGAACTCTTGATCAACGAGCAACTAAGGCGGTCCGAACTGCACCTCGGCCGTGTCATCAATTATCAGACGGACAACTGTTCAACTATTCATTAGATTCTTGACGCACACGCTGCATTAAATGTATTACCCATTCATATGTATATCATTTAATGTATTGGACCTTTCATGTACAGCCTTGAGGCTATAAATACCTTGTATCAATCCCATTCAAAGGGACCGGAATTTCTTGAGAGAACTTGTAATCAAGAATTCCACAAACACTCAGCAATAACATAACAGTGGACGTAGGCTTTATTCCTAGCCGAACCACTTTAAAAATCTTTGTCTTATTTATTTATCTGTGATTAAATAATTAGAGCGATCTAGTTTTTTACATCAACAGAATTTATAATGAAAATTCAAAAAAATGGGGATACGGGTTGATTCAGAGTGGTATGTGTCCAAAAATAATATTATGAGAACCAATTAATTAATTAAGTGGATAATGAAGTAATTGAGAATCAAAATGATATTCGAAAAAGGTTAGGTTGTTGCCACGAATTGGCAAGGTTAGTCGAAATTATTGAGCAAATATACACACACACACACACACACACACACACACTATATATATATATATATATATATATATATATATATATATATATATATATATTATCTATGTGCATGATATAATTATGTGAACATACCACTCTAGTGCTATCATCGGAGGCTATACGATATGGGTGATCTTTCCTAGCAAAAAAAATAGGCTAAGTGTGGATCCCAGGTCATAGCTCCATGCATGTGACATTTGAGGTTTAAGTTCGAAGTGAGGTAATTCGGGTATGGTTATGACTCACGATCTAATAACTTTTGATCTCCTCCAGTACGTTTACGATTTTATCAGGGTTTGGTGTGAGAGTCCGACCCAGTGGCCTAGGATGATGTGTTTATGCCCTGATGCATGAATGTATTTTAGAGATTTGCATCCAGGGAGTTATTACTCTGAGGGATGATGGTTATACATATATAGCGAGTTATATATATATGCTTGATGTGATATTAAACTACGTTTATATGTGTGCAAAAAAGTATATACGGGCATGAGATATTATAGTGTGATTATTAATTTAATGGACAGTGAAGGTTATTTGGAATGAATTGATAAATTATAATTGAGAATTATAATTGTTGAATGTTATCTAATACAAATTGATTAATTTTAATTGGGAATTATAATTATTAAACGGATGGAAAAATTAATTATAAAATACCCGTGAAATAAGGTAGCATATGGACTTAAGGGTATATTGAGAGTAGTTAGGTTGGGTAGCATAACTAGGGATTAAAATGCATACGTTAGGTGCGCATTGTAGTTGATGGGTGCTGATTATCTTAGGTGAGTGCGATATCAATTTAAATATGGAAGATTGTATTCATAATTATTATGCATTATAATTACATGTAAAATATTTTCAAAAGGTTTTGGGCTCTAACCCATGTCAAAATATTTTCAAGAACTTTTAGGTATCTAGCCACAGGGATGCTAAGCATTATTATCACTTCCAAGTCATCGGAGATGCAACAATTGTGGAGTGTTGTTGGTATTGTTTAGTCATTTTCTATCTTTAAGATTCTAGATATCATTCAGTCAGTTATTAGCCGGGCATGTCGTCCAATGTTAGTTTTATTTCAGTTTTATTTAATTCCCTTATATTTGATTGTAAACTGATAGTTTATTCGGTTAATGTATTTTATTATATTCGAGTGTTCAGATTTGATTTTTTTTTATGGATTTAATTATTGATCATAATTGATAGTGAATGGTGTTATTTATGTTAATTTAATTAAAATTTAAAATTGACACACGAGTTGATGAAATAATAGGTGGCTGGTAATAAATTTGATTTTCAATAGTGATGCTAAGAATGAGCCATTTGAGATTCGTATTTTATTTTAATAGACGGTTGGTCACCTGTTATTTTAATAAGCGGGGTATCACATTTATTGTCAATACTATGTAATGATTCTTAATTTTTGTGCAAACACTTTAGTGGCAAACTTCTTTTTGACACTAATTACTATATTTAGTAACAACCTCATAAGTCGTCACTATATGGGTGTAATTGTTAATTTAAGTACACAAAAAGTTTGCCACTAAATAGGGTAGATACGTGGCGATTTATTTTATATTGTCACTACAGGTTTATTATTATAATTTTTCTTATTTGTTCAGAATTTATAAATAAATTTTTCTTATTTTTTAAATAAATTATTAACTTCTAATTTATTCCCCCCAAGATTTTTTCACAAGTTAGAAAATTCATACCTTATAATTTATGAAATCATTTTGAAAATTGTAATTTTTTTTTATTATATTGACACATATGGGTATCAATTCAGGCTAATGAGTCGTGTTGGCCCAACACGATACGACTTCATTTTACTCGACATGAGCATGACACGACATGATGTCATTTTTTTCTAACACGAACATGACCCGTTAAGAACACGACCCGACACGAAAACCCGTCTATTTTTTATATATAAACATCATTTTTTAAATTTTATATTGCATTAAATATATTAATTATTAAAGGATCGGGTCAAATTAGGTTTCTTAATCGGGTTGTAATTGGGTAAAATAGGCCAATTTAGCATGACCCAATATATTTACAAAATTGCTTTTCTTATATTGATACTATTATTAATGAGACCTCTACTAATATGAAATTCATATGTATAATATGTAATTAATTTTTTGAAAAACTAATATATCAACACTCTCTCTCTCTCTCTCTCTCTCTCTCTCTCTCTCTCTCTCTCTCTCTCTCTCTCTACTTATTTTTACATATTATTAATGAGACCTCCTAATTTTTAAGTACAATTAATTTGCACAAAAAAAAGACGAAAAAGCAATTGGGGAAACACACGCACATAACCGCAGAAAAAAGAAGAAACCTGAAACTTATCCCCTCCTGAATTTGCAACAACCTTTCCTATGGATACCTTCCAATTCCAACCTATTATGTTCAGTTACTCACTCATCTTTTTCTATTCGACTATCCCTCTCAACTTTGGTTGCTCGATAACTCCTCCTCCCCTCTCCCGAAGCTACTTTCTTCGATTACGAGATAGGTGTGTTTTCTCTCTATATGTGTGTGTGTGTGTGTATGTGTTTGTTGAGTGATGATTTGTATTTTTTGTGTATATTATTAATCTGGGATTGATTCTAATTTTTTTTTTGTGATGTTAAAATTTTCTTAGCTATTCTCTAATTTTGAAAGTTGATTATGGTATTTATTTGATTTGTAATTGTATTCTTATTGTTAGAAATTATTTTTAATTATTTTTCTACTTTTTTCTAAATTCATACAGATTGATGTTTATGTATATTATATGCATGTATCTATGATTTTTATTTGATATTTCATTTTAGAACTTGAATCACAGGGTGGGTATTTGATTATAATCATTTGATAATTCAAGCTTGATAACTTTGTGAACTCAAGGGACAAAACGTTTAGGCATACATTCAAGTTGATTAGAATAAATAAGTATAAAGAAAAATTCAAAATATTTATTTGTATAGAATAAATAAATAAGTAATGTTTACATCTAATGACAAATTTTCATCATGCTAAGTCACATAAGGTTATGTTATTTCAAGTTAAGAAGATGAATGTCTATTACTAATTATCTGCCCTACACTCCTGCTATATGTGTTGGGGTAATCTTAGCTCGACTCAATTTTGAATATCGTTGTTAATATATCAACATTCTCTGTCTCTGTCTCTCTCTCTCTCTCTCTCTCTCTCTACTTATTTTTATGTTCTTGTTTTAATATATTATGTTTTGTAGGTATGATTCTATATTTAGTTATTTAATTGGTCACCTTTGTTGATAGACGATATTAATTAGGCACATGTTTCGTATTTCCCTCTTGAAAAATCATATTTGATATATGTACGCGTGTTTATGTTTCATTACTAAAAGTGAAATTGACTCAATTATTCCATTTGTATTACTTAGTATATATTCACGATATTTAGCTTAAACATCTTGTTTAGTAGGTTTCAAGAAGTTCTTCATCAATATTCAGGAAATTAAGAGTAACATTTTATAGGAGCAAAAGAAATTTGCACAAAATCTTTATATATGTTGCCTAAAGAAAGTCTAGTTAGCATTTTTTTACTTTGTCAACATTAATATTGTAACCTTCATTATTAGTTTATCAAATAAAATCTAATTATGGAGCCTATTTTCTTTATTATGTCATAACCTATTGTATAGATCATAAATTATTTTGGACAACTTAATGTTAAAATTATGTTAGGACCACCCGATGGATAAAAGTTAGATGCAACTGAAGAACAAACTGGAGTGAAAGAATTCGTTGATTTTGCATTTACCCATAAAGAACCATAGAGTAAGATCCCTTGCCCGTGTATCAAATGCAACAACTACTAAGACTAAACATAAGAAGTTATGGAAGATCATTTGTTTATACGGTGAATAGTAAAGAGTTATATGAGGTGGATACATCATGGGGAAGAGTTTGAACGTGATTTAGGTGATGACTTTTAGGTTGAGAATTATGAGAAGGTGGAGAAAATGACAACATGCATTAGTTAATTCATGATACTGTCTCTATTAATTTTGGGCATAGGTGGGGGAATAAATAATAATCTAATAACCAAGGTTTTCTCGGGAGTAAAGGGAAATTTGATTCTTTTATGAGATTATTAATTGATGCAGAACGAGAACTTTATCCAGGTTGTAAGAAGTCCATGCTATCTGTCATTGTGAAATTGCTTCATTTAAAAATAATGAATCGGTCGAGTAATATTATCATAATCAGTTAATTAATTAAGTGGATAATTAAATAATTGAGAATGGAAAAGATATTCGAAAAATGTTAGGCTAGTGCGACGAGCAATAGGCACTGTTAGTCAAAATTATTGAGAAAATATACATGGGTATAGACACACACACACACACACACACACACACACACACACACACACACATATATATATATATATATATATATATATATATATATATATATATATATATATATAACTCAAACAATGCCTTTTCCCAATTATTTGGGGTAGGCTACAGGAATCCTATGTTTCCATTCCATTCTATCCAACGCAATATTTTCGGTTAAACCACGTGATATCATTTTCTTTTTTATAATATCTCACCAAGTCAATTTAGGCCTACCTCTACCCCTTGTGTTACCATCAATACCAACTAAATCACTCTTCCTTACGGGAGCATCTATTGATCTACACTTGATGTGTCCTAACCAGCTAAGTCGAATTTCTCTCAATTTATCTTCTATAGGATCTACTTTTACCGCTTCATGAATTTGTTAATTTCTATTTTATCCTGTCGAGCTTTACCGCAAATCCATCTTAGCATTTGCATCTTCGCCACACTCATTTTCTGCACATTTTGTTTCTTGTATATATATATATATATATATATATTAAATTTGTGTTCATGATATAATTATGTGAACATACCACTCTAATGCTATCATCGGAGGTTGCGCGATGTGGGCTATCTTCCTTGACAAAAAATAGCAGGCTAAGTATGGATCCCAGGTCGAAGTGCTAGTCATGTGCCCTTTGAAATTTAAGTTTGAAGTGAGGTAATTTGAGTATGGTTATGATTCACTATCGAAAAACCTATGACCACTTCCAATACGTTTACGATTTTATCAGGTTCGGTGTGAGAGTCCTAATGATGCTGAGAACCACCACTTAAATTTCTATGAACTTCAATCTCTATCTAAGTTAACAATGGAGTCATATATATGAGTGAACAAATGTAAATAACAAGAAGGAGATGAGAGAATGGAGATGACACAGAGATTAAGTGGTCCAGCCTATTACATCAGCCATTAACACCTTCTTCTTTCTCTCTTTTCGAACTAGCACTTTCAGGCAAGTTTAAGACTTCCTTCTACTCCCAATATCTTCATCTTACTTAGGTAACCCTTCAGTTTCTATTTTCTTTCCGGTTCAAGCTTTGTTTCGCCCTAATTTTGCATTCTTCGTATTTCGATGATACTTTGAGTTTTTTAGCGACCTTCTTAGGACTGTTCTAGGGCTTAGTTTGTGGTTTGGTTGGGTATTTGAGGTAGTAGGGAGTGATTTTAAGTCGTTTGTAGGATTATTGATGCTTTTCTATCGTCAGCTAGGTTTCCCGATAATATTTCGATTATCTTCTCCAACGAACCCCTACAACTGTTCTTAATAAAAACTTGTTAAAATGTTAAATTTCCCCATTTTGATCCACAAGTCAAACTGATCAAACCCCATTACTTTTTGAATGTATATGAAACTCTATAAGTTAGGATACAAATATCCACATCTTAGGGAGAGGATTCTTTAGGAGATACAAAAAGCTGAGGTCGAAGATGAACATAGAGCTGAGGCCGAAACAACACTTCCACTAAACCCAACCCCCATATTTGTAGAACATCCAACTTTATTGATAACATACCCATACTCATACCCATACCCATACCCATACCCATACCCAACCGAGCCAAGTGTAGTAGAAATTAACAGTGATACCATGTCTGTTACCTCGTCTCAGGGGTCCTATCACGTGTCATCTTTAGAGGGATATAGTCCTCATGTCTCCAAAGAGTCAGAGAAAGCGAATTCTTTCGAAAAGGCCATGGAAGTTGTGCATCCGAGTTAGGGTTGTGTTTCGGTCGGATCGAATTGAAAACGCATGCTTTGGAAAAAAATCCAATATTTTTGACAAAAAAATAAGCGTGCCGAATCCGAATACAATGCTTTTTGGATTTTTTTTGCTTTCGAAATTTTTGACAAAATCGAAAAAAATTAATTTTCGTCAAAAATTCAAAAAATTGACTGTTTTGTGGAAAAAGTAGAACAGTTTTATTTACATCCATGTTAAAGACCAACTTCCATGTTTCGATCTATTAAAACTTCCAAGGTATCTGTTCATAAAATGGAACAATATATGAATAATATATATTCATATATTTACATCCATGTTAAAGACCAAACTTCCATGAACATGGAACTTCTTAAAATGGACAATATATAAAAAGTATATGTTCAGATATTTTAAGGAAAATTCCATATTCCAATCTATTCTGATCGATGAAAAATAACTTCAGATCCATAAAAAACTTCAAACTGAGTGAGAGAGAGAATAGAGGTATGAACTTCAGATCCATAAGGTTGAAGATGTGGTTTTCATACATACCTGGTATGGAGTCCGAGTGAGAGAAAGAAGAGAGGTATGGAGTCTGACCAAGTGAGAGTGAGAAGTTTGGTATGAAGTGAGAGGTTTTTTGTTTTAGGTGAAAGTGATAAGGTTTTTTCTAATGGCAGAGCACATTGTTTATCATTGGAAAATAAAATGGGGTATATTTGTTTTAAACTTTAATGTTTGAAAAATATCGAAAAATAAATCAGATTATATTTCGAAAATTCGAATCAGATAAATTATCAGAAATTCGAATAGGAAAAAATTGGAAATTCAAAATTTGAAAAAAAAATCTATTTTTGATCCGATTTTTTTTGAAAATTTCGAAAATCGAAAAATAAAAATTATTCCAAAATCGAAAAAAAATTATATCGAAATTCGAAAAAATTGGAAGTTTGGAAAAAAACATAGCCCTAAGCCGAGTCTAGCAATCGCGACCCGTCCATCCATGCGATCTCTGACACAAACGAGCCGAGAGTTATGATTGCATGCCCCCGCCCCACCAATGGTTGTCCCTCTGTCGGCTATTCTTGGCACTGAATTATCCAGGAAGTATCCAACTGGAGTGTTAACCGTCGAAATTGAAGACGAATCTTAGGATGACGATGAGGGTAAGGACGAAGATCCACCTGACACCTGCTGTGCCAAACCTTTAGGAGCAATGTCAGGGAGATTGATATTTTGACATGGAGACACTTGTACGAAATTAAGTGTTATCAACATGAGAGTACTAGCCACGGATGAGAGGGCTTTCAACGGTCGAAAGGGTGAAATAACTTTCTACAAACAAATGTTTACGGTCAACTTTAGTATACCTATCTACCCAAATATCACAATAATTCTCTCTAGTCTAGGGTTTCCCCATCACAACTCTCCCCAAACGCATGGAGTATTCTTATTGGATTTATTCAACCATGGTGTTTGATTTATGACATCAACCTTTATGTGTGTGTTTTCAGATCTTGCTACAATGTCTCTTCCACTAAACCTCAACCTAGTTACTACCATCTCGTATCTAGGAAATCAAAAAAGGAGGTCTCGATCATCAATCAAACCTTTAATCACCATTGGAAGCTCCAATACTTCTTTGTGTTGGGAGCTTAGGTGTTTAACACTGATGACCCGTGTAGTGCCTCATAGATGAGGGTCCCTCAAAAGTGGGCAAAATCTTCCATGTCGGCTAAGCTTGAGCCTGGACTGAGCATTGATGACCGATAAAAAACTAACCCTCTTTGGTGTCAGAGTAAAGAAAAGGTCTTGGTGGAGTTCGAACAACTTATGACTAAGGCCTTTTTGGAAAAGACGGTTATAGGGGTTGACCCCCTGGATGAATTATGTAAGTCGCAAAAAATTTTCTCCAGCTGTAGTGTTGACTATACTTTGTCATACTTATATTAACCCAAGTATATTCATTTGAAGTTCATCCATCTAACGTTTCTAATCACCTTTAGGAAATGACTTCTTCGTCATTAGGAAATTTGAGCTAGATGACCAAGGGGGCCAACTCCCTAAAAAAGACTACCACTAGCAGAATTGACCAGGTCAACCAAAGTAATAAGAGGAAGGAGCCAACTGAGGTCCTTTCACACATCCTTCCTTAACAAAATACGACGAGGAGGTCTAAATCTCCCAGGGAAGCCAATGATAGGTCTATCCCAATATCCTCTGACTCTTTCCTGTCCAACAGGCTGTCCCTACTGTCGATCAGTTTAGACTCTATAATTAGGGATCAGACTAGGGAAATGACTGATGTCAGCTCCTGGATACCTGAGTCTGATCATAGGTTCTTAAAATAAATGGATTCGTCTTTTCTATCCAACTTTGGCCTCTATAGGGTCGTCCAAGTAATTGACTTCAATCTTATTGGTTTTTGAATATTTGTGAGTGTTATCTCCTCTCGTACTAACCCTTTTTTTACTTGTCTTACAGTTTCTCTTCTCCTTCCACCAGCTGGCCCAATGTGTCCAACATAACATTTATGTCATCCAACAGGCCTGTAACGCTATCAAGGCCGAGAAACATTTCTAGAAGACATTGAAGGAGCAATAACTCAACTATAATTAGAAGGTTCAGGCTCTTGAGAATAAGAGATAGGATGACT
The DNA here is from genome assembly GCA_949130495.1 of Sambucus nigra. Lineage (NCBI taxonomy): Eukaryota > Viridiplantae > Streptophyta > Magnoliopsida > Dipsacales > Adoxaceae > Sambucus > Sambucus nigra. Next base: position 186,118,182 of record OX422213.1, read on the forward strand.
TGGAGGCCCAGAGGCAGAAGCATGAGTCTGAGAAGACCGATCTGAAGAAGAAGTCCGTGCTGAGGAGCACCAAGAAAAATTCCATTAAAGATTTTAAGGCCACAAAGAAGTTTGTTGGGTATGGTCTTCAGTACTTAAAAAGGGGAGCCAAGACCTCTCTCCAATGGGCCATTGTGAAATTTCTCGATGTCCCTTACTTGCCAAGGCCTTCGATTTTTTAGACCAGACGGCAGTCGCTGCACTGAATGAGATTTAGGATGATAGTCTCGCCCCTGAATATACAATTTCCAAGACAACAACACAAATAGGGGACGAGACAACAGAAGGTGCAACATTGAAGGTGTGGCTCAGACCCAACTCGCTGCTGATAATGTCGTCTCTAATCCGGCCGATAAACAAGCATGATATATTTTAGCATTGTTTTTCATTTTTATTGGGCGACCGTCTATGGCCTTATGACATTTCCATCTATAGTTTCTTATTTTTAGATTTCTTGGTCTCTTAAATTTTTTTAACATGTCTGTACTCTTAACAATGTTTTTACTTGTTGATGTTGATAATAATTTTTGTCTTATATGCGATATACATCATTTTTTATCTTGTTGCCAAGTGTAGTGTCTGCATCTCTTTAAGTTGTCACCTTTAGTTGGTTTTTTATGTTTAAGGCCTGTGAGTACACTTACGATAGGCCAATGTCTGATCAACCAAAAATATGATCGTTGACTTAGTAGTGTCTCGTATATAAGTCCCCTCCCATTGTTATTAAGAGTGTATGGACGAGACTTGTTTCTTCATGCACTCTTATATCATTGAGAGAGTTCTAACCATCAGCTCATCACATAATGATGTTTAAGCAACCACAATCAAATGATTTTCAATTTTTATTTTTTACCAAAGGAATTATGTTACCACACAGGCCCCCTATCGGTTTTTTTAGAGTGTATGGATGAGACTTGTCTCTTCATGCACTATCGTATCTCCAAGAGAGTTTTGACCATCAATTATTCACCACACAATGATGTTTATATAACCATAATCAAACGATTTTCAATCTTGTGGTTTTCACCACCTAAATGATGTTATTACATTATTTTCCCCCTCTCGGTGTTATTGAGAGTTTGTGAAGAGACGAGACTCCTCATGCACTCTCGTATCACCGATATGTAATTTAATTAATTCACCATAAACTAATGTTTCTTAGTTTAGTACAATCCAAACCAGGCAAAACTTGAAAGATAAATACGAGCCAACACTTGTATTTTTCATTGAACTTTAGAAATTTTTTTAACATACAAATAATTATTATTCACTATGAGATTACACTCGTACAACTGAGAAACTACTGGTAATATTTCTTAAGTTGATCATAATTCTAAGGGTTAGAAAAGGATTGCCCCTTTAAGTTTTCCAACCGATAAGTTCCTGGGATGACCAACTCTGTTACTCTATATGGCCCATGCCAAATTGGATGAAGCTTATTCGGCTTCTTCCAAACCTTCTTCAACACTAGGTCACCCACGTCTATCGATATGGCCTTCACTCTCTTGTTGTAGAACCTGGAAGCTCTCTGATGATAAGAGGGTTGTTGGACTTTAGTGTCCTCCCGTATCCCCTCAATAAAATCTAAATCGATCCTCCTCGCGTTTTCATGAGCTTCGGAATCATAAGTTTGGATTATGTTGTTGGGGAGTCCAAGTTTAATATGGATGACTGCTTCAGACCCATAAGCTTGCATAAACGGTGCAATACCTATCGACACCCTATCATTCACTACCAGATTACACTCGTACAACTTTACGTCCTCTAGATTTTTCTTGATTCCATAAAGTGTCATCCTATTCATTACCTCAGCTTGGACATTGGCTTGGTGTTATCTAGGTGTCGAATACAATTATTTTATGCCAACCCTGCCACAGTATGTGATGCGAGGGAAACTGAGTGTTCGTGTAGGGACACTGTCGTTGATTTTGTCTCCCGCTCTACATGAAAAATCCTAATATACTACTACACTTGCGAGGTAAGTTGGGTATTCTAAGAAATCCACAGGGAGTGATTGAATTTTAGATTTTAATTGCTTTAATTACTTCAGGAATAAAAGTGTAAAATAAATAAAAGAAAAGGTAATGGGTGGTTATGGTGGAAAAAGAGAAGAATAAGTTACGCTACATAAAAGTAAAGCGAGGATTGGGATCTCATCCTACCACACGGATCGAAACAACTACTAATCAAGATTCCGTCTCGAAAGCTATTTAATCAACATAATCAATTAAGCATAAACATCAGACAATAAGGAATTTAACCCAAAGTTGCGAGATTAAACATTTAATCAAAAATGGTCATATGCGGATTAACTTCATATTGTCGCTATAAACACTAAAGTTGTGTGACAAATAAAGTTAAACGCATAACAATCCAACTTTAATACACGCGGTTTCGATTAAATGCAAGTTTACACGAAACCCTAACTTTCGAGGTCTAAACCCGTAAATGGCGAAACACAACCCCGACCCTATTTATCTAAGGGCATGACATGGAAATAAACTAAATTAAACTACAACTAAAATAATTACAAAAACAAATAAATTAATCTAGACAAGAAAGTAGAGAAAGAAAGTAAATGAAGGCATGGAAATTAAGGAACACAACTAAATTAATTCAATTAAAGTTAAGGTACAACTTATAAAACAAAGAGTACAAGAGAGGAGTAGGGTTTAGCTCCAAAGTTTACAAGCCCTAAAAGTAGACATAATGAAGATATCTCTAAAAAATGATAGAAGAGAGTATTTATAACAAAAAATATCCCATGGCAAACTTGTAAATAAAGAAGAAGAAAAACAAATATTTGCAGGACCGAATCCATTTTGGGTGTCCGAATCCATTTGGACGAATCGATTTGGGGTGTCTGAATCCATTTGGAAAAGGGAACTGATCACAAACCAAATCGATTTGGAGTGTCCAAATCGATTCGGCCGAATCGATTTGGGGTGTCCGAATCGATTCGGTACCTATAGGTATGCAATTCTGCAGTTTTGTCAAACTTTACGGAAAATGCCGTAACTTCTTCGTTATAACTCAAAATTAGGCACGGTCGAAGGCTACATGAAGATAACTCAGAGGAGTAAAACATCCAAGAATACAATAGGCCCAAAAACCAAATTATGAAACGAAAAAAATGCCCTTGAATGTACCCTTGAGTGTGAATTTGAAGTAAAAACCATCTAAAAATGCCATAACTCATTCGATACAACTCGGAATCATACACCGTCAGCGGCCACGTGAAGAGAAATAAAAGGGATTCAAATTATGTGAAGAGATCGGGATTCAAACCCAAATGCTGGAATTACTAAAATCCCCCCGAAGAAACACAATTCGACAAAACTTTTCCGGAAAGCGTCTGGACTTCATACTATATAAATATGAGGTTGTCTGGTTAACGAACATAAGTATAGGGATTAAGTTACCCGAGGGGGCTAATAACACGTAGGTTAGCGAGTGAAATACACAATATTTGCGTCATATCAGTGTGCCTCCCAGGACTTGTTCTTAAATTGCTTACCCGTATCTAATTTTAAGATATAGGGTAGGTCGTATCGGCAAATAATATTCCTCTAAATAAACTTCAACGACTTTGCCTCAGTAATGGCAATCATTACCTCGACCAGTACCCACTTCAAGAAATAATCAATAGCCACGATTAAATATTGGTAATTGCAAGATGCCTTTGGTAGAGGACACACTAAGTCAATTCCCAAAACTCCAAATAACCACGGTGTAGTAATGGACGGGAGTGGTTGGTGAGGCTAATGAGAGATGCTTGCAAATCTTTGGCACATATCGTACTTCTTTACATAGTCGGTTGCATCTTTTGTTAATGTCGGCCACCAATAACCATGGGTAATAATTCTTTTGGAAAAAGACCGTCCACCTCCATGACTTTCACATCACCCTTCTTGGACATCTTGTAAGACATAACCAATCTCTGAAAGGTGAACACATCTGAGTAGGGGTAGTAAGAATCCTCTTTTGTATAGAACATCTCTAATGATAGCGAATTTGGCTACCTTATATCTTAGCTTCTTTCTCTCGACCTTGGAATCTAGGATCTCATCATCCCGGATGTACTTAATTAATGGATCCATCCATGAATCTCCTAAATTTAAATTCAAGAAGAATTTAACCCCATCGTCATCTTCTTTTATGATCGACCTATGCAGGATTTCCACCGGAGTCGTGCGCCTAATTTCTGTCCTTATTGTCGACACTAACCTTACCAAAGCATCGACTCGGCTATTGTCAAGTCGAGGAATTATCTTGAGCTTCACCTCTTTGAATTTGTGCATTATTTTCTTGACCCATGCCAAGTACTTGGCCATCTTCTCTTCCTTGGCCTCATAAATTCCCAAAATTTGGTTTATGACCAACTGTGCATCACTATGGGTGATCATTTGGACGACGCTCGACACCCTAGCAAGGGAGAGCTGGGAATAAGGCCTTATACTCTGACTCATTGTTTGATTCCTTAAAGCTGAAGCTCAAAGCATACTCAATATTTGTACCATTAGGGGCCAAGAGTATCAACCCGGTACCACTACCACTTTTACAATATGAGCCCTCAAAAAATAGACTCCATATGGGACCTTCCTATGAAAAAGTCCCGTAATTCAAAATCCCATTCTTGAACATAAAATCTTTCTCTATAGTATCGGCCTTGCCAACCTTGCTCGCCGCTGACTCTCCCAAAGCTTCTTCTGAAACAACTTGTGGTGCCACTATCTCTTCCATAACATCAATGTCGGCCTTTGCCCATGTAAATTGGACCACAAAATCTGCCAAGCCCCATCATTTAATTTCAATTGTAGGTTGATGTATGATGTCAAACTCATCTATTTCTATTGAAAATGCCATTAAGCTACCTGATTTCTCAGGTTTATGGATGACTTGCCTCAAGGGAGTGTTGGTGACCACCACCATCGCATGGGCTTTGAAATATGGCTTCATATTCCTTAAAGCATGTATCAATGCTTATGTCAATTTTTTCGTTATGGGATACTATAGTTTGGTCCTTTGTAAGTCTTTACTATTGAAACAAACTAATTTTTGGACATCTTCATCGTCTCGTACTATTGATGTACTGATGACCGACTTTGATATTGAGGGAGATAGAAATAATTTCCCCCCGTAAATAGTCTGAGATAGCAACATAAATGACCCCATGTAAGATTTGAGGTCTTGGAATGATTTTTCATATTCCCTATCCCATACGAACGCTTTCCTCAAGATTTTGAAAATGATAAACACTTATTTATCTCTCTAAAGACAAAATGGTTGAGGGCTGCAACACGCCCTGTGAGCTTGCACATCTTTAATCGTCTTTGGTGTCTGCATGTTTATGAGATCTTTGATCTTTATGGGGTTAGACTCTATACCCCTTTGGTTCACGATAATGCGTATGAACTTCCCCGTACCGACACCGAAAACACATTTGGTCTGGTGCAATTTCATCTCGAACTTATCATTGTGTCAGATGTGCATTCAAGGTCAACAACATGACTTTTAGACTTTAGGCTCTTGGTCAGCATGTCATACACATATACTTCCATGGTCTTCCCAATTTGGTCCTCAAACATCATGTTTACCAACCTCTGATAGGTTTCCCCTGCATTCTTAAGGCCGAACGACATTACCTTATAATAGTTCGTCTATTTATCCATGATAAATGAGGTCTTGTCATCATCAGCCTCATGCGTGAATATATGATTTTAACCTAAATACACATCCATAAAACTCATCAATTTATGCCTGACCGTAGCATCAACCATCTGATCAATTCGAGGAAAAAGGGAAGCTACCTTTGGGTCAAGCGTTATTTAGGTCAGTGAAGTCGACACACATTCTCCATTTTCCATTGGCCTTCGGCACTATAACAACATTGGATAGCTAGTTTGGATACTGAACTTCTCGAATGAACTTAGCTGATTAGAGTTTCTTCACCGCGTCTTGGATGACCCCATATTGATCCCTCGCATAAGTTATTCTCTTTTGCTTTACAAGCTTCACTTTCTCATCAATATTCAAATAGTAACAGATAACCTCATGGTCTATCCCTGATGTGTCTTCATGGCTCCATGCAAAGATTCTCGACCTCCTTCTTAATAGTTTTATCAATTCTTCCTTTACTTCCTTCTTCAAGTCTTTCCCGATTTGGCTAGTTTTTTCTGGCTCGTCCTCATTGAGGACGATGGATTCTACCTCCTCGGGGGGCTCACCTTTTTTTAGTTTTTTCTCGTCCCTTGATTCAAGAGTATCTATATTGTAGTAAGTAGTAGTTTTCTTATAATCTTATCTCTCCTCAACTGAGCTAAAGTAACACTACCGTGCCTTCACTTGGTCACCTTGAACTTCCACTATCCCATAAAGGGTCGAGAATTTTATGATTTGGTGGACCTTGTAAGGGACAACCTCAAAATCCTTGAGCTCTACTCTCCCAAGAATTATGTTATAGGCCGAGAAGATATGATCGTCCATAAAAAAAAATCTCACTTTCTTGGTAAGACACCTCATCTTGGTGCCCATGGAGACATCCATTTCAAACACCCCTAATGGGTGGACTTTCTCTCTACTGAATCCGATCAACGACTAATGGTAAGGGATCAATCTCTTCTTGTTGAACTTCAAACCTTTAAAGCACTCCCAAAAAATCACATCGGTCGAGCTACCACCATCTACAGGGATACGCGATACGTCATACATGTGGTGAAAATGCTCTAATTATAATATATTATGCTATCATACCACTTGTTGAAAAGTAGGTTATCGAAAGGTTCAAATTTTTAATTTCAAAAGGGATGGTTCACGAAATATTCTGACTTTTAATTTCTTTATTCGAATTAAAAAAAAAAAATTCTTAAAATAAAACTTCAATTAAAGTTCAAATTTATACTAATCAAATCAAACCTGAATTTTATCAAATTAATATTTCTAACTTGCATTAAAGTAAACTAAATTACCCAAATTAATTAAGCACCAATTACACCATTTTTGTGATTAAGCCAATTTTATCTTGTTAAACCTAAGCATGCATTTAGGTGAGAATTTGCAAGGTAAAGATACACAACCACAAAGCCGCGATGTATGAGGAAAACCCACAACGATAAAAAACTTGGACGACCCAACCACAATTCCACTAAGTACGGATTTAATACAAGGACACCATAGAAGACTTACTCAATGACTTAACTCCCCTACAAGCCTTAATTCTTTTTGTTCTTTTAACCACTACCTAGTGAAAATGCAAGGTTCTACCAATGTCTCGGAGTCCATCGATGGGGCACTGCTATCGTTAATCATACAGAGTTGACCATATGTACACCAACGAATACGAAATCCTGTGCAAGAAATAAGCTCAATGATGTAGAGAATGACAAGTCCGGTGCCAAAACTTGATCTCAAACCTATATTTATGTAGAATCTTGGATCATAAAACAATTTGGGTGTAAACTTGGCTTCTTTTTTTTTATATTAAACCATAAGTTTAGAACAAAAACACACTTGATTTTTCTAAAGGTTTCTCCCTCTTAGATGTATGAAAATTCTGTACAAAAACTGAACTCCCGCACTAAATAAATGGTTGGAAAAAAGTAGTGGGAGGTTTAGAGAAAAACTACATAAAAACTGTCATTTTTCAAAAACTACTTCGTTCGTTCGAACGACATTCAATCTCATTTTAACAACATATCCATCTCGTTCGAACGAGATAAGAACGAAACTTTAAATAAGAAAATAGTACAGCTAAAAGAAACCTCGATAGATGTCTCGTTCGAACGACCACAAATCTCGTTCGAATGACCTGAGATAGTCATTCTAACGACCTGGGAAAAATCAAACTATTTTTCTAGAAAAAATATAAAGTCATTTAAAAATATTTTAGGAAAATTCTAACACCCAATAAAAAATTTCCAGGTCTCTCATAAAATATGCTTTCATACCTTAAAGATCCTTGGAATGTTGATGACGAAACATGGCATGAAACACGATATATGATGTGATATCTTTGACTTGGCCGCTATGTCATAAACAAAAATGTCCTAGGCTTAAAAGATCATAAATACAACTTCTATCCTATGACTCAAGTAGTTTTGTCCGGAATTAAGCCAACACATACAAATTTACTCGATTGGAAATGTGTACCTACAAATCTCCCCTTTTGTATATTCTTGAACAAAACCAAAAATAAAAAACCTATAGGCCGTCAAGCTCATCTAAAAGACTTAATCCCAACCCCAAAAGAAGAAAAAAATACAGACGCTTAACCAACACGTATTTTGAGAAGCTTTTCATTAAAAAATTTGCCGCATGGATGAAAACTTGCACACTTAAACATACCATAAAACGCATATGTAATATAACAAAATAAATTGCATAATTAAATCCTCCTCCTTTGTCTAGCATTGTCTACCTAAGAAAGGATGTCTTCCCCTAATTTAGATCTCTCCAAATTAAAAGAGTTAGGTACCATTTCTCCCTTTTTTTGTTCAGGAATAGATAAAGATTATTTGCATAAAATAATTAATTTCTCCCCAATTTAAACAAATTCTCCATCTCAATGAAACAAAGGATAATGATAATGAAAAACAACTATATCTTGCAATGTTGTATAGTGATACAAGAATAACAAAGAAATATAGTAACACAAGAACAAGTAATCCATATAAAGCACAATAGATACCAATTATGACACGATAGCAAAATAATACCAACTAGAATGTACTAAGATAAGCATGGGATATCAATAAAAAATCGCAACAAGATAGATCTCATTATGAACAAATAGCATATAGGGACTAGATGTAAAAAAAAAGACTAAAAAAAATAATAACACACACGCACGCACACACACACACACACACACACACACACACACACACACACACACACACACACATATATATATATATATATATATATATATATATATATATATATATATATATATATATATATATATATATATATATATATATATATCAATGAAGCATAAGCACACATATACAGGTATAAACACCACACAAGACACTAAACACGATAAGCTTTACACACTCATATGGCATAAACGTGTCTAAACCAAATGTGGTAAATGGAGTGAATGGGTGTGAACTAGAGACAAAAGAATTATGACCCAATCATTTTAACATGTTCAAGGAGTTCTATTTAATCGTAAAACTTTATCAACGAATATTTAATCTCATGTGACAAGATAACATGAACTCAAAGAATAAATAAGCACAATGTACACAAGCCTAGAATTTTGATGATTCTATAAATCAATAGAGTCATGACAAAATAAGCATAACTAGAATTCATTGTGCAAACCTGTTGATCTTGAACTAAACACCCTCAAAAGATAAACATATTACATATTATCTTTTCTTTTCTTTTCTCAATTCTTTTGAACTTATTTATTTTGAAAGATCAAACAAACTAAACTATGTTGGCTTTTGGCAATTTTCTCTTTTTATTGCCTTTAATATTGATCATAGGCTCTTTCCAATAGTGGCTTTCCCGCAAAGGAGATTTCCTCATGTCGTAGCCCTTTCCCGTTCACTCTCTTTTCTTTTATATATTACTAAACTAAATCTCATGGGCAACGGTTCTTATATGCACAAATCTTCCATAGTCACAAAATACAAAATTGATGGGAGAACATCTGATAAAGCTCAAATATACATGTGAAGTTAACGTTTAAAAGAGCTCGTGCATGTGTGAAGAGGCATATACAAAGAGAATCCATTAAGGAAATCAAAGACAAACTACTTCATGCAAGCATGATAAAACAATTATTTAAGAATTGAAATTCGTAACCAAAAGTTCTAGCCACATGGAAGTAGTGATTGCTATAGGATTCAAACACAAGGATATACCACATAAAATGTGTAAAACTAAAATACAAAAAAAATATTTTTAACTTTTCATTTTTTTTTTAAATAAATAGAACTCAACGGTCAAACAAAATCTTTTGGTATTTTTCAATATGACTCAATAAATGCAAAATAAAAATACAAAAGATACATTTTTCATGATTCTAAAAAAGATATATGATAAAGCATAACTAGAATATGACTAACCAACATACAACTAGTAGGAATATATCATGAAGTACAACTAGTGTATGTAAACAAAGCTAACACAATCAACCTTTATATCTAGCATGGGAAGTGTCATGTGCAAGAAAATGAAAATCATAAAATATATCATGTAAAGCCTCCAAATTTGATCACCTAACCCACATAGATGTAACGTGATTCTCTCAGGTTTTGGTGACCTTGGTAACTCTACCCTTGGACTTTCGAGTTCTGTTTTTAAGATAGAAACAAAACCTCCTAAGGTGACCCTTCCTACCACAATGTATGCAAGTAAAAGCACGAAGATAAGTATTACCTAAGGGTTGACCTTTTCTAGCATTCCTAGTTGATTCTCTCAAAATTATGGTTTTGGCTTTATTTACAAATTTTTTTTGAGTATAGAAGCGAATACCACACTTATCATTTTTTATTTGGATGGTCCTAACATTTTATCAAATTTTTCGGACCTAGAATCCAAATCAAACTTCACACGACTCGAGTCTCTCAACTTATCCTCAAGATCCGCTATCCAAGACTCATGTAAACTCCATGTCTCTTAAAAATCAAGAAGATCTTTCTTCATTGCCTCAATTAAACTTCAAAGTCTCTCTCTCTCACCTTCAACATACTCTATCTTATCTCTAAGAGTACTCTCAAGTTCCCTAAGGTCTTTATTTAAAACACTCTCATCATTACCTACGACACGTTCTTTTATCCTAAGTTCCAACTTCAAGTTAGCCTTTTTTAATTTTAAATATTTCGCATACTACTCACAGAAGGCAACTGGGAGTTCACTCTCCTTTTCCTCTACTTCATTCTCACTCTCTTCTCCAGTCACTTTACCATCAAACACATGGGATTCACAAATAATGTCCCCGGGAGTGTCATGCAAGGAACTATCTTCATGGGAAGATTTATCATCATAACTGGTATTACTAGCCATGAACGTGATGAAGTTTCACTGAATTGGAAAATTGGGTCCCTCTTCCGGTTCACTGTCGCTAAGGGGGAATTATATGAAATTGGTTTCTTATCCTCCTTCCTTAGTTTAGTGGGACACTCAGTTGCCCTATGGCTATAACCCTCTCAACCAAAACATCAATTCGACTCGTCCTCTTAAGATCCTCATTACTATTTTATTGGGTTTCGCGGCTTTTTTATACTTAGAGTTCTCAAACTTCTTGTAATCATTTTTAAACTTCTCTTTATTAAACTTAAGAAATTTTTTAAAATTCTTAGTAAACATATCCATATCATCCGAGTCAATATCATACTCATCATTTGAAACAAATGTTCCATCCTTTTGGGATTTCAAAGCTATGTCCTTATCCCTCTTCTTCACATGCTTGGCAATAAACTTGCCAAGTTCATAGGTTTGTAAGTCACGTACAAGCTCCTCAAGTTTCGTAGAGTTTAAAGTGACTAAATAATTAAAAATGGTCACTTTATGATTAAATCTATCAGGTAATGACCTCAAAATTATCTTTATGACACGGTTGTCGGGTATCTTCTCTCCCAAGTCAAAAGACAAATTCATAATATCAGACAATCTAGCATATAAATCATCGAAATATTCACTCTTATCTATTTTAATGGTTTCAAATTGAGTGGTGAAGTTTTGGAGTTTAAAAGCCTTAACAACACTCGTACCTTCAAGGATGAGTTAGAGTGTGTCTCAAGCCTACTTATACATTTCACACATCATAATATGGCGAAACTCCTCCAGTGTGACCGCACTCCTGCATTGTCACTTGTGTTCTCGCTCTGATACCAATTGAAAATGCACTAATTATAATATATTATACTTTGATACCACTTGTTGGAACGTAGGTTCCCGAAAATAGATATTTTTAATTTCAAAAGGGATGGTTCACGAAAGATTCCGAATTTCAATTTCTTTCTTTAAATTTAAATTTTCTCTTCTTGAAACAAAACTTCAATTTAAGTTCAAATTTATACAAACAAAATTAAACATGAATTTTGTCAAATTAATACTTCTAACTTGAATTAAATTAAAGTAAATTACCCAAATTAATTAAGCACCAATTACACTATTTTTTTTATTAAACCAATTTTATCTTGTCAGGCTTAAGCACGCATCTATGTGAGAATTTGCAAGGTGAACACCCACAATCACAACGCCTCAATGTATGAGGAAAACTCACAACGAGAAAAATCTCAGACGTCCAACCACAAGTCTACTAAGTACAAATTTAATACAAGGACACGACAGAAGACTTACTCAATAACTCGATGCCCTCGTAAGCCTTGATGCTCTTCTTTACTTCAACCTCTACCTAGTGACAACGTAGGAGTCCACCCACGTCTCGGAGCCACCGATGGGGAACTGCTATGATACGAAATCCTTCGCAAGAAACAAACTCACTGATGTAGATAATGACAAACCTGGTGCCAACACTTGATCTCAAACATATATTATGTTGAAGCTTGGACCATAAAAGAATTTGGGTGTAAACTTGGTTTTTGTTGTGAAAATTAAACCATAAGTTTAGAATAAAAACACACTTGAACTTTTCTAATGGTTTCTCCCTCTTAGATATTGGAAAAGTCTGTACAAAAATTGAACTCCCGCACTACATAAATTTTTGGGAAAAATTAGTGGGAGGTTAAGAGAGAAACTTCATAAAAAACTATCATTTTTCAAAAAATGCTCTGGTCGTTTGAACGACATTCAATCTCATTTGAACGACAGAGCCATCTGGTTCGAATGAGATAATAACAAAACTTCAAATGAGAAATCAGTACAAGCCATAAGTGACCTCATTATATGTCTCGTTCAAACGATCATAAATCTCGTTCGAACGACCTGGGTAAGTCATTCTAATGATCTGAGAAAAATTAAATTATTTTTCTAACAAAAGTATAAAGTCATTTAAAAATATTTTAACAAAAATTCTAACAGCCGATAATTAATTTCCAATGCTCACATAAAACATGCGTTCATACCTGAGATATCCTTGGAATATTGATTACGAAACATGGAACGAAACGTGGCATAGGATGTGATCTTTTTGACTTGGACGCTACGTCTTCAATAAAAATGTCATAGGCTTAAAAGGTCATAAATACAACTTCTATCCTATGACTCAAATAGTTTTTTTCCAGAATTAAGCCAACACATACAAATTAACTAAATTAGAAATTCGTCCTTATACATGGACCCTAGTGGTGATGACCAGAGGGTCATCATGAGGAGCTAGAGTCCCCTTGAAATCCAGTCTTGAAACTACCACCATTAAGGTGTCCATGTGAAGTTTCTTTAATTTTCCCAGCTTCAACTGTGTTTCGTCCTAGTTAACAAGCTTTCTCTTAGGCACTGACTTTGCCCCTATAAAATACACTTTACGATCGATCGGCTCCATACCTCCCCCGGCTAATCTTCTACATATCATTTTTACATCAAATGATATCATGTGCAGCCGACCCTTCGCGTATGGAGTATTTACTAGGAGATCGGGGTCTTTCCCCTCATGGTCTGACTCATCATCCTTTTTATTTTTTGGTGAATGTTGTCTCGGCTTGTCACACTTTCCCCCATTGTGTTTTTTCCCGGAGTCGTCTTTGGCACCACTCTTGTCTATATACTTTCGGAGCTTTCCTTGCTTCAACATCTTGTCTATCTTATCCTTTAAAGAAAATAATTTATAAGTTATATGCCCATGGTCTTGATGGAACTTGTACTAATTTCTCTTGTCCCTCTTGTGAGGAGGGGACTTGAGCTTCTCGGGCCATCGAAGTGCCATGTCGTCCTTAATCTCACTGAGGATCATACCAGGGCTCACCGTCTAAGAAGTATACTTGGTAAATTTATCTTCGGTCAACCTCTTATTTCCTTATTTATATTTTTCCTGATGGGACTTACCTTCACTGGACTCTTTCACATCTCCCCTTTTGGCCGCTATTGCCTCCTTTGCATTTATGATCCTCTCGACTGAGGCCAAGAGTTCCATCTTGGTCTTCGGAGGGTCTTTGACAGGATTCCAGAGTAGATTACTCGGCTGTAACCCACTAATAAGGGTTGTCATTGCAATGTTCTACTTATAATCTTCCACCTCCTATTTTTCCTTGTTAAATCAAGATATGTAATCCCTTAGCGTCTCATTCTTGCCTTGTTTTACATATAAGAGGCGAGTTACCTTCTTTAGAGATTTCATGGCGAAATAAAAATTGTGTATAAACTTCTTGGCCAACTACATGAAATTCTCAATGGTGTTTTTAGGCAAAGTTGCGTCCCATAGCACCTATGAAGGTATTAGAGAATGCCATGCACCTCATCTCATCTATGGTTGAGAAAATATCGGCTGCTGACTGATACATAACTATATAATGCACATAATTGGAATTCTCATCATACTTTAGGTTGACAGTAGGAGGTTTGAACTTAATAGGGGTAGGATAACTCACAATCCTTATAACGAAAGGAGACCCCTCAATGTATCCTCAGCGGATAGGGTCTAGTATCTTCAGAAGAGATTCGATTTTCTCTTCTAACCTTTGAAGGGAACTATTCTAAGGCTTATCTTCAGTGATGAAATTATCATCACCTCCTTCTGGCGTAATCTCCACTGGCACCGTCTCTCGTGCCATTATCTTATCTAGGCTATTTAATTCTCTTTTCTCTTCCCTGTCTCTGTCTTTTTGGGGCCGACCATCACTATGTCTTCTATTTCTCCTGGATGTAGCATTACTATGATAATGGGAGAGACAATCATGCAAATATTCACCCATGCCGAAATGGTCGAAGGAAAATCCTCTTTTGATCTTATCAAAAGTTGAATTCCTTGGTCGGTCGATAGGTGTCGACCGATCATTCTTTCCTTTATAGTAGGAGTGGAAATATAGGGCCCATTTACGTAAAATACCCATATTAGTCCAAACACTAAATTATGGGGGGCATATTTTAGAAGCATAAATTAATATGGGGCCCGTATTTTGAAATTAATGGCCGAAATAAAAATCCAAGTTACAAACTGTGGCCATCCCCGATCCTCGTGGAACAACATCCATCACCTATCTTCTTATCCTCATGGAGAGAGAGAGAGAGAAAGGGCATGGTGAGAGGATCTTGGTCCTGCGTATCCCTCTCGGGAGCGCTTCGGTCATCGTCGGCAATTTGTGAGGTGAAAAATGTAGAGAGATAGAGTCTCCAGTCTATTTTATTCCAAATAAAGAAAAGAAGGTGGAGCCATCCCAGAGGACAGCCTCAAAGACATATTGATACATACGCAACCAAAAATGATTTGAGTAGGGTTCGGAGGCTAAGTTACGGAATGGGAAGGTGTTAGGCACCCATTCCTCCCTTGCGATCTCACATGGATTATTGCTATTTTCCTCTATTTCCGCGTGATATGTGTGCATGTGTATATGTAGTGGAGATATGAATCATCGACCTGTATCATGGAAGAGATATAGCGGGTCATCCATAGGAATGTTCCAAAAGTAATATTAGAAAATATGATTTATGCGATTATCCTTGCGTTGATCGTTATTATGGAACGATAACGCGTATGGAATAATACGCCATTAAGAACAAATATATGTATATATAAATATATAGAATCTAAGAGAATTAAGTTAAAGAATTAGACAAATAGAAAATTGGAAAAAATAGGACTCGAGTATCGGGTTTTACCCCGAGACCCCTATGTTGCCTATAGAGGCATCAAAGTCCACATAGTTCGCATGAAAAACGAGGGGTGGGGTTTATCCCATAAATCCAATCAGGGACTTCTCTTATGTGTGTGTGTGTGTGTGTGTGTGTGTGTAAACAGGTGTTTTAGTTATGAGAAAAGTGTGAGAATTCCCTTTGGAATTTATGAGCAAACCCTCTTTTTCTTTTTCTTTTGGGTTTTATTTACATGAAAAATAAGAGATGTGCAATAATACTAAATATAAAAAAAGTGTATTAGGATATGTGAGATGGAGAGAATAAAAGTGCTAAGTGATAAAATAGGTTAATGAGAATTTAAGAGAATTTGAGAAAGTTGGACCTTCTTGAAGATCTTGAGCTTGATCTTGAATGTTATAGAGTATCCCTTGCACTTGGGTGATGATGAAGGGTAGTTAATTCACCAAGTTTGATGAAGAAGATGATGAAAAGTGAGGGTTGGAAAGGGATTTGGATGTAGAAATCACGCAGACTTCGGGGAGGTTTTCTGAGTTTGCTGAGAGTGATGGATCTCAGATCTTGGGTTCTTTTGCAATGAGGTCAGGCCCTCCTTTTTATAGGCCCAGGGTGTTTCCGATCAGCATTGGTCTTGTCCTGCCAATCGGCAGGTACCTTTAGGCACACTGTCGATAGGCGGGATTCTGAACCTACCATTTGGCAGTCTCGTTCAGGTTCCTTAGAAAAAATGGTCATAAAATGCAATTTGTTGATCAAAATCGTGCACGAGGCATACCATTGGAAAGTTACTTTAGAGATCTTCGAAATTCCTTTGGAATTCTCCTTGTTTCGAGAGTTATCTTTGGGACAAATGTGGCTTAGAAATGCTCGTCGATCCTTTGGACGGGGGATCATCGGACACAAATGGATCTATCGTCCGTATGGTAAGTCAGATTCTCATACGGAGCGGACCATTAGAAATGTTATGAGATGTACTTCAACATTCTAAAGAGTTTGACCCAGTTTGGGGAGTTGACTTTGGTTAATCGGGGCGTGGAAGCGTTCGATGACCTTTCAGAGTAAAACAAATCATTCGTCCGTATCGTAATTCAGAACTGGGCCCAGGGTTTCAGTGCCCTTTGAAGATTCATTCAGTCTTAGTTGAGTTGAAGGGTTGACTTTGGTCAAATAGAGTCCGAAAGCGTCCGGTGGCCTCTTAATCAAGTTTCGGGGGAAAATAGGTCGTTCATCCACACCATAAGTTAGAATCGCGCACGGGGTAGACTATTGGAAAGAGGTTTTAGTGCCCTTTATAGATTTATTCAGTCTTAATCGAGCTGAAGATTTTAAGTTTTGGCCAAACGGAGCCTGGGAGTGCCCGATGGCCTCTAGGTTAGTACTCGGGGTATGACCTAGGTTCGTAGTGATGCAGGGGGTGCTCGGGACCTAAGGAGAGATTAGGGGGTGCTAGAATGGGGTGTCTACAAATCCCCTCATTGGATGAGTTTGGAATAAACGATATCCGTCGAATAGACACTGCATGATGCCTTTCAAAGAGGTCGATTCTGCGGATCTAAGGAAACGAGGATGACCAATTCAAAGGGTTACGGTCGATTCTGAGGACCTAAGGGAATGAGATGACCAATTCAGAGGGTCGAGGTCGATTCTAAGGACCTAAGGGGCATACTGGGGATGATCCAAAGGAAGTGTCGACCAAAGATTGAGGTCAATTCCGAGAACTTGAAGCAATGCTGGGGATGACCAATTCTACGAGTTGAGGCCAATTCTGAGGGCTTAGGTTGTGATGACCAATTCTGCGGGTCGAAGCCAATTATGAGGGCTTAAATTATGATGACCAATTCTGTAGGTCAAAACCAATTCTGAGGGCTTAAATTGAGATGACCAATTCCGCGGGTTGAAGCCAATTCTGAGGGCCTAAGTTGAGATGACCAATTCTGCGGGTCGAAGCCAATTCTAAGGGCTTAAATTGAGCTGACTAGTTATGCGGGTCGAAGCCAATTCTGAGGACTTAAATTGAGATGACCAATTCTGAGGGTCGAGCTAATTCTGAGGGCTTAAATTGAGATGACCAATTCTGCAGGTCGAAGCCAATTCCGAGGGCCTAAATTGAGATGACCAATTATGCGGGTTGAAGCCAATTCTTAGGGATTAAATTGAGATGACCAATTCTTCGGGTCGAAGCCAATTCTGAGGGCTTAAATTGAGATGACCAATTATGCGGGTCGATGACAATTCTGATGGCCTGAATTGAGATGACCAATTATGTGGGTGGAAGCCAATTGTGAGGGCTTAAATTGAGATGACCAATTCTACGGGTCGAAGTCAATTTTAAGGGCTTAGGTTGGGATGACCAATTCTACGGGTCGAAGCCAATTCTGAGGGCTTAAATTGAGATGACCAATTATGTCGGTCAAAGCCAATTCTGAGGGATTAAATTGAGATGACCTCGGGGAACTTTACCGGGGAAATTACCTCATGATTTTGATTTGAGATGGGGAGATGATTGTTGGGGAAACTTTCGTATCTTCTGGAGACTTTACGGGGAATAACTGTGATTTTCACTGGGGAAGGGATTAGGTGATCCAGGGTTTTGGACGTTTTGCTCGGGGAAATTTGAGACCTTTGTCGTAATGGTTTTTGAGGATCCCACTGGGGGATAGGAGATAACCTGAATTTTGGGATACTTTAGGGGTCCTCTGGGGACGTTGCCGAGGAGAGATCCACTTGACTTTTGAGGATTCCGCTGGGGAAGTAGGGGTTCATCTTGAGGGAGTGTGAGAGAAAATAATTTTTCTTGGTGAAAATGTTCTACATCTTTCCGGGGCTTTTAGGGAATTTTCTAAGGATTATCCAGGGTTTTCTGGTATTTTTTGGGAGTTTTTGTAAACATTTAAGGGTCTATTGGTCGGCATGGATTGGAAGGTGTCATTCGGAAGTGGCACAGACTTTAGGACTACCTCGAGAAGGTGAAAGGTCAGTGCCGATCGGCATGACCCTTGGATTCCTATAAAAAGGGGGCGGGATCCCCTCATTTTTCACAGCTTCTTGCCTTCTCTCTCTGTGATTTTCTTGTGCAAATCTTCTTATCATTTCGAAGCCTAAAAATGGTCGCTTTTGTGAGCACCGTGACACATAGGGAATGGTTAGCTGTTGATGACTGGGAGAATGTGGAGTGGAGGTCTAGGGCGCCTCTTGCGTTGGGGAGTGAGAACTATTTTGATGCATTTTAGTCGGTCGCGAATGATCCGTCTTTACTGTTGGAGCCGTCACGTCATCGCTCTTCTAGGGTGAACCCTCCTGCTTATGTAAATACATAATGACTTTTGGCATTCTATTTTGTGATTTCCTTTTTTTCTTGGATTTTGAAAAGGTTTTTCCTTGACACTCTGATGTTTCTTTGTCGACTATGCATGCCCACGGGACGACGAGGCTTAAGGATATCTGGGAGCACCTACCACTTGTGGTGCATTGGGTAGTATCATCTGCAGGCTTTGGGAGGCAAGCCTCTGTGCTGGACGAGACGCCTCGTTCGACGGCGGTCTTATAAGCTATAGGGGAGAGGTGGTGGGACACTACCCGCACCTTTCATCTTGTCTTTGGGGAGATGACTATGACTCCCATAAATGTGCAGCAGCTACTGGGGCTGGATTTTGATGAAGAGAAGATAGAGGTGGATCTCTCTTTGTGGGTGAGGTCAAAGGCGGTGTTGGCGGAGTTAGGTGATGTGGGGAGGATAGTATCTAGGGACTCTATTAGTTTGTATCTGCTGAGGGATGTTTTGCTGAGTAGGGTGATTATTGTAGAGGACGGGCTGCAGGTGAGACAGATGGCTCGGCTATTTATTTTGCTGATGTTGGGGGGATTTCTGGGGACTTCGAGCGACAATGTTGTCCACTTGTGGTTTTTTCCATACTTGAGGATGTTTTCGAACATCCATCTCTATTATTGGGGGATCCTGACTTTGGTGACGCTTTATTTTTCTCTGGATGCATTTAGCCGGTGCTGTCGGCAGATTTTTACTAGAGCCACGTATCTTCTTGAGGTATTCTTTAGTTTGTGTATTTTCCTTTCATGTATTCGCCTTTTCCTTGTGCATCTATTATTTTATCGTGGATTCTTATCTTTGGTAGGCGTAGTTCTATGGGGTGATTGGGTGTAATACCCAGCTGATTGCTTTGAAGGACGAGACCGTTAGGTACTTTTACCGATTGTACCGGTGGCGAAAGGCCAATTGACTGTCGAGGAAGTCTCTTTCTCTGCAGGCGGTGCATTGAATGGCTTGACCAGTTATAGGGTAAGACCTTTTCCCTCTTCAGTCTTTGTCTTTGTATTATCTGATTCCATATTGACTTATATCTATTGGGGATTTTTCAGATGACCTTTTACCCTTGGGGGATGGCTATTCAGGACAAGGGGTCGACATGGGTGAATGCGCAGATGAGGCATTTACTGGCGCATGACTTTGGCCACTCCTGGTATCTCCGGGAGAGGGTGGTTCGAAAGATTACTGAGGAGGAGGTGGTGGTGCCACGTGTGAGGCCCCCTATGTCTATGAGGCGATAGAGGATGTTGCCAGAGGATGCGAGGATTGCGATGATAATTGGTGAGTCCTATTTTTGTACACCGACACGATTCTGTTGTATGATTATATGGACTTCAGACTAGTTTGCTGATGGATCCTAGCATATATGATGCGCTGCCTTTCCCTCATGTGAGCTCGAGTCAGCCAGTGGGGTCTTCCCATAGTGTTGGTGGTCTGTTGACATCCGCGGCGACGGGGAATTCAGAGATTCCCTTTGCACGGTTGCATACCCCTTCATACAACATTTGGCGGAATGATGGAGGGATGGTGCATATGTTGTATCGTCCTCATGTGATGGACTTGGAGGAGTTGGTATTAACAGAGAAGCTCCTTCATCCTATGGTATAGCTTTCTTTTCTTCTGCTTTTGGTCTTCTTTATTTGATACTGATTATGCCTTTTATTGCAACAAGTCCGGGTGTCCATCACTTGGCCGAGCGACATTAAGGACAGGATATCTTTGGAGGCTACCCATATTTGGGACGCGGTTCCTATTCCTTCTTTCTTTGTGACGTCTGCCTCATCCGGGGAGGAGTCTGGTTCAGGTAGCAATGGTGCGTCATCTCGTCGTAGGGTAAACAGAGCGCGTCGCAGGGATGGAAGATCTTAGAGAGGGAAGGGCATGTGAGAGAGAGAGGGAATGTGGGTTCGGGCTGAGTCCCATTTTTTTTCCATTTTTCTTTGATTCCTGTAAAACTTATGTAACACATAAAAATATCTATGCATTATAATGGAGTTGTTTATTGTCTCCTGTTAGTAATGAATGAATGAATGCATATGCGCTTTTTACTTTGCTGCTGAAACTGTAAGAAGAAATATTTTTAGGATTTGAAGAAAATTTTTATTCAAAATGAGAAATTATATAAAGATGTAAGGGGATTTTGAAATTCGATTGAGAATATAAATTTATTTTTATTGAGTTTTCTGATTTGGACAAAAAAGTAAAAAGGGAAATTTCTAAAACAGGAGGTTGCCGATCAACAAGCCTTTTGTGCTTCTTATCAGTAGGTCAGTCAAGTCTGATCAATCTAAGGCCTTGATTGGTGCCCTCCTCAGCTTTTGGTACCTTGTGGGGAAGGGTTCCCTTCGATTTGTGCAAGGGTTGTGTATTTTATGAGGGCTTTCAAGTATAAAAGGGGTAAGGGTAGAGTCTTTTCATCACACCTTCACATTCTTATTTTCTCATTCGATGAGATGGCTCTCCCTGGTAGTGTTGAGTTTTCCAACTACCTCGAGACTTTAGAAGCGATGTGCTCCTACAACGTCGACTACGATGCTTTCAATATGCGTCGAGTCTCTTTATGGCGTAATTAGCCCATAGAGTGGAACATTCTGATGGAAGCGGTACAATTTTGGTACCCCGAAGACCATGTATTCTGCTTTGGCTTAGAAGAAGTCGGTTCGACTTATGAGGAGTTTTCTTCCATGTTAGGTGTAAACACTAGTGTGGTGGCTGCTATGCCTGAGTTTTTTTTGTCTCCTCGGGAGCTATTGGATGGAATGCTCCACGTCTCGCCCTCGGTAGGTAGACCTTTGGTTTTTGGAAGAATGATTTCCCATCCGACGGTGCTACAATCTGTGCCTTTATAGGAGGTTGGTGATGTTGGCTATGTCAGAGCTATCGTTCTGGGCTTGGTTTCAAAATTGTTGTTGGTGACTGGGGAACTAGTGGTGGACCCATAACCTGAAGCCATTACTTCATGGATGTCATACCGTCTTAATCATGCGGCAGTGATACTGGCGGAGAATTTGAATGACCTGGATACTTTGCGAGAAGGTCGTTCTGACTTTCTGAGGGGTAGCCCTGTGTTGCTGTTCATGTGGTTGTCTGAAAAATTTCTCTTGGTGACTCCTCCGGACTATCCTTTGTTGGTTGTGCCCATCTTTTTTTCACGCCATTTCATCAGTGTTGGCCTGGATATCAAGAGTTGGGAGAATTAGTTTGTGGAGCATGGGGCTCTAAATCTGTGCTGGTTAGTGCCTTGGTGGGGACAACTGCAGCCTATTTTGGAGTTGGGGGAATACCCATACGTTCGGCTGGTTGGTCTCAGACAGACCTCTTTTTATTTCCTTTGGCGGATTATGCGCCAATTCTTCTGGGAGAAGGTCATGCCACCTCGGACAATATATTTCTTTCTAGTAGAAGATCTGACAGAGCGTCTGCGCATGTGGCTTGGCTATTTGTGGGACAGTCGGTGTCTGTCGACCCATCCTTTTAATCTATTTGGAGAGTCTGAGACATCCTCAGGAATTATATGAAGTGGTTTTGAAGAAGAGTAGCTAGCAAGATATTGGTAGTGGAGACTGGACAAAGGTGGTTTGTCTTATCCGATACCATCGAGGGAGATGTTGTGGTTTTTCCGAGATTGGTTTGAGATTATCGGTCTATGGAGCATCTGCGACACTCTATTCAGGCAGGGGAAGCTTGGGGACCCCAGGATGTAGATGATGATGGAGCGGGATCCTCTGGAAGCTGTGGGTAGGATTCTTAGGGTGTTTGTTTTGTAATGGGAAATAACGTTGGAAGTTTATTTAGCTTTTAGTAAGGTAGGGGGGAGAAGTTACCCGTCCTTTTTCTTATGTAATTGTTTAGTAATTTCTTATTAGTGAAATAAACAAGTTTTTTATCATCCAGCTGTGCCTTTAATGAACTTTGTATTTTGAATTATCTATACTGATCGCTAAGGCATGCATAATCCTTTTGTTCAAGTATATGTTAGAGTGAACTGTCGTTCTCGGAGATAAGAAAAGAATAGTTTTCTCGTGAAAAAGAAAGGGCCGTGCTCATGTAAGATTTATGAGTTGCCTACGTACCTCTAGGGGTTTCTAAAAAGTTTTAATTTTTCTGAAGGAAAATGGTTTTTGTAGAGGATCAGGCCCACGTAGTTCTGGGTAGAGGGAAATAAATATTTTTTTTAGAATAGAAGGGAGATGAGAAGAGTCGTAGTGCGCTGGGATTTTAGACTAGGGGTAGAATTTCTTTAGATGGTCCAGGTTAACTGGACGGGCCATCTCTTCTCCATCAAGGTCGGTGAGCATAGCAGCACCTCCTGACAAGATATTTTTTACAATGTGGGGGCCACTCCAATTGGGCTTGAACTTCCCTCTATGGTCCAAATGGGTTTTATGATTTCCTTAAGGGCTAAGTCCCCTTCTCGGACAGCGCGGTCCTTGACTCTATTGTTGAATAAATGCGATATTAGGCAATGGTCCCCTTGTATGTGATACAATGCTTTCAGTCTCCTTTCGTCCAATAGTGACAGCTCATTGAGACGACTTTGATGCCAATCTCCCTCACTGACTTGGATTTCGAGAATGACATAAAGTGAAGGGATTTCTAGCTCAACGGGTAGGAATGCTTCCATGTCGTAGACCAGAGAGTAAGGGGTAGCCCAAGTAGAAGTTTGAATCGAGGTTCGATAGCCCTAAAGTGCGTAAGGGATTCGGTCGGCCCAATTTTGACAACTTTCGGTCATCTTATTGATGATGGCTTTGAGGTTTTATTGGCGGCTTCGACTGCACCATTGGTCTGAGGTCGGTAGGGAGAAGATTTGTGTCTCTTAATCCCATACTCGTTGACCACTTTTGTGACTTCTACCTCAAAGTTTAACCCATTTTCTGACACTAGTTCATACGGGACCCCATATCGATTGAGGATGTTCTTCCTAATGAATTTGGACACTTTCTTGGCGTTTAGAACTGTGTATGACTCAGCTTCTACCCATTTGGTGAAGTAATAAATGGCAACTAGGATGAATTCATGCCCATTGGAAGACTTGGGTGTAACCTTCCCTATGATTTTGATGCCCCAGGTGGAGAACGGTCAAGGAGAAGTCATTTTGTATAATTCTCGCGGAGGCAGGTGTTGAAGGTTAGAAAACTATTGGCATTTGAGGCATCTCCGGATATAGGCAGTGCAATCCTTAACCATGGTGGTCCAGTAGTAGCCTTGTCGGATGATCTTCTTGGTAATCATGGGACCATTCATGTGGGGCTCGCATTCCCCGCTGTGGATTTTCTGCATTATCTCTTCAATGTCAGCCCCTATGATGCAGTGTAGATGGGTTCCATTGAAGTTTCTTTTGAACATTGTTTTGTGACAGATGATGTACTGGGCGACCAGTCTTCGGAAGGTTGATCGATATTTCTTGTTGGAGCCTTAGGGATACCTACAATGCTTGAGGAGGTGCCAAATATCATAGTACCAGCAATTGGCTAGCTCGAGATCTTCTTTGGTGATGAGCTCAATGTGGTAGCAGTGGGTTGGTTTATCTTACTTTTGAACAAGGAAGGGGGCCATTTGTTATTCCTTCGGGCATGTCGACCATGGAGGCTAAGGTATCAAGGGCATCAGCTAGGTTATTCTTTGCTCGAGGTAGGTAGTGGAAGGTGATATATTGGAATTGGGAGGCTAGTTCTTCTAAGTGGGCATGGAAGGGTTGGAGTTTCTCCTCCGTGACTTTCCATTTTCTGAGCACTTGATCGATGATGAGGGAAGAATCCTCGTAGACATCTAGGCATTGAATACCTTTCTTGAGAGAGACCTTGAGGCCTACCATACACGCCTCGTATTCAGTCATGTTATTGGTGTAGAGGAAATCCGATTTGATAGCGATAGGAGTGTGGGAGTCATTTGGGGCGACCAAAAGTATCCCAATGCCATATCCCTTTTTGTTGGAAGCGCCATCAAAGAACAACTACCATCGAAGGTCGTCTTGAGCTGATCAAAGGTTATTTTCATCTAGGAATTCGGATATCCAAACATCAGCTTCTTCCATGGGGTAGTTAGCGAGGTAGTTAGATATGGCTCTTCCTTTCATGGATTTTTGCGTGACGTACATGATATCAAACATGGCCAGAAGCATCAACCATTGGTCCATTGGGCTGGATAAGGTGGGTTTCTCAAGCAGTTACTTGATGAGGTCCATTCGGGATACAAGTTTGATGGGGAAGGCGAGCATGTAGTGTTGTAACTTTTGGGTGACCCAAACAAGCGCGGCACATGCCTTTTCCAAAGCTGTGTAGTTGACTTCGTATCCGATCAATTTGTGAATGGCATAATATATGGCTCTTTCTTTGCGGAATTCTTCAAGGTATTGGGCTAGCAAAGCCCCGGCTGCAGTGTCGATTATGGTTAGGTATATGAGCAAGGGGAGACCAGGCTGTGGTGGTATGAGTACTGGGGGTTGGGTCATATATCGTTTGATTCGGTCAAAGGCTTCCTGGCAGACCTCGTTCCAAACCTTGGTCGAATCCTTTCGGGGGAGTTTGAAAATACATTTGCAGTTGGAGGTTAGCTTGTTGATGAATCAGCTGATGTATTGTAATTTCCCAAGGAAACCACAGACTTCTTTCTCCGTTCGAGGAGGTGGCATTTAGAGTATGGCTTTCAACTTGGAAGGATCTGCTTCTATCCCTTTCTCACTGACCATTAATCCCAAGATTTTTCCCTTTTTAACAACAAAGACACATTTATGTGGATTAAGTCTCATCTGATACCGTCGCATTCATTCGAAGTACTTTCGGAGAGCGGGAACATGACTTTCTCTAGTTTTGGATTTGATAATCATATCATCCACATAGACCTTGAACACTTTTTGAATCAGATCGTGCAGGATGGTTGTGGCACCCCTCTGGTAGGTAGCTCCATCATTCTTGAGATCAAATGGCATAATAGTGTAGCAAAAGGTTCCCCACGGTGTGATGAACATGTTTTTTTCTTGGTAATCTAGGTGCATTTTTATTTGGTTATATCCGAAAAACCCATCGATGAATGACTTGAGAGCATGACCGGCTGTGTTTTCCATGATCAGGTTGATATTGGGTAAGGGATAATCATCCTTTAGAGAGGCTTTGTTCTTGTCCCGATAGTCTACACACATCTGAACTTTCCCTCCTGATTTTGGCACAAGCACTATGTTGGCTAGCCATGTGGGATATTCGATCACACGAATGAAGCCTACGTGCTATTTAACCACTTATTCTTTGACTTTGAATGACCATTCGGTGCGGAGCTTTCTCAACTTTTATTTAACCGACTTGTAATCTGGAAGAGTGGGGATTTCATGGTGAGCTATTTTAGGATCAATATTGGGCATATCGTCATAGGAACACGCGAAGACATCCATGAATTCCTTTAGTAATTCTTCGAGTTATGTGCGCTCATGCTCGTCCAAGGTAGCCCCTATCCTAATCTCGCACAGTTGGCTACTAGAACCGAGTTTAACAATAATAGTTTCTTATAAATTAACTTGAACGCGTTTATGTTGTTTGTTATTAACCTTATTTAGATCAGTTAAGAATTGTTCATTTTCTAAATCATCATCATCAAAAGTTTGATTAGAATCTAAACAATTAGTGTAAGGCACATCAAGATACTCAAAATCTTTATTTATTTCATTGATAGGAAAAACAACATTGAGAACCTCATCAAATGAGGTCTCGGTTACATTAGAGCAAGGATAGACAACAGAAGAAGAAATGGGGACATTGGTATTAGGTGGGATTTTAATAGGAAGAAATGACGTAGCATGCCAGTTGAGGAGAGGTGTATCAATAGCTTTAATAAGGTGGGATGGATCCAGTGATGTAGTGCTTGAATGAACCATGAAGAGTGTCAGCCCCACTGTCTGTAAGTTAAACGAATCCTCGGACTCACTTCCCTCGGAATCTTCAGTATCTTTGATGATCGGTTGTACATGGTGTTGGGAACTTTTAGCCCATGGGTAGCTGTCTTGGAAAAAGATCTCCATTCCAGGCTTCATCTTCTTGTTTGTATGGTCATTCCATGGTTTCGAAAAGCCGCAAAAGGGGAAGTCTTCACCCTCTTTAATGAATCGTCCATTCAAGGTGTAAGAGGGTAGTTTAGATAAAATGGAGGCGTAACCCCTTTTTTAGTATAGTAATGATAAGTTAAATGGGAACACTATTGATTAACCACATGACATGAAAACACAAGCTTAGTGAAGATAGACACAGTTTAAACTCACAAATCTCTCGTGTATAACTCAGAAAGTAGTAATGAACTTAGAAGTAACTTAGCTAGAGGGAGAGAGAGAAATAAGCACCCTATATACCCCTTAGCAGGAAGCCAAAACACACCAACCACCCTCAGGAATCTCTATCAAGTATTAAAAGCTTCTTGATAAATGACAATGGTGGGTGAGTAAATTCTCTGGTTTATAATAACTCTCTCTGATTCCCTAGAGTTCTATTTGAGCATATCTAAATCACGATAGGTGACCTCAAGATCTTTGTTGTATTTGTACTGGGACATGAATTCTTAGGCTAGATCCTCCCAGCTACGGATTCTGGACTCCTCGAGAGACAAAAACCATCGGAGGGAACTATCCTTTAAAGTTTGCTAAAATAATTGGGCCATCACTTCTTCAGAAGCCCCTAGGAGAGTCATAGAACAGTGATAACTACAAAGATGAACAATTGGGGGTCCACTCCCTCAGAATTTCTCGATATTTGTCATCTTGAACTTCTCGGGTAACCTTGCTTTAGGATAAGAAGACATGTGGGTGTAGTCCATGTAATTTCCAGAGATTCTGACCTGGTCGAATTTCTTAGTTAGGATCTTGAGATCTTCTTTGACCTTGTTCAACTCTTCTTCTTTTGGATCCATGATCATAGGCAAGTTAACCCCAGGTTGGGCAAGGTTTGGCATAGGAAACTAGGCAGATGGAGACCCATTAGTAGGAGGGGCACATAGAGAATGCTGATATTCTTCAAGAACCTAGATAGGCTCGGGTGGACCTATAGAGTGAGGGAATAGGGACTTGGGCTCTTGATGAACAGGAACCTATTTCGTTGCATCTCGCGTACTTTAGTATAGAGGTTGTCAATCTTGGATATGAGCTAAGCTAGGATTGCCATCAGATATGGCTGTACAACTGGTACTTGATCTATGTTCTCTATGGAAAGCGGGTGGATTCCTGACTCAAAAGAATTAGCCAGGGAATGGACGGAATTTCGGGGTGATTTGACTGAAGACCGAAGCCAATAAGGAGCTAGGCCAAGGGCGTGCAATCGACCTGAGAAGGCGTAAAATAGGATTTATTTAAAAAAAAAAGAATGAAAATATTTTTGACATTTTTTTCTTTTTGAGATTGGAAGACAAAATATTTTTTTGGATTTTTGATAAAGAGAGGAGAAATGTTTTTGGATTTTTGATAAAGAAATGAGAAATATAACTTGTATTCAGTATTTTTGACAAAAGGTGGAGAGAATGAATGGGAGACGGGTCTCAGCATGATTATTATAATTATTATGTTCTCACTTGTATTAAATTCTCCTAAATGCAAAATGAAATGTCGGAGGAGACCCGAGCCTGAAAAAGTTGGGTTTGAAACATATGCAAAGCTATGGTTGGATTTGTAACCAGGCTCATGGGCAGGGTCCCATTTTAAAAATGCGCAAAAATTTGGGTTGCTGGCCGACCCAGAATTTTGACAGAGTTTTGGGCCGAAAATGAAAATCTAACATGTATGTCCCAGGCTTAACACCAATATGTGGGTATGCAGTTGGTTGGGTGAATTGGAAAGGGTTCCCCCCATTGGCATGACTTCCACGATATAAGTCTTGCTTTTAAGGGCAATAGGCACGTGTGGACAAGCCATTTGATATACCCGAGTGTACGTGAATTGCCTCACTATATACCTCATGGGGACGGTACGTGTGAGAGCGAATTTGATATACTCAGCGTACGTGAACGAGTTCCCTACGATATACCTCCCATTATGACTTCGTTCAAGCGGTACGATGCGGGGGAACCGTTCGATATATGACGAAGGGACTTAGCCAATGGAAGGTGAGAGTCATATCTCTAAGGCTAACTGCGCCCTTCCGGACCAGCGTGCATCACGAAGTGACCCTCTAGTTACTGGACAAAAATTAGTAAATAACAATGCTCTTTGGTGATGTCGTGTGAATCATGCATGAATCTCTTATTAGTATCTTATGATGAGATTATGTTTCTTGATCATGCCAAACAGGGAGCAAAGTTCAAGTACCAATAGTATACCAAGCATGGATAAGTGATGCGTGCAACATATGGATACACGTGATCCTAGGTGCACGTGGTGTTAAGCGTATATGGAGAATCTTCTACAAGTGTGTGAATAGAAGCATAAGCATAAGGTACACATGAATAATAAAAGGCGAACATGCAGATAGGGGAATATACAAGAAAATAAAACACCAATGTAAAGAGAGTCTAGACCTCAAATATTCCCTAGCAGACTCGCCACTATGTCCATCCTCGATCCTCACAGAACATCGGCCATCCCCTATCCTCTTATCCTCGCGAAGAGAGAGAGAGAGAGAGAGAGAGAGAGAGAGAGAGAGAGAGAGGGCATGGTGAGAGGATCTTGGTCCCGTGTATCCCTCTTGGGAGCTCTTCGGCAGTCGTCGGTGATGTGTGAGGTGAAAAATGTAGAGATATGGAGTCGCCAGTCTATTTTAATCAAAACAGACAAAAGAAGGTGGAGCCATCCCGGAGGACAACCTCAAAGACATAGTGATACATACGAAACCAAAAATGATTCGATTAGGGTTTGGAGGCTAAGTTACAGAATGGGAAGGTGCTAGGCACCCATTCCGCCCTTGCGATCTCTCATGGATTGTTGTTATTTTCCACTATTTCCCCGTTATATGTGTGCATGTGTATATGTAGTGGAGATAGGAATCATTAACTTTTATCATGGAAGAGATATAGTGAGTCATCCACGGGAATGTTCCTAAAAGCAATATTTGAAAATATGAATTATGCGATTATCCTTGCGTTGATCATTATAATAGAACGATAACGCGTATGGAATAATACACCATTAAGAACAAATATATGTATATGTAAATATATAGAATCTAAGAGAATTAAGTTAAAGAATTAGAAAATTAGAAAATTGGAAAAAATAGGACTCGAGTCTTGGGTTTTACCCCGAGACGCCTACGTAGCTTATAGAGGCATCAAAGTCCACGTAGCTCGCATGCAAAATGAGGGGTGGGGTTTATCCCATAAATCCAATCAGGAACTTATCTTATGTGTGTCTGTGCGTGTAAAAATGTGTTTTAGTTGTGAGAAAAGTGTGAGAATTCCCGTTGGAATTTATGAGAAACCCCTATTTTTCTTATTTTTTGGGTTTTACTTATATGAAAAATAAGAGATGTGCAATAATACCAAAATAAAAAAAGTGTATTAAGATATCTGAGACGGAGAGAATAAAAGTGCTAAGTGATAAAACAGGTTAATGCGAATTTAAGAGAATTTGAGAAAGTTGGACCTTCTTGAAGAACTTGAGCTTGATCTTGAATGATAGAGAACAACCCTTACACTTGGGTGGTGATGAAAGGTAGTTAATTCAACAAATTTGATGAAGAAGATGATGAAAAGTGAGGGTTGGATAGGGGTTTGGATGTATAAATCACGTTGACTTCGAGGGAGGTTTTCTAAGTTCGCTGAGAGTGATGGATCTCAGATCTTTGATCCTTTTGCAATGAGGTCAAGCCCTCCCTTTTATAGGCCCAGGGTATTTCCGATCAGCATAGGTCTTGTCCTGCCAATCGGCAGGTGCCTTTAGGTGTTTTAGTTGTGAGAAACGTGTTTTAGTTGTAAAAAGGTGTTTTAGTTGTGAGAAAAGTGTGAGAATTTCCATTGGAATTTATGAGCAAGCCCTATTTTTCTTGTTTTAGGGTTTTATTTACATGAAAAATAAGAGATGTGCAATAATACTAAAATAAAAAAAAGTGTATTAGGATATGTGAGATGGAGAGAATAAAAGTGCTAAGTGATAAAACATGTTAATGCGAATTTAAGAGAATTTGAGAAAGTTAGACCTTCTAGAAGATCTTGAGGTTGATCTTGAATGTTGGAGATCTTCCCTTTCACTTGGGTGATGATGAAGGGTAGTTAATTCACCGAGTTTGATGAAGAATATGATGAAAAATGAAGGTTGGAAAGGGATTTGGATGTAGAAATCACGCTGACTTCGAGGGAGGTTTTCTGAGTTCACTGAGAGTGATGGATCTCAGATCTAGGGTCCTTTTGAAATGAGGTCAGGCCCTACTTTTTATAGGCCCAGGGTATTGGGTGCCTTTAGGCACACTGCCGATAGGCAGGATTCTAAACCTGCCGTTTGGCAGTCTAGTTCAGGTTCGTTCAAAAAAATGGTCGTAAAATGCAATCCATTGATCCGAATCGTGCATAGGGCATATCGCTGGAAAGGTACTTCAGATAGCTTCGAAATTCCTTTGGACTTTTATCAAGTCGGGGAGATATCTTTGGGATAAATGTGGCTCGAAAATGCTTGTCGATCATTTGGATGGGGAATCATCAGACGCAAACGGATCGTTCATCTGCGTGGTAAGTCAGAATCGCACATCGGGCAGACCACTGGAAACATTATGAGATGTAATTCAACATTCTAAAGAGTTTGACCTTTTTTGGGGAGTTGACTTTGGTTAACCGTGTCCTGGAAGCATTCGATGACCTTTCAGAGTAAAATAGATCATTCGTCCGTACCGTAAGTCATAATTGGACCCAGAGCGAAACATTGGAAAGGGTTTTCAATTCCCTTTGAAGATTCATTAAGTCTCAGTCTAGCTGAAGAGTTAACTTTGGTCAATCGGAGCCCGGGAGCGTCCGGTGGCCTCTTGATCAAGTTTTGGGGGAAAATGGGTCATTTGTCAGCACCGTAAGTCAGAATCGTGCACGAGATGGACCATTGGAAATGTGGTTTAGTGCCCTTTGATGATTTATTCAGTATTGGTCGAGCTAAAAATTTTGACTTTTGGTCAAACGGAGCCTGGGAGTGCCCGATGGCCTCTAGGTCAGTACTTAGTGTATGACTTAGGTTCGTAGTGATGCAGCGGGGGTGCTTGGGACTTAAGGAGAGATTAGGGGGTGCTAGAATGGGGTGTCTACACAAACCAATAGTAAAAAATGGTGCCAAAGCAAGACCTCATATATAAAAAAACCTAAAAAGTTAGCAACCGTTTTCGTTCTTCTAAACCTATCATATATCACATAACCTAGTGGAGATATTTTTGCCACAAGCTCTATCATTTTTTCACTTCATCTCTCCGAACACAATTCCTAAAGTGAAAGCGAAATTTAAAAAGTTAGCAGTGTTTACCTTCTCTTACCGGATTTATCATCGGAGCTATCATCGAACCAGGAGCTAAAAGCCGACATCGTTTACCTTCTCTTACCGGATCTCATACTGGAAGATACTCCCATATCTGCATGTTACCAATTTTATTTTATTTTTAATTTCTATATATCATTTGTTCATTTTATGCCTTTTTCATTTTCGGATCATTTTTTTTAATTTTTTTAACCAATTAAAATGTTATACTTATTGATTTTTGTAATTAAAAAAGGGGCCATCTCGGTCCAAACTAGGCCCAAAAATAGATTCGGCTTGGCCCAACAAAGAACTGTCCCAGAACAGGCCTATCCTACTTTCTTGCTAGTTCTACTTTGTAGGTTGGAGGTGGATGAATTGTGTCGCCTGATACCTCATACAACTTCCAATAGTCTTCCTCGTCGTGGTCCTGGTCGGCCGGATAGTCTTGGACTTATTTTCCCAAGCGAGGACGCCTAGGGTCAGTAATGTCTCTCCATCGCTGATAGTACTGAGCCTCCTTTTGTGGGGCTGGGGGTGGTCCCACTGCCTTCAAATCCACTGTCTCCCTGATGGATGGAGTAATAATCTTGGACAGGTCACCCGGGACCCTTCCCAACATGCTTTCGCTAAATGCCATGAACTACTTTTGCATTTTTTGTTAGCGGGGCACTAAGGATCATAGTGCCATTGCTACATCAACCATTTCTAATTGAACTGGTAGTTAGTTGGAGCTAGGGCCATCACTTGGAGGAAATTCAGATTCCATATCTCAAGTGAGAATAAGTAACAAAGCTAAATGAATTGTAAGTAAGCAGAAAGCTTAAAGAACACCCACCCAGCTCATTCAATGGTGGTACTAGTCCAAGGGAGCGTTATATATGAGTGAAAGAATGTAAATACCAAGAAGGATATGAGAGAATGAAGAAGACATAGAGATATAAGTGGTTAAGTCAATAGATCTACTCCACTATGCAAGGTTGGTGATGTATGTATTTCTATAAGGATCTAATGGCCAAGGATACACTCTCTCAAGCTTTTTTTACCCTCTCGTTACAATTTGACAGAGTTTAACAGGGTTGCCAATTACTTGATCCCTGTAAATGAAGAAAAAGAAGGCATGTTTAGCCTTGGGGTGTACAGTGCACCCCCAAGCATGGAGCATGTGTGCATGAGGTAAGTGACCCAATTAGGGATCAACACCTGTCTAACACATGTATAATTCATGATGATTAAATATTCGCCCATGTGGGCTGAAGATCTGTTATAATGGTGTGGTCCACATGGACTAATGATGCCCATGTCACGTATGCCATATGAAATGTCGATGTCATCTCTGGTGGTCTCGATCGAGTTGAGAACGAAGAAGGTAGTCTAGGGAAGTAGGTGACTATGAGGCTGAGAATATATCCTAAAGACACTCAACATGGTCTCTCCCTATTAGTGTGGTACGAGGCCGACACATGGCAAGGATGAGGCGCGAGAGACAATGATGGACTAGAGAACGATCCTGGTTTTGTGGCTATAAATGTTGAGGCAGAGGTCTTGGAGGCCGAGACTACTGGAGATGGGCCTATGTAGTGTTGGCCCATGAGTCGGTGAATCTGATGGATGTTGAACTGAACTGATGATCTGGACCGAGTCTAGTCTAGGATGAGACTAGAATTATGTGTATCAAGTTCAACTTGGTGACCTAGGATGATGTGTGTATGCCCTGGTGCATAATAGAATTTTAAATATTCGC
Source organism: Sambucus nigra (assembly GCA_949130495.1). Taxonomy (NCBI): domain Eukaryota; kingdom Viridiplantae; phylum Streptophyta; class Magnoliopsida; order Dipsacales; family Adoxaceae; genus Sambucus; species Sambucus nigra. Next base: position 186,152,400 of record OX422213.1, read on the forward strand.
ATCCAGTGAGTTATTACTCTGAGGGATGGCATTTATACTTATATAGAGAGTGATATATATGTATGCTTGATGTGATATGAAACTACGTATATATATGTGTAGAAAAATATACACGGGCATGAGATATTAAAGTGTGAATATTAATTCAATAACTAGTGATAGTTATTTGGAATGAAATTAATTATAAATGAGAATTATAATTTTTGAAAGTTATCTGATATGAATTGATTAATTATAATTAAGAATCATAATTATTAAATGTATGCGAAAATTAATTGTAAAATACTCATAAAATACTCAGACATAGGGTATCATATGGACTTAAGGGTGTATTGAGACTAGTTAGGCTGGGTAGTATAACTAAAGGTTAAAATGCATTCGTTAGGTGCGCAGTATAGTTGAGGTGTGAGGATTATCTCATGTGAGTGCGACACAAATTTAAATATGGAAGAATTTATTCATAATTGTTATGCATTTTAATTATGTGAAAAATATTTTAAAAAGGTTTTGGGCTCTGACCCATGTAAAAATATTTTCAAAAACTTTTAGGTTTACAACCACAAGGACACCAAGTATGATTATCACTTCCCATTAATCGGAGATGCAGCGGTTGTGGAGTGTTGCAGGGATTGTTTAGCCATCTTCTATAGTTGAGATTATAGATAGGATTTAGTTAGATATTATTCGGGCACATCGCTCAATGTCACTTTTATTTCAGTTCGTTGTATTGGATTATTGTATTAGATTGTAAACCGATGGTTTATTTGGTTAATGTATTTTATTATATTCTAGTATTCAGATTTGATTATGTGATTGTGGATTTAATTATTGATCTAGCATAGTTGATGGTGAATGGTGTTATTTAAGTTAATTTAATTAAAGTTTAAAATTGACACACGACCTGATTAAATAATAGATGGTTAGTAATAAATTGGATTTTCAACAGTGATGCTAAGAATGATCGAGTTGAGATTCCTGTTTTAATTATAGTAGAGGGTTGGCCACCCGTTATTATAGTAGAGGGTCGGCCACATCTGAAGAAAAATATACTATAAATATCGAGAAATTTTGGGTACAGTTTGACCGCTTGTCCTTCTATATACTTTTCAAATAGAGAGGCAAAAAACATTTTGGGACTTTTCACAGGAGGGGTGGATAGGGGCCAAGTATGAGGAATAGTTTTCTTGTTTAGCAAACTTCATACACGATGAGGTGGATACAAAGGAGAATATACTCCTTAAGTTTAATGATGGACTCACGAATAGAATTTGCTAGAACTTATGTAAAATCTGTCTTGGACAAATTGTGTCGATATCGTCAATGTCGTACTATTACCGTGGCAATATTCGGGATTCCCTGAGAAGGGAGCCAAGAGATTAAAGAGTCTCATCACCAGGTCAAGACTGGATATAATCGGTGGTGGTGGGGAATTTTAGGGGATAACCAAGTGAGGGACACACTTAGAAGATTCAGATTAAAGGAATTTTGACCAAGTGAAGGTTAATTCAATCAGGGCAATTAGGTCCAGCAACATGTTCCACGAGGCCAACAGAGCCAAGGAAATAACTGGGGTAGCCATCAAGATTGAGCCTACCAGATAGAGAGAGAGAGAGAGAGAGAGAGAGAGAGAGAGAGAGAGAGTAAGGTAGTCCCGACATGGCCAGTGGGGCCATAGACAGTGGCATTATAGATTAAGTTATTTATATGTAGAGAACATGACTATATGTGTCGACCTTATCTGCAGAAATATAGGGGATATGAATAAGGTGCCTAGTAGGGACAATAGTTAGAACAATTTTGTCTTAGATTCGACGTGAGTATTATGTCCAGGAATCATTTGAACAACCTGTTCCTTTTGCAATGGAAGATAGGATTTTTATCCTTGGGAAAATGGGTAAGTTTTATGTGACACGAGTGCATCTATTATTTTGTTGGCACTAGACTTGAGCGTGAGACAGGTTTAGTGGATGTATCATTAGTATCACTACTGCGTGTTTATATATACCGTCGGGAGTTTGGAGACGTTATTGGATGCTAGAGGATCGGGAATAAATGATAATCATTATGGAAAGAAAACACTTGGAGCTTAGAGTTATTATATGATATAAGGCCAGTGGAGCTGGGGAGTGATGTGTAGGAAACACTAGGGAAATTTTTACACCACTAGTGGATAGGTGGGACAACCTTGAGGATCATTAAGTCATGATTAGTAGGGTAACTGAGTATAACCTTAGGGTATAGCTATGTAGAGAAAGCGTGGCCAAGTTTCAGAAAAATATGTTACATCTATGATGTTTGTGCAGACATGCACAAGATATAGGGTGTATGGGCGCCCTGATTAGTTTGATTTTCAGAATCTTTTGGATTAAGGGGACGTGGTGATAAACATGTTTAATAGTATGCCTATAGGGTAGTAAAAGCACTATTAGAAGAGTAAGATGGGCTGAACTTCAATTAAGGAAGGAGATAATATATATATTTACACAACAAATGAGCTATCACACCCGAGATGGGTTCAAAAACTATGGATACTAAGGTTAAGTATCTCTCTCTAGACAAGGGAGGTCCAACAGTTTTGGAGAGTGGAGCGGAGGCTTACTCAGTTGAATGTTCGGGGTAGTTTGCTCATAAATAAGTCGTGGAATTCTTACCAGATGAAAAGGACCTAGGAAAAGGAGTAATAAGTACCACGTGATGTGGGATATTGAGTGTGTGAGTCGGTATGGGGTGAGACATATTAAATTTGTTCGTAGGTGCATCACTCATAGATGGAAAAAGGTTAGCCCAAAAAGATCTACCAAAAAATTTCAATGATCAATAATTCCAATGATGGAATGGATATGCTGACTGCTTAAGTTCATTATTGAGTTACCAATATCGTTGAACGGTTAAGATTCCCTCCGGGTTGGTGAAATGCATTGACAAAGAGGGAGGAGTTATTATTAATTTGGGGGAGTTACACTATCAAGTAGTGTGTCCATTATTTCATTAAAGAAAAATGAATAATTCAGCACAATATATCACCCAACATTATTATGAATCATGATGAGATCCTTGAATCCCACCTATGATAGGGGTTATCAGGAACCGAGGGGGGCAAAGTTGCGATGAGTTCAAGATGTATTACCGTAGACTAAGGTGTAGATAGGAGAGGTGACTAAAATGTTGGAGAATGCGTATTCAAGATTGTAAGGTAATAGAGAGGAATAATTACCATGGCAAGGCATTTTTTTAAGCTTTGTGTGGGAATTTTTTCGTCCGCCCTCTGGTTGATAAAAAGTGGGTAAACAAAAAGGTTTAATGAACCAGACATGAGTTATAGTCCATCATCATGGATAGAGTTAATCGAATTTATGTTCGTATAGTTCAAGAACGTCGTAAGAGTTACGTCGACACAAATTTAAGACTTAAAGAGTGATGTGTGTGGTCTGAAATTGTTGCGGGTGTCTCCCATGAAAGTAATTATGTGATTTGGGTAAGAAGGGAAGTTGATACCTAGGGAAATGAGGCATTTCCCCGACATGTAGGTGATAGATCCAGTGGAGACTAGGATCGTTTTATAGGAGTGTTTTTAATGGATTCATGGCAATTTCGCACATCAAAGTAGAGGTGAGACCTTAAGAACGATGGAGTATAAAATTATGACAGGATTAAATAGACATATTGCTAATCTTAGGCCAAAGTGAGTAGGCATTGTGTTAGGATGGTACCACTAGCAGGTGTATAGTGGTGGTACCAAAATATTATCAAGATATGACGTTGGGTACGTTCAGATGCCATGTGAGTAAGGATATAATGTTTTAATACCATGCTTATTCAAATTTCGGGGATGAAATTCCTATGTAAGGGGGAAATTTATTGTAACACTCTGTAATTTTGAGAATATTTAAATTACACGTGTTATAGTAATTTAATTAATTTGAGAAATAAAGTGAATTTATATAAATATTAATTAGCGAGAAATGGATTAATATTTATGTGACATTATATTTACTTGTGTGATAAGTAAATGAAATTGAATTAATTTATATTACGTTGTAAGGGAGTAAAATGACGAGTTAATAATATCCGATTCGGGACGCGCGCATGGGGTTGCGTTGGGAATAAGATAGTCACTTGATGATAGGTGAGTCATATGATGATTTCGAGTGCACAGTTGATCCGAAAATGGTCAAAAGAGTAAAAAATAAGTACTCATGGAATTGCTTGGGTCTTGAGGGCTTTTTAGACTAGTCGAGACTAGTAATTCAGACACTACGAAAGGAAGGAACTTTTCAATTAAATTCAGCAGTACGAATCTTAAGGCAAGTAATTATACTGTAAAATAGTTAAGTGCACATTTGATTTCATATCTTCATTGGGAAATGGTTTTGGGGTGGGATTCATATGAAATTGGGTTTTGGATAAATGATTTCATAAAATATATGTGTGAATAATATGGATTCAAATCTGAAAATTAGAATCCCATGTAGATAGATGAGTACTTGATTTAAAAACATTGAGAAATTATGCATTATTGGGATATTGATGGGAATTTCCTACTATGTGATAAATAATGAGGAATTCGATGTAAACATCATCTGTAGATAAATTACATGTTAAAATGGATTTAATTCTTGTTTACGAGTCACATGAATTGATAATTATTGAGGAAATATGATTTGGGGAATGATTAATGGAGATTGAAATTTTCTGAAATTTGAAATGGTAAAGAACTAGGGTTGTCTACAAGGGTGAACCGGTTCGCCCTCAAGCCGAACCGGTTCGGCTGCCCCGCCACATCCAACTTGGGTTGTGTGATTTAAATTGTTGATGAATTAATTTTGGGATGAATTATAATTGTCCGGGGATAGGTTAGGACTTCTGAAAATTATGTTAACAGTGATAAAAATTCCTTAGGATGAACGGGGATATATCGGGGGTATGAATGTGAGTATTTGGAAGGAATATTACTTTGGAAATTGTAAAATGTATCTATAATGTAAATTCAAAAAAATGGGGATACGGGTTGATTGAGAGTGGTATGTGTTCATAATTAATATTATGAGAATCAAATAATTAAGTGGATAACTAAGTAATTGAGAATGAAAATGATTTTCGGAAAATGGTGGGTTGGTGCCACAAGTAATAGGCACTGTTTGCCGAAATTATTGAGAAATTATATACGGGTATATATATATATATATATATATATATATATATATATATATATATATATATGTGTGTGTGTGTGTGTGTGTGTGTGTGTGTGTGTGTGTGTGTGTGTGTGTGTGTGTGAACATACCACTCTAGTGCTATTATCGGAGGCTGCGCAATGTGGGTGATCTTTCTTTGGCAAAAAATAGCAGGCTAAGTATGGATCCCAGGTCATAGCGCCACGCATGTGACCTTTTAGGTTTAAGTTCGAAGTGAGCTAATTTGGGTATGGTTATGACTCACTATCGAAGAACCTATGACCGCCTCCAATACGTTTATAATTTTATCAGGGTTCGGTGTGAGAGTCCGATCTTGTGGCCCAGGATGATGTGTGTATGTTTTGGTGCATAACATCATTTTATAGATTGGCATCTAGTGAGTTATTACTCTGAGGGATGGAGATTATACGTATATAGCGAGTGATATACATGTATGCTTGATGTGATATTAAACTATGTATATATGTGTGCAGAAAAATTTATACGGGCATGAGATATTAAAGTGTTAATATTAATTTAATAACTAGTGAAAGTTATATGGAATGAATAGATAAATTATAACTGCGAATTATAATTGTTGAAAGTTATCTGATATGAATTGATCAATTGTAATTGAGAATTATAATTATTAAATAGATGAAAATTTCAATTATAAAATATGCGTGACACAGGGTAGCGTATGGACTTAAGGTTATATTGTGACTAGTTAGGCTGGGTAGCATAACTAGGAGTTAAAATGCATACATTAGGTGCACACTGTAGTTGAAGGGTGAGTATTATCTCATGTGAGTGGGACACCAATTTAAATATGGAAGAATATATTCATAAATATTATGCATTTTAATTACTTGCAAAATATTTTCAAACTAATTTCGGCTCTAACCTGTGACAAAATATTTTCAAAAACTTTTAGGTATGCAGCCAAAGGGGCGCCAAGCATGATTATCACTTCTCGGTCATCGAACCTGCAATAGTTGTGGAGTGTTGTAGGGATTGTTTAGTCATTTTCTATCTTTGAGATTCTAGCTAGGGTTCAATCAATTATTATCTGGACATGTCTCCCAATATTACTTTTATTTGAGTTATATTTAATTCCATTGTACTGGATCATAAACCGATGATTTATTCGGTTAATGTATTTGATTATATTTCAGTATTCAGATTTGATTATGTGATTTTGGATATAATTATTGACCTGGCATAGTTGATTGTGAATGGTGTTATTTATGTTAAATTAATTAAAGTTCAAAATTGACTCACAACTTGATAAAATAATAGGTGATTAGTAATAAATTGAATTTTTGATAGTGATGCTAAGAATGAACCACTTGAGATTCTTGTTTTATTTTAATACAATAATGACCACCCATTATTTTAATAATCGAAGTGTCACACTTCTTGTCAATACTATGTAATGATTCACAATTTTTGTGACAAACACTTTAGTAGAAAATTTATTTTTGCCATTAATTACTATATTTCGTAACAACCTCATAAGTCTTCGCTATATCGGATATATTTATTAATTTAATGACACAAATAATTTTCTACTAAATAGGGTAGATACGACGCGATTTTTTACTATAGGTTTATTATTATATTTTTTCTAATTTGTTAAGAATTTTAAAAAAAATCTTATTTTTCAAATAAAATATCAACATCTTATTTATTCCCCCAAATATTTTTTCACAAGTTCAAAAATTAATAATTTCACATTTATGAAAGCATTTGAAAAATTGTAATTTTTTTATTATATTGACACATATGGGTATCAATTAAGGGTAATGAGTCGTGTTGGCCCAACATGATATGACTTCATTTTACTCGATACGAACATGACATGACATGATGTCATTATTTTCAAGACAAACATGACCCGTTAAGACCACGACCTGACATGACACGAATATCACGATAAATAAATTTCGTGTCAATTGGCACGATTCAACATGTCCCAACACGAAAACCCACTTTTTTTTATAGAGAAACGTCGTTCTTTTAAAAATTTATGTAGCATTAAATAAATTAATTATTAAAGGATCGAGCCAAATTGGATTTCTTAATCGGGTTGTAATTGGTTCAAAACGGGCCAATTTAACATGACACAATATATTTACAAAATTGCTTTTTTTATATTGATACTATCATAAATGAGATCTTTACTAGTATGGAATTGATATGTATAATACAGAATTAACTTTTTAAAAAACTAAGATACTACCTCCTAATTTTTAAGTAGAATTTACTTTCACAAATAAAAAAAAGAGGGAATAATAATTGGGGAACACACGCACATAACCACAACAAAAGAGGGAAACTGAATCTCATCCCCGCCCAAATTTATGGCAACCCCACAATGGATACCTTTTAACTCCAACGTTTTCCATATAACTACCTCCTCTTCTTGTTCTATTTGACTATCCCTCTCCACTTTGGTTGCTCGATAACTTTTCATCCCCTCTCCTGGAGCTGCATTCTCTGCAGTTACGAAATAGGTGTGTTCTCTCTCTATGTGGATGTGTGGGTTTATTGAGTGATGATCTGTGTTTGTTGTGTATGTTCTTAATCTGGGACTGATTCTAGTTTTTTTTGTGATGCTAGAATTTTCTTAGATATTCTCTAATTTCAAAAGTTGGTTATGATATTTATTTGATTTTATTTGTATTCTAATTGTTAGATGCTATTTTTTAATTTTTTATACTTTTACTGGATGCATACAGATTGATGTTTGTGTATATTATATGCATGTATCTATGACTTTCATTTGATATTTCATTTTAGAACTCGAATCACATGGTTGGTATTTGATTATAACTGTTTCATAATTCAAACTTGATAACTTTGTGAACTCAAGGGTCATAATGAAGGCATACATTCAAGTTGATTAGAATAACTAAGTATAAGGCAAAATTCAAAATATTTTTTTGTATAGAATAAATAAATAAGTAATGTTTACATTCATTCAATGACCAATTTTCATCATGCTTAGGCACATAAGGTTATGCTAATTTTCAACTATTTCAAGTTTAGAAGATGAATGCTTATTACTAATTATCTTCCCTACACTCCTGCTATAAATGTTGGGGCAACATTAGATCTACTAAATTATGAATAACAATGTTAATATATAAACATTTTCTCTCTCTAATTATTTTTATGTTCTTGTTTTGATATATTATGTTTTATAGTTATGATTCTATATTTAATTATTTAATTGGTCACCTTTGTTGATAAGTGATCTTAATTAGGCACATGTTTCGTATCTCCCTCTTGAAAAATCACATTTGATACGTGTACACGTGTTTATGTTTCATTACTAAAAGTGAAATTGACTCACTTATTTCATTTGGATTACTTAGTATATATTCACGATATTTAGCTTAAACATCTTGTTTAGTGGGTTTTATAAAGTTCTTCGCCGATATTTAGGATATTAAGAGTAACATTTGATAGGAGCAATAGAAAATTTGCACAAAATATTTTATACATGCTGCCAAAAGAAAGTTTAGTTCGTATTTTTTTTTTACTTTCTGAACATTAATACTGTAACCTTCATTAATAGTCTATCAAACAAAAATGTAATGATGGAGCCAATTTTCATTATTATGTCATAACCTATTGTATAGATCATAAATTATTTTGGACAACTTAATGTTTAAATTATGTCAGGACCACCCCATTGGATAAGAGTTGGATGAAACTCAAGAACACATTGGACCCTACTTATGAAAAAGGAGTGAAAGAATTCCTTGATTTTGCATTTAACCATAAAAAACCACGGAGTAAGATTGTAATACCCCGCCCTGATAAATTAATTAATTAGATATATAAAATTTATTTGAGGAGGGATAAATTCTAATTATAAGAAATTGCGGGTAACGAGTTGGGTTGAGAAAATAATTTTTTTGGATTATTGGTTGTAGAGGGTATTGGTGGATATAAAGTAAATAAACTGTACATGCTTTCCTTTAAGAGTTGGAAAACTGTTGGGGAAAATGTGCAAATCCGAAAAGATGGGGTTTATGGAGAAAAAGGATTCAACTTCTCAACGAGTCGTTCAAACGACACTAATGTCATTCGAATGATAGTTAATTATCGTTCAAATGAGGTTTTTCGTCATTTGAATGGCGTTTAGAAAATCATTCTCCCTTTATGAATTGTGTGCCTCTTATTTGTTGCTCAATATTCAAGTCATATGGTCTGACGAAGGAAGAGACAAATGTTATTAACCTATGGGTTTTTTTGTACGTTCGTGTATAAAAGAGTGAGAGACCTAGGACTCGCAACCCACTTGGTGAGTTCTACCACAAGTTTTGTCACCCTTGATGCCGTCGATAATTACTCTGTGTTAGTTTATAGGAGCTTGATAGTTTTGGTGTCTCAAGCAGCATATTCTATTTATGCTTTGTAGAGTTCGTTGATTAGAAAAAGGAGGATTTGTGAGTAGTAAACCCACACAATATTATCTCACCCTCTGAAAACATCCAATGCCTTCCCTTTCCTTTCCTTACTTTGTTCACCATCAGAAAAAACTATTTTCTCCATTTAAATATTAAAGATACAAAAACATAGTATTTGGTTATTAGGTTTTTTTTTATGTGTATTCGAAGGGGGTTGTTTTTAAAAGAAGAATAATACATTAGAGGAGGTTTTGTAGAGGGCCTTTGATAGGGTTTCTTGGAGTCAAACTTGTTGGTGCTAGGCAACTCCTTTAACGCCACCTTAGGAGGTGGGCGTTGTCATCTTCCTTTATCTTTTATGCCTTACACTGATTTGGGCTTCATTAAGGTGGGAAAGACTAACTCTAGTTTAAGTTTAAAGTTGTGTATATTTGAGCATGTTATATACATATATTAGGTCAAATATATGTGTGTAGTTTATTGACTTTCATCCTACTATTGACTATTGCACATATTAGCATTGCATGAAATGGTATCAAAAGGATGATATAAAATAAGTCTTAAAGACAAAATAAATTTTCGAATCTGATAATGGGCATTTTCATGGAATAAAAATGTAAGAAAAAGTTATTTCGGTGTATTTCTAGTAAAAAGGAAATAATTGATATTTACATGGAATAAAAATGTAAGAAAATATCATTCTGGTGTATTTCTAGTAAAAACAAATAATAAACTTTTATATGGAATAAAAATGTAAAAAAATTCATTTTGGTGTATTTCGAGTAAAAATAAATAATGGACATTTTTATGGAATAAAAATGTAAGAAAATGTCATTTTCTGTATTACTAGTGAGAAGGAATAATGAACATTTTTACGAAATAAAATGTGAGGAAATTCTATTTTTTGCTTATAGTAAAGAGGAAATAACGGCTATTTGTATTGGAAAATGTAAAGTTGTTGAAATACTTATGGAATAAATATTTTGAAGTTTCTTGCAAAATTATACTAATTAAAATGAACATTTATCGAGTTTAAAGAAATTGATAAAATGTCTTACTTTGCTTGAAATGTATGTTGAACTCATTTAATAGGATTTTAGGATTTCAAGTCCACTTTCTATGCGTATAAACATGTAGTATTTTGATAATAAATATATGAACGAGTTTAAGAAAGATATTGTCTTATTTAAGAATGAACAAAGAAAAACGAAAATTTTGTAGTTTAAAATGTAAAAGGTGTTATTTTATGTGTTAATGGTGTTAAAGTAAAAAGCGTGAAAGTTGGGCAAAAGTAAGATATTAAGCGAGTGTTAAAACGGCTAAAGTTTTTAAATATTAAGTTGAAAACTTGATGACCGTTTTGAGAAATAGCACATGTAAAGGAACTAAATTGCAAGTTTTGTAAACAAAGGGTAAATTGATAATTTACTTAAAGTGGAATATTTTTATGGAATAAAAATATTAGAGAATGTCTTTTCACTAATGAGTGTGAAAATGAACTAAGTCGTAAAGCGTGAATGATTTTAGTATAAATCACGTGTGTGTGGGTAAGGGACTTAAAAGAAGAAAAGAAACAATTTCCAATTGTTAATGGAAAAACGGACAGTTAAGTCCGAGTTTTGGCTTCGACAGGGTAAAAGGTAAATAAGTGGAATGATGTGGACATTTGTAAAATTTTAAACACATTAATAAGGACTCGGATGGAACCGGGAATAAGAAAGAAGGGCTTGAAGCCCTTGGGTGAAAAGCCTTAAATCACTGGACAAAGCATATCATGCGCATAGCCGTCAGTGTGGAGCCCGTGTAAGAATGAAGTAAAGGAAGATTCTTAAAAAAGATAAAGGAATAAGGAACATGTCAAGAAATGGGTTGTGTGATAACACGTGTTAATGCAACCTAACTTGAATGAATGAAATAAATGTTTTGGTAAAAGGATAAATGGGCATGTAAATGCGTGAATCTATAAATATCCATAAGTTGAGCTAAAAATGGTAAAGTAAAGTGAACAAATGGGTGGTTGTGTAGATTAAGTTGTTAAACCCATAATTTGCATAAGGATGAAATGAAAATGTTTCTAAATGATAAACAAGTATTTTCTAACATGATGAATTCGTGTGTTGAAATGGTACTTTTCAATGAAAATACTAAAGTATATTCTAAATGAATAACAAAGTGTGATTCCAGTAAAGGAATGGGTTGGAATAAATCAAGTGTAGTGGTATTAAGTGTGGAATCGGGCGTGTTAAACAAAATGAGAAATTATAAGTATGAATAAAGAAAGTCTTTACAAGATTAAGGTAATTTAATCGGGATAAGTATGGTTTTCGAAAGTAAAATGGTTAATGCATTTGAATATGTATTTTTTAAAGGTATATCTATATATATGTAGATACATATATATTTTCACATGTATGTGAATGTAGCATGTGAGTATTCTTTTCTTCCATTCATTTCTGCACTACTTTATATATATCCATTGGGCATAGGCTCACACCCTCGCTTTGTTACGGCATGTTGGGTGCGAGTTCATATTTTGAGGGTGTTATACATGTAAGTGCACTTTATTTATTTTACATTGGTAACTCTGTTTACTTGGACCCGAGGCGCTCCCCATGGGTCCCACACATAATTATATCTGAAAATGGAATCGAATGCTAAATAAGTGAAATGGTAATCTAAAATAAAACTGGATTAGCAAAATTATATAGGTTGTTCCATTGCACTTCACACCTAACGTCCGATTCGGACCGGGGTGACTTTCGGGTAACCCATAAATCCGGGTCGGGGCATTATATTTGGTATCAGAGCTCTAGGTTCAAGGTTCCTTTCGGGAGTGATGTGGTGAGGTTGGTAGTGGATCTTTCGACGTCGGTGTTGGTTTGGTCCATTTATGCTAGTTTGATAACGGTAAGGTCAAAGAGGTTAGTACGATAAGTAAGTTAGTACCAAGTGGGATACGACCAAGTTAATTATTATAAATTTCTTCCACAATTCTCATTAAGTATGTAATAATTTACGAGTTTCCATGTAAGCTCAAAAGTGGTCTAACTGTGGTTTATAGTGTGAGGTGTTTGTTTCAACCTTTGATGACGTAGATTCTTTGGAGAAATTAATGGAATGAGATAACACCCATGGGGCAGGTAGCAAAATTGTATATAACCAATGACAAGGATTGATAGTTAGAGTGTCATAAATGGGAATTCATGATTTCAAATTATATGCAATATTAGGTGCGACACGTATAAGGAGTCAATATTAATGTTATGATTAGGAAAATCTTATCCTTGGGGTAACACCATGATTGATGGATAATTGATAGGATGTTGTCCTTATGGAATAATTCCTTAATGAGTGTTAGCATATGAGTATATCGTATAAGCCTTGAGTGGGGCCACGGGAGTGACAATAAGGAGTAATTTTTTTTAAGGCATTTATTATGTGATGAGGATATATTGGTTCCTTTGGTTGTGGGCTTGGAATTAGTATATCTCGATTCATGATGATTGAGGAAACCTAAGAGTAAAACTAAATAACCATGGTTACTTAGTATTAAATCAATGAGTTGTGATGTTTTAGAATATGATCTCTTATGACGTCATTAGGGCGGGTCTCCCCTTGGGCAATACCCAACGACTTGTGTCCTAGCAAAGCTTAGATGTTATTAATTAAAAACTTGGTGATTTTAGCATGTCATTGAAAAACAAGATCCCTTGTGGTGTTCGTGGGCATGGGTCTTAGTATTCATAGGCAATACCCCGTTGTCCCTTATCCTACCAATACGAAATATATAGTTGTGTTAATTAGTATATTAGAATGTGGTATGAGGTTTCCATGGTAAGGTAATTCGATCATAGTGGTTGCGAACTCATTGAGGATTAAAGGATATAATCTTATGAAATCATATTGAAAAATTCCTTGGAGATATATACTAAGGTTCATCTAATGAGATATTAATGCAAGAGATAGTCACTCCCTAGCAATAGTGAATCGAGGTTATGGCATAGTTCATCGTATGACTCGTTGTTTCTTGTAATAAACGTATCAACTATTTAAAGAAACAATTGAGTTTGACACCATCACCCATGAGGCATTAGGAATCATTATGGTATTGAAGTTTACATAAGTGATGGTAGATCATTGATGATTGTAGTGTAGTTAGACCATGTTGACTTGACGGTGCATTTGGGTTAATGCTACGACTTTTGTTTGTAGGCACGTGTCACGATATGACATTCGAGGATAATTTTGAAATTAGGTTGATCAATGCTAGGTGGTGCACCTAGGAGAGTTAGAACACGATGATGTCCATCATGGATTTTAGAGATAACACTAAGGATAAAGTGTTAGGCTTGATTATAGCACCTATGTGTGCTACCTGTATGATTAGTATTGACTTTGTTAAGAAAAAACATTGGGCAGGAGTGATACATAAAAGTTGAGGTGCCATTAAAATAATTATGATTTTGGAATCATGTATATGGTGCTAAGGGTGGTAGTAATAATTTAGAAAATGAATGGTTGAAGTTATGTGAGCATTGTGTTTCACTTGATGAGAATGATCTCAAAAACTGAGGTTAGCTATCGCATGTTGAAATTTTGGAGGCGTGGTTGAAATTGCTCGGTAACTAATGATGAGTGGCAAGAGAAGTAATCTTGCCTTGATTTAGGATCATTATGCTTACCAATGATGGGTAGGTAGCATTAGTCCTAAGGAGGGAAGCCTAGAATTTCATCTCCCCGAATATTTTTTTTTTGTCTTCCATTCGTTTGGCATGGTTGGATGATTCATGGTAGAACTCATCAGGATTAAGAGGCCGAGCCAGGATGCATGCAAGGCCATGGTACTTAACAAGTACCGGTAAGATTTAGAGGATTCAAGTATACGTCGTGGGTTTATACTTCATATGGTTCAATTTGTCATTAGAATAAGATTGCCTTCTTTGTGTGATAGTCTCCTATCTCGTTGCCTTCGTGTGCCTTCTTTGATCCCGATAATGGAAATTTACTAATTAGTCTTGATTCGGGTGTGGTGCTGCATAAGCTCAGTAGTGATATGGGTTAGGCCTGTTGTGGTCGATGCATCACGGTATGCACCATTGTTCTACACCAGTCTGTGTGTGCGTGTGTTCTCGCATTCTTATATATATTTTGCATATGTTACTTGAATGCTTTAAGTTAACAGGTTTGTTAGTAAATCAATATAACTTGTTATGACTTAGTCGGGTGTCCCAGGTTATAACTCGTGAGTATTACAAACATTAGGAATTTAGGAGACGATCACTTCTATGTATTCATATGGTGGTACTCAATGTGACCCTAGGTCGATATAGGGATCTCGTAGGGTTATCGGTTGAATATAACTGTTTGATAAGGCGATTGTCAAGTCATTGAAATCTGTGACGAGATGTGTTGAAATTATGTCCGCTTATGCTAGGCTAGACCCAAGATTATTTAAGGAAGCATAGGTTGCGAATCAAAACGAAGAAATGACCCATGTTAGTAAAATCATTGTTAAGGTAGCGATATTTGGCGAATATTAACCATATCGAGGTTTTGTTTAAATAGACACATTAGGCTTGGTTGAGACCTAGCAATGAGAACATAGGGTTCTTCATGATTGAATTAACAATGGTAATTGATTATAATGGAATCTTTGGGTTTAGACCATAGTGTTAAGGATGTCTAGGATTGAAAGGTGATCATGGGTAACAGGATCATAGACTGTGTTAAGCCAAGAATTTTTAGGACAAAATTCCCTAAGGAGGGAAGTTTGTAATACCCTGCCCCGGTAAATTAATTAATTAGATATATCGATTTTATATGAGGAGGGACAAATTCTAATTGTAAGAAATTGTGGGTAATGAGTTGGGTTAAACAAAGCAATTTTTTGGATTATTGGTTCCATAGGGAATTGGTGGATATAAAGTAAATAAACTCTATGTGCATTCCTTTCAGAGTTAAAAAATTGTTGGGGAAAATGTGCAAATCCGAAAAGATGGGGTTTATAGAGAAAAATGATTCAGCTGCTCAACGAGTCATTCAAATGACACTAATGTCGTTCGAACGATAGTTAATTGTCATTCAAACGAGGTTTTTCTTCGTTCGAACAACGTTTAAAAAATCATTCTCCCTTATGAGTTGTCAGTCTCTTATTCGTTGCTCAATATTCAAGTCAGATGGTATGACGAAGGAAGAGACAAATGTTATTAATCTGTGTTTTTTTTTGTGTGTTCATGTATAAAAGAGTGAGAGACCTAGGACTCATATCCCACTTGGTGAGTTCTGCCACAAGCGTTGCAACCCTTAATGCCGTTGATCATGCCTCCATGTTAGATCCTAGGAGCTTGATATTTTTTGTGTCTCAGACAACATATTTATTTATGCTTTGTAGACTTCGTTGATTAGAAAAAGGAGTATTTGGGAGCAATAAACCCACACAATATTATATTACCCTCTCAAAACTCCCACTGCCTTCCCTTCCCTTTCCTTACTTTGTCGACCATCACAAATACCTATTTCCTCCATTTAAATATTAGAGATACAAAAATATAGAAGTTGGTTATTGGGGTTATTTTACAAGAAGAAGAATACATTATTGAAGGTTTTGCAGAGGGTTTTTGATGCGGTTTCTTGGAGGCAAACTTGGTGGTGTTAGAAAACCCCTTTAAGACTACCTTAGGAGGTGGAGGATTGTCATCTTCCTCGATATTTCACGTCTTCCACTGATTTGGGCTTCATTATGGTGGGAAAGACTAACTTTGGTTTAAGTTTAATATTGAGTACATTTCAGCATGTTATCTACATATATTAGGTTAAATATATGTGTGTAGTTAATTATATTGAATCCTAGTGTTGATTATTAGCCATATTAGCATTACATGAAATGGTATCAAAAGGATGATATAAAATAAGTCTTGAAAAGAGAATACATTTCAGAATGTGATAATGGACATTTTCATGGAATAAAAATGTAAGAAAATGCCATTTCGGCATATTTCTAGTAAAAAGAAATAACAAATATTTTTATGGAATAAAAATGTAATAAATGTCATTTCAGTGTATTTTTAGTAAAAAGAAATAATAAATATTTTATGGAATAAAAATGTAAGAAAATATCATTTCAGTGTATTTCTAATAAAAAGAAACAATAAACATTTTTATGGATAAAAATGTAAGAAAATGTCATTTCAGTGTATTTCTAGTAAAAAAGAAATAATGGACATTTTTATGGAATAAAAATGTAAGAAAATGTCATTTTAGTGTCTTCCTAGTAAAAGGAAATAATAAACATTTTTATGGAATAAAAATGTAACAAAATGCCATTTTGGTGTATTTCTAGTAAAAAGAAATAGTAAATATTTTTATGGAATAAAAATTTAAGAAAATGTCATTTTGGTATATTTCTAGTAAAAATAAATAATGGACATTTTTATGGAATAAAAATGTAAGAAAATGTCATTTGGTGTATTTCTAGTGAAAAGAAATCATGAACATTTTTACGGAATAATAATGTAAGGAAATGATATTTTTGCGAATTTCTAGAAAAGAGGAAATAACGGATATTTGTATCCAATAATGTAAACTTGTTGAAATATTCGTGAAATAAATATTTTTATGTTTTTTGCAAAATGAGAACTTCTGAAAATGGACAATTGTCGAGTTTAAAGAAATTGATAAAATGTCTTACTTTGCTTGAAATGTATAGTTAACTCATTTAATAGTAATTCAGGATTTAAAGTCCACTTTCTATGCGTATAAACTTATAGTACTTTGATAATACATGTATGGAAAAGTTTTAGATAGGTCTTTTTGGTTTAAGCATGAACTAGGACAAATGGAAATTTGGGAGTTTAAAATGTAAATGGTGTTATTTTATGTGTTAAGGGTGTTAAAGTAACAAGTGTGAAAGTTACACAAAAGTGTGATATTAAACATGTGTTAAAATGGATAAAGTATTTAAATATTAAGTTGGAAACTTAATGACCATTTTGAGAAATAACACTTGTTAAGGAACTAAATTGCATGTTTGGTAAACAAGGGGTAAATTGGTAATCTACTTAAAGTGGAACATTTATATTGAATAAAAATGTTCAAGAATGTCTTTACACTAATGAGTGTGAAAATGAACTAAGTCCTAAAGCATGAACGATTTTAGTACAAATCACGTGTGTGTGGGTAAGGGACTTAAAAGAAGAAAAGAAACAATTTTCCAAGTGGTAATGGAAAAATGGACAATTTGAGTTTTGTCTTTGGTCGGGTAAAATGTAAAGAAGTAGAATAATGTGGAAATGTGTAAAATGTTAAGCACATTAATAAGGATTGAGATGCAATCGGGAATAAGAAATAAGGGCCCGTAGCCCTTGGGTGAAAAGTCGTAAATCACTACCCAGAGCATATGGTGCGAATAGCCGTCGGTGTGGATCCCGTGTAAGTATGTGGTAAATGAAGAATTCGAGAAAAGATAAAAGGAATAAGGAACATGTCAAGAAATGGGTTGTGTGGAAAAACGTGTTAATACAACCAAACTTGAATGAATGAAATAAATATTCTAGTCAAAGGTTAAGTGTGCAAGTAAATACGCATATAAATGCGTGAATCTATAAATGTCCATAAGTTGGGGTAAAAAGGGTAAGTTAAAGTGGGCAAATGGGTGGTTGTGTAACTTAAGTTGTTAAACACATAATTTTCATAAGTATGAAATGAAAAGGTTTCCAAATGATAAATAAGTATTTTCTAACACGGTGAATGCGTATGTTAAAATGGTACTTTTCAACGAAAATACTCAAGTATATTCTAAATGAAAAAAAGGTCTGATTCCGATAAAGTAATGGGTTGGAATAAATCAAGTGTAGTGGTTATAAGTGTGGAATCGGGTGTGTTAAACAAAGTGAGAAATGCTAAGTATGAATAAAGAAAGTCTTTACAAGATTAAGGTCATTTAATCTCGATGAGTAAGGTTTTCGGAGTTAAAATTGTTAATGCATTTGAATATGTATTTTTCAAAGGTAAATCTATATATATGTAGTTACATATATATTTTCACATACATGTAAATGTAGCGTGTGAGTATTCTTTTCAGTCGTTCGTTTCTATACTGCTTTGTATATTACCACTGGGCATAGGATCACACCCTAACTTTGTTACAAATGGTTGAATGCGGGTTCGTATTTTGAGGGTGTTAGATAAGTATGTGAACTTTATTTATTTTATATTAGTAGCTCTGTTTATTTGGACTCGGGGTGTTCCCCATGGGTCCCACACATAGTTATATTTGAAACTGGAATCGCATGCTAAACAAGTGAAATGTTAATCTAAAATAGAACTAGATTAGCAACATTATATAGGTTGTTCCATTACACTTCACACCTAAAGTCCGATTCGGACCGGTTTGACTCTCGTGTAACCCATAAATCTGGGCCGGGGTGTTACAAAGATCCCTTGCCCTTGTATCAAATGCAACAACTATTATGACCAAACATGGAAGTTGTGGAAGATCATTTGCTTATACATGGAACATTAAAGAGTTACATGAGGTGGATACATCATTGGGAAGAGTCTAAACATGATTTGGGTGATGACTTTGAGGTTGAGAATTGCAAGGAAGGTGGAGAAAATGACAACCTTCATGAGTTGATTCATGATATTGCCTCTGGTAATTTTGGGCATGGGTGGGGGGATTAAGAATAATCTAATAACCTAGGTTCTCATGGGAGTAAAGGGAAAGTTGATTCATTTATAATATTATTGATTATTGCAGAACGAGAACTTTATCCAGGTTGTAATAAGTATATGTTATCTGTTATTGTGAAATTGCTTCATTTAAAAATAACGAATCAGTGGAGTGATAAATCCTTTGACATTATGATTGATTTTCTTAAGGACATCCATCCAGTTGGTGGGACACTCCTAGGGTCATATTACGCGGCTAAAAAGATAATTAATGACCTGAGACTTGATTATATGAGAATACATGCTTGTGTATATGACTGTGCTCTTTTTTGAAAGGAGTATGAGGATTTAGTTGCATGTCCAAGATGAGGAACTTCTTGATGTAAGTATGAAGGATGTAAGACGATACTTAAATTTTTTAATGTTATTTACCGTTAAAATCGAGACTTCAGAGGCTATTTATCAATAAGAGGGTTGCTCAAGGTATGATGTGTTATAATGATAAGTGCATCAATGAGGAAAATGTTTTAAGGCATTCAGTTGACACCAAAACTTAGAAAAAAAATTGATAAGAAGCATGAATCATATGAAAAGGTCCTCACAATGTTAGGTTGGGTTTGAAAATCGATGGATTTAATCATTTTGGTAACAAGAGCAATCAATCTAGCATACAGAAAATTTTCTTGTGCCATACAATTTGCCTCTGTGAAAATGTCTAAAAGTCACTTTTGTTCATTATGTCCTTGCTCAATCTGGGTCCAAATTCTCTGAAAAATGATATTGATGTATATTTACAACCGTTGATTGATGAATTTAAGGATTTGTGGCAAGATGGAATTGAGACATTTTATACCCACACCGAAAAAATATTTCAATTGTGCGCAATAATTTTATCGACTATTAATGACTTCCCTATATAATCTAACTTGTCTAGATGGGAACTAAAGGCTATAAATATTGTTCATTTTGTGTAGACACCCCATCCTAGGACCTCCACAATCACCTCATTAGGTCCCTATCACTCACTCGTTCATTACAAACCCTAAGTCATATTCGAGTACCTATCTAGAGGCTATCAGGCGCTCCCGAGCCTTGTTTGACTCCAGTCAACTTTCTCGCCTGAGCGAAAGCTTGATGAATCTTCAAAGGGCCCTGAATCTCCTTTTCAATGGACTACCCCATACTTGAATCGGCCTTACGGTTCAAACGAATAGTCCATTTTACTACCAAAAACTGATCTAAAGGCTATCGGGAACTCTTGGGCCCCATTTGACTCTTGTCAAGCTCAATGAATATTCAAAGGGACATAAATACCCTTTTCAATGGTCCACCCCATACACGAATCAGCCTAACGGTTTGGACGAACAATCCATTTTACCTCAAAAACTGATCTGGAGGCACCAAGTGCTTTTGAGCCCCGTTAGGCCCCGATAAACTCTCCATCTTGAATGAAGATGAATTAATCTTTGAAGGACTTCGAATACCCATTCCAATGATCCATCAGGTGCGCGATTCTAACTTACAGTTCACATTTATAACCATTTTTCCGAAAAACTTTCCTCGGACTGCCGAATGCCCCCCCTCCCCCCAGCACCCTGGTTATCAGCATTGTGTTTGGTGTTCTATGCCGATAGGTAGGCCAAGGACCCTGCCGATCGACACCCCCTTAGTCCTTCAAATAGAGCCCATGACCTCAATTTTAAACACTATAAGAAAAAATATCATTTATGTCAGTTTAAAAATGAACGTTATGTCAGATAAATGTAAATTGACATAAATAATATTCATTTATGTCAATTTTACTTTGAAAGTAAATTTTTATTTCAATTTAAAGAAAATTGATATAAAAAATTAATCATTTATCTCATATTTATATATAGATGACACAAATATATATGAGTTATTTTCACCTTTGGAGTAAAAACTGAGATAAATGGGAAAAAAAAAGCGGGGCTAATTTTTTTCATTCCCCTGCTCCAAAAATTTGGAGTTTCAAAATTCACTTCTCTCTCTCTCTCGTACATCAACTACCATCCCTCTCTCCCTCTCTGGTCGCACGCCACGCTCTCTCTGGGTATCTCTCTCTCTCTCTCTGACTCTCCCTCTATCTGGGTCGCACGCTCGCGCAACTCTCTCTCTCTCTCTGGCTCACTCGCGCAACCTCCGGCTCACAGCACCTCCGGCTCTCTCACGTCTCATCACCTCCGGCACCGGCGAGATTCAATCAATCAGGTACAAAAGGCCCTAATATGGATTTTCAAGGGTTTGGGTATATGTGTTGTGTATATGCGATTTGTTCTTGATATGTGTGTGTGCGATTTCTTGATTTGTGTATATGCGATTTGTTCTTGATTTTTGTATATGTGTTTGTAATATTTTTGTTTGAAAACCTAATTGATTTCTCTTCCTTTTTATTGTGTCTTTTATCAGACTTGCAGCTGGGACGCCTTCCCTCTTCTCCTGTTTTCCACCCTGGCGTACGTTGCTTTACCAACTCTTTTTACATTAGTAAATAGTTATGTTTGTGCCAAGCATTGTTCAAGACTTTATTTGTTCAGATATGTTACAACTATTAGCAATAATACTCTTTCAAGAATTGCGTCTATTATAAATTCAGTTTATATATTGTCAGTTTTTAAAAAAATACACATTAAAGAAATAGTTGAGTGTCATTAGTTTCAAGCGTAATTTTATTTGCTTTTCAGTTTATATGTTCAATGTTTAATAATTTTGGTTATTGACTTGTTGCAAAAAATAGTAGGGTCATCCGAAGAAAAGTTCTTCGACAATTTTATAATTAATATATAGTCCAAGCTTTTTAATTTTGTTCCAAAAGATCCCTCAGAGCATAAAACAATTACAAACTTTTTTTTATCTGATCCTAAACTTTAAAAAATAATTATCAAAAAAGTAAACAGGGGAGTTTTTGCAAAATTAAAAAATAAGGTGAACTAAATGTAAAATATGCTTAGCTCCTAGCGACTAAACATTAATTGTCCTGGTTTACTTAAAATATTTAAGTTAAATGTAAAATATCTAGTTTTTGACATAATGTAAAATGGTATGCTTAATGTATAGTATTTAGAGGTTTAGAAATGTAGGGTTAATTCATTTAGTGCTTAGTACTTGAACTTTTTGTTAAGATTTTTAGTTCCTAATATGTAATTGTGCAGTATGGCTTTTGTGTCCTTCAATATTCGAATTTCTTTTGAGTCAGACCTGTCATATTCGGGTTTCTTTCGAGTCAGACTCGTTAATATTAACATGTTAAATGTTGTTTTGCTTGAGTTGTGAAAAAAAAATTCAGTCTTACAGTTCCGGCCGTCCTGAATTAAAATCCTAGATCCGTCATTGTGTGTGTATCAACCTTGATGTTCAGTGTTCTAGATTGCAATTAATTTCAGTGTGTGATGTTTTAGATTGCAATTAATTTCAATGTGTATGTGAGTGTTTGTGTATCAGGGTGGAATTATGAGTTGATTTTTTTTGGATTACCTTGAAATGTTTAAATAACATTTGATTACTAGTTAGTACTTGGTTAAATTTCCCTCATTTGATTCTCATTTGAAACGAGGTTATTGGATGTTTGTGGTAATATATTATCAAATCATGTGGTTTTCTTTATGAAATTCCTATTTTTTAAAATATGATTAAACAAGTGTTTGTTAATAAAATCATTATATGGATTCTTGAATATTTTTATACACTCAATGACTATTGTGTTTTTTGATCCAGTGTTTTTGTGATTAGACATTTGGACCGGTGATTTCATAATTTTTAACATTTTTAGCAAAGATGAGATAAATGATATACAATTTATGTTAGATTATATAAAAGTGTGATGTATATATCCCCTACTCTTTATTGTTTAACAAAGTGTGACATCAATCCAACTACATCCTGTATTGCATTGTACTTTATCATTCATTAAGCATTGTTGTAAATTAATTGATTCATTAATGTGTTTCCATGATTAAAAGAGACATTTGATTTCAGGCAGATGAAACTTATTCGAAAAGTTTATAACGATTTTAGTACCATATGATGGTCAGAGCATTTTCTTTAGCTCTACCTTTATGTTAGTGTTTACTTGTCTCAATGATTTCAGTATCATAGGGTGAGTTACGATATGTTAGTTTACTTTTGAAGTTTCATTGTCTTGTTTTAGTATGTATATCATATACTCGCTAATGCCTCACTTGTGTGCTTTTATTAATTTTTAGCATTGCATGTCCCATGCTTATACTATGTTCTTTCATTAATTGCTTCATTATATTATAGGTACATAATCACTATTGGTTGTTACTGTTATGTATAATACGTATAACAATTGTTGTTATACATATTATATATGACATCATAATATATATAACATTGTAGTATAATATGTATAATAATTTTGTGAATTGAAGTTCTTCAATGTTTAAAATTGGTTTTGGTTGTATAGTGTTTGGGTGGTGTGTTAGTGTTCTTGAGTTGGTTAGTTATGGTTGATTGAGTCTTATTACTATTAGGTGTTGGTGTCTTTGGTAGTTGTTATGATAGTTTTAGAGGGATATTATACTTTCTACGATATTTTATAATGGTGTGAATGTATTATGTTGTATAATATTGCATTGTTTTTAACAATTACATATCTTTTATTGCTTATATCTCACTCGTGGTGGTTTACATACTTAGGCCAGATTGGACAGGTTTTGGATGAGCAAGGACAGATTATCAAAAGAATACATAAAAGGTGTTGATAATTTTCTTAGGGTTGCTCAAATGCCTCCTTGGATGAGAACTTCATACGATGCCATTGTAATCAATGTGAGAATAGATTAAAAATGGGTGTTAAAGAAATCAGACAACATTTGTATAGTTCGGGTATCGATCCGAATTATACTATATGGAAATGGCACGGAGAGGAGGAACATCGTGAAACACTACCGGATGTTAATACAGGCGATCCTATCTGTGATGATCTTAATATGGATACCATGGAGGATGTTGAAGAGTTGATTGACATGGTGGAGGCTATAAAAGAAGACTTCACAGGAAATACAGAAATTTTTCAAAAGTTGCTTTTAGATGCGGAGAAGCCATTGTATGAAAGATGTAAAAAGTATACAAAGTTATCCGCTATCGTCAAGTTATTCAATCTTAAAGCGAAGAGTGGAATGTCCGATAAATTCTTTTCAAATATGCTGTCAATCATTGCCGACATGCTTCCGGATGATAATGTATTGCCTTCATCCAATAATGAGGCAAAACGTTGCTTATCGGTATTCGGAATGGACTTTCAGAAGATACACGCATGCCCTAATGACTGTATACTCTATAGAGAAGAGTATAAAGAAGCTGTTGAATGCCCCACTTGTGGAACATCCAGGTTCAAACAGAAGAAGAATGTGAAAGAACAAAAAAGGGAAGAGGGGAAACAAGGTGTTCCTGTGAAAGTGTTATGGTACTTTTCACCCATTTCGAGATTCAAAAGGTGGTTTCAATCTAAAGAGACCGCTAAGTCTCTGACATGGCATGCAGATGATAGAATTGTTGATGGTTTGTTGCGTCACCCAGCAGACTCACCAACTTGGAAATTAGTTGATGAAAAGTGGCCCGATTTTGTAGCAGAACCAAAAAATCTTCGATTAGCACTATCATCGGACGTAATTAATCCTCATAGTTCCCTTAGTAGTAGGTACAGTTGTTGGACGGTCATGTTGAACACATATAACTTTGAACCGGAATTGTGTATGAAAAGAAAGTTTATAATATTGACTATGTTGATATCGGGTCCAAAACAACTGGGAAATAATATAGATGTTTATTTGGATCCGTTAATAAAAGATCTGAATACCTTGTGGCATGAAGGAGTTAAAGCCTACGACGCCTTTCGATAAGAATCTTTTACTTTGAGGGCAATACTATTGTGGACAATTAATGATTTCCAGCCTATGGATATTTATATGGAAGTGTTGTTCAAGGCTATAATTCTTGTCCAATATGTAGTGAAAAAACGTATTCCATCAGATTACAACATTGTGGCAAGTGCGTTTATATGGGACATAGGATATACCTTCCACAAAACCATCCATTTCGAAGACAAAAAAGGCGTTTAATGGTGAGCAAGAGTTCCAAGCCTCCCCTGAACCTTTAAGCGGCGAACAAATATTGATAAAAGTTGGGAGACTTAAGGTTGCATGGGGAAAGAAGGCAAAAAAGGTGAGGGCGGTTAATTTGAATAAATCATTAAAGCGTAAGAGACCGAAGAGGGTAGCTAATGAGGATGAAAAAGGCGATCCTAGTAACAATAGGGTTGAAAATTTTTAGAAGAAGAAATTGATATTTTTTGAACTTCCTTATTGGAAGGATTTGCCTATTCGATATAACTTAGATGTCATGCACATTGAAAAGAATGTATGTGATAGTATCATTGGAACCTTGCTTAATATTCCAGGAAAAACAAAAGACGGGGTGAAGTGTCGCCTCGACCTTGAAAAAATGGGCTTAAGAAGTGAGCTAGCACCGCAGGTTAATGAAAAAGGACATACCTACCGCCAGCATGTTATACGTTATCGAGAGAGGAAAGAAAAATGTTCTGCCAAACTTTGCATGACCTTAAGGTCCCAAATGGGTACTCTTCTAATTTTGGAAGCCATGTCTCTATGGAAGATTTTAAATTGTATGGCTTGAAGTCTCATGATTGCCATATTCTAATGCAACAACTTCTTCCAATTGCAATTCGATCGGTGTTGCCAAAACATGTGACATATGCGATCATAAGAGTATGTTTTTTCTTCAATGCCCTTTTGTGCCAAAGTAGTGGACTTGTAAAAACTAAAAGAAATTCAAAATGAAATTGTGATCACATTGTGTTTTCTGGAAAAATACTTTCCACCATCCTTCTTTGAAATTATGGTGTATTTAATGGTGCAACTTGTGAGGGAGGTCGAACTTTGCGGTCCTGTTTTCTTTCGATGGATGTATCCAATTGAAAGGTTAGGTCAATTTACTTTAATATCATGTATTAATATAAGTAAATAAGTGTATTGATTTAGTTTTCTTTTTAATGTGTTAGGTACATGAAAGTATTAAAGGGTTATGTGAGAAATCGTAATCGCCCAGAAGGTTATATTGCTCAATGTTACATAGAAGAAGAAGCTATTGAGTTTTGTTTTGAGTTCTTATCGGAATTAGATTCAATTGCAATTCCGGCGAGGAAGGATGATGATAAACCGATAGGAGGTTCGGATGTCGTTGAAGTTTATCGCATGTCCTTGGAGCAGGGACATCTTCATGTGTTACATAACACGAATGATGTTCAACCTTATATAGAGTATGACTTTCCTAACTTCCCATTAATATGAATTTAGTTCCTCACATACTTATATCTATATATATTAATAACTAATGTTGCGTTACTCATTAATACCATGTTAGGGAGCATGAACAGTACTTGAAAGAAGCCCATCCTCGAAAAGGGAAAAATAAGAAGTGGCTTGAAGAGGAGCACAATCGCACGTTTATCCATTGGTTAAGTAAAAGGGTATGATTTAGGGACATGTTGATTTAACCACCACTTTAATTTTCATTAGATTTTAGCCATTTTTTAGTTTTCTTTTAAACAATGCCACTATATTTTTATTTATTAGTTGCAAATCTTAGTGAAAAACAATTTCGATATCTAGTACCAACTACTGGAAAATATTGGTAGAGTGTAAAGTAAAACTAAATAGTTGGTGAGGTCTAAAATTAGAAACTAAAGTGGGAATAAAGACGGAATATCCCCTTACTTTAATATGTTAATTTGAATTTTGGTTTGTAAGTAACTAAAATTCTTATATTAATAGGTTGCTCTCAAAGAAGAACTCCTAAACAACAATATCTCAGATGACTTAAAATAGATTGCTCGTGGACCTCGTCGAGACGTCATTAAAGTTCACGGATATGTCATTAACAGTGTTCGTTACCTAACAAAGGATCGCGATGATGCACGAGTAACCCAAAACAGTGGAGTGAGCCTAGTTGCTAAGACGTTGCAGATAGCTAGTGCAAAGGACTACAATCCTGTTCGTACCGATATGGTTTTCTACAGTGTCATAAGGGAGATATGGATACTTGACTATTTTTCAATTCAGTTTCCTTTATTCATGTGTGATTGGGTTGACAACAAAAACGGAACTAACATAGACGATCTTGGTTTTACATCTGTCGATCTTGATAGAGTTGGTCATAAATCCGATTCTTTCATCTTAGCCTCTCAAGTGAAATAAGTTTTCTATGTTCCAGACCAAATGAATCCTAAATATTAAATTGTATTGTCAACTACTCAAAGGGATTACTATGATAAAGATGATGAAGATGATATCAGTGATGGATGTCTCGGGGATGATATTTGCACTATAGTTTTGCCAACTATTGAATCCTTTGACGTGGTTGAGGAATCTTCCGAAACTTATATGCATGAAGATTGTGAGGGGACATGGATAGATAATACACCAACACAATTGTGTTAGACGATGTTATGATGCTTAATGTTTGAATTATTCTTTATTATTAGTTATAGTTGCTTAAAATGTTAGCTTGTTTGGTGACGTTGTCCAACTTTTTAGTTTTTTGTGTGGAACCTACAACAGTTGATTATTGGAAATTGAATGTATGGAATATGGGCTATGTGACATTTGTTCTAGAATATGGATTATTATTTTCTGCTTAATATTTTGATAATTGTGCTCTTGTACATTTTAATTAACATAGGATAAAATGGTGAATTTTAATTTGTGGTACATTTCTATAATTGTATTGTTTGAGTATTGACGACTTGTATTGATGACATCTATATTATTGCTCTGTTTTGTGTTTCAACAGTTTGATTTCTTTAACTTGAAATGGAAGACATGGATCTCGAACACGTGGATAAACCTTCACAATATAGTAGTAAAGGTAGAGGTGCGGCGAAGCTAAAGCGATTGACTAAAATAAAGAGCAGTGAAGAACGAATAAGAGTTTTATATAATGATCTTGGGAAACCAATAAGTACGAGCAAAAAAGAATAATCAAGTTATGGGGGTTTGATGGTGAAGTGCTTTGTGCCGATAACTTATCCAAGTTGGCCTAAAGTGCCAATCAAATTAAAGAGTGATTTGTGGGAGGGAATACAAGTATATATATATATATATATATATATATATATAGCTATTACATATATTTGTGGGGATCATGATGATAATACAGGTATATATATATATTGTATATATTGCAAAGTATGTGTAGAAATAAATCTTCTCAAAGAAAGAATTCACGGGATTTGGATAGGATGTGGTACAAAAGGATTCTAGAAAAAAATACCTTATGAAAATATTCCTTCCTTTTGTAAATATTGTAAGAAAAAGGGCCATCACGAAGAAAAATGTATGATTAAGTATCCTAATACCCAAAATCCCCTAAAAAAATTCACAAAAATTCAAGACACAGGGATGACAGTAACAAAAAACCCTATTTCTAATTCCAAGAATCAGGAAGATCCTGAAGTGAACATACAAGTTCCAAATAATTCAGTTACTTCAATTACTAATAGTGGCAGTAAAGAAAACCATATTGAAGTTATCCAAAAGTGTCCATTAAATTATGAAGAAGATGAAAAAGAAACATAAGACTATGAAATCCCAAAAGACCAAGCATATGATAAAGTTTAACATACGGAATACTCATCAGAAGAAACTTTAAAAGTAGATCAATATAACTTTCTCCAAAAGGTTCAGATCTCCCCAAGTATGATTCAAATTTAGCAGGTCGAAATGGATACCATTCAAAGAAGAGCCCTAGTTTAGAACGAGTATGTGTGGAAGTGGACTTAACAAAGAAAAGCCCTAGGAGAGTTTGGATAGGCAGTGGGGATAATGTCTTCTGGTAAGAGGTAATAGTGTAGAATATGCTTTAAATATTGTACATGCTACTTTAAAAAAGGACATGAAGAATCTTCGTGTATATTTAATTTAAATGTTCAGTCAGTAGGAGGTTCCTGTAAAGAATACGAGCAATCATCAAGGCAGGTGAAAAGTCATCAAGTATACAAGGCAAATACTGGACAAAAGTAAGATAGTTGTGCCAAAAATTGAAGAAGTCAATAAGGTTGGCGAGAATCAGGAAAAACACTCAAAAGAAAGTTTAGACCTTCAAATTTTGAAGCCTGTTTAATCCAAGAAAGTATTTATAAAGGTGAACGACCAGAATAAAGCAGGTTAAGATCAATTCATTAAAATTTTAGAGTTCAAATCAGTAGAAGATGTAGAAGAAGGATAAATGTTAGAAGATCAACTGATTCCTCAAAGTGATTGAGAATATATATAAGAAGGTAAAGATTTAATTCATCAAAGGGTCATGATAATCTTAAATTAGATTTTATTACAGTAATTCAATCACCACAATAGGTATTCAAGAACACATAAAAAAAATTCAGCATTGTGATATCATTATTGAAGAGGTTATGGTGTTTGATAACTGTAACATATCCCCTAGAGGAACTGAATTATCGGATTATGAAAAGCATAAAGCAAGTTTTAAATAGTATCACTTAGACATTAAAGAAGACTCAAATAATCATCTTAAAGTGGAAGATATAAAAAAAATTGGGGTCAATTTTAATGAGAAGTGGAAGAAGGTCATTAACAAGAAAGCTACAAAAAAAGAGGATAATTTACATGGGAATAAACTTCCTATTTTTTATCTGCCTAACAGAGTTAAACCAAAAAAACAAGCTAGCATCAAGCCTTTTGATCCAATTTTTAAAAGGATTACCAGTTCTAGTGGAAAGGTAAAATCATTAGCTTATTATCAAATATCTTAAAATACAAATTTCATTTGCTTGAATGCTAGGGGAGTTGCAAACAAGGAAAAAAATAGAAGAATAAAAAAGTTAATCAGATCTTACTCTCTGCTAGAAATAGATTTGGTGCACTCTACAAAAGTTCTTAAATATCAACAAAAATGGAGATTTGAACATAGTATCTACAACTAATATAATAAAATCTGGTTTATGTGGTCAGTGAATTAAACATTTCTGTGATTAAAGATGCTGATCAGGTGTTATGTCTACAAATTGATTGGTCATTGCTAAATAAACAATCCATATTGCTTTAGTCTATGCAAAGTGTTCAGCAGAAGGTAGAAATATCTTTGGGATCTCCTTGAAGATATTTACCAACAATGTCTAGCCCATCCCCTTCTAGTGATTGGTGATTTTAACGTAGTGTGCAATGTTGGATAAAAAGTGGGAGGAAATGAAGTTGATTTTAATGTTTTTCAGGAATCTAGTGATATGATCGCAAACTGTGATTTGAATGATCTAGTATATGAGGGTTCCAGATATACCTAGTCCAATAACAGAGTAGTTGGAACTATTTCTTATATACTTGATAGTGGCCTTTCCAATAGCCCATGGATCCTTGAATTCTCTAACACTCATATCTCCCATCTATATAAGAACTGTTCAGATTATTGTCCACTATTTATGTTAATCAAAACTCCCGTTGATGATTGCCCAAAACCTTCTAAATTTTTAAATATGTGGTGTTTAGACAACAACTTAAATAGTGTAGTAGAGGAATCATGGAACATCCCTGTAGAATCAGGCCCTATGAAATGCTTTGCTCTAAATCTTAAAGGGCTTAACAAGAAGATTAAAGAGTGGAATGACACTCATATCAAAAACATCTTTCAAAATGTAAAGGAGTTAGAGGATGAAATGTTGATTAGGGAGTATGCTTTTGAAAATAATAATTCTGTGAAAATAATAAGTGAAACCCAAGAATGCAAAGCCAAATTAAATCAAGCTTTGATGATGGAGGAGATATTTTGGAAGAAAAATCTAATCTTAAATGGCTTAAGGAGGGTGATGTGATTTAAAATTGTTCCATACTTTAGTCAAGGCTAAGAGAGAAATGCAGTTGATAAACCAAAATACAGGATATCAATGGTAATGTGGAGGTTTCTAAATAAGGTATAGTTAACATTCTCATTAAACACTTCCAAGATCAATGGTCTACATAATTTATTAATGTTAATAAAGCTAGACTCTAAGATGATCTCAACTACAAAGAATGAAACTTTGGCAGCCATTCCACAAGAGGGAGAAATCATCAAAGCAGTTCAGAATCTCAATGAGGATAGTGCCCCTAGGACAGATGGATATATAGGCAAATTTTATGTCAAATTATGGGATATAATCAAATTAGACTTCACAAAGGCCATTCAAGCTTTATTTCTTGAGGCTGAAATGTTAAAAAATTAGTATAGCACTAACATTATGCTCATAGCAAAGGTATCTCATCCCAAAACCTATGTTAATTTCAGACCTATTAGTCTCTGTAACTTTTCTAACGAAGTACTTCGTTAGAAATTATGCAGTGCACTCTCTAATTCCTCACTTTATTCTATTCTGAAACTGTTCTCTTCCTTTTCTTATGTATATGTTGTATTCTTGGTACCATTGGGTCACGATGCCAGAAGAAAAATGAACAGATAAATGGTCTATACTATTTTATTTACTTCATTCATGTTTGTTTTCACTCTTATTAGGTGTGCTCGTGTTGATTCTATAGACCATTTATATGTTCTGACTATTTCTGTTAACCATCTGTATTGACCATTTCTCTTTTCTATTTTATATTAACCAACTGTTGACCATTACGATAGTGGAGCACTTCCAAGACTCATAAAAACTCATATATTGGGTACTTAGAATCGGAGAAGGTACAATACTTTCGACTTTCTTAGAAGACGAATTCGATCGAACTTGGATTCCATATCATCGATGATTTAATTATCCCTAAAAATGATGTTCCCATATCATCGATCGTCGCAATTACGTACCCGAGCCTTCTTACCAACATGTTAAACGAGGATTATTTGAGATCGAGGGTAATTTTTTATTTTTATATAAATCAAGCGGATAGTTGATGTAGAAAGAAGCAAATAGTTGTTATTGGCAAATAATCTCAAAACAAATTATTGTAGAAAGATACGCATATCATTTGGAATTAGAACTTTAATATTTTAAAAGTAAAAATCCCAAATTTAATACATATTGGATATTTAAACCTAGAATTTGAATTTCTATTTATAAGAGTTGTTAATTATATCATGATGACGAATTTGCTTGATTTTTATTAGCAAATTGTATAATGAGATAACTGATAGTAGATGGCTTTTTGTTCTTTGATAATTTTTTCACTCAAAATTGATTAAGTTGAGCTATGGTCTATATGATTTATCTGTTGTTTAAACCCCATTCGATGTTCACATTTTCTTATATTATAATGATGTAGAATGTGATTTGTATATGATAGATGAATTTTGATTGATTTTTTATGTTATATTCCCAAATACGACATTCATTTGAAGACATCTTTACACTGATTTTAAGACATGTATTCAACATCTTTCTTTTTCAGATCAAATTTGATATTGATCCGAATAGCAAGAGGATGGTGTTATCCTCTATGGGTTGCATTTGGAGAGCGTTCAAAACAAACCTCACGAGACTTTGGATTAGACCATTGAGACACCAGCGCGAGCTTCTCAAACATCCTCCTCCAAAATACGTGAAATTCATTAGTCCAGATGTGTGGAATAAATTTGTTTGCGGCAGGCTAACTAAAGGATTTGAGGTATAATTGAAAAAATAGTAGAAGATTTGTGTGGTACTTTTTGTTATTCTTTTATAATTTTTTGCTTTGATTTATAAGATTGTAAGTGAGGCACAAAGGGAAAAGCGATTCAAGGTCACATACAATCATCGTATGAGCAAGAAGGGTTACATCGGTCTTGCTGAAGATTTGGTATGTTTTAGTTTGAATATTTTCCTTAGATTTGTGATGGTTTGAACTTGAACATTGAATTGTTCTTTAATAATATGATTTTTTGTTTTACAATTGATACCTGAAAAAGAAGATGGGTTCGGAATATGACAATGACAGAGCTTTCTTATGGTTGAAAGGTCGTGAAAAGAAAGATGGTGAATATGGAGATGATTCATTAAAAGAGGTGGCGGATAAAATGGTTAGTTTTTATGAATTACGACACGAGTTCCTTTATTTGGTGTTTTTTAGTGTATGATTTGTAATTTTGATCATATTTAGCTGACATTCTGAATGATTGAATCTACTTCATTATAGGTTTAATTGAAAAGACAAGTTAAATATGGTAGTTTAATCACTGAAGGAAGTAATGATGTTCTTACTATGACATTGGGTAGTCCTGAACACTCGGGCCGTGTTCGGGGGTTGGGATTCAGAGTTGTTCCCACAAGGTACTTCAATCTTCCAAAGCGTGGTTCCAAGAGACATATTACTAAGTTAGAATCTGAATTAAGAGAAGTGAAGAAAAGATTAAAAGATATGGAAGCCTAGTTGAAGTTAAGAAATGAGCCATTTTGCCACAGCCCCAACAGTCGCACCCCGAGCTGAGAAAGTTGCTTCATATATGCGTGAAAGTGAAAATATAAAGCGTTCAAGTTTGGGTGGAAAAATTGCAACACAATCACTTTCTTCAAAGGTATAATGACACAAAGATAATTATACAAACACATACCATTAAGGTTTTGTGATTTTTGTTGTAATTGCAATTTGTCTTTGTGTTTCTTTGGCATAGTTCAAAGATAGTGGTGTAACACATAGTGAAAAGTTTCTACCTCAATCAGTAGCTGCTGTGAAAAGTAAGAAACCTTCTTCGATAGCTAGTGATAAAAGTATGAAACAAGCATTTTCTTCAAAGGTAATGGGATCACATTTCTCGATGGTGATAACTTTGTAGTTTTACTTGGTTGGATTAGTAGGGTATTGAATTTTATGTAGTTTTACTAGGTTGGGGCCAATAAATTGCTCAATTTTAATACATTGCTAAATTTTTATGTGATTATTTTTCGTAATTTAGGTTAGAGAATATAGGTTGGCTATTGGCAATAAAACTAACATCGTTGCCGAGGGGATCGTATTCGATAGAAATGGACCGAATGAGAAAATTCATAATATAGCATTGGGAGAAAACAATGTTCGGGTTTCCATTTCTAAAGTTATTTCTTCTAGTGCCATCCTCCCGATACCTGTTCCAAGTGAAATGTATTTTGTGAAAGAGGCTATTGAGTCATATGTTGCTTGGCCCAAAGAGTTAGTGTTGTTGGGATTTGAGGTAAACAATGGGTTATAATGTTTATCTATAAGTTTATGTTTGTGCTATGAATGACATTGCTTTCTGACATTTCACATGATTCAATGTAGAATGAAATGGAAGTTGGGAAAAAAGCAGGCCATGAGAAAGAGAAGGATATCTTCGGTGAAAGTAGATGTGATATAGTAAACAAGAATATTGATTGCGATTTGATAACCGCCTTCACCCATAATTTATTTATCATGAAGATGAATCAAATAATGATTCCACTGGAGAAAGTGATATTTGGAGAAGATAAGGGTCAATGCTATGTTTTTAAGAACGATTTGTTGGACTTTTTTGCATTGAAGCCTTTAGATGTAACGTGCATTGTTGCATACATAAGGTATAACTTGATTTAATCGTGTTATTTAAAATGCGTAGTGACTAATTTAGTTACTTACTTTTACAGGTTCTTGTATGATAAGTTTCAGTGCTCCCGAGAAGAGTTTCAATTCTTCAATCCCGAGTCTTTCAATGGTACCAAAAAATTTGGTTTAACTCGACTTATTGGAAAAAGGTTGGGGAATGCAAAAAAAAGTCAGATTTGTTTCATTCCTTACAATCTCGAAGATATGTAAGTAGTTAAATTAATTTTTTCCACATGAATAAACAAATATTTATTATATTTTGTACTATATAATTATGACAAAATTCATTTTACAGGTTCCATTGGGTATTGATTGTCATTGATTTGTTCACAAGAACTATTTATTTGTTGGATTCATTGAATACGGTACCGGGTGACAAAGATAAGATGTATATCACTACGTGAGTATAATATAATTTTTAATTTTGTATGACATGCATTATGAGTACATTATTATTGCGATCTCCTAATATACTGTAATACCCCGTATTTTTGTGATATTTATTTATGGGATTAATTGAATTAAATGTGTATTAATTGGAAATTAATCCGGATTAAAATACTAGCAAGATGCGAGTTGGTATTTGATTATAATGTGCATATATGATTATATAAGAATACTGAATTATGAAATTTGTCGTGAGATTGAAATACGGCAATTTGGAAAATTTTATTGAGACGCGTGTGACAGTCGCGTCCGGAGTATATTTATTTTAATAATAAAAGTGAATTTTATTTCTATAAACCGTATGGTCATTTTGAGTGCGCCAACACGTCCGGAAGGGTCGAAATAGTCAGAAAACACTAGTCGGGGGTTTAGTTTGGGTCCCGGGGCATTTTTAGGCCATACCGGCAACGTATAAGGGTAGTTTGGTAATTTTAGAATTTTGGGATTTTTGATTAACGAATTTTAGGAGTTTTAAATGGAAAATTAAAAGACCCACTAACCCATTACCAGCCATTAACTGATTAGAGGGCTACGGGGGTTATTAGAATTAACCCCAAAAGTTCCTAAGACAAACCCTAGCCTCCATTGCCACCATTAGAGAAGAGCTTGTAGAGGGAGAGAGAAGAGAGGAAAATTCTGCAGAGAGAGAGAGAGAAACTCATCAATTCTTCATCAAAATTAGAAATTCAAATAAGGCAAGTGGTTTAATTTCGTTATTTTGCAAAGAATGTTTTCTCCATGTGTAGGAATTGATAAAATCTTATTATTATTGGGAGTTAATGAAATACCCATTTAAATTGGAAGTAGAAATTTCATTGTTGATGAGGAATTGCATGTAGATTGGTATGTAGATGATTATTCTGATGATATTATAATTTGGATGAAACAAAAATGGATTTAATTAGGCTCTTTGATGATTTATAAATTCTAGGATTCATGTTCTTAAAATTGGGGGAAAATATGAAGAGATTTGATAATTGAATGAGGTTAGAATGAATTAACCCCACAAATCATGTTAGTATATGACCTAAATATGTTTAGGAATGATTAGAGACTTTAAACTATCGTTGGATTAATGTTTGGATGAGATTTGAGGTGTAGAGAAGTTGGAAAAACGAAAATAGGAAATCTGGGCTCGAAACTGGCCACTCGTTAGAAGACCTGCCCAGGTCGTTCGAACGACCTTCTAACGAGTTGAACTTTGACTTCTAACGAGGGTGAAGTTCATTCGAATGAGACCTCATTAGAAACCCCCCTTCGTTCGAACGAACTCTCGTTCGAACAGCCTCGTTCGAACGAAACTTCGAACGAGTTGACAGTTTAGGCTTTTTACCCTGTTTGGATCCCTAGTGTTCCATAACCTTGTTTATATGTAGAGATAACATTTTCTCGTGGATTAATTGATATATTTGGGATATTTGGGATATAATGAGGAGCAAAACCTAGAAGTGTAGTTGAACCTAAGGGAAAATATGAGGTAGGACGTGAGTGTCTATTACGATGCGAGAACTATTGACGGTCTAGATTACTATATTAATCGAGAACATATAAATTGTGTAGCATTATATGTCGGTACGAGATTTAGAAGTGTACCACCAATATATATTATGGTAATTACTAAGATGTGTGCATACTTAGTATATGTATTGATTTTATGTGTATGACATACCTACCATACTTGCTATCACGGGAGGTTTACGTTCGCTTAGGGCCCTCTAATCCTTGTGTTTCCCGGATTTAGACTGGTACCTCGATGAACATAGGTCAGAGAAGGACTTATTGGGATGTTAATAAGTCTGATGATCGTGGGAGCGCAGGTATGTGCGTGACTCATGTGATGTGACTCTGTTCGCCTCCATTATTTGTGATGTTGTTATCTGAGAACGATTCCTGAGAGATTCGGAATGCGTGATCCTTATGTTCGTGATGTACCGGGATGGATAGCAGAGTATGTGTGCACCGCAGCTAGTCTCGGGGTGCTTGTATTGTATATTTATGACGTGAATAATATACACTTAATTAATGGGAACTTTCATGTTAATATTGTGAATATAATTATGGTAATGTTTTGAGAATACATAACGGGTTAATTGATAGTGAATTATATTACTAATTGAGAATCCGAGTGTATGTAAAGCCCTCTATTTAATTGATAACGTTAGAATGTAATATGGGAATTGAGTAGTAAGGGGTAGAACTTATTACGGTTTGATTAGATATGTATGTTATTTAGATGGGTACGGTACGTTAGGAGTGTACATATAGTCGAGAGGTGAGAATTTCATGTGAGTGCACGTCCTAACATGTATTTTGTATTTAATGTTTTAATGTTATTAAAACACTTGTTGTTTTTAAAAATGATTTCCACTTTTGGGCTCTGACCCATTTGCTTTCAAATCTATTTTTGTAAAAACCATTTTAGGTGCCTAGCCACAAGGACACCATGATTAGGATCCTCATTCAGGTGACGAGCTGTAGCTGTTTGTTGAAGTTACATGACTTTCCTTGTAGACGCTTCATCTATCTTGACTCCATAATCAGTATTTATCAGTTGTAGGGCATGTCGCCCATCTCTTTTAGAGGCATTTCATTTATTTCAGTTATTCAGACTTCGGGCATGTAATTAATTCAGGATTCATACTTATGTTATTATTTCATTTGTGGGATTGTTGTGAGGAGTTTTTCCTCCGGACTTATTACTATTTGTTGGTTATTTCATTACTTCGTTATGGTGAATGGATTATGTTGTTCTTCCATTATTCTTTTATTGTATGTTAATCAGACTTAACTTAAAATTGGCAACTTACTTTTTAAATACTAGGTGGTTAGTAATTATTAAAATGTTTTCGACAGTGATGCTATTAACTGAACCAACTTGAAATTTTGTATTGATTTAATAAAGGAGTAGCTACCCGGTATTTAATTAGTCAGGGTGTCACAGGGGGTATCAGAGCATCAGGTTCTAGTGTCCTTTAGGATCTGTACGGCTTATTATGTTTCCGCTGAGCTTTCTTTGATGTAGAGCCCTATATTTTAGGACTGTTGTATTCTCTTTTATATATGCTACGTTCTTCAGCTATTTTGAGTTTATAACTGCGAACTTATAGACTTCGTTCTTATTTCAGATGCCTCCACGACATGCACAACGGGTTCCCAGGAAAGCAACGCCAGAACCACAGCCCGCACCACTTCAGGGCACGATGAATGCCGCCGAGGTTGCAGCCATTGTGGCCCTGGCGGTAAATGCCGCACTAGCCGTAGTTCAGCAGGCACCAGCTCAGGCGCCAGTAGCCGCGCCGGTTCAGGCACATGCATTCCCGTCTGCTTAAGAACGTGTTCGAGATGCTTTTCAGAAAGCACACCCACCGAAGTTCGCAGGTAGCTCCGATGTAGTGGTTTCGAGTTAGTGGAGGAAGGATATTCAGCGGCACTTGAGGATGTATGAGTGCACTAAGGTTCAAAAGCAGATACTAGCTACCTTTAAGCTAGTGGGATATGCACTGCAGTGGTGGGAGTCTATTACCACCGTGGAGGAGAGGGACACTCTCACTATTCAGGAGTTCTGGGTGCGGTTCGATCGCAAGTACTTTCCGTCAGCTGTTTATACGGAAATGAGGAGGAAGTTGATGAGCCTTCGACAGGAGGGTAAGACTATGGCCGAGTATGAGGCCGAATTCACTAATCTTCTGAACATTGTTCCGGATGAGATACCGATAGAGGAGAAGAAGATACAGAAATTTACTGACGGGTTGACATGGAAGATTCGTCAGCACTTGTTAGGGAACCTCTCGTTAGCCACTTATTCTGATGTGGTTAACGCTGCATTGCTCCATTGCCAGGATCACCGCTTTCACATGGCTGAGGGAAAGCGATCGGGAGAGTCCAGCCATCAGGGCAGGACTGGAGGAAATGGTGCCAGTGGGGCACAATCTGTTCAGGGGCACAGACAGGGCGACCAGGGTTCCCAGCAGGGGGATCACAAGAGGTTCAGGTCAGGAAATTTCAGGCATGGACATGGAGGTTTCCGGCAGGGCCATCAGGGTCCGAACGGCCATCAGAACCAGCAAGGTCAGAATGGTCAACAGCAGTTTCAACAGGGCAGCAGGGCCAGTGGAGGAACGGTAACGGCCACCAGGACCGGGGGCAGCAGGGACAGAGAGGGGGGAACTTCCCGGGGAAGTGTTTCATTTGTGTCAAGACTGGCCATAAACGCCAGGACTGTCTTGATAGGGGCAGGGCCCCGCAGCAGCAGCAGGGTGCTCGACATGAGCCACAGAGGCCACTTTTTCCACCTGCTCTCCCAGCTCCAGCCCAGGTGCCAGCACTACCAGCCATTCCAGCAGTTCCTGTACAGCAGGGGTAGTTACAGTATGGACGTGTCTATAACGTCCACTAGGCAGCAGCTCCACAGGCACCACCCGCGATTGAGGGTATGTTTCCTATCCATGGTACTATGGGTTGGGTTTTGTTTGATACGGGGGCAACACACTGTTTTATAGCTACACATTTTGTGAAAGCCTTAGGGTTGTTAGCCACAGCAGAGAGCACAGTGACGTGTGTAGACTCACCATTGGGGAATGGGTCGCTTATTTTCTTTATATTCCGGGGAGTAGGGGTAGAGATTGGTAGTCTGGTATTACCTGCAGACATGTTGGTATTAGATATGCATATGCACGATGTGATTATCGGTATGGATTGGCTCGCTGATTACAGAGCCATGATTGATTGCTTCGGTGGGAGCATTGTTTTTGCCATTCCGGGGCACGAGATGTTTGTAGTGGCGATGCCTCGCCCAGAGGGAGGTTCGACCGCTCATTTGTACTACATAGAGGAGGATACCTCTAAGGAGGTTGTGATTCCTTTAGATTCGATCCTAGTTGTCAGGGAGTACTCAGATGTGTTTCAGGAGATACCAGGCCTACCCCCTAGTCGAGAGATAGACTTTGTCATAGACTTATTACCAGATACGAGACCTATAGCACGCGCACCGTACCGTATGGCTTTAGCTGAGATGAGGGAGTTACGGGATCAGATTGAGCAGTTATTGGGTCAGGGGTTTATACGGAGGAGTACTTCGCCGTGGGGTGCCCCTGTGTTGTTCGTGAAGAAGAGAGATGGTTCACTGAGATTGTGTGTGGATTACCAAGAGTTGAATAAGGTCACGATACGGAATAAGTATCCGTTGCCTCGAATCGATGACTTATTCGACCAGTTAAGAGGAGCTTCTTTCTTCTCAAAGATTGATTTGAGATCGGGATATCATCAGTTGCGTATCAGGGAAGAGGATGTCTCGAAGACTGCGTTCTTATCGAGATATGGATCTTACGAGTTTCGAGTTATGCTTTTTGGTTTGACCAATGCTCCAGCCGTGTTTATGGACTTGATGAATAGGGTGTTCAGAGATTTCCTAGATCAGTTTGTCATTGTCTTCATTGATGATATTCTGGTTTACTCCCAGACAGAGGAGGAGCACGCCGAGCATTTGAGACAAGTTTTGCAGACACTACGTCAGAACGAGCTGTATGCAAAATATGAGAAATGCGGGTTTTGGCTGAAGGAGGTCTAGTTTTTGGGACACATTATTTCCGACCGGGGGATATCTGTTGATCCGGGGAAAGTATCCACGGTGAGGGAGTGGGGACATCCCACGACACCGACGGAGATCCGTAGTTTCTTGGGATTAGCAGGATACTACAGGAGGTTCATTCGAGGATTTTCGAAGATAGCAGGTCCTTTGACACATCTGACTCGTAAGGGTGTGCCATTCATTTAGAGTGATGCCTATCAGTTAGCATTGCCGAGACCGGGAGTTGAGTATCTAGTCTACACCGATGCGTCCTTGCAGGGACTTGGAGGTGTATTACAGCAGGAGAGTCAGGCCATAGCTTATGCTTCCCGTAAGCTTAAGCCTCATGAGAAGAATTACCCCACTCATGACTTGGAGTTGGCGGCATTTGTATTTGCCCTTCGTATTTGGAGACATGA
The DNA here is from genome assembly GCA_949130495.1 of Sambucus nigra. Classification (NCBI taxonomy): domain Eukaryota; kingdom Viridiplantae; phylum Streptophyta; class Magnoliopsida; order Dipsacales; family Adoxaceae; genus Sambucus; species Sambucus nigra. The sequence goes on from OX422213.1 coordinate 186,193,656, forward strand.
CCACAAGTCCCTACAGTACCTATTCACGAAGAAGGAGTTAAATATGCGGCAACGAAGGTGGCTTGAGTTCGTGAAGGATTATCAGTTCGATATCCAATACCACCCGGGGAAGGCTAACGTGGTAGCAGATGCGTTGAGCCGTAGACCTGTTGATGAGGTGGCAGGGGTGTGGAAGGCCAAGTGGAAAGAATTGGGACACCAGGATGCAGTGGCCCAATCATTCATGTCGATAATGACTGTTACACCGCAGATTGTCACGAGAGTGGTAAAGGCACAAGCAAATGACTCGTTCTGTCAGGAGCTGATAGTTCGATTACTAGCAGAGGGAGATGAATCCTATACCGTTAGCTCAGACGGGGGATTACGCTTCAATGGGAGATTGGTAGTTCCGGAAGGGGAGGAATTGCGGTACGAGGTGATGGCAGAGTCGCACGGCTCACGATTCGCGGTACATCCCGGTGGGGACAAAATGTACCAAGACATGAGACGTCAGTATTAGTGGAGCGGGATGAAGAGAGATATTGCCGTGTTTGTTTCTAAATGCGCCACTTGTCAGTTGGTAAAAGTGGACCATCAGAGACCGGCAGGACTTCTACAGCCATTGGAGGTCCCGATGTGGATGTGGGAGAGCATATCCATGGACTTTATCACGGGGTTGCCTATATCACAGAGAGGTCACGACTCCATTTGGGTAATTGTGGACAGGTTGACCAAAGTCGCCCATTTTCTACCCGTAAGGACAGACTACACTACTTGGCAGTATGCCCAGCTCTTTATTTCTGAGATAGTGAGACTTCACAGTGTGCCCCTAAATATTGTGTCTAACCGAGACAAGATATTTATTTCACGGTTTTGGGAGAGTTTTCAGGAGGCCATGGGCACGGAATTGCGGTTGAGTACGGCGTATCACCCGCAGACCGATGGGCAAACTGAACGTACAAACCAGATGTTAGAGGACATGCTACATATGAGTATCATTGATTTTGGGGGTTGATGGGAGCAGTATCTTCCACTGGTGGAGTTTGCTTACAACAACTCCTACCAATTCACCATTGGCATGGCTCCATTTGAGGCGTTGTACGGTAGACCTTGTCGTTCCCCAGCATGTTGGTTGGAGGTGGGGGACAACAAACTACTTGGGCCGGAAGTGATTCAGGATACTTCGGCGAGGATAGAATTGATTCGGAGTCGCATTCGGGTAGCTCAAAGAGCTATGCTGATGCGAAGAGGTTCTTTAGGGAGTTCCAAGTGGGGGACCAGGTTTTGCTCAGAGTATCTCCTATGAAGGGGATTATGCGTTTCGGGAAGAAAGGGAAGTTGGCACCGAGATATGTGGGACCATTTACTATTATTGAACGGATTGGACCGGTTGCGTATAGGATTGGGTTACCGGAGCATTTGCATCGGATTCATGATGTATTTCATATTTCCTCGCTAAGGAAATATCTTAGAGACGATTTAGCTCATTCTCATATTTCTTTGGAGGACATAGATCTCCAGCCTGATAGCTCCTACGAGGAGGGGCCGATTGCTATTTTGGACCGAAGTGAGCGGAAACTGCGGTCAAAGATAGTTCCGTTAGTGCGTGTTCAGTGGCGACATCATAATGTCGAGGAGTCCACATGGGAGCGTGAGGATGAGATGCGCGAACGGTATCCAGAGTTGTTCTTACCAGGTACTTTCTAGTTCCGAATTTCGGGACGAAATTCAGTTATTAGGGGGGAAGTATGTAATACCACGTATTTTTGTGATATTTATTTATGGGATTAATTGAATTAAATGTGTATTAATTGGAAATTAATCCGGATTAAAATACTAGCAAGATGCGAGTTGGTATTTGATTATAATGTGCATATATGATTATATAAGAATACTGAATTGTGAAATTTGTCGTGAGATTGAAATACGGCAATTTTTAAAATTTTGTTCAGACGCGTGTGACAGTTGCGTCCGGAGTATATTTATTTTAATAATAAAAGTGAATTTTATTTCTATAAACCGTATGGTCATTTTGAGTGCGCCAACGCGTCCGGAAGGGTCGAAATAGTCAGAAAACACTAGCCGGGGGTTTAGTTTGGGTCCCGGGGCATTTTTAGGCCATACCGGCAAAGTATAAGGGTAGTTTGGTAATTTTAGAATTTTGGGATTTTTGATTAACGAATTTTATGAGTTTTAAATCGAAAATTAAAAGACCCACTAACCCATTACCATCCATTAACTGATTAGAGGGCTACGGGGGTTATTAGAATTAACCCCAAAAGTTCCTAAGACAAACCCTAGCCTCCATTGCCACCATTAGAGAAGAGCTTGTAGAGGGAGAGAGAAGAAAGGAGAATTCTGCAGAGAGAGAGAGAGAAACTCATTAATTCGTCATCAAAATCAGAGATTCAAATAAGGCAAGTGTTTTAATTTCGTTATTTTGCAAAGAATGTTTTCTCCATGTGTAGGAATTGATAAAATCTTATTGTTATTGGGAGTTAATGAAAAACCCATTTAAATTGGAAGTAGAAATTTCATTGTTGATGAGGAATCGCATGTAGATTGGTATGTAGATGATTATTCTGATGATATTATAATTTGGATGAAACAAAAACGGATTTAATTAGGCTCTTTGATGTTTTATAAATTCTAGGGTTCATGTTCTTAAAATTGGGGGAAAATATGAAGAGATTTGATAATTGAATGAGGTTAGAATGAATAAACCCCACAAATCATGTTAGTATATGAACTAAATATGTTTAGGAATGATTATAGACTTTAAACTATCATTGGATTAATGTTTGGATGAGATTTGAGGTGTAGAAAGTTGGAAAAATGAAAATAGGAAATCTGGGCTCGAAACTGGCCACTCATTAGAAGACCTGCCCAGGTCGTTCGAACGAGCTCGTTCGAACGAGCTTCTAACGAGTTGACCTTTGAGTTCTAACGAGGGTGAAGTTCATTCGATGACTTCGTTCGAACGAGACCTCGTTAGAAAGCCCCCTTCGTTCGAATGAACTCTCGTTCGAACAGCCTCGTTCGAACGAGACTTCGAACGAGTTGATAGTTTAGGCTTTTTAGCCTGTTTGGATCCCTAGTGTCCCATAACCTTGTTTATATGTAGAGATAACACTTCCTCGTGGATTAATTGATATATTTGGGATATAATGAGGAGCAAAACCTACAAGTGTAGTTGAACCTAAGGGAAAATATGAGGTAGGGCGTGAGTGTCTATTACGATGCGAGAACTATTGACGGCCTAGATTACTATATTAATCGGGAACATATAAATTATGTAGCATTATATGTCGGTACGAGATTTAGAAGTGTACCACCAATATATATTATGGTAATTACTAAGATGTGTGCATACTTAGTATATGTATTGATTTTATGTGTATGACATACCTACCATACTTGCTATCACGGGAGGTTTACGTTCGCTTAGGGCCCTCTAATCCTTGTGTTGCCCGGATTTAGATTGGTACCTCGATGAACATAGGTCAGAGAAGGACTTATTGGGATGTTAATAAGTCTGCTGATCGTGGGAGCGCAGGTATGTGCGTGACCCATGTGATGTGACTGTGTTCGCCTCCATTATTTGTGATGTTGTTATCTGAGACCGATTCCTGAGAGATTCGGAATGCGTGATCCTTATGTACGTGATGTACCGGGATGGATAGCAGAGTATGTGTGCACCACAGCTAGTCTCGGGGTGCTTGTATTGTATATTTATGACGTGAATAATATACATTTAATTAATGGTAACTTTCATGTTAATATTGTGAATATAATTATGGTAATGTTTTGAGAATACATAACGGGTTATTTGATAGTGAATTATATTACTAATTCAGAATCCGAGTGTATGTAAAGCCCTCTATTTAATTGATAACGTTAGAATGTAATATGGGAATCGAGTAGTAAGGGGTAGAACTTATTACGGTTTGGTTAGATATGTATGTTATTTAGATGGGTACGGTACGTTAGGAGTGTACATATAGTCGAGAGGTGAGAATTTCATGTGAGTTCACGTCCTAACATGTATTTTGCATTTAATGTTTTAATGTTATTAAAACACTTGCTGTTTTTAAAAATGATTTCCACTTTCGGGCTCTGACCCATTCCCTTTCAAATCTATTTTTGTAAAAACCATTTTAGGTGCCCAGCCACAAGGACACCATGCTTAGGATCCTCATTCAGGTGATGAGCTGTAGCTGTTTGTGGAAGTTACAGGACTTTGCTTGTAGACGCTTCATCTATCTTGACTCCATAATCAGTATTTATCAGTTGTAGGGCATGTCGCCCATCTCTTTTAGAGGCATTTTATTTATTTCAGTTATTCAGACTTCGGACATGTAATTAATTCAGGATTCAGACTTATGTTATTATTTCATTTGTGGGATTGTTGTGAGGAGTTTTTCCTCCGGACTTATTACTATTTGTTGGTTATTTCATTACTTCGTTATGGTGAATGGATTATGTTGTTCTTCCATTATTCTTTTATTGTATGTTAATCAGACTTAACTTAAAATTGGCAACTTACTTTTTAAATACTAGGTGGTTAGTAATTATTAAAATGTTTTCGACAGTGATGCTATTTACTGAACCAACTTGACATTTTGTATTGATTTAATAAAGGAGTAGCTACCCGGTATTTAATTAGTCGGGGTGTCACATACACGTCTTTGAATTCTCTTTACATGTAGTGGGATTAACACATTGAACATCGATGGGAAAAGCCATAACGCATCATGGAGTTGTATTAAGGTAAATTTATCATATAGTTTCTGTTATATAACATGTATAGATAACATACAGTTTTCTATTGAAGATATATAAGTCCTTGCACTAACTTTCAAATATCCCATCATTGGGGAAGTTATCACATGGTAGACCCCCTCTAAAAGTGATCCAAAAAATCTTTCTCTCTTTCTCCCTAAAGGGTTCTTAGTCTATAGGTGTTCTTAATGGGAAACACATTCTTATAGGACTAAATTATGAAGAGGATTTCATTCATAGTTTATGGTTGAGAGACCAATGGTTCATTGATAAATAACCAATGAAAACAATTAATTAGTCCCCAAACATCAAAGTCGATGAAGAGATTCCTATTGTTCCAGTTTGAACAAGATTTATAAATCTTTCTATCCACTTATTCGTAACATCATCTATTTATTCAATCGCTAATATCTGTATCTATTAAAGACCAAAGAACCATATCTAAAGACCTGGGGGTCATTGTACCCTTTAAGCCATAGAGTATTATCTAAACCCATTAGGCATGACACATTATTAAGCTTACAACAACAATTGAGCAAATATTCATCGTAGAAGAATCTAAGATCGTGGATGTTACAAGTCAAGCCTCTAAAAAACCTCAAAGTCCATGACAACAATCAAGTATAGCAGTAAACTAAGTGCATAAGATAACAAAAGCTGAAACTATAAGCAATTAAGCTATAATTCAATTAATATTACGAAGTAGCATCCTTTTCAATATCTCCATCTTCGTCCAGGCTTGTCTCAGTCTCGGCGTCCTTTAAAGAAGTAGGTACTGTGTCCTCTTCCATTTGTTTCCAATCCAGTTTTGCATCCTCTTTCATAGGGAGTTTCGGATGGTACCTTAATAAGCGCACTCCATTTGAATATGACAAACAAATTGAATATCTGGATCAACTATTTACTCTCTCTGCACTTTTTTGTATTCCTTGACAAATAAATTGGTTACTCCTGTTTGTGTGACATAAGCTATTAGATCAGGGTTATCTCTTGTTCAACTTCGGGTGCGGTGTACCTCTGGGAAATGTCACTAAGCCTTTAATCCCTTTTAGTCATTTGTACTGGGGAGATAAGATATCGAGGTGTCCAAATTACGGGTTATTATGTCTAACGACCTATAGAGGTGGATCTCTTACTATTTTCCAAAGAGTTAATTAAGAACATGTTTGAAGTAGAGGGTGAAAAGGGCCTATTACTAGTTCCTAAATCTATGAGAGAAAATAGACGTGCCTTAGAGAACAAACCTCCCCACTCGATGACTAAATTAGTACCGCAAGGGTGATATGATCGGTTTGTTGGAGGGCCTCATCGTATTTCTCTTCACATTCTACTGGATGATCTATTTTCTCTATAACAGGAGTAAGGATCCCTGGCTCTTTTGAGAGAATGAACTCCATGACTATGAAAGTTCGAGATGCAATAGTTAGTTTATAAGAAGTGTATGACCATGACGAATAATGTCATGTCATCGATGGTGGTCATATTTTCAACGATGATTTTTATGACAGGTGATGACATGTATAGGGGGTTGCTGTTTAAAAGTGTGAGTGCGTACTCATCCTCGGTTTGGGATGATTGGGGACTATTAAGGTGGATAGGTCAATGTTTGGGGTGGGAGTGTTTAATGAGGCTTCGAGCGCCAACGATGTCTTGAAAATCTACATATATGCTTGCATATATGCTGCATATATGCAGATATATGCATATATGCAGATATATGCATATATGCAATCATATATGCATAGGAATCAAGAATTGGTGGACTTGCTTATATGCTACATATATGCAGATATATGCATATATGCTGTATTTATGCAATCATATATGCATATATATGAATAGGAATCAAGAATTGGTGGACTCGCTTTCCCATTGGTGAAGAGAAATGAGAAGGAGATGGCGCCTGCTCATTCGCTTCCATCCGGTTCAGGGAGAAAATAACTCATTGTCAACGGAATGGATGGGTAGTTCGGGTCTGGGGAGGCGTAATCGAGAGATCGATATGCTGTAACAGCATATATATATGATGTTACTGTTATATATATATATATATATATATATATATATATATATATATATATATATATATATATATACTAGGGTATGCCCGTGCCTGAAGGCACGACACAAATTTTCGAAAGGGGACGTCGTTGATAGGATTAAAGAATTTTAAACAAAAAAGTAAAGAAAGAAAGTTAGGGATACCATAATTAATTATATCTATTAACAATGTGTAAAGTACCACCCATGAAAGCCACTATTTAATTAAAAAAAAATGCATATATAACAAACACCATCCATGTAACCTATAAAAAAAAATGTGAATTCTAAGCAATGTATAAAAACAACCACATAAGCCGAAAAATCAAAATAAACACCAAATCATTAACTACATTATAAAATGCATTCTAAACAATAATTTGGCGGAATAGTCAAATGGCTGAACACTATTCTAAACAAATCACCAACTATATTATAAAAGATTTCAAAGTTACGTAGATGCATCAGTCATTTTTCTTTGCCACAAAGTGAGTAATTAATAAAATGTATCAATCATTATATATTACACTAATAAAATATATCAGTCATTATACATTACAATGTTACGCGTATATTTCCCATACGTGATACTATCTAACCTTATTCCAATACACGATTTACATAATTGAAAAAAAAAACATGACCATGGCCATTCTCGCGTGCTATTTTTTTTTACACCCAAAACACGATTTCCTCTTAAAAAGAGGACTAAAAACACAATGACTTCGTCTTAAAAAGAGAACTAAAAACACAATGATGTATATCGAAGATGGATATCATAATTTCTTGAATTCATAAAGTGACTTGTAAATTGTAATTGAAGCCTCTATACTCTTGAGACCTCGTTGATAAGATATAAATCCCCAATCTGAAACTGTAAGCAACTGAATGAAGAAGTAGTCTTTTCTAACTTCCATCATCAGCAAATTAACACCTCCTGGATGAAATTTCATGTATGGAGCTATATTATAAACATGGCCTTTAAGAAAAGTCTACATGGAGCAATTTGTTTTATGTTGCTTTACTACATTCAAAGATATAAGCCTTTTATTTGACTGTCCCTTTAATCCTCCCAAGTCAGGATGAGGTTGAGTAAGGTTAAGCCAGTCCACTTGGTTATACCCCTTCTCGAATGGAACCTTTGATCGAGGTGTAGGTTTCTTCACAAGGGCCTTCTGTGCTTGTGAATCCTATACTGAAGCTTGATTGGTTGGGGCACTGGATTGGTTTGATGCATAAATGACATTAAAGGTCAAAGAACCAACTGTCTCTTGCTTCTGTGCGGTAGCATCCCTAGACAATTTTCCTTTCCACACAACACTGTTCTGATCACTACCCGCGACTTTAGCCAATTCATCTTCTATATTGATACTTCTAACATCTGGAACAACTTCACGTGCCTCAACACCATCTTCGCCAAAGGCGACGGGGCGTCCCACCTTGTTTGAACATTTTTCACTTTGGAAATTTTAGTTGTCAAAGGCCTCGATCATTTTTCACTTCCTGTGCCTCAACTTCCTATGTGGAGCATTTTCAAGCGAGAAAAAACCTGCACGTTTTCACTTCAAAAGTCACTATAATACAATACCAACCTATAAATTGTGTTTCCAGATACTAAAACAACTACAACACAGTAAGTACCTGTGTGGAGAATTTTGGGATTCATCTTATAAAACCATTATTACCTCCTTGATTCGGAGTGGATATGGCCTGTGCACTTCCTATAATGATTTACCCAAATGATCAATCATAGTTCTAATTATGATCCCTTAGATATTAAAAGTACCAAAAAGTAATAAAGATGAGATCGGATATGAGATCGGATATGAGATCCCAAGTAATTAAACATGACTAATCATATATGAGATCGGATATGAAGTTGTAAATAAATTTATTTTCCAGAACTCTAAATTTTTAGCATATTATATTAGATTTATACTTACTACGGAGATTTAGACGATTATAAAGTAGAGGAAAAGAGTGAACAAAATCAGAGGAAAGGGTGTCACTGTGACCTCTCTAAGCCATCAAACATAAACATCGAATACTCACAACTTTAATTAGACAAATAAAATAATCAACCATAACTTAAAATAAACTAAACACCCATAACCTTAATTTATGTGCTTACCATTTCAAGGACTTCGTTTCTCGAGTAGGCCTTGTCGGAAATGAAAACCAAATCGTCAACAATAGGGACAGAGACTTTCTCGTATTTGCAAGCTAACATAAAGAGTGTAAAACATAACTCAAATTAACAAATGTATATAAGAAAATATAACTACATCCAAAGTCGGTCAGTTATATGGAAACTCAAGAACTAATGGAATATGGGTGAGATTGAGAAATTTGTCAAAATAATTAGAATCTTATGTCAAAATAAAGAATACTGAAAGTACTTCTCTTCGAATAAATAAATATTGTCACCAAAATTACTTCTATCGGAATAAGTAAATATTTTCATTGAAAGCACCACTGTCTTTCTATCCGTTTGAAAAACATATACTTCGGTTTGAAAAAAAAAAGATTACCTAGACCTTTAAGAAAAGATTACCTAGTGCCACTAAGAAAACTAAACAAAGAACCCCAAATTATCATATATAACAACCACCAACGCAATTGGCAGATATGTATGTAGAGTTCAAGCAATTAGATAGGTGTTTAAGGAACAAAAGTTGCAAAACCAACGCAATTGGTAGAAATGTATGAAGAGTTCAAGCAATTAGATAGGTGTTTAAGGAACAAAAGTTGCAAAATAAAACACACCCCATTAGTGTATAACATAAAAGGAAAAAAAGATAAAATTTCTATAGAATGCAATATCTAAACAAACATCTTTAATTTGTTGGTGAGCAGTTACAAAGATGGCACAATGACAAAAAAAAGGAAAAAATTCAAATAAATGCTTTTAATTTCAAATAAATGTTTTAATTTCAAACAAATGGAAGTCATCTCTAGCTCTACTATAAGTCAAACAAATGCTTACCATAAAATGCCAACTAAAGTGCAATGATGAATGCCTGAAGTTGTATGCCTCCCTACTAAAATTCAACTACAACTTCAACAAACCCCAACTAAAAGTCACCACGATAATAAAAAATTCAAATATTCAGTAATTACAAAACTAACAATGTTGGGATAGCTTATATTTAACACCTCAAAATGTGTTTTATACCTTCATTTCATGCTCCAATCTCTATTACCTACAATCTGCAAAATAATACACACGGTTAATAAATCACAAAGTTCCTAAATCTGAAAACTCAATAAATTAAACCTTAAGCTCACAATGTATCACATACCTTAAGTTCCAATACCCATAAATCGAAACATGGTGAGCATTGTAATTTACAACGCAACTTTTCATATCAAAGACGTGTAATAACATTTATGGAACAATCATAAAATTTGACCTCATCAGCAGAATCTTCCTCAGCGTCATAGAAACGACTTCGAGCTCTTTCTTAGATTCCTCTTTGATCATCGTGAGCTTTGAAACCCTTATAAATCTTTGGGAGAGAGGAGAGAGTGAACTTAAACTAATAATCCCTTATAAATCATAGTATATATTCAGATCTAGATAAGAAATTTAAGATGTGTATGTGTGTAAGAGGGTGAGAGATATTACACGTGCAATTGTGAGAAAGAGTATAAATTGTGAGATTTTTCATTTAACATAACATTTACCTATATTGTGTGTTCCTAAAGTACGCTTTGTTCAACCAAGAACCAAAAGTGGGGAAAAAGATTTTGATACTCATACATACTAAGTCACGTAAAAATATGTTACATGACAAAAATCCTAAAATAATACAACACCGACCCAGTGGTCAAAACTTTGTAATGTGTTAATTAAGAAAATCATATAATAAGAAATAAGTAAAAGAGTGGTTCACCATTGCAACACAACATGTAAACCTTGAGCCAAACTTGCAAGTTGACAAAACTCAACCTTAATATGGGTTCAAATGATCTAAGATCTATGATCTAAATTCTTATTACGAATCAACTAAGGAGGAGATTTACATATGCATGACAACTGTACACAACTAATGATCATAAGCAAAAGTGGCATTATAAGGCATCAAAAAGAGAGTTCCAGTTTTAAATAGACAAACATAGAACTGTTCCATTTGGAGATGAGCATATGTTGAATCAAGTCGAGTACTTGAATGTATCTGGGCTCTCCTCGTCTCTTTCCAAGTACTCCTGGGTGATCAGATCTTCAATGCGCTTCGTAATTACTTTCAAATTAGGCTTGAACATATGGCTTAACTTCTCAACGCACTCCAAAATCAACTGATACTGACCCACGACTCTCTGACTCTTAATGATGCGCAAAATTGTGTGAGTAAACTTGAAATTAAACTCAAAATCATCCATCGCACTCCAAAACTTTGAACTCTTACCCGTTATCCCCATACGTCAAAGGAACTGGCTCATTGGTCAATTATTGAACCCATGTAGAAACTCACCTCTGGTCACTGTTCTCTTCTCCCAGATCACCCCACAGAGCATATCTATAAGTTATTGTCTCCCATGGATGCTTACTAATTTTCTGCAGTGGCAGATACTGTATGAGTAGAACTTCTATCTCCGGATCAACGTGTTTTCTTAGATCATGGGAACTACTTTTTTAAGATCTGATTTTATGGTTAATTCTTGGTATGGTGTATACTATGGCGTAAACCCTTAAACGTCCTCCCCATCACTGTTGTCCAGCCCTCCGTCGACCCTAGTCCCCTCGCCTATGTCTCCTGACTCCTCCTGGGATCCTCGCCGCTGGTCAAACCAACCCCCACCGAGGCCTTCCTGCCTCGTCGATGGCTCGCGACATTGTGATACTTCATGCAGTAGGTCCCGGGGTCCTTCACTGCTGTCCACCCCCTTTATCTGTCTTATTACTTATTGCAACTGTAAGATGGCTTTAACTGTGAACAGAAGAGACAAATAACAAAAGAATCTATTGAATAAAACCACATAAAAATCAAAGAGTAATTTCATAGAAATCAGTACTTACTCTTATAAGTTTTGTCTCTATGTAAGAAATTTTGAAATTTCCATCGCCCAACAGCCTTCGAATGCCTTGTATTGGCAGCTTGAGTTTCCAATGAGGTTTCTAGAGGCCATTTATCATGCTAACCACTGACTTCAAATTAGATTCAATCGATATGTTATTAAACCCCAAATTGATACAAAAAGAAAGACCTTAAAATATAGGAGGAGCTTAAGCTTGTTATGCATCGTCCATGCTAGAATCAATTGAAAATCCCCATATGAAATGATCATTATTGTCTCTAATAACCACCACTAATAGAATTATAGTCTCTATTAACCACCCATATGAAATGATCATTTTAGTTTATAATTGTTTACTGTTCATCATTTATCTTACTGCTCCAAACTACCATGGCTAATTGTTTGTGCGTGTACCGTTCGAACAATCGTATCCGTGTATTTTCATAAAAGGAAAACATGTCTTATGGTCATGAAAGAAATGAAAAACATGTGATTTTGGAGCAGCATGACGAAAATTCAGTGGTGGGTGGAGTGGAGTCGGTTGGTGGTTAAGGCAGTGCGGAGTGGGGGTGGTTGGTGGTTAGGGTAGTGCGGAGTGGAGACAATTTTTTGTTGGGGAAAATGTGCGAAGGGGTAGGGGTTGGGAACCTTTGAGGTGGATGTGGAGGGGGAGTTTTGTAGTAGATGAGGGGGCTATGGAGGGGGGCAGGGCGGGGGAGGGGGAGTGATTTACCAGGGGCGGGGGAGGGGGCTGCGTAGGGGGGCGGGGGAGGGGGAAGGGGAGAAGATGAGGGAGAAGGAGATGTTTTGTGTGTGTATATATATAACAGCATATATATATATATATAACTGTCAATGCTTCAATCGTTAATCAGCTTAATTTTTAGACTCAACAACTCACATGTCTTTAATGATACAATATCCAAGAGTTTTTTTTTTTGTAAGGAATAGACAAATGTTCAATTTTTCTATCATAGAGAATGAGGTAGTTAGCATATGGCCATGTGAATTTGGAATTTTGAAATATAGTTTTTGAGTACAATGATTTTCAGCTAGATGGATGAGGTGCACTTGATAGTTTTGTTGTTGGAGTATTTTATATTTTTTGAATTGGGTGGATAGTCCTGTAAAGAGAGAAAATTCTGCCCAAAATTATTATAGTTTTTACAATTATTTGTGTTGTATAAAAAATATTTTAGACTTTTACTCTTTTATTATTTTTTCAATAATAATGTTTTATGTTAACTAGTGCCCAATGCAAGGAAATGGTACTCTTTATTGCGGATATTTGGTGTTGAAGTTCATGAAGTACTTCATGGAGGATCCTTCCATACCTTTTGAAACAAAGGTATGTTACCAATGTTCTCTTTTTGTCCTATTATATAAAATATTGTTTAGTTATTAACTATTATATACCGTAATAATAAATTCAATTCTATCTTCAATTTTTTAGATGAGAAGATTGTCCGATAGAGTGACATGCACGTTGAATGAACTAAATGAAGTTCAAATGGAGTTCATTACGGATTATATATCTTAGGTATTTCTGATTAATTGTATTTTGTTATGTTGTAATGACAATGTGTTGAGATGATTGTGTTTTGATGAAAACTATGTTGGTTATATTTGATTGCATGGTTACTCATTCTGGGTTGGATAACGTCGAGAACAAATTGGATCGAATATTACGTTCGACAACGTCCTAGCTTGAGTATTATTTTGGATTGTGGTTCTTATGATGTAATTCGCAATGCTAGTTTTTGGATATTGTGGTGTATCATCATTATTTTTAGGATATTATCACATAAATAACTAGACGTTAGCTAGTTTTTGGATATGATGTAACTTCACATCAATTTGATTCTAAATATCTTGATGTATATCAAGTTAGTGATATTTATGACCTTGGTTATTATCTATTTACAATGGTTTATTTGACTTCAAATAATAGTTGTTTTTTTATGGATTAATGATTTTTTTTTTAAATTTTTTATATTAACATTTATGTCAGTTTTGAAAAAACTCTCATAAAATTATTAAAACTGACATAAATGTGATTTTATTTATGTCACTTTTTTATGAAAAAGTGATTAAAAACATGTTGAATGTCGTAGTTTTTATGTGTGTTCTTAAAAATTGAGATAAATGTGATCTTATTTATGTCAGTTTTACGAACATTTATGTCAGGACTTTATATGTCAGTTTTGAAAATTTCTAAAACTGACATAGGTCATTTATGTCAGTTTTTGACTGACTTAAATAACCATTTTTCTTGTAGTGAAATCCACCCCTTAACATCCCTCTCAGCAATTCAGAGATCATTCTCTCAAATTCGGAGTTGTTCCCCTCTTGAAAATCACATTCCCACATTCCTTCCATCCTTTTCATACTCCTTTTAGTTAATTCTCACCCATATCCTCATACCACCATCACCTTATTGTAAGATCAGTACATCTATAGTGAAGATGCACTTCAAGTCTTCATAAGGAGGTCAGATTCTCTGCCTTCATCTTTAAATTATAGTATTTTAGCATTAGTCACTTTATTTTCACTTAGTGCTTTATTTCATTACATCACATCCCTTAACCTCAAACCTTTATTATTAGTCTTTGCACATACTTTATTTTTCAAAAAAAAATTCAAAAACAAGAAATAGAGGGTTTACTTGTAAATTCCATACAGGGAATTTTCATCACATTTTCTCACACCAAAACACCTTTTCTACACAAACATATAAGAAAAGTCCCCGGTGGGACTAATGAGTTAAACCCTACCTCATATTATTTTCGAACTATGTGGACTTTGATGCTCCCTCGGGATATGTAAGCATCTTGGGTACATCCCGAGACTCGAGTCCTCCCACATACATTTGTTACCTTGTTCTTATTATATACTCTTAATATATTTAATGTGTTTGCTTTCTTGTTTATGGTTCGATGTACGTATTCTTTCTTCTATAAAGACTTGTGAATTGGTAAACACTTACATTATGCTTTTAATTACTATTTTGGGAACACTCCTAAGGATTACCTCACTTGTGAACCACCTTTGTCCATGACACAAGTTAAGTGATTTCATTCTTCATTTATATTATGCACATAAGAACACACTTCAAGGAGTTTAATAGGAGAAGATGAACACATGCCCATGAGATACCTAAAGGGTGGAATGTGTTCCTAACATTTTTCCATTTCATAACTTAGTCCATGGACCCTTGAACTACATGGTTATGCAAGCATTAGTATTATCCTTGATGTCGTTCTCTCGAGGCAATAACATTTCTTTTGCCTGTTTTATGCAAAACAGGTTGACGACTCTATCTCAACATATCACCCCACATCGATAACGACCAAATGCCCCGAGAAAGGACACCATCCCATGCGCATGTCGAAAGGGAAGGAAATGGGAGGAGAGACCCCCAACCCCCCTCAAGATGGCTAAAGTGGAGACTTTGTTGGGGACATTTTAAGAGGACTAGACTCTATTTTTGCATGGGTGTTATTCTTTTCTTCATGCGTGCATATGCACCTACCTATAAGTTTCCCTTTCTCTTCTATTTACCTTTTTGTGTATCTTTGTAAGAACCAAGAATTTTTTCGACCATAAATACCTAAGGTTATTATTTAAACCCTTATAATGTGTTCAAAATCAAAAGTCTCCTAAGAAGAAAGAAACTACACTTAGAAACCTACACTTTTACTGAATTAACTTAAACTCCATGAAGTTTTAGTAAATTACAAAGTATCCCCTAAAATTTTCAAAGTAAGATAACTTGATCTATATTTGACCTCTAATCCCTAACTTTATATCAAATTAATCCTTTAGACCCTAATTAACATAAAATCATCATTTCAGCCCTTGGAACTCTTTAAAATTACAAAATCACCCATATACTTTACAAAAAGTATACATTTAAGGCTATAAAAGTAATTATAAAACCAACCAAGGACCAAACCTACAAGTTCCACTAATTTTGATTAAACCCCTGTCCACCCCACCACATTACCATTAGAGGTTAAAAGGCACATGTATACACCATGTAAACATGTGAGCCACACTTACCAACATTTAAAATTCTACATAAACCATCTCAAATCCACCACCTTAGAATACCAATCAAATCCCGTGAGGATGTAGTGTAAATACCCCACCTTTCAATAGTAAAGTCACAACTTACAGTTCAGTTCAAAACTCAAAAAATCCACACAAACCAGGTACATTATGATTTTATGAGTAATTTCAGTTCTTTTAATTGCATTTTCTTTCTGTGTAGATAATATTATTAGAAAAATCATAATATGTAAGCTTTTACATGTAGAATAGCTTAGGATAGAAGAAACGCGAAGAAACACCATTGAAACTTGAGCTTCAATGGTGAATATTTATATAAAGCTCTAAATTTTGGGTTGAAGCTACATATAACTTCATTATAACCTAAAGATCTCGAGTGTAATGGTCAAAATCCATGAATGTGTTTATTAAGCTCAAATAGATCGAAGGTGTATTTTGAACTCGAAAATAGAAAATTTGAAATTCTCCATATATAATTCATCTTAATCTTTGAAACCAAAACCAAACTACTCCTATATATAGCAAAAAACCAACGCAAGTCCACAAGATACCTTGCCATGATATAGAAATCCATGAATGTTTGGTCAAGATTTTGACAAAACACATAATTTTGGAACTTGAGATACACTGCATCTCAATCCACAAAACAGATATATTTGGATTCATCATGAAAAATTAGGCTAAGTTGGTAAAGAAATCATCTCAAATGATATAATAATGAAGGAGGAAATCGAGGTCAAAAATATGAAACCCTATAAGTCAAAGTCGAGAGGTTGAAGATGAAGACTCTCAAGAAGAACTTTGACCACGCGAGTAAGGGCATGTGGCCAATCAAAAATCTCTAAAAAAAATTCGATATTTTTATTTTATTTTTCTGGTCAAAATGGTATAATATAAGGCCATGTTTGGATATACCTAACCTAAGTTATGGAAAAATGAGGTTTTTACTTAGGAATACTTTTCTAAAACTATAATTTAATCCCTTTCAACTTTTTCAACTTACAAATTTGATCCCTAAATTTTGTCTATGAATACTTCAAAATATTTTAAGACAAAAAGTGTCTTACACAAACGTTCAACAATAGATAAAAGGATTTTCGTGCATTGCTCTTCCTCTTTTAAAACTAACTAGGAATGAAGTTCCATTTGTATGGACTCAAGAATGTAAGCAATCATTCCAAGTATTGAAGGACAAACTAACTACTACTCCTATCCTCACCATTCCTTCCAGTGATGTAAGTTACGATATGTATAACGATTATTTATTACAATGACTAGAATGTGTGTTAATGCAGGATGAAAAGGTTATAGAATATGGGTCACGACAACTCAAAACTCATGAACTTAACTATCTTGTCCATGATTTTGAACTAGCTGCTGTAGTTTTTTGCTTTGAAAATTTGGTGTTTTACCTTCATGGTGAGAATTTCAAAGTCTTTTCGGATCATAAAAGTTTAAAATATATCTTTACCCAAAGGGACTTAAATTTAAGACAATGGCGCTGGATAATTTTTTTGAAGATTACCAATTTAAACTAAATTACGATCCAAGTAAAGGCAATGTAGTAGCCGACGCTTTAAGTTGAAATTCAATAGGATGACTCCACACCTTAATTTACTACGATACTGATGCTACCATAGATAAATATTATCTATGATCGCTTACTCCTAGTGAGAAACTCTATAATATTATCACTTATCCTAAGTTGAGAGAGAAAATCTTAGTTCAACAAGCCCAAGATTCTTTCGTATAACACTTTACGAATAAGAATCTTGATTTTTCATACGATAAAAAAACATGATTACGATTTAGAATTAGATTTTATATACATGATGATGCATATCTTCAAGAGGAAGTCCTACAAGAAGCCCATCGTTCGAAATTTATGATACACCTCGAAAGTAAAAAATGAACCATGCTTTGAAGAAGCAGTATTGGGGACTATATATGAGAAATGATATCGAGAATTTTGTAAGGAAATGTCTTACTTATCAATAAGTAAAGATAGGACACCAACACCCGGTGGACTTCTTCAACCCTTACCTATTCCCAAATGGAAATGGGATCATATTACCATAAATTTTGTCAGTGGACTACCCCGTACGTCCAAAGAATATAATTCAATTTGGGTAATAATAGATCGACTTACCAAATCTGCCTATTTTCTACCTTTAAAGACCACCAATTCGTCCCTATAGCTTAGCAAACTCTATATTTGAGAAATTATTAGATCACATGGAATTCCTTTATCCATTGTATTAGATATAAATTCTCATTTTGTAGGAAACTTTTGGCAAGCATTGTAAACTGCAATGGGTAATAAACTTAGTTTAAGTACCACATTCCACCCACAAACAAATGTATATTTACCTCTTATCGAATTTTCAATTAACCAACAGTTATCAAGCCGGTATTAAAGCTACTCCGTTTGAAGCTTTATATGGAAGACCCTGTAAATCACCTGTATGTTGGATAGAATCTAGAGATGGTAAACAATTTGGTCCTGAAATAATCCAAGAAATCACTAAAAGAATATAACAGGTTCGAGAGAAATTGAAGACATCCCAAGACCGATAAAAACGTTATACAGACCAACGTCGAAAACCCTTAGACTTTCAAGTGAATGATAAAGTATTTATGAAAGTATCTCCCAAAAAAGGAATTTTACGCTTTACAAAGAAAGGAAAACTAGCCCCCTGATAAATTGGACCTTTCATATTTTCTAAAAGAATCAGCTTTATAGCCTATAAATTAGAATTACCTCTGAATCATACAATATCCATAATGTATTTCATGTGCCACAGCCACACTATTATATTTCAGATCCATCCCATATCATTACATGGCAAAACATTTACGTTGAACCCAATTATGAATTTGAGGTACGTCCTATTCAAAATTTTGATCATCAAGTGAAGTATTTCGGAAATAAGGAAACTCCCCCAATAAAAGTACTCTAGGAGCATTAGAATCAGCAAGAAGATACATTAGAACAAAACAAGTAATGAAGTATCAATACCTCGACTTATTTTAAGGTAAAATTCGAGTATGAATTTTTTTTAGGTAGGTAGACTATAAAAACAGGGAATTTTTTTTACCCTAAATACCAACAGTTATTGCTTAAACCCTTCTAATGTGTTCAAAATCAAAAGTCTTCTAAGAAGAAAGAACTATAATTAAAAACCTACACTTTTGTTAGATTAACTTAGACCCCTTAAAGTTCCACTAAATTACAAAATAGCCCCTAAAAATTTCAAAGTAAGATGACTGATGTATAATTTACCTGCAAACCCCAACATTATATCAAATTAATCCTTTCAACCCTAATTAATATAAAATCATAATTTCAGCCTTTGGAACTTTCTAAAATTACAAAAGCACCCCTATACTTTATAAAAATTATACTTTTAAGGCTATAAATGTAATTATAAAACCAACAAAGGAACAAACCTGCAAGTTTCACCAATTTCAGTTAAACCCCTATCTACCTAGTTCACCGCATCAACACTAAAGGTTAAAATCCACATGTATACACACGTACACATGTGAGCCACACTTACCAACATAGAAAACTCTACATAAACCAGCTCAAATCCACCTCCCCAGTGCACCAATCGAATCCCATGAGGATGTAGTATAAATACCCCACCATTTCAATAGTAAAGACACATCTCACAGTTCAGTTCAAAAATAAAAAAATCCACTCAAACCAGGTAAATTATGATTTTATGATTAACTTTCAGTTCTTTCAATTCCATTTTCTTTTTATGTAGTTAATATAGTTAGAACAATCATAATATGCAAGCCTTTTCGTTTAGAATAGCTTAGGATTGAAGAAACATGAAGAAACACCATTAAAGCTTGAACTTCAATGGTCATTATTGATATAAACCTCTAAAATTTGGTTTGAAGCTACATATAACTTCATTATAACCTAATGATCTCGAGTGTAATGGTCAAAAGTCGTGAATATGTCCATGAAGTTTAAATCGATCAAAGATGAATTTTGAACTCGAAACTGGAAAATTTAAAATTCTCCATGTATAATCCATCTTAATCTTTGAAAACAAAACCAACCTACTCCTATGTATAGTGTAAACCAACCCAAACCCATAATAAACCTTGCCATGATCTATAAATCAACGAATGTTAGGTCAAAATTTTGGGAAAACACATAGTTCTGGAACTTTAGTTGCACTGATTTGGATTCCTAATGAAAAATTAGGCTAAGTTTGTTAGAAATCATCTCAAATGGTATAACAATGAAGGATAAAATCGAGGTAAAAAATTTGAAACCATAGAAGTTAAAGTCGAATGGTTGAAGATGAAGACATTCAATAGGAACGTTGACCACGCGCGTGAGGGCGCATGGCCAATAAAAAATCTCTAAAAAAAACTCCAATATTTTTATTTTATTTTATGGTTAAAATGGTATACGATAAGACCATGTTTGGATATACCTAGCCTAAGTTTTGGAAAAATAAGGTTTCCACTATAGAATACATTTCCAAAATTATAATTTTACCCTTTCCAACTTTTTCAACTTATGAATTTGATCCCCAAATTTTGTTTATGAATACTTCAAAATATTTTGAGACAAAAAGTCTTATATACCAAAGTTCAATAATGATATTAAGTTCTGTATTTTAAAGTCCCATGATATGTACAAATAAACCCTTGGAACTTTAAAAGATATAGTTTTAGTACAAAACCGACTGGCCAAATCCCAAATACATACATACCTAAACATTGTGTATAGAAAATCAAGTACCATATCTTCCCAATATCCCCTTGTGATATAAAGATTATCGAATACCGAGAAATTAGGTTTTCCCTACCTTTTTAATAGTAAACTCTACGTATTTGGCATACTTCTATTGATATCACTATGTGATAGCTCCTATTTACTCTTAGTGTGTGCATGTTATTATACTGTCATACTACATATTTTATTACATACCATCGGTATTTGAATTTATCACCAATATTTGAATATAATTAAGAATCAATTTCAACCTTTCTCGCCTAATAACTGGTATCATGTTTCATATTGATTAAGTAACCCATGCACTTTTGTGCCATTATATTATAAGCATCAATATTAATTAGGAAGTAGACTGACATGTTTTTGCACAGAACTTTCTACTTGGATTACTAGTTAATGATGATTGAGAGCCTTGATTATTGCTACATACGTATGAGTGCCACTTTAGTTGTGCTCACAATCGGTTACTTTCCCCCAAAATTTTTGGGTTGATTATTTATTGTTATGGTTTTACTGATGGCTTAATTACTTCTATACCCCTTAATGAACTGGTAAGTATGGGATTATTAGTTCAAGAATACTTGACTTTCTTCACATGATCCTTAATAAACTGGTAATAGACTATATTTTCTTAAATGGACTAGTAAGTATGGGATTATTAGTTCCATAATTTTAAAGTTCTCTTAAAACTGATAAGTATGGGATTTTCAACTTATTTATTTTTAGCATTTCTAAACACTGATTCTATACATACTCCAACTTTAACCTATACATATATACTTGTTATAAAACTAGTAGAACCTTCTGAGCTTATATGTTCTAATTCCATTTTTTTCTCCAGATGTGCCCGAAGAAAGAGGATAATATATCTTCCCTATTACAGACAGAAACCAGTCACCTTTTTGCATATGTTACTGCGTGGGCTGAGAATAAGCCAGATGAGAGCAAGGAGTGGCACTTTTTGATTTTCTACATTATTGTTTGTACTAAAAAAATGTAACTAACCCCTACAGTAGTACAACCCCATGTTGACCTACTTAATAATGAATAAAGTTATGTTATTCCTCCTTAACTTTAATTCATTTCTTTATGTGTACTTCTTGTTCATTCATACTCACTTATACACTTCACACACTTGGATATACTCTCCATGTACACTTCACACATTTACACTTAGCTTCACTTTCTACAAACATGCTTCACACCCCACTTAGAATATCCATGATTAGGCTTCATTATCACACACCCACACTTCCCACACTTGTATATATCTCCATTATCACTTACATATATCACACACCACTTGTAGTTGAACCATGTGTAGGCTCACTTCCACACACACTCACTTGTATATATTCCCTTGTCACTTGCTCAATCACATGTATCCATGTGTAGTATAGTCTCCATGTTATATTTTCTTTTCATAATACTTGTATATGCTCCCTCATTAGTGTAGTACTCCCTTTACTCATCATGCCAATAAAAAATGATAAAAAATACCCTCTCTCCATAATATGTTAATTAAGACTCGTGCATTTATGTACATTGCATCATTAAGAGAACGATAGTATTAACCAAAATTTTATCCCAGACTGGGGGGTCACTTTGTGATGAGCGCTGGTCCTTAGGGTCACATTTAGCTTAAGATCTCACCTTCCATTGGCCTCGTACCTTCGATGTATATCTAATGGTTCCTTTTCATTGTATCACTTGATTGAACTCATAACGGATCATTCATGTATGTCGAGTACATCGAATTTTCTATCACATGTACTATCCCCATGAGGTATATAATGAGGCAATTCACATACACACATGTATATCAAATGTATCGTCCACACATATCGATAAATGATTTCCCTTATAGACAAGAGATATATTATGGAAGTCATTCTAAAGGGGAAACTCTACAACCTAACCCAACAAGTGCATAGACCTCATATAGGCGTCAAACCTAGGGCAATCATATTTAGTTTTCCAGTTATAATGCAAAACTATTTCGAAAGTCTGGGTCGACATACCGCCCGATTTTTCACGCTATTTCACCTTTTTTCAAAATAGGACCCTGCTCGTGAGGTGGAAAACAAGTCAAACCATGTGTTACATATTATCAAACCCTACCGCATTTAGGCAAACCTAATACAAGTGAGATCCTAATAATAACATTAATAATAACATTAATAATAATCATGCTGAGATTCATCTCCTTTTTCCATCCTTTTTCAAAAATACCAAAAACCTTATTTTTCCTCCTTTTAAAATAAATAAAAAAAATTCTCCCTACTGTTTTCAAAAATAAATTTGAATTGTTTTACCTCTCAGGTTGATTGCATACCCTATTTTAGTCATGGTTCCACATTGGCTTCGGTCTTTCGTCAAATCTCCTCGAAGCTTCACCGGTTCTACTACTACTTCATCAGAGTTTGGGATTTACCTTCACGAGATATTCATACTTAACACTAACTAAGCACTGAATATATAGCTCAATCTGATGACTGTCTTAGCCCAACTCGGTGTCAAGATTAATAACCTTCAAATTGAGGCCCATAAAATACAACGTCATCGGGCCCAGATTCCTAAGGAACCCGAGGTTCTCTTTCCTCTTACCATTTGTCCACCTACTCCCGAGCCTATCTGGGTCCCAAAAGTGTATCCATATGTTCAGAAAGCCCCACCTTCCAATAGGTTTCCACCACCTCACTACCTATTCCTAGCCTTTCCCAATCAAAGGTTAACCTATAAGTAGCTATGGATCTTAAGGAGGAGGAGCTGAACAAGGTTAAGAAATACCTTAAACTTCTGTCAAAGAAGTTCGACCGAGTCAAGATATCTGATAACTACATGGACTACACCCACATGTCTGTATATCCCAAAGCTAGACTTCCAGAGAAGTTCACGATGCCAGACATCGAGAAGTTCTGGAGAAGCGAACTCCTACTTGTTCATCTTCAAAGATATCACTGCAAGGAATTTTTTTTAAGTAGTGTGAATTTGTATGTATTGGTATTATTCTAGACTAAATACAATTTGAGTCATAGATAGATTTTTTCTTATCACAATTCCATATAGTCTATGACGTGTTATTTAAAGATGTAGCGACCAAGCTTCTAGATAGATCATGTTATGTTTATTGGTGCACATTTCACATCTTCATATCACATTACATTCCAAGATACAATCGGGTATGAACGCATAATGTTTATGGGACTCAAAAAATGTTATAAGGATGTTATTTTGATTAAAAATGATTTTAAAATGTTAAAAATGTTTTAAAAAGGTTTTCATTTCATTTATTCTGAGATAAACTCATTTTAGAGTCATTTAGATCTTTCTCTTGAGTTTAGAAGGATCAAACGAATTTAATAGTTGTTCAAACTCGTTTTGGTTTTGTCACGCAATAGACAAACGGTGAGATTTGTATGGACAAATTTGCAGGTAGTGTAAATTTGTATGTATTGGCATTATTCCGGATGAAATCCAATTTGAGTCATAGATAGATTTTTACTTGTCACGATTCCCACATAGTCTATGACGTGTCGTTTGAGGACGTAGTGGACAAGCTTGAAGATATATCATTCTGTGTTTATTTGTGCATGCTTCATGTCTTCATATCATATTTCATTCTTAGATACTCTCAGGTATGAACGCATAATGTTTAAGGAAGTCAGAAGATGTTTTAAGGATGTTATTTTGTTTAAAAAAGATTTTATAAAATATTTTTAAAAGGTTTTAACTTCGTTTATTCTGAGATAAACTCATTTTAGAGTCATGTAGATCTTTAACTTGAGTTTAGAAGGATCAAAAGACTTTAATAGTGATTCAAACGAAATGTGACTATCGTTCAAAGGACATGGACATCTCGTTCTAGCGACTTGTCGACTTAAAGTTTTTAATTTAAGGCAATATCTTCTGAGAATTTCGAGGGGTGGAAAACAAAAATTTAGAATATAACAGTTAAATTTTTCTTCACTTATTATCTAAAGATTTCAAAGAAAAACCATCCTTATTGTTTATAAAATATCTGACCTTTCATACATATGCTATAGAGATTTTTTTTGCACTATTGTTTTGTTCATCCATTTTGAAAAATTATTTTGTTGGAGTTTTGCGATGAAGAAACGATGAAGGTCGTGTTCTGAATCATAGACGGTTGCAAAAGCTCTATTGGTGGATACCGAGGTGCACGTGGACTCGTGTGCTGTGGACAAGTATCATGGAAGAATTTCTGTGTGGGCTCTGTGGAGGAGAGGTTAAAGAGAATAAGAGTATCAAGGCTTGTGGGGATCAAGTTTTTGTGTAAGTCTGTCTGTCTTCCTTTGTAATTACCGTATCATAGTGATTGTCTGGATTGGGTTGTTTGAAGTTTTTCCCCTTAGTGGTTTCCTCGTACATCCGACATTGCTTTTGTGAACTTGATTTAATCACCTAGATGCATGTTTAGGATTGAACAAGATAAAAATGGTCTTAAGTAAAATTGGTTCATGAACTTGGTGCATATTGAAATTAAACAAAGTTTTTTGAAAGATAAGTTGTTTTCACCTAAAGCACACATTTAAAAGGGGGCCTAAAATAACCGATCCATGACCCTTCTTTGTGATTATGAAGAGATATTGGCCCAGATGTTCCAGTAGACCTCAAAAAAAGTGCCCTCCGGTGGTTTTTATCCCTTCAAGAATTCAGAATTCATAGCTAGGAGGATGTCGCTTGAGAATTCATGTCTCAGTACAAATACACTAAGGTGGTATAGGTTACACACCGACATCTAGATATTTTTTAAAAAAAAACTGGGGAAACCGTCAGTGGCTTTGTAGGAAGGTTGAGAAATAAAGCTAATATCATAAACAAGAAGCCCTTCGAGGAGGAATAAGTCAGTATTGTGAAGAAGAACTTCTTGCCTCATATTCGAGCGTGCATGGGAGGAAAGTATTACCCACACTTTCGAGCCTTTAGAGAGGCTGGTGTAGAAATTAAGGAAGTCACTACCAAAGTGGAATATGAACCAAAGAAATTGATCAAACAATTCACTCCTCGGAAGTACGAGAAGCCCTCCAGTGCTACAGTCTCAACCGATAACAACATTTACCGACCTGCTACCTCTTGGGCACCGAAAAGTCACCCTTATCCTACTAAAAAAGAGTATATTGAGCTCCATCCTACCTTTTCCCAAGTCTACCTGGCCCCGTTGAACTGAAATCTCATCAAACGGTTGGACCCCCATCCATTATGAAATCAACTCCCTAATAAACTTCAAGCTCAATGCTTATTGTGATTTCCTCCAATCTTCTAGTCATACCACCGACCAATGCTTCCACCTTAGGAATATGGTCCAAGGACTAATTGATCGGGGTATCATTACCTCAATAGCTAATCCTAAACCCAATATTACTCATAGCCCACTTCCAACCCATACCAATGCCATCTTTCTAGAGAGTGACCCATAATTTGACCCATCTACTCAAATCATGCCCAGTAAAGCACCCATTGTCCCTATAAATTTACCCAAACTGCTCAAGGTTTGCCCATATTTCTCGCTTCTCCCTACCTTCTTCACCAATTAATCTTTGTCACTCCTTACAAGGGTCTGCATTACTGTCTGCACCAGGTTTGAAGCCTAGACATGGAATTACCAGCTATGTTGAACCAACTCTTAGACTTATGGCTGAAATTGTCCACTGAGATGACTGTTACTTGTTGAAAATTTAGCTTCTTGTTCATGGAAGTCCGA
The DNA here is from genome assembly GCA_949130495.1 of Sambucus nigra. Classification (NCBI taxonomy): domain Eukaryota; kingdom Viridiplantae; phylum Streptophyta; class Magnoliopsida; order Dipsacales; family Adoxaceae; genus Sambucus; species Sambucus nigra. Next base: position 186,220,037 of record OX422213.1, read on the forward strand.
AAGTGGGATCGAAAGTCAGATGAATGGGTGGTACCTATTAAAGAAGTCATTTTAGATGATGTGGTATAGATAATGGCCAATTCTTTTTGAGACATAAGTGAAATTTGCCACATTTTTGAGTTGCTCACCACTTTGAAGCTTTAGGGACAATTGGTTCCTTCACTCCTACACCTCATCGGTGATTGGGAAGACCTGTACAATGAATCCATCGACCTTATTTAATGTATTAATTTCTCTTGGCAGGAGGATAAAGTCACCACCGAATAGGGGGTGGTTTTGACAATTCAGATGACGAACCTATTCGAGAAGAAGCCACTCGAGTATCCAGCCTGTGTGGAATAATGTCCTTCAAAGATTTATTGGGGGAAATCAATAAGGTGGCCATTCAGCTAGAGGTAGATTAATACACAAGGTTCTTATTCTTCCCCACCTTAGTAAATCACTTGACTAGGTTAGGGAGCCCTTACAAAGATCCGATTCCTCATGCGATCGAGCAAAATAAAATAAAGGGAGTTGCTAAAGAACTTTCGATGCCAGAAATGACCATTGAAGAGAGAAAAGTACTTGAACAGCTCAAGAAGACCCAAGACAATATCCCCCTATAGGGGCTTTTTATATCCTCCCGATTTTATCAGAATGCTTTGATAAAACTCCTCACCGATCCTACAGTCCCTTCTTCCACTACTCTCGAAGAATCCATAAATATGGTTGGATCCTTAGCCTCTTCCAGAATCCTCTTATTTTCTAAAAAAGATATACCAAAGATCATCCTTGACCACAATTATGCCCTCAAAATATCCGTTCAAGTCTTGGAAAAAATAGTCCCACTCTCACTTGTTGACAACGAATCTTCTCTCAATGTTTGTCCTATCAGAACCTTCAATTGTTTGGGATTAAAAGTCAGTGATCTCACTCTTCCTTTCGTTGTCATGCGTTCTTATGATAATACCTATCGAGAGTAAATGATGTCCATAAAACTCACAATAGGGGTTAGCCCTATTAATATTGTCACTGAATTCCAAGTCATTGACATACCTGTATGTTTCAATCTACTCCATGGCCATCCATCGATTCACACCATATAAGGGGTATCTTTGTCTCTGCATCAAAAACTGAAGTTCTTCGCTAAAGGTCACGTTATCACCATTTTGTGGGACAATGACAACACAAACAATGCTAGCACTAGCAACTCGATATTGGAAACTCAGCATGGGGCGAATGATGTGCTCCTCTCTGGCTTTAAAGTTGATCCATTTCCCCTTCCAGCAGGAGATAATTTTGAAGACTGAGTCTATCTGAAACATAACCCTCATGGCAACATCAATGTGATTTAGATGTTAACAAACATGCATTTTATGCTCGAAATGGGACTAGGGTAATGCCATCAAGGGATCCTTGAGCCTAAAGTCCCGAAGGAAGCCCCATGTGTCCTAGGTTACCAACCTTCACTAGAAGAACTCAAAGCACTCCTCCAAATAAGATCGAAAAGAGGCTTAGAAGATAAAAAGACTGTTTTTAAAGACTATTTGAATGAAAAGTTTATTAAGGAGGGTGAATACTTCCCATCCGCAACTTCCCTGAATAATGGTATGACCATGTCGATAAGAAGATGAAATTGGGGCTGAAAATTTTCTTTCAAGATAGTAACTATTTTGTCGAAGACTGCTAACATGAAGTGCAACCTCTCACCGAGAACGCTATGATAGTTACTGAGGATCTGAGGAAAGTGATTTTGAAGATTCATTCGACCTACAGACACTAGGTCTGAGTCTCTGCACGATTTGCTCAGATGTCGTGCCGTTATACCGACTACTCAAATCAAGGCTGATGTCATGCCTCTCCTCAACTAGAATGCTATACCTATCCAACCTGCTTAGATTCAACCTAACATTGTTGTTCACCCTATCCAAGTCTCTTCACCTGATGTTATTGTTCTTTTTTCTTATATCAATGTAACTGAGACTTTTTTTGATGAGGTTCTCAATGTTATTTTTTCGGAAAATAAAATAAATGAGGATTTTTTTTCTTGTTATGCCTTATATTAATTGTCTTGACTCTATTCAAACCTTTGGTGATGATGTTTTGCAAATGAATAGTTCTTAGCTGATCTTAATAAGGAGAATAACAAACAACGTAACTGCATTCAAATTAATGATGATGAGACTGTTGTTATTAATCTCGATTTTAGTAGCCAACAACGTGAGATTAGAATAGGGTCCACCCTTAACGAGCATGAGCGTGCACAATTGGAATAACTATTAAAAGAATTTGTGGATGTCTTCGCATGGTCCTATGATTATATACACGACATTGACCCAAAAATAGCTCAACATAAGATCCCAGCATTCCCAGAATGCAAGCTACTCAAACAAAAGCTAAGGAAACTCCTCATTGGATGATCATTCAAAGTCAAAGAGAAAATGGTCAAACAATTGAACGTGGGTTTCATTCGTGTAGTCAAATATCCTATATGGCTCGCCAATATCGCCCCCATGCCAAAATCAGGAAGAAATTTACGCATGTGCATCGACCATTGGGATTTGAATAAAGCATCCCTAAAAGATGGTTACCCATTGCCAAATATTGAAATAATCATGGATAACACAACTAGCCATGCCATCAAGTTATTTATCAATGGATTCTTCGGATATAACCAGATCAAGATACACCCTGAGCATTGGGAAAAAAGCGCATTCATCACCCCATGAGGAATTGTTACTATACTGTCATGCCATTCAGACTCAAGAACGTCAGGGCCACCTACCGAAGGTCTACCACAACCATCCTATATGACCTTATTCATAAGGATACTAAAGTTTATGTAGACGATATGATTATTAAGTCTAAGAATCGAGAAGGTCATAATCCCACCCTTCAAAAGTTCTTCGAGTGACTCTAGTAATCCAGGTGTGGCTAAATCCACAGAAATGTGTTTATGGCATCACAAAAGGAAAACTCTTAGGATTCATTGTTAGTGATAAGAAAATCAAAGGAGACCATGCTAAGATGAAATCCATACTTAAGATTCGATCTCCACGGAGGGAGAAGGAAGTTTGAGGATTCCTGGGTAAACTACAGTACATCAATCGGTTCATCATCCATCTGACTTCTTTCTGCAAACCCATTCTCAAACTTCTCCAAAAGGATTCAACTAAATTCTGGAATGAGGCCTTCCAAGAAACCTTTTATCGAATCAAACGATACCTCACTCGACTGTAATACCCCGTATTTTTATGCTATATTAATTTGGGGTTTTTATTAAATTTAATGAGAGTGAATTATTTAATAAAAATCCGGAAAGTAATTATGTTATAATTATTAATGCGACGAGAGTTAGTAATTATATAAAATTGTTGAAAATTACTAATGAGCATAGTAATATATGATATGGGTTATATTATAGGTCACGAGTGAATGAAATAATTTTGAGAATTTTAGTCGGGACGCGCCCGTGTCGCGTCGGGACTAATTATTGAGATATAAAAGTGAATATTTTATAAGTTGTTCGTATGGTCATTTTGAGTGCGCCAACGCGTCCGGAAAGGTCGAGATAGTCAGAAAAGTGTAACCGGGAGTTTAGTTTGGGTCTCGTGATGTTTTTAGGCTTAATTAGTGACCCGGGAGGGCATTTTGGTCATTTTACAAAATAGGGTAATTAAACCCACGAATTTCAGCCATCCTTAGCAGCCATTTAAGTCAGACTTTTAGGGTTAGAACATTCAGAACCCTAGAACGGCCATTGGAGTAGAGAGGAGAGAGCTCTCAAGGTGATTCAAGGCCAAAAACACCACCATTTGCACCACCGTCACCACCAACGCGTAGATCGCGAGGAGGAGAACGCAACCAAACCAATATCAGTAGTAAACCAGACCTCTAAAATCCCAGGCAAGTGTTTAACTTGCGTATTTTCGTTGGTGCAATATTCATATTAGTGTAGGAATGATTAGGAGTGTAATCAATGGAAGAAAACCCCAATTTTGGTAGGGATTTGCATGTAGAGAACAGTATAATCATATTCTGGAAATATTATGTAAAGTAGATGATTAACCCACGAATTTTGATGATATGTTAGAAGGAAATTCTGGAGAAAACTGATTAGAACAAAAGTTATGAAAACATTAGGGTTCTTGATGTTTAAATGAAATTTTGGGTTGTTTAACCATGATTAATGATGGAAATACGCATGTTGAACGTTAACGACATCTGGAAATATGTTATTATGTTTGTAGTAGGAGTTTTGGGATGATTAGTGTTGGAAAATATTGATTTGGGTGAAGAATTTTAGTAAAACCCGTAACTGCACTTCTGCAGGATTTCGCATACCTGCTTGATCGATAGATCGAGCCTAGAGCTTCGATCGATCGAAGGTTCGATCGATCGAGCCCCAGACCTCGATCGATCGACCCTTCCTGGCAGACTCTTATTTTCCCTTATTTAATTAATTGAACCTGATTCACCGTGAAATAGCTTTTGGGCTTTATGAATAAAATGTTTTGGGATATAGGAGAGACCAGTAGGGCATATGATTAAGTGTTGAGAACCTTATTATGAGATGATAATTGTATATTAGGAACAATTATTTAAAGGATGAGGAAACTACGTAATTCAAGCGAGAGATTACGCCAAATACTTATGATAGAGAATAGACGTTTACCTACTGATTTTGCTACTTGGATGGATAGAATCCACGAGTGTTACGTAACTAGTGAGAAAACCCTTCGAGTTAAGGCTAGAGACGAAACCTTATACGTAATCATAATAATGGGAAATTAAGGATAAATGTTGTGACTATGGGTAACGGGAGGAACCTATATTAATATGATGAAATGAATATATTTATATGATTGTGTGTACATATATTATATACATGTGAAAAAAGTACCCGCGCTACTTGCTATCCCTGAGGTTACCGCGCTGGGACGATCTTATCCTGTGTTGCTTTATGGGGGATATTGATTCGTACCCTAGAAGATAGAGATCCTAGGTACGGGCTATCAGATTGATAGTCGGACGGTCCTAAGAGACGTGCGGGTATGTACTGACCTCTTGGACTTGGAATCTATGCTTCGCCTCAACGTTGTTTTGTATATGTTAATACAGTTCGAGAGTGATTCCGAACTTGTATTTCCCTTTTGTGTGAGCGATACGGGGATTGGATAGCAGAGTATGCCCGCACCATAGTTTAGTTGGGGTGATGTTATATATATATATATATATATATATATATATTATACGAGTAGTTAATATATATATGAGGTTATAAACTTTAAACTGCCTACTGTGATTTAATAAGTAGGACATAGTTGTTGACGCATTAATAAATACTTGTTTTGTGAAAGTATGAGAAGACACTGGGAAACTTTATAATTTAATGAAGCTAAAAGGAGAGGAGTGCTACAAATTGAAAGTAACCTTTTTCAAACATTGTCATCATTCAGTTTTGAAAGCTTATGAGTAAGTTAAGATAAACTAAATTATTTGGGAAGGTTAGTACGATAGGCGTGCACATTAGAAGAGAGGTGAGAATTTCTCAAGAGAGTGTCGAACTAATATGATTTGCATTGGCCTGTATCAATTTAAATACTTGCTTAACGTATTTTAAAATCAAACACACTTTCGGGCTCTGACCCGTTTCTCTTTCTCTCTCTCTCTCTCTCTTGTATATATATATGTATACTTTCAGGTGCCCAGCCACAGGGGAGTCTTGCTTAGGATCCCTTGAGAAGAACGAGCTACAGCTTAGGTGGGAGTTGCAGGTCACTTGAGTAGACGGCTTCTGTTATTGACTCCACTCCTATTATTCTCATTTATTGGGCACGTGTCGCCCTTTTCATCATTTCATTTGTTGTTGTGATTTTATATTTCATTTATTTCCAGTATTGTTCTATGGGATTTATTCAGGATGGATTTGTGGTTTTAGTTCCAATTGTTGACATTCGATTGACGAATGTATTATGTTTTTTTGGTTTATTGTGGTGTGATTCTTTATTGTTGAAATGTTGTTTTAATTAAAATAAATCTTTTTCTTTAATTAAAAATTTGGAATGTTTTGTATGGAAAATGTTTTGACACTTAGCTTAATTATTTAGGGTGTTAAATTAGAAAAATTATTTTATCGACAGTGATGCTGAGAATGAACCAACTGTTTACCTTGATTTATTTTAATAAAGGAGTGATCGCCCGGTATTTAATTAGGCGGGGTGTCACAGGTGGTATCAGAGCATCAGGTTCTAGTGTCCTTAGGATCTTTATGGCTTATTTCTCTTTCAGCTCAACGTTTTTGCTATAGAGCCCTATTTTTAGGATTTTTGTATTCCTGCTTTTACCTTTAAGTCTTCAGCTATTTGAGATTCGATGATAACTGTAGACTGATAAATTTTGTTCACGTTTCAGATGCCTCTGAGACGTGCTCCGAGAGATAGGCGTGCCCAGGCCGAACAGCCAGCAACTCCGGCACCAGGCACAATGAATGCTAATGAAGTAGCCGCCATAGTTGCTCAGGCGGTGAATGCCGCGATAACGGTGATTCAGTAGGCTCCACCCCAGGTTCAGGCAGTGGCGCCAGTACCAGCACAACTTCCATCTGCATGGGAGAGGGTTCGGGATGCTTTTTAGAAAGCACATCCCCCTGAGTTCTCTGGTAGCTCCGACATTGTCACGGTTAGCCAATGGAAGAAAGACATCCAGCGGCATCTGCGCATGTATGAGTGCACCGAGGTACAAAAGCAGTTATTGGCTTCTTTTAAGCTGGTGGGAGCCGCGTTGCAGTGGTGGGAGTCCACTACTACTTTGGAGGAGAGGGACACGATCCCTATTCAGATGTTCTGGGAGCGGTTTGACCGCAAGTACTTTCCACCTGCAGTGCAGACTAAGATGAGGGGGAAACTACTAAATCTGAAGCAAGATAATCTTACTGTAGCAGAGTATGAGGAGGAGTTCACGAGACTTCTCACCATTGTGCCAGATGAGGCACCTACTGAGAGTAAGAAGATTTTGTTGTTTGTCGACGGGTTAGCTTGGAGGATCCGTCAGCACCTTATTGGGAACTTATCCCTGAGTACGTTCACTGATGTACTCAATGCGGCGTTACTACATTGTTAGGATCACCGCTTCCATCTTCAAGGAAGCAAGAGAGCAGGAGAGTCCAGCCAGCAGGGCAGGACCGGGGGTAACGGTGCCGGTGGGGCACCATCTCATGGGCAGACTCGTCAGCACGAGCAGAGTTCCCATCAGGGGGACCCTGCTAAGTGATTTCGTTCGGGTGATCCCAGGCAGGGAAATGGAGGTTATAGGCAGGGCCAGCCTAATCAGCAGGGTCAGCACCAACATCAGGGCCAGCAGGGCCAACAGCGTGCACATCAGGGCCAACAGGGCCAATGGCGTGGAGGTAACGGCCAGCAGGGCCGTGGTCAGCAGGGACAGAGGGGAGGTAATTTCAGAGGCCGGTGTTTTGTGTGCGGCAAGCACGGCCATAAGCGTCAGGATTGCCTAGAAGGCGATAGGGGCCCACAGCAGCAGGGAGCCCGTAATGAGCCACAGAGGCCACTTTTTCCACCTGCCCTTCCAGCTCCAGCCCAAGTGCCAGCCTTACCAGCCATCCCATCAGCTCCAGTGCAGCAGGGGCAGTTACAGTATGGACGTGTCTATAACGTCCACCAGGCAGCAGCTCCACAGGCACCACCCGCGATTGAGGGTACGTTTCCTATCCATGGTACTATGGGTCGGGTTTTATTTGATACGGGGGCCACGCATTGTTTTATAGCTACACATTTTGCGAAGGCCTTAGGTTTGTTAGCCACAGCAGAGAGCACAGTGACGTGTGTCGACTCACCACTGGGGAGTGGGTCACTTATATTCTTTATATGTCGGGGAGTGGGGGTAGAGATTGGTAGTTTGGTATTACCTGCGGACATGCTAGTCTTAGACATGCACGAGCATGATGTGATTATTGGTATGGATTGGCTCGCATCTTATAGAGCCATGATTGATTGCTTCGGTGGGAGCATTGTTTTTTCCATTCCGGGGCAATAGATGTTTGTAGTGGCGATGCCTCGCCCAGAGGGAGGTTCGACCGCTCATTTATATTACATAGAGGAGGATACCTCTAAGGAGGTTGTGATCCCTTTGGATTCGATCCCAGTTGTTAGGGAATATTCCGATGTGTTTCAGGAAATACCAGGCCTACCCCCCAGTCGAGAGATAGACTTTGTTATAGACTTATTGCCGGATACGAGACCTATAGCACGCGCACCATACCGTATGGCTCCGGCAGAGATGCGAGAACTACGAGATCAGATCGAGCAGCTGTTAGGTCAGGGATTCATTCGCAGAAGTACCTCACCTTGGGGCGCTCCAATTTTGTTTGTGAAGAAGAGAGATGGTTCACTGAGGTTGTGTGTGGACTACCGGGAATTGAACAAGGTCACGATACGGAATAAGTATCCGTTGCCTCGAATCGATGATCTGTTCGACCAGTTGAGGGGAGCGAGTTTCTTTTCGAAGATAGATCTGAGGTCGGGGTACCATCAGCTACGTATTAGGGAGCAGGATGTTTTAAAGACTGCATTCTTGACGAGATATGGGTCTTACGAGTTCAGAGTGATGCCGTTTGGCCTCACTAATGCTCCAGCCGTATTCATGGACTTAATGAATCGAGTGTTCAGAGAGTTCTTGGATCAGTTTGTCATTGTCTTCATAGATGACATCCTGATATATTCCCATTCCGAGGAGGAGCATGCCGAGCACTTGAGGCAGGTTCTTCAGACTCTGCGAGAGCATCAGTTGTATGCTAAGTACGAGAAGTGTGGATTCTGGTTGCGAGAGGTACAGTTCTTGGGCCATGTTGTTTCGGAGAAAGGGATAGCAGTTGACCCGAGTAAGGTATCAGCAGTGAGGGAGTGGGGACAGCCCACGACACCGACAGAGGTACGTAGTTTCTTGGGGTTAGCCGGATACTACAGGAGATTTATTTGGGGATTCTCAAAGATAGCGGGTCCGTTGACGAATTTGACTCGCAAAGGGGTACCGTATGTTTGGGATGATGCTTGTCAATTAGCTTTCGACGAACTGAAAGACAAACTTACTTCAGCACCAGTCCTTGTCTTACCAAAATTGGGTGTGGAGTACCTGGTTTACACTGATGCGTCTTTACGGGGACTTGGAGGAGTACTCCAGAAGGAGGAGAAGGCTATAGCTTTTGCTTCCCGCAAGCTTAAACCACATGAGAAGAATTACCCCACCCACGACCTGGAGTTAGCAGCGGTTGTTTTTGCATTAAGGATATGGAGACACTATCTATTGGGAGAGAAATTCCGTTTGTTCACAGACCATAAGTCACTGCAGTACCTGTTCACTCAGCGAGAGCTGAATATGCGTCAGCGCAGGTGGTTAGAGTTTGTGAAAGACTACCAGTTTGATATACAGTATCATCCGGGGAAGGCCAACGTAGTTGCTGATGCGTTGAGTCGTAGACCGGTAGAAGATGTAGCAGACATCTGGAAAGCAAAGTGGAAAGAGCTGGGTCACCAAGACGCCATAGCACGTTCTTTCATATCCGTGATGTCAGTCACACCCGAGATTGTTACGAGGGTGATACAGGCGCAGACCACAGATCCATTTTTCCAGGAGCAGATTGTACGACTTCTAGCCGAGGGTGCTGAGTCCTATTCTATTAGCTCTGATGGAGGTTTGCGGTTTAATGGGAGATTGGTGGTTCCAGAAGGAGCAGAGTTACGTCACGAAGTGATGACTCATTCTCATGGGTCCCGATTTGCAGTACATCCGGGAGGCGATAAGATGTACCAGGATATGAGGCGACAATAGTGGTGGAGTGGGATGAAGAAGGACATTGCTGAGTTTGTGGCCAAGTGTTCTACCTGCCAGCTGGTTAAGGTGGACCACCAGAAACCGTCAGGATTGCTTCAGCCATTGGAAGTACCCGCGTGGAAGTGGGAGAGTATTTCCATGGACTTCATTACAGGGTTGCCTACATCACAGAGGGGCCACGATTCCATCTGGGTGATTGTAGACCGTCTGACCAAAGTGGCTCATTTTCTACCGGTGCGGACAGATTACACCACGGGTCAGTATGCTCAGTTGTTCATTGCTGAGATTATCAGATTACACGGGGTGCCACTGAATATTGTGTCCGACAGAGACAAGATTTTCGTGTCGCGTTTTTGGGAAAGCTTTCAGGAGGCTATGGGTACTGAGTTGAGGTTGAGTTCAGCTTATCACCCACAGACAGATGGGCAGACAGAGCGTACTAATCAGATGTTAGAGGATATGCTACACATTTGTGTTCTCGATTTTGGAGGAGGTTGGGAGCCACACCTTCCACTGGTAGAGTTTGCTTATAATAACTCTTATCAGTTCACGATTGGTATGGCTCCATTTGAGGCTTTGTATGGCAGGCCTTGTCGTTCCCCAACTTGTTGGCTTGAGGTGGGGGATGACAAGTTGCTAGGACCAGAGGTGATTCAGGAGACCTCTGCGAGGATTGAGATGATCAGGGGTCGCATTCGAGTAGCCCAGGACAGACAGAAGAGCTATGCCGATGCGAAACGGTTCTTCAGGGAGTTTAATGTGGGGGACCAAGTGTTACTGCGTGTGTCTCCCATGAAAGGAGTGATGAGGTTCGGGAAGAAGGGGAAAGTTGGCTCCGAGGTACGTGGGACCATTTCCCATCATAGAGAGGATTGGGCCAGTTGCATACATATTGGGACTGCCGGAACATCTACATCGCATTCACGATGTATTTCACATCTCGTCGTTGAGACGATATCTTCGAGATGATATGGCCCATACTCACATCGCGATAGAGGAGATCGACTTACAGCCTGATAGCTCTTACGAGGAGAGACCGGTGGCTATCCTAGACTATAGTGAGAGAAGATTGAGGTCGAAGATAGTTCCACTTGTGCGGGTCCAGTGGGAACACCATAATGTGGAGGAATCCACTTGGGAGCGTGAGGCAGAGATGCGCAAGAGATATCCAGATTTGTTCTTATCAGGTATGTCTTATTTTCTGAATTTCGGGACGAAATTCCGTTATTAGGGGGGAAGTATGTAATACCCCGTATTTTTATGCTATATTAATTTGGGGGTTTTATTAAATTTAATGAGAGTGAATTATTTAATAAAAATCCGGAAAGTAATTATGTTATAATTATTAACGTGACGAGAGTTAGTAATTATATAAAATTATTGAATATTACTAATGAGCATAGTAATATATGATATGGGTTATATTATAGGTCACGAGTGAATGAAATAATTTTGAGAATTTTAGTCGGGACGCGCCCGTGTCGCGTCGAGACTAATTATTGAGATATAAAAGTGAATATTTTATAAGTTCTTCGTATGGTCGTTTTGAGTGCGCCAACGCGTCCGGAAAGGTCGAGATAGTCAGAAAAGTGTACCCGGGAGTTTAGTTTGGGTCTCGGGATGTTTTTAGGCTTAATTAGTGACCTAGGAGGGCATTTTGGTCATTTTACAAAATAGGGTAATTAAACCCACGAATTTCAGCCATCCTTAGCAGCCATTTAAGTCAGTATTTTAGGGTTAGAACATTCAGAACCCTAGAACGGCCATTGGAGTAGAGCGGAGAGAGCTCTCAAGGTGATTCAAGGCCAAAAACACCACCATTTGCACCACCGTCACCACCAACGCGTAGATCGCGAGGAGGAGAACGCAACCACACCAATATCAGTAGGAAACCAGACCTCTGAAATCCCAGGCAAGTGTTTAACTTGCGTATTTTCGTTGGTGCAATATTCATATTAGTGTAGGAATGATTAGGAGTGTAATCAATGGAAGAAAACCCCAATTTTGGTAGGGATTTGCATGTAGAGAACAGTATAATCATATTCTGGAAATATTATGTAAAGTAGATGATTAACCCACGAATTTTGATGATATGTTAGAAGGAAATTCTGGAGAAAACTGATTAGAACAAAAGTTAAGAAAACATTAGGGTTCTTGATGTTTAAATGAAATTTTGGGTTGTTTAACCATGATTAATGATGGAAATACGCATGCTGAACGTTAAAGACATCTGGAAATATGTTATTATGTTTGTAGTAGGAGTTTTGGGATGATTAGTGTTGGAAAATATTGATTTGGGTGAAGAATTTTGGTAAAACCCGTAACTGCACTTCTGCAGGATTTCGCATACCTGCTTGATCGATCGATCGAGCCTAGAGCTTCGATCGATCGAAGGTTCGATCGATCGAGCCCCAGACCTCGATCGATCGACCCTTCCTGGCAGACTCTTATTTCCCCTTGTTTAATTAATTGAACCTGATTCACCGTGAAATAGCTTTTGGGCTTTATGAATAAAATGTTTTGGGATATAGGAGAGACCAGTAGGGCATATGATTAAGTGTTGAGAACCTTATTATGAGATGATAATTGTATTTTAGGAACAATTATTTAAAGGACGAGGAAACTACGTAATTCAAGCGAGAGATTACGTCAAATACTTATGATAGAGAATAGACGTTTACCTACTGATTTTGCTACTTGGATGGATAGAATCCACGAGTGTTACGTAACTAGTGAGAAAACCCTTCGAGTTAAGGCTAGAGACGAAACCTTATACGTAATCATAATAATGGGAAATTAAGGATAAATGTTGTGACTATGGGTAACGGGAGGAACCTATATTAATATGATGAAATGAATATATTTATATGATTGTGTGTACATATATTATATACATGTGAAAAACGTACCCGCGCTACTTGCTATCCCTGAGGTTACCGCGCTGGGACGATCTTATCCTGTGTTGCTTTATGGGGGATATTGATTCATACCCTAGAAGATAGAGATCCTAGGTACGGGCTATCAGATTGATAGTCGGACGGTCCTAAGAGACGTGCGGGTATGTACTGACCTCTTGGACTTGGAATCTATGCTTCGCCTCAACGTAGTTTTGTATATGTTAATACAGTTCGAGAGTGATTCCGAACTTGTATTTCCCTTTTGTGTGAGCGATACGGGGATTGGATAGCAGAGTATGCCCGCACCATAGTTTAGTTGGGGTGCTGTTATATATATATATATATTATACGAGTAGTTAATATATATATGAGGTTATAAACTTTAAACTGCCTACTGTGATTTAATAAGTAGGACATAGTTGTTGACGCATTAATAAATACTTATTTTGTGAAAGTATGAGAAGACACTGGGAAACTTTATAATTTAATGAAGCTAAAAGGAGAGGAGTGCTACAAATTGAAAGTAACCTTTTTCAAACATTGTCATCATTCGGTTTTGAAAGCTTATGAGTAAGTTAAGATAAACTAAATTATTTGGGAAGGTTAGTACGATAGGCGTGCACATTAGAAGAGAGGTGAGAATTTCTCAAGAGAGTGTCGAACTAATATGATTTGCATTGGCCTGTATCAATTTAAATACTTGCTTAACGTATTTTAAAATCAAACACACTTTCGGGCTCTGACCCGTTTCTCTTTCTCTCTCTCTCTCTCTTGTATATATATATGTATACTTTCAGGTGCCCAGCCACAGGGGCGTCTTGCTTTGGATCCCTTGAGAAGAACGAGCTGCAGCTTAGGTGGGAGTTGCAGGTCACTTGAGTAGACGGCTTCTGTTATTGACTCCACTCCTATTATTCTCATTTATTGGGCACGTGTCGCCCTTTTCATCATTTCATTTGTTGTTGTGATTTTATATTTCATTTATTTCCAGTATTGTTCTATGGGATTTATTCAGGATGGATTTGTGGTTTTAGTTCCAATTGTTGACATTCGATTGACGAATGTATTATGTTTTTTTGGTTTATTGTGGTGTGATTCTTTATTGTAGAAATGTTGTTTTAATTAAAATAAATCTTTTTCTTTAATTAAAAATTTGGAATGTTTTGTATGGAAAATGTTTTGACACTTAGCTTAATTATTTAGGGTGTTAAATTAGAAAAATTATTTTATCGACAGTGATGCTGAGAATGAACCAACTGTTTACCTTGATTTAATTTAATAAAGGAGTGATCGCTCGGTATTTAATTAGGCGGGGTGTCACATCGACCTCCTGTGATTATGCCTCCGCAGTCAAGTCTCCCCCTCTTATTATACTTGACCGTAATAAATACCGCAATACGAGCTTTACGGGACCAATACATTGAAGAATCCCATAAGTAAAGAGCCATTTATTATTCCAGTCAGAAACTGAATGGGTACGAATTCAACTACACTGGGTTGGAGAAACCATGTGTCGCCCTGGTCTAGGTCGCGCAGAAATTACGGCATTATATGCTTGGCTTCCCCATCAGACTCGTATCCTGTATAAGTCATATTAAATATCCACTCGAAAAGATCGCTATTTCCATCTGAATGGCTTGTTGGTTGATGTCACTAGTCGAGTTCGATATTGTGTACGTCACACAGAAAGCTATGAAAAGGAGAGCCATCTTCGACTACTTGTTGATTACCCCATGGAAGGAACCAATGTTTGAGTCTCTGAATTCTCGGATGAAGATATTATCTACACCTATCAAAAAGGACCTTAGATGTAAAATTTTCTTTGATGAAGTTGCCAACAAAAAAGGATATGGCATAGGGATACTCCCGACCACCCCTAATGACTCTCACACCCCATTGCCATAAAACTAGACTTTACCCGCACCAATATTATGAGTTAGTAAGAGATATGCACTGTAAGCCTCAAAATTTCCCTCAAGAAAGGAATCTGACACCTAGACATCAATAGAGACTCTGGCCTTATCGTTGGCCAAATCCTCAGAAAATAAAATCAAAGACGAGAAGCTCCTACCCTTCCATGACCACCAAAAGAGCTAGCCTCCCACTTCAAAGATGTCACCTTCCACTACTTGCCTCGTGCAAAGAACAAACTAGCTGACTCCCTTACTACCCTGGCCTCCCTGGTCGTCATGCTTTAGGGAATAATAATGGACCCTTTCCTGGTTCAGAAACAAGTTATGCCCACCCACTACTACCACATTGAACTCATTATCGAGAAAGATTCTGATATGGCGGGGTTATGGTACTATGACATTTGGAACCACCTTAAACATGGTAGGTATCCCCAAGATGTAGATAAGAAAGACCGTGTGATCCTTTGTAAACTGGCCGACCAGTACATCATCTGCGATAAAGAACTATTCAAGATAAACTTCAATGGAACGCATTTGCACTGCATAACAGGGGATGATGTTGAAGAAATGATGTAGAAGATCCATAGTGGGGAATGCGGGACCCATATGAATAGTCACATGCTTCACAAAAGGATCATCCGTCATGGGTACTTTTAGACCAATATGGTTCAATATTGCACTGCCAATGGTCGAAGAAGCCTAAAATGCCAGTAGTTTGCCAATCTCAAACACTTACCTCCTTGAGAACTATACAACATGACCTCTTCCTGGCCTTTCTCCTCCTAGGGAATTAACATCATAGGGAAGGTTACTCGTAAAGCTTTAAACATTCACAAGTTTATCCTGGCCGCCATTGATTACTTCACAAAATGGGCCGAAGTTAAGTCATACATAGTGCAGAATGCCAAAAAGTGGCAAAGTTTATTAGAAATAACATCATCTGCTAATACGAAGTTTCCCACAAGATAGTTTCAGATAATGGGATCCACCTTGAAGGTGACGTAACAGAACTAGTCTATGAGTACAGGATTTAGAGACACAAATATTCTCCCTATTGGCCCTAAACTAATGGTGCTGATGAAGCTACAAATAAAATCCTCAAAACCACAATCAATAAGATGACCGAGAGTGATAGATATTGGGCTGATCGGATCACTTATGCCTTTTGGGACTACCTCACTTCAATAAGAATGCCTATTAGAGCTATCCCTTATTCTCTAGTGTACGACATGGAAGCCGTCCTACCCATTGAGCTAGAAATACCTTGCCTTCGTATCATGCTCGAGTGTAAAATTGGAGAAGAAGAATGGTATCAGAGCCGCTTGGATGAATTATCACTCTTGAATGAAAAGAGGATGAACGTTTTGTATCATATACAAGGGTACCATCATCGGATAGCACGATCATTCAATCAAAAATTCATGGATCGCGGTGTCCATGAAGGAGTCCTTGCCCTCAAGGATATCATAGAGCCCATCTGAGACCCCAAAGGAAAATTCAAACAGAATTGGATCGGCCCCTAGATTATGAAGAAGATTCTCTCTGGAGGAGCCATTATGCTCATAGACTTAGACGGAGAAGAGAACCTGGATTGTCTTAAGAAATTTTACCTTTAGTCTGAAATCTCGGCATGGTAGACTGTTCTCATCCCCTTTTTATTCTAAAAAAAATTTAAAAAATTCTTCATTTCCTCCTATCCAGAACTACGTGGGGCCTAGTAATATCAAAAACATTTTCTTTTCAAAATAAAACTCATTAATATTATCAAAAACCCCAGAGGTATGTAGACAGCCCATACGCCATACGTGGGATCGATCTTCTTTTCTTCGTAAAATGCTATTCCTTTCTAACCTCTGAGAATGTCAATCCAATTTATCATTTACATGAAAAAAGGATTATGTATGTTTTAGTGATTGGTATAGATTATTCAAATGAAAAACTCATTAAGTGGCATAACAAAATATGATTAAAATCATGTTTTATTTCTGAATAAGGAATACAATGCTGTTACATGAAGTATCAGCGAAGGGAGTTAAGAACCCCCCCCCCCCCCCCTCTTCCAGTGACTAAACCATCTTTAAACAAACCCAACCTTTACCGAGATTCACAAAAAATATTCCAAATGCCAAAAATATAAAGCACCAATTACCCTAGCTTCATAATAAATCACCCAAGTTTCACAAAACATTGCCTTCAACTGCCTGATGTCCCCACTTCATCATCATTTATGGCCCACGGAGGTCCCCAACCCCCCCACTCCTGGTTAACACTCCATACATTCTCCATGGAGCAATACGCCCCAATAATCCTGGAAAAAACCATAACACCTTTCCCCGTGGTGTCGAAGGCAACGAACCAACTTTCAACAATCTCTTCCTCCATGATCTTCTCCACTAACCTTTTCCACAACCACTTCAAGTATTCCCCAGACACATGTAAAATTCCTCCTACAGATTGTGACGGATAGGTAGATGGTCGGTGACACTTCCACAAGGAGCCCAGTATCATTCGTAATCATTCAGTCCGGTCCTCCATTAAAAAAAAGTTCGTTATGAGAGGAGGCATGATTTGTTCCCATTCGACTGGGCGCATACGTCGCCAAGGAAGTAAAAGGAAGTTTTGCAAAGACCCACCAACTGCACATAGCGGTACTTTCCAAGAAAAAAATAGGCTACAAGTCTCTCCACCGTGGCGGATCAACGAAGACACCGGGCTCCGTGTTTCACAAACTAGTTGATCCAGTTCTCTAAGATGGTTATAAATTTAAGAAGGGACGGACAAAGAAATTAGGCACACCCACCAAAGGATACTCAGGAGGGGTCACTAGACAAAACTGTAATACCCCACGATTTTTGGAATTGAGAAATTAAATTTTGGGAAAACTAAAATTTATTTAAATCAGAAAACTCTAGAATTTAGAATTTGAAGTCCAAAAATAGAGAACGTTTCAAAGTGTTCCAGATGATGATTTTGAGTGTACCATCGACACCGGATGGGTTGAGATAGTCAAAATTACTGTCATTGGGTTTTATTTCGACTCCGAAATATTTTTAAGTTAGTTTGACTCGAATTGGAGTAAACGAGTTATTTAAAGTGTGTATTAACATTTAAAACAAGGATTTATTGTTTTAAAGGCTTAAGAGGTTTACGGATCAAGCCTTCTCATTTGAGAGAAGGAGAGAAATAAAAAGAAAAGAGAAAGGAAGAAAGAAAGAAGAAGAAGGAAGAGAGAGAGAGAGAGGAAGAAAAGCTTGGAGATTCCAGCCCAAACGCGATCCCGGGGATGATTCAACCGCTACAAATCTGAGGCAAGTGTTTAGTCTTGCTAAATATTTCATTTGTGTATTTCATTTCATAATATGTGGATAAGAAAATTTTGATTTGGGTATTAATAAGAAAACCTAGATTTTTGGGGTTTAATCTTGAAATTAATGTTTGTATACGGGATTGATGGTGTAGAAATGGTTGGGATCAATTTTGGGTTGATTTATTAGCCTAGAATCATAATATGATGAAGTTTTAGGGTTTAGAATTCATGGGTTTAATGAAGAAGAAGAAGAGAACTTTTGGAGTCTGCAGACCCGAATCGATTCGCTCCCTAAGTGAATCGATTCGGCTTAGGCAAAAGTGGCAGGTCTGCATGACCGAATCGATTCAGACCGAGGGCAAATCGATTCGGGTTGAGACAGAATCTCAGGTCCTTTGAACCGAATCGATTCGCAGTTGGAGCGAATCGATTCGCAGTTGGAGCGAATCGATTCACAGTTGGAGTGAATCGATTCGACCTTGAGACCGAATCGATTCGGGCCAGGCCGAATTGATTCGGAAACAAGGTTGTTTTGAGGAGTTTTTCTAGAATGATTTCTAACCCTTTTTGGTTGGGTTTATTGATTCGGGACCTTCTTTTATGATGTAAGAGATGCATTTTGGATACATATAAGGGGTTTCTCACATGTTTTGATTATGGGGGTTTCTTAAAATAATTTGGGAAAATATATATACATGTATGCATTGGAGTTGTCTATAGAGATAATGAGAAACCTCATTGCGGATGGGAATCCTAATTATAGATCAAAAGTGAGCCTAGTCATGATGTAAGGTTAAGGTCCCTTCAAGAGAGTGGTGAGGGTAAGACATGAAATCGTAGGCGATAATTGTGCCGAATCGGAGGGTTCCTTGTTTTGATTTCGCTTGCGAGATCTCCCCCGCACGAAGGTAGCTAGCGTCAGGAATTAAGAAGAGTTCAACCATTAGGAATTTTCAAACTTTTATACATATTTAAACTGTTGCTATAGATTATATTGTTGAGAGTTATGTTACGACTTGGGGCTTGTAGAGCCGGGTTGTTGTTTTACGAGTTCAGATCGGGTACGGGGTGTATGGGCCCCCTGGGTAGTTAGTTTTCTTTTTAAAGTCTATATAGTTCGATGTGAGAACTGGAAAGGATCGGTATAGCGATTTAGAGGGTAGATGTAAGGACTAAATGATATTGAGATCCTAGGCCTACCTTAAATTTCGCGGGCGAAATTCTTCTAAGAGGGGGAGAGTGTAATACCCCACGATTTTTGGGACTGAGAAATTAAATTTTGGGAAAAATAAAATTTATTTAAATCATAAAACTCTAGCATTTAGAATTTGAAGTCTAAAAATAGAGAACATTTCAAAGTATTTCGGATGATGATTTTGAGTGTACCATCGACCCCGGATGGGTCAAGATAGTCAAAATGACTGTCTTTGGGTTTTATTTCGGCTCCGGAATATTTTTAAGTTAGTTTGACTCGAATTGGAGTAAAAGAGTTATTTAAAGTGTGTATTAACATTTTAAACTGGGACTTATTATTTTAAAGGCTTAAGAAGCTTACGGATCAAGCCTTCTCATTTGAGAGAAGGAGAGAAATAGAAAGAAAAGAGAAAGGAAGAAAGAAAGAAGAAGACGAAAGAGAGAGAGGAAGAAAAGCTTGGAGATTCCGGCCCAAACACGATCCCGGTGATGATTCAACCCCTACAAATCTGAGGCAAGTGTTTAATCTTTCTAAATATTTCATTTGTGTATTTCATTTTATAATTTTTGGATAAGAAAATTTTTATTTGGGTATTAATAACAAAACCTAGGTTTTTGGGGTTTAATCTTGAAATTGATGTTTGTATACAGGATTGATGGTGTAGAAATGGTTGGGATCAATTTTGGGTTGATATACTATCCTAAAATCATGATATGATGAAGGTTTACAGGTAAGAAGTGAGATTTTTGGGTTTAGAATTCGTGGGTTTAATGAAGAATAAGATAACTTTTGGAGTCTGGAGACCCGAATCGATTCGCCCCCTAAGCGAATCGATTCTGCTTAGGCAAAAGTAGTAGGTCTGCATGACCAAATCGATTCGGACCGAAGGCGACTCAATTCGGGTTGAAACAGAGTCTTAGGTCCTTTGAACCGAATCGATTCGCAGTTGGAGCGTATCGATTCACAGTTGGAGCGAATCGATTCGCCCTTGAGATCGAATCGATTCGGGCCAGGCCGAATCGATTCGGAAACAAGGCTATTTTGAGGAGTTTTTCTAGAATGATTTCTAACCCTTTTTGGTTGGGTTTATTGATTCGGGACCTTCTTTTATGATGTAAGAGATACGTTTTGGAGACATATAAGGGGTTTCTCACATGTTTTGATTATGGGGGTTTCTTGAAATAATTTGGGAAAATATATATACATGTATGCATTGGAGTTGTGTATAGAGATAATGAAAAACCTCATTGGGGATGGGAATCCTAATTATAGATCAAAAGTGAGCCTAGTCATGATATAAGGTTAAGGTCCCTTCGAGAGAGTGGTGAGGGTAAGACATGAAATCGTAGGCGATAATTGTGTCGAATCCTTGTAGTGATAGGATTCTATTGAGATTAATATTTGGGGACCGATGAGAGAGAGGGGTCGCTTATCCTTAGTAATGTTTGACTCGAGGAATAGATTGTAAACACAATAAAATTTAAGGGTTCATAAGAATATTTGAACCGTAGTCGGGATAGTGATTGTATATCAGTGTGGTATTTCCCTAAGTGAAGGGATCATGGGATGAATTTAAGATTGAGCTTGAGGTCTATAGACTATTAGCTATGTGTATACCAATGATAGAGCTAGTACTAGAGATAGTGATGTACTTTCGGAAATAGATGAGGTGTGTAGTGATTATTTCCTACACTTAACTCTGGGTGATACCCTTAATGTTGGATATATATATATATATATATATGTGTGTGTGTGTGTGTGTGTGTGTGTGTGTGTATGTTGGAAGACTATTCATATCACAGGAGAAATGGAGGAATATGTTTCAAGTGAGGTATCATATTTACATAACGAATTAAGTTATTATGATTGAAGTGATGGTTAGTATGAAATAGCGTTGCCAAAGCCGTTTATGAAAATAAACTATTTAAGCAACTCCGAAAGTTTGTTGAAGAAACTCTTTACTTAAATCAAAACGATTTTGAACACAAGATGTGTTAACAAAATTATGTACGAGATATGGACAAGATTTGATAACAAGTTTTAGTAAACAGTTTAAAATGTTTTAAACTCAGCACACAATCAGAATGAGATGAGAAGATGTAGAAATATTGATACTCAGGATTTTTTACGTGGTAAAACCTCAACCTTGAGGAAACATCCACGACTCCCTCTACAGAGTAAAACAAAAACAATCACTAAAACAAATATATAAGTTACAACCTATTTAACTAACATGCACACAAAAACAAATCTATACAAGTTCAGGATTGTACCCTCTGGCGTCCTTAAATTTTCTGCAGATCTTGTTTGTTGATGTAGTTGTCTCAGTTTGTCAACTCTTCTTTGTTTCAGCACTTTACGTCGACTTATTGTTCACCAAATCTTATAGCCAACACTTTGAGTGTTTGTAGTGTGAAGATGTTTGTGAATGGTGTTCTAAAACCCATGCATGCACACACACACACTTATTAGTTACAGACGATCCTAACAAATCACATATAAAGTCTATATGCAGTGTATTTGTTATTTTTCTTTCTTACAAAATCAAGAACCTTTTTGACCTTTCAAAATAACCTAGATTCCACGGAGATATTGCTTAAGAAATCGGTCAAGACCTTTCTCAATCACTTTTGAAAATATTATGGGGATTGAGAACCCTACAAGTGCGAATCCCACTAGGTCAGGTTAGGTTTTGTAAAAACAGAAATAGAAAAACATCTATTGTTGATTCTGAAGTAAGAAAATGTTTTATCAGAAAATAATCAACAACGAAATTCTCAAGATGAGAAATAAATGCAACTAAGTGTGCTGTGACATGAAAAACTTCAGATCTATGATTTCTATTGAAAGAGAAACAAGATCTGAGTCTATGTCTAAGTTGGAAATAAGATTTATGAACACAAGGATTTCAGCAACCCAGAAATCACTCAACTCGAACTCTCATAATCTCAGGAAACACTAAGGATGGTGTTTATCTGGTTATGGTGTTTATGGAGAGGTAAGTGGTTTAGGTTTAGAGGTATTTGGACGAAGTTAGGGTTTCTAACTAGGGTTTGGTTTCTCTCTCTAACTTCTCTCTTCTCTCTTCTCTCTCCTCTCTCTATTCTCTGAGACTTTTCAAAATGGCAAAAGCTTTCGAAGGCTGAGATGAGAGACCTTTAAATAGGAAGAGAAGAAGATTCCAGAGCTTCGTTCAAAAACAAGGGCTGTGATTGAGTCAAGCTCCTTTGACTACAATCTAAGGGTTCACAGCAGGCGGTGGATTAAACAGGCTGTGATTGGTTAAAGGGTTTATACTAGGATTCACTCAAAAGACATGCAGGCCATCGATAAGGGTTGATCTAATGGCTGAAAGCACGCGATGGTTTGTCTCAGTAAAGAAACACAGTTCAGGCCAATCAGAGGACAGCAGGTGTAGGCCTGAGGATGAATGTAAACGCGCATCCCAAAATAATTACAAAGCCAACCCTAGAGTCTCTAGCGCTTTCGGTTTCTACCCAGAGCAACTTTAGGCCAATAATCACAACAATCCATATTTATACATTAACCCCAAGACCTTTTAAATCAAGTTTTAATTAAATAAAACCTTGTTTAAAATAAGTTTTAAATTCCCAAAAAATTATTAAAAATCAAATTGAGGGATTTAAACACACTCACAACATTAATACACATAGTGGTGCAATATGAAATGCAATAATGAAATTCTAAGTGTGTGAGTGATGGCTATAGTCTCAGGATCATCACAAGATGGATAGAAGAAGAAGCAACCCAATCTCTGAAGCTCTTTGGTTTCTAGGATGGACACTATTTTGTCACAATTTCCAAACTAGATGAGCTCTTATACAGTCTAGACTCAAATGAGTCAAAAGCATAAGGGCTTCAATCTCCCCCTTTGGAAATATGAGACAAAATCTCCTTTGAGTCATCTCAACTCGTAGGGCGACAACAAATAAGAAAATCCTATTCCTATAAAAGATCTATCTACCCAAATCCTAGAAATCAAAAATTACATAACTCAACTATATACAGTTCAACATCCTATTATTACAAACAAGAATGACTGTACAAGAAGAATACCTGCAAAAAATTACTAAGATCAAGCTTTTTAGTATATGCAGTAGACTCAAATTTCTCCCCCATTTTGTCTCAAATGGACAAAGGGAAAGAACTTGGAAAATATAACAGGTATTTACTCAACACAAATCATACCAATAGATTTACGTAAAGAAATGAATCTATTATAATCAAGAGGTTTGGTAAATAAATCTGCAAGTTTTAGATCAGTAGAAAGATAATTGATTTCTAATTCCTTGGTTTCAACTAATTCACGAATAAAATGATGTCTTATTTTAATGTGCTTAGTTCGCGAGTGTTGAACTGGGTTCTTAGAAATGTTAATCGCACTTTGATTATCACAATAGAGATGAAGTGTGGGTTCTAAAATACCATAATCACTTAGCATTTGTTTAAGCCACAACAATTGGGCACAACAGCTACCGGCGGCTATGTATTCAGATTCAGCAGTCGAGAGAGATGTGCAGTTCTGCTTTTTACTACTCCATCCTACCAAGTTATTACCAATATAACAACATGCGCCTGAAGTGCTTTTACTATCATCAGTACACCCAGCCCAATCAGCATCAGTGTACCCAATAATAGTGCTAGGTGTGTCATTCGTGTACCAAATTCCTAAATTTAGAGTGCCTTTAACATATTTAATTATGCGTTTAACAGCGATTAAATGGCTCTCCTTGGGGTTGTTTTGATAACGCGCACAAACAAAAACAGCATACATGATATCAGGACGTGAGGCAGTCAGATAGAGTAATGTGCCAATCATACTACGATATAAGGTAGAGTCTACAGATTTTCCATTTTCATCTTTAGATAATTTATCTGTAGTACTCATAGGCGTTTTAGCACTTTTAGCACTCTCGAGGCCAAATTTCTTAACGATCTCTAATGCGTACTTAGTCTGCGAAAGAAACAAGCCATCTGGTTGTTGTTTGACTTGGAGACCTAGGAAGAACTGTAACTCCCCCATAAGGGACATCTGAAATTCCTTACTCATAATTTCAGCAAAAGATTTTACTTCTGAGGTAGAAGTGGATCCAAATATGATATCGTCTACATAGACTTGAGCGATAGTAATGTGTTTGCCAAAATGTTTGACAAATAAGGTTTGGTCATTTCCACCTCTTTTGAAACCTTTGTCCAGCAGAAAACTGGACAGGCGCTCATACCAAGCTCTAGGAGCTTGCTTAAGACCATATAAAGCCTTTTTCAACCGAAATACATGATTAGGATAATTAGGGTCAATGAACCCTTTAGGTTGTTCTACATAGGTTTCCTCGGCAAGTATTCCATTAAGGAACGCAGATTTAACATCCATTTGATATAATGTAAAATGCATGTGATAAGCTATAGCAAGAAGCAGACGAACTGATTCTAAACGAGTAATAGGAGCAAACGTCTCATTAAAATCAAGTCCTTCTATTTGGGAGTAACCTTGAGCAACTAGTCTAGCTTTATTTCTAATTATCATCCCATTTTCATCAGTTTTATTTTTGAAAATCCAACGTGTACCAATAACCTTTTTGTGATCAGGACGTGGAACAAGAAACCAAACATCATGAATGACAAATTGTAAAAGTTCATCCTGCATAGCAGAAATCCAGTGAGTGTCATTCAATGCCTCATTTACATTCTTTGGTTCCAAGAGAGAAACAAAGCATGCATAGAGAGCATAATTTCTAAGTTGGGATCTTGTACGTACTGGTTCACTAGGGTTACCAACTATGTTGTTTATGGGATGATATTTAGAGACCCAGTTAGGTACTTCAGGTGACTCAATAGGTAATGAATTATCTATTTCAAAAGAGTCATTTTCTAAAATATTTGACGATTCTTCTTCTATAGTTAATTCACTAGTCTTGCTTTCTACAGTAGTGTCACTAACAATTACATTTATGGATTCCATTAAGGTCTTAGTGCGAAGATTATACACTCGATAAGCTCTACTGTTAGGTGAATAACCTAAGAATATGGCTTTATCTCCTCTACTCTCAAATTTAGATAAGTGTTCCCTATCTTTGCAAACATAGCAGGTACTACCAAAGGTTCTAAGGTACTTAAGATTAGGCTTTTTATTGTACCAAAGTTCATAAGAGGTTTGTTTCGAATTCTTTCTAAGATAGACCCTATTAATAAGATGGCAGGCTGTACGAATAGATTCTACCCAAAAATACTTAGGTAAGTTCTTAGCATGGAGCATGACACGTGCCATCTCTTGAAGAGTTCGATTCTTTCTCTCAGCTATTCCATTTTGTTGAGGGGTCTTAGGAGCACTGAACTCATGTTTGTAACCATTATAGTCACAATATTCTACAATACCAGTGTCTTTGAATTCACCACCTCTATCACTTCGGATTCTATTCACTTGAGTGTCTTTCTCATTCTCAATCCGTAAAAGAATCTTTAAAAAAGTTTGAAAAGTATCGGATTTTTGTTTTAAGAAAGCTACCCAAGTGAATCTGGTGAAGTCATCAACCATAACTAGAATATAACTGTGTCCACAAAGACTAACAGTTTGAGAAGGACCCATTAGGTCCATATGGATGAGTTCTAAGGGATTAGAGGTAAGGATATCTTTAACCCTTTTATGAGGTGCTTTAACAATTTTTCCTTCTTGACAGGGACCACAGACAATGTTATAAATAGGTTTAATTTTTGGTATTCCTCTAACTATTTTTTGAGAAGATAATTTACTCAAATTTTCGTAATTAAGGTGACCCATTCTGTTATGCCATATCTCGTTGTCATCCATTCTGGCAACATTACAGATTTCAGAACTAGACATGACAGTATAACAATTGTCAGGGGTCCTGAATCCTGTAATTAAGCATTCTCCCTTTTCATTTAAAATCTTGCAATTGTTCTTTGAAAAGGTAACAGTGTAGTTTGAGTCACAGAATTGCGAAATGCTAAGTAAATTAGCCTTAAGACCTTTAACTAAGAGAACATTTTCAAGAACAGGAAGATCTTTTTCTTTAAGGGTTCCTTTGCCTATGATCTGGGATGATATACCATCACCAAAAACAACTTTTCCACCATCAAAGTGGGTTTTATTTAAAAGTTTTGTATCATCACCTGTCATATGATTGGAACAACCAGAATCCAGATACCAACCAGAAGTAGTAAGTTCAGCTTTTAGAGCAGAAACAACAATATTACACTTCATCTGGGGTACTAGATCATATTTTCTAACCCAAATTGCTCTGGTTTTCTGTTTGCGCTGATTTGCTCTTATTTGATAAAATTTGCGAGCAGTAGATTTTTGTTGAAAAACATTTTGCGCATGATTTTAGGTAAAATTAAATACCTGAGCATTTGATTTAGAAAAGTTTCTCGGAATCCTTCTAGTAAATGTCCTTTTAGGTTTAGTCTTTCTATTCCTATAGTTAGAGTTTTTGTCTGGTGGCCTGGGAAGGACATAATTGTTACGACTCCTCCTAGAATAGTTAAAGTTATGATACATAGGAGTGTTGTAGATAGGCTTAATCAGTCTCCTAGCATAGCAATTATCGAAAGAGTGACCATATATATCACAATAGGAGCAATAAAGATTGCTCAGAATAGGGTTTTCCTTAGGAAAATCTCTAAACAAAGGTTTTGAGAAATTTTGAGGCTGAATTTTATTCCTAGGTAGCACAGATTTGAAGGCAGGTTCACTTTTCCTAATTGGGGGGCATACCTATTTTCCCTTTGGTAAACTTTCATGCTTAGAGCAACTTGCATCTTCAGTGTTAGTGTTTTGATGATCAAACTTAATTTTTAGAGAATGAAAGTCTGGACATGTTTCAATAGGTCTTTTGCCTCCTGACACAAATTTGATAGGTTCAACATGTTTAGTTTGTGTCTTCAAATTGTGGCAAAACCCTATTCCAGTTCTATCATCAGAATTGGTTTTAGATTCAGCAACGAATTCCTCAAAACATTTAGAATTGTTTTCAAATTTGGTAAATTTTTTGAAAACAGTTGCTGTCTTTTCTTTTGTTTGTTCCAATTCTAATAATATCCCTTTGTATTTTTTCTCCAGAATTTCATTAGCTTCAGTTAAAGTTTTCATTTTTTCATCAAACACTTTAACTTCACTTTCATGAGATATGCATTGTGTAGTATACTCTTCAGCATTCAGTTTTACCATTAGGCTTAGATCCTCTAGCTTTTTGGTAAGATCTTTCACAATCTTTTCTAGTCTAGTGCTTTTCTTAAGAGTCTTAGCATATAGAGTGTGAATGTCTGGGAGATCATCATTGTCTGAGTCACTAAGTGAAGTGTGTGAAGTGACCCCTAAGGTTTCATTTCTTATACTCACGCACCAATTGACATCAGCAGTATCGATTCCCCTTTGACTCACACACCCCGAAGAAGAAGTATTAATCTTCCTAGTAAGTAAAGCATCTAAACCAGTTAAAGTATGATTCACAGCAACAGAACTAGTATTACTAGACTCATCCTCACTATCACGCATAGGCATATCATCATTATATATGATTTTGGCAAAGAAGGATAAACAAGGATCAAAACCATCAGATGCCTCAGGTTCCTCATTTTCAGAATCACTTGAGTCATCCCAGGTTTTGCAGATGTTGGCTCTAGAGTGTTTGTTTTGGGCATTCAAATTAACTCTACAGTCTTGAGCAATGTGTCCTAGTTTACCACATCTATAGCATTCAGTCTTCTTGAGGTCTCTGTGAGGTCTTGTGTTGTCCTTGTTCTATTTGTCATGAGGTTTCTCATGGGGCTTGTGATTTGAAGGAGTAGAATAATTAGACTTGCCCTGTCTATTATTTCGAGAAACCTGTTTCTCTTCTTGAGTAAACTCACTCAATATTTTCTTAATCCTTTCATTGCTTCCATCAGTGGCTGGTTTAGTTGGATAAGAGTATCCATTTTCAATAATATCCCAGACATCATCTCCCAGAGTGCCTTGAATGAAAGCAATCATTCTTACTTTCCAGTAAGAAAAATTGGTTCCATCAAAGACTGGAGGTCTGGTCAAGTTACCATATCTTTCGTTTTTCTCGTCCATAATTGATTTTGAGAAAACAGTTTCAGAAACTCAGGATCTTTTTGAAAAAAGTTCACCAAAAGCTCTGATACCAATTGAAATAGCGTTGCCAAAGCCGTTTATGAAAATAAACTATTTAAGCAACTCCGAAAGTTTGTTGAAGAAACTCTTTACTTAAATCAAAACGATTTTGAACACAAGATGTGTTAACAAAATTATGTACGAGATATGGACAAGATTTGATAACAAGTTTTAGTAAACAGTTTAAAATGTTTTAAACTCAGCACACAATCAGAATGAGATGAGAAGATGTAGAAATATTGATACTCAGGATTTTTTACGGGGTAAAACCTCAACCTTGAGGAAACATCCACGACTCCCTCTACGGAGTAAAACAAAAACAATCACTAAAACAAATATATGAGTTACAACCTATTTAACTAACATGCACACAAAAACAAATCTATACAAGTTCAGGATTGTACCCTCTGGCGTCCTTAACTTTTCAGCAGATCTTGTTTGTTGATGTAGTTGTCTCAGTTTGTCAACTCTTCTTTGTTTCAGCACTTTACGTCGACTTATTGTTCACCAAATCTTATAGCCAACACTTTGAGTGTTTGTAGTGTGAAGATGTTTGTGAATGGTGTTCTAAAACCCATGCATGCACACACACACACACTTATTAGTTACAGACGATCCTAACAAATCACATATAAAGTCTATATGCAGTGTATTTGTTATTTTTCTTTCTTACAAAACCAAGAACCTTTTTGACCTTTCAAAATAACCCAGATTCCACGGAGATATTGCTTAAGAAATCGGTCAAGACCTTTCTCAATCACTTTTGAAAATATTATGGGGATTGAGAACCCTCCAAGTGCGAATCCCACTAGGTCAGGTTAGGTTTTGTAAAAACAGAAATAGAAAAACATCTATTGTTGATTCTGAAGTAAGAAAATGTTTTATCAGAAAACAATCAACAACGAAATTCTCAAGATGAGAAATAAATGCAACTAAGTGTGCTGTGACATGAAAAACTTCAGATCTATGATTTCTATTGAAAGAGAAACAAGATCTGAGTCTATGTCTAAGTTGGAAATAAGATTTATGAACACAAGGATTTCAGCAACCCAGAAATCACTCAACTCGAACTCTCATAATCTCAGGAAACACTAAGGATGGTGTTTATCTGGTTATGGTGTTTATGGAGAGGTAAGTGGTTTAGGTTTAGAGGTATTTGGACGAAGTTAGGGTTTCTAACTAGGGTTTGGTTTCTCTCTCTAACTTCTCTCTTCTCTCTTCTCTCTCCTCTCTCTATTCTCTGAGACTTTTCAAAATGGCAAAAGCTTTCGAAGGCTGAGATGAGAGGCCTTTAAATAGGAAGAGAAGAAGATTCTAGAGCTTCGTTCAAAAACAAGGGCTGTGATTGAGTCAAGCTCCTTTGACTACAATCTAAGGGTTCACAGCAGGCGGTGGATTAAACAGGCTGTGATTGGTTAAAGGGTTTATACTGGGATTCACTCAAAAGACATGCAGGCCATCGATAAGGGTTGATCTAATGGCTGAAAGCACGCGATGGTTTGTCTCAGTAAAGAAACACAGTTCAGGCCAATCAGAGGACAGCTGGTGTAGGCCTGAGGATGAATGTAAACGCGCGTCCCAAAATAATTACAAAGCCAACCATAGAGTCTCTAGCGCTTTCGGTTTCTACCCAGAGTAACTTTAGGCCAATAATCACAACAATCCATATTTATACATTAACCCCAAGACCTTTTAAATCAAGTTTTAATTAAATAAAACCTTGTTTAAAATAAGTTTTAAATTCCCAAAAAATTATTAAAAATCAAATTGAGGGATTTAAACACACTCACAACATTAATACACATAGTGGTGCAATATGAAATGCAAGAATGAAATTCTAAGTGTGTGAGTGATGGCTATAGTCTCAGGATCATCACAATATGGATAGAAGAAGAAGCAACCCAATCTCTGAAGCTCTTTGGTTTCTAGGATGGACACTATTTTGTCACAATTTCCAAACTAGATGAGCTCTTATACAGTCTAGACTCAAATGAGTCAAAAGCATAAGGGCTTCAATCTCCCCCTTTGGAAATATGAGACAAAATCTCCTTTGAGTCATCTCAACTCGTAGGGCGACAACAAATAAGAAAATCCTATTCCTATAAAAGATCTATCTACCCAAATCCTAGAAATCAAAAATTACATAACTCAACTATATACAGTTTAACATCCTATTATTACAAACAAGAATGACTGTACAAGAAGTATACCTGCAAAAAATTACTAAGATCAAGCTTTTTAGTATATGCAGTAGACTCAAATTTCTCCCCCATTTGGTCTCAAATGGACAAAGGGAAAGAACTTGGAAAATATAACAGGTATTTACTCAACACAAATCATACCAATAGATTTACGTAAAGAAATGAATCTATTATAATCAAGAGGTTTGGTAAATAAATCTGCAAGTTTTAGATCAGTAGAAAGATAATTGATTTCTAATTCCTTGGTTTCAACTAATTCACGAATAAAATGATGTCTTATTTTAATGTGCTTAGTTCGCGAGTGTTGAACTGGGTTCTTAGAAATGTTAATCGCACTTTGATTATCACAATAGAGATGAAGTGTGGGTTCTAAAATACCATAATCACTTAGCATTTGTTTAAGCCACAACAATTGGGCACAACAGCTACCGGCGGCTATGTATTCAGATTCAGCAGTCGAGAGAGATGTGCAGTTCTGCTTTTTACTACTCCATCCTACCAAGTTATTACCAATATAACAACATGCGCCTGAAGTGCTTTTACTATCATCAGTACACCCAGCCCAATCAGCATCAGTGTACCCAATAATAGTGCTAGGTGTGTCATTTGTGTACCAAATTCCTAAATTTAGAGTGCCTTTAACATATTTAATTATGCGTTTAACAGCGATTAAATGGCTCTCCTTGGGGTTGTTTTGATAAAGTGCACAAACACAAACAACATACATGATATCAGGACGCGAGGCAGTCAGATAGAGTAATGTGCCAATCATACTACGATATAAGGTAGAGTCTACAGATTTTCCATTTTCATCTTTAGATAATTTATCTATAGTACTCATAGGCGTTTTAGCACTTTTAGCACTCTCGAGGCCAAATTTCTTAACGATCTCTAATGCGTACTTAGTCTGCGAAAGAAACAAGCCATCTGGTTGTTGTTTGACTTGGAGACCTAGGAAGAACTGTAACTCCCCCATAAGGGACATCTGAAATTCCTTACTCATAATTTCAGCAAAAGATTTTACTTCTGAGGTAGAAG
Source organism: Sambucus nigra (assembly GCA_949130495.1). Taxonomy (NCBI): domain Eukaryota; kingdom Viridiplantae; phylum Streptophyta; class Magnoliopsida; order Dipsacales; family Adoxaceae; genus Sambucus; species Sambucus nigra. The sequence goes on from OX422213.1 coordinate 186,251,567, forward strand.
TGGATCCAAATATGATATCGTCTACATAGACTTGAGCGATAGTAATGTGTTTTCCAAAATGTTTGACAAATAAGGTTTGGTCATTTCCACCTCTTTTGAAACCTTTGTCCAGCAGAAAACTGGACAGGCGCTCATACCAAGCTCTAGGAGCTTGCTTAAGACCATATAAAGCCTTTTTCAACCGAAATACATGATTAGGATAATTAGGGTCAATGAACCCTTTAGGTTGTTCTACATAGGTTTCCTCGGCAAGTATTCCATTAAGGAACGCAGATTTAACATCCATTTGATACAATGTAAAATGCATGTGACAAGCTATAGCAAGAAGCAGACGAACTGATTCTAAACGAGTAACAGATGGGATCATATGGATGTATATATATTATGCAGGTGAATGATATATATACTTATGTTGTTAAGCATACCCCGCGCATGCTATCATTAGGAAGTTTCCGTGTGGAGGGTGAGCACCCTGGCTCGCGGAGCAGAGTGTAGATATTCCCCAGGTCATAGTCGTCCATGGTGTTATTATGTGATATACATTTCTTTTGGGGTGAGACGTGGTGGGTATGTCTCGTCTCATTGACCGGTTAGGAGCTATTACCTCTTCTCGAGACGTTGTGTGCGTGAGTTTATCATGAGGTGGGTGTCGTTTATCCCCACCAGGTGGTCCCTAGTATTGCTACATGAGCCGAGCACTGGGAATATGATAGCATGGTGCAGTTTATCGATGATATATATAGCCGGGTATATTATGAGCATGGCCAATGTACATCATATGTAGTATGTACACTTGGCTATGGGAATGAATGATTGTATCTATATACGTGTTTAGAGTAAATGCATATATATACTTATACATATCCTATATGTGGAAGGATATAAAGCTTTTATGGTGTACATCTTGGATGATTATGGTGTACTAGATTGTTGGGGGTTGATGTATCGCTTTTAAGGAATATTTCGGTTACATCATCCCAAGGATATTTATTTGAGATATTGAGGTCACACTTAGAGAGTAATCTAATTTCAGTAGTTTTAATAGTAGAATTGTGTGTATGACATAATGGATCTCTAGGATCGACATTGTCAAGAAGTAGTGTATTGGGGGGGTTCCTTGTTTGGATGTCGCTTTGCGAGACGCCCCATGCACGAAACATAGTACAATGTTAAGAGTAGAGAGAAGTTTTTCCTTATTAAATTGTGCATGTTACATAGAGAATAAACTCTTAAATTGAAGATTAATGTTACTATGCGAAGTAATAAAATTGGATAAATAATTAAGTTAGGTTGGAATTTATAAAGTCTAGTATGGCATATATGTTGTAAAAATAATTAAGTGTGATTAGAAAGGGTTGGATTCTTGGGTGATGTTAGGAGGGAAGGTTTTGTGGGTATAGGTTGTGCCTATGGTAAGTTAGGTTGTCCTTATGGGTTGGGTAACTCAATTAAGATTTCAGGATGCGAATAGGTGCGCGCTATTAGATGAGAGGTGAGTTTGGGGTTTCACGAGAGTGCGATTCCACTTTAATTATGAAATAAGTGCATTTATATTTATTATGCACGGTTAACACACTTGCTAAAACATTTTTACACTCGGGCTCTGACCCGTTTATATTTCTCTTTTGCCATATATATATATATACGGGTGTCCTACCGCACGGATACCGGATGCTTTTCTATCCAGAGTCTTGGGAGCCGTAGCAGTTGCGGACTGTGGCGGGTTTTAGATTGCCTTCGCTTCCTACTTCTTTTGAAAATCAAGGTAGGATTCATGTTGTATATCGGGTTTGCACCCAAGGGATATTTATAGATGTTTATGTTTCCTCTTTATGATGTTGTATTTGCTATGACCCGACAGCTTATTCGTGTATATTCATTTGCACTTACTCATTTCATTTTAATACTAGCACTTTCTTTTACCGTAGTATTTGTGTATTCTATCTCTCATAATATCTGTTTGTGTTGGTTTTCTATTCGTGGTGTGCTTTATTTAGTTTTTGACATCCGCTTTAAATATTTATGGGTAGTTAGTCGTATACTAGTTAGTATTATCAGTTGATGCTGAGACTGAGCCATCTAAGATTCCCAATTTAGAGTAATATAGGGCTGGCCACCCGTTATTATTTTGAGTGGGTTCTCACAGATGGTATCAGAGCATCAGGTTCTAGAGTCTTTAGGATCTATGCGGGTTTTCGGCGTTCTCCCGTTGACATTCTTGATATATGGGCTTACTATCAGGATTGTTGTGTTCATTACCTTTATCTTCTTCTGCGAGATACACTCACTTGAACGACGTTCTGACATAGTTGTTTCGTCTTAGACATCGTCGAGAATAATCGGTTAGGAAGGGGCAAGATGGTAGATGTAATACCCATAATAAATTTTGGGTACGCTTTGATTTGAGGTATTTCTTTTCATGATTCAGGCAGAGATAAGAAGGAGAGTTTCGTGCTCGATAAGGTAAGTATTGACGAGGAGAGAATAGGGTGCCCTTGGGAGGTTTAGATTGAGAAATTCTTCAACATTTGTTAGGATACCTTGTGTGGGCTAGCTTTACCGATGTGAGGTGTGTGGAGTTGTCCCAATATCGGGAGTATTTCCTTCTAGGAAGAGGGAGTGAGAAATTTAAAGTTTTGGGGTTCATTGAGTAGGACTGAGGGAGTTTTTGGTAGTCACATTGGTGTCTTGTCCTTCGGGATGGTTAGGAAGGATTTATGGGTAGGAGAATTAGGCCTTGGGAAGGAGTGAGCAAGTGTGGTCTTTGTACGTCATCTTTTGGAATAATGAACCGTGTTGTGATGAACTAGTAGTGAGTTGCTCTATTGATTTTCGGGAGTGTGAATTATTAAGGTTATTGTTTTCTACTTAATCTAGGACAGGTAACTTTAGTGTTCCAATGAGGGAAGAACTTATCTTGTGGAAAGGTGTTGATGTGATGTAAGGAATTAGTATAACTGAGGAGATTCAAAGCTTAGTAGATTTATTTGAGCAAAAAATTTAGCTCATAGTTGTGCTAGTTGGAGGACTAGGTATTAGTTAGACTATTGTGTTTGTGGAGGCCTTGTGTCCTAAACATAAGGTGTTTGTTTGGCATGTCGAAAGACATGGAAATTGTGTTATATTATATTGTTATATAGGCCTTCGGGAAATATCTAATGTGGAAATATTTTATAAAAAATTAACCCTAGTTCAACTGATCTCAATCCCCGACTTAGCTACATAGTAGTGTATTGGGAGGCGTCCTTGTTTGGATTTCGCTTGCGAGACCTCCCCCACACGAAGGTAGCTAGCGTCAGGAATTGAGAAGAGTTCAACCATTGGGAATTTTAAAACTTTTATACATATTTAAAGAGTTGCTATAGATTATATTGTTGAGAGTTATGTTACGACTTGGGGCTTGTAGAGCCGGGTTGTGGTTTTACGAGTTCAGATCGGGTACGGGGTGTATGGGAGCCCTGGGTAGTTAGTTTTCTTTTTAAAGTCTATATAGTTCGATGTGAGAACTGGAAAGGATCGGTATAGTGATCTAGAGGGTAGATGTAAGGACTAGATGAGATTGAGGTCCTAGGCATATCTTAAATTTCGCGGGCGAAATTCTTGTAAGGGGGGAAGATTGTAATACCCCACGATTTTTGGGACTGAGAAATTAAATTTTGGGAAAAATAAAATTTATTTAAATCGGAAAACTATAGAATTTAGAATTTGAAGTGCAAAAATATAGAACGTTTCGAAGTAATTCGGACGATGATTTTGAGTGTACCATCGACCCCGGATGGGTCGAGATAGTCAAAATGACTGTCATTGGGTTTTATTTTGGCTCCGGAATATTTTTAAGTTAGTTTCACTCGAATTGGAGTAAACGAGTTATTTAAATTGTGTATTAACATTTAAAACTGAGACTTATTATTTTAAAGGCTTAAGAGGCTTACGGATCAAGCCTTCTCATTTGAAAGAAGGAGAGAAATAGAAAGCAAAGAGAAAGCAAGAAAGAAAGAAGAAGACGAAAGAGAGAGAGGAAGAAAAGCTTGGAGATTCAGGCTCAAACGCGATCCCGGGGATGATTCAACCCCTACAAATCTGAGGCAAGTGTTTATTCTTGCTAAATATTTCATTTGTGTATTTCATTTCATAATTTGTGGATAAGAAAATTTTGATTTGGGTATTAATAACAAAACCTAGATTTTTGGGGTTTAATCTTGAAATTGATGTTTCTATACAGGATTGATGGTGTAGAAATGGTCGGGGTCAATTTTGGGTTGATTTATTAGCCTAGAATCATGATATGATGAAGCTTTAGGGGTAAGAAGTGAAATTTTAGGGTTTTGAATTCGTGGGTTTAATGAAGAAGAAGAAGAAGAGAACTTTTGGAGTCTGCAGACCCGAATCGATTCGCCCCCTAAGCGAATCGATTCGGCCTAGGAAAAAGTGGCAGGTCTGCATGATCGAATCGATTCGGACCCAAGGAGAATTGATTCATCTTGAGATAGAGACTCAGGTCCTTTGGAACGAATTGTTTCGAAGTTGGAGCGAATCGATTCTCCCTTGAGACCGAATCGATTCGGAAACAGGGCTGTTTTGAGGAGTTTTTCTAGAATGATTTCTAACCCTTTTTGGTTGGTTTTATTGATTCGGGACCTTCTTTTATGATGTAAGAGATACATTTTGGAGACATATAAGGGGTTTCTCACATGTTATGATTATTGGGCTTTCTTGAAATAATTTGGGAAAATATATATACATGTATGCATTGGAGTTGTGTATAGAGATAATTAGAAACCTCATTGGGGATGGGAATCCTAATTATAGATCAAAAGTGAGCCTAGTCATGATGTAAGGTTAAGGTCCCTTCGAAAGAGTGGTGAGGGTATGACATGAAATCTTAGGCGATAATTGTGTCGAATCCTTGTAGTGATAGGATTCTATTGAGATTAATATTTGGGGGCCGACGAGAGAGATGGGTCGCGTATCCTTAGTAATGTTTGACTCGAGGAATAGATTATAAACGCAATAAAATTTAAGGGTTCATAAGAATAGTTGAACCGTAGTCGGGATAGTGATTGTATATCAGTGTGGTATTTCCCTAAGTGAAGGGATCATGGGATGAATTTAAGATTGAGCTTGAGGTCAATAGAATATTAGCTATGTGTATACCAATGATAGAGTTAGTACTAGAGATAGTGATGTACTTTCGGATTTAGATGAGATGTGTAGTGATTATTTCCTACACTAAACTCTAGGTGATACCCTTAATGTTGGATATATATATATATATATATATGTTGGAAGACTATTCATATCACAGGAGAAATGGAGGAATATGTTTCAAGTGAGGGATCATATTTACATAATGAATTAAGTTATTATGATTGAAGTGTTGGTTAGTATATTGAGGAATATAGATGCTAATAGTCGATTTTATAAGTTTCATACATACAAATGAGAGATAGTATGTATTAATGTATGTATATATGTGTATGTACATATGCATATATGTGTATATTAATATTGTGAATGTCTAAACCGTATGTGATGGTTTAATCATATGATGGGATCATATGGATGTATATATATTGTGCAGGAGAATGATATATATACTTATGTAGTTAAGCATATCCCGCGCAAGCTATCATTGGGAAGCTTCTGCGTTGAGGGTGAGCACCCTGGCTCGCGGAGCAGAGTGCAGATATTCCCCAGGTCATAGTCATCCATTGTGTTATTATGTGATATACATTTCTTTTGGGGTGAGACGTGGTGGGTATGTCTCGTCTCATTGACCGGTTAGGAGCTATGATCGCTTCTCGGGACATTCTGTGCGTGAGTCTATCACGAGGTGGGTGTCGTTTATCCCCACCAGGTGGTCCCCAGTATTGCTACGTGAGCCGGGCACTTGGAAGATGATAGCATGGTGAAGTTCATCAGTGGTATATATAGCTGGGTATATTATGAGCACGGCCATTGTACATCATATGTAGTATGTACACTTGGCTATGGGAATGAATGATTGTATCTATATATATGTTTAGAGTAAATGCATATGTATACTTATACATATACTATAGGTTGAAGGATATAAAGGTTCTATGGTGTATATCTTCGATGATTGTGGTGTACTAGATTATTGGGGGTTGATGTGTCGCATTTAAGGAATATTTTGGTTACATCATCCCAAGGATATTTATTGGAGATATTGAGGTCACTCTTAGAGAGTAATCTAATTTCAGTTGTTGTAATAGTAGAATTGTGTGTATGACATAATGGATCTCTAGGATCGACATTGTCAAGAAGTAGTGTATTGGGAGGGTTCATTGTTTGGATTTCGCTTTACGAGACGCCCCACACACGAAACGTAGTACAATTTTGAGAGTAGAAAGAAGTTTTGTCCTTATTAAATCGTGCATGTTACTTAGAGAATAAACTCTTAAATTGAATCTTAATGTTGACATGCGAAGTAATAAAATTGGATAAATGATTAAGTTATGTTGGAATTTATAAAGTCTAGTATGGCATATACGTTGTAAAAATAATTAAGTGTGATTAGAAAGGGTTGGATTCTTGGGTGATGTTAGGAGGGCAGGTCTTTTGGGTATAGGATGTGCCTATGGTAAGTTAGGTTGTCCTTATGGGTGGGGTAACTTAATTAAGATTTCAGGACGCGAATTGGTGCGCGCTATTAGATGAGAGGAGAGTTTGGGGTTTCACGAGAGTGCGATTCCACTTTAATTATGAAATAAGTGCATTTATATTTATTATGCTCGGTTAACACACTTGCTAAAACATTTTTACACTCGGGCTCTGGCCCGTTTATATTTCTCTTTTGCCATATATATATATATATATATATATATATATATATATATATATATATATACTAGTGGATACCCGTGCCTGAAGGCACAGCAAAAATTTCCGAAGTGTGTAATTGTGAAACGGTGAAAATTACGTAATCGCAAAACGACAAAAATATTGTTCCCCAACAAAACATCTATATATCATTCCCCAATTTTTACTATATATATAAAATATGTACACGATTCAGAAAATATGGACAAAATTTTCCCTATTTATAGGACTATCAACTTGTTTAAGAAACCAAAACTAATCAACTATATAAATAGTCCATCCCGGACATTATATAAACCAACAAAAAAAATCATTATTAGCAGTATAATTAATAACAACCAAAATTCATGATAAAAATACTCGTTTGTGTTAAAACGCCAACAAAATTATTTAATATTTTTTTACAACACAAACGTTTAATAATTGGCAAAATTTGAGCATAATTCCCTTTGTTAATAGGACTATCTATCCTGTTTATGAAATAAAATATACTCCAACAACAATAATGCTAATAGTTCGCAAATTCAAAAAATAGTCCAACAACATCATCGACTTTATTCAATTTTTCCAAATAACACCAATACGTGAGTGACAAAATAAAATTAATCCACAAACTTAATATATTTCAAAAATCAAAATCCAAAACATTGTATGAAGATGTTACATGAGTCAAAATAAATGATAGGTGCCTTGGGGGTATACTTCCCATACAAAAATTTATCATAAAATTATCCCTCAAAGAATGACTCCAATAATCTAACCTGTATTAATAGGGGACGTAATTTAGAATGTCGAAAATATATAAAAAGGGAATCAAATAATATAATCAACTACTCAGCATAATTGTAATAGTATCATACCATAATGAACTCGTATGGTAACAATCACTTGCTTTATCTTGGTAATATTTGGCAATCGATTGCTTTATCTTGGGCAGCTCTTTACTATAGTTGGAAAAATCAATAGAAACAAACTTATGCTGAGTGAACGAATCTTAAAGAGTTAAAACATTATAATGTTCAAAATTGTGTTATATCCAAAACTGTATACCAGATAAACACGCACAGACATTTGTGTAACTGTGTTAGGACTATTAGTTTCATCTTTGAGGTTACAATTGAGTATGCAGGACGCAACAACATCTGTTATCATTATAATGTTCAAAATTGTTTAATAAACCACTTTTTAATAAACCACTTTTTGATAAACCACTTTAACATTCAAATCAACTGTTATCATAACAATTAACAGTTATACTATTTAATAAACCACTTTTTGATTCATATTAATTGTTATCATAACAGTTAAACTATTATCATATCAACTGAGATACTATACGTATCAAGTTTATGACGTTCAAATGAGAGTAGTGTAACTAACACACCTAAAAAATTATGTGTGGAAATAATAACTAAAGTGCCAAAAGTAATTTGAATGCATATGAATAAAATATTAAAAGCGAAAAATAACAATTAGATCAGAATTCGGGGAAGCAGTATTCATTGCATATCTTCGGAATTAGATCTGAATTCGTGGTAGCGTTGTGAGAACATTTATAGCTCCAACTGCAATAGTAAGACAATGAAAGTCAATAAACAAAAATAAGCATTCTACTCATTATATAAAATTGTACAGAGATCTGTATAATAAAAAGAAGCTATGTATAGTTTTGTATCATATGAAGCTTTGTAATGAAAGAAGCTCTTGAAAATAAGCTTTGTACAATTTTGTATTGATCATCACCACATTTTGAGGATAAATGTGATAATCCAAGATCATATTAATTGTAAACCTGATGTTGGACTCAAATATCATATATCTGAGAAGCAGATTCTGAGGATTATCGATTATATAACCATTACACAGCCTTAGGCAGGTCAATAGCTATCAAATTCCATTTTAATGGATTTATAGTACATTTCAGTGACAATGACCTACCACCGAAGTGGTTATCACAACACCTTTTACAAAAATGCAAAATTTTTGGGCTTTTTACGGATCGAAATACAGTTGTTTATTGTAATAACAGAGCAAGCAAGCTTTTTTCGGGATATCATAACCAGTGCAGCAAGCTCCTGCAGTTTCCCCTCCCTTGCATATTCCGAATTTCCTCTTAGGTCTCCTTTGTTGCCCATGAAAGAATTGCAATTAACTCCATTTTATTTTTTTATAACACACAAATACAAATATATGTTTATGTTTAAAAAATCAAAAGGTTCCTTCTAAATATACCATATTTGGAATACAAAGCACCATAAGAAGCTTAAAGATTGATTGTTTAGGAGTATAGCATCTCACTTCTTTAAAATAAATGTGAGAAGAAAAACATAAAATTTTCTGAAAACGGTGGGGGAATCAAAGCAACGCAAAGATATACAGGAAAAAGAATATCAAATATCTACCTCAAGAATTTGACAACTATATTGACCAGGAGTTTTTGGTTGAACATTGGTTGGTCGTGCTTGAATCTAATATCTGTTCCAACTCCATGGTAAAGAAGTATCTCAATTATTTTAGGAAAATATGTAAAGGTTGTGAAATGGAATGGAAAATTCCCTTGCTATTGCGAGCGTTAAGATCCACTTTATGACCAGTTACTCCATCTATCATAGCAGTGGAACATTTAACTGTGTTACCATCTCAAACAACCATAAAAAGTTCAAACGGGTGCACTTGAAATTTTCACATCTCTGGTATAGTAAAAGCTTCCACACATTTGATGAATGATAAAAAATTATGCTTGTCACCGTCCGCACATATAGCTCTAACAGTTCCTTTATATTTGGTGTTATATAATAATGGTAAAAACATAACCATTCAACAATATTGCAGGTTCTACAGCAAATTGGAAAAATCAGCAAGTTCTACAGCAAAAAAAGATAAAACTACAAAAATGGCAGGTTTAACCAAATGGGAAAATACAACATATGTTTTCCTTTACCATATTCATAATATTAGTATGCATATTTCTCCTACATACTGTCAACTCTCAATGGGAAGCTCACAAATTATAATATAATCTCAAAAGAAGTTTTAACAGTAAATTACAAAGATAAATATCAGCAAATATGGACGCCTTGAGGCTTCAACTTCGGCTGAAATACTATTAAAAATATGTTATGTCCAAAGTTTACGATCAACACTTCATTATCATAAGATAAAAAATCATTCAACAAAGACATAACTAATAGACCATGTAATTGTTTAATACCTTTTTTCAACATAAAAAATATGAAATAACACCACATACTTTAGCACAACGTCCATTTAGGAAAATAGGAGTTTAACTAAAAAAAATAGAAAAAGAAATGTAGGATTGAGTGGTTAGTGTCTGGAGAAACAGAACATTAACTGAAATGTTGCTAAAATGATCCAAGCATACTAACGTATTTACTCATTGTCACAGATTAGTGTATGTTTTTCAAATCAGATTACTTATTATCACTAATTTCGAAGATGCGATATTAAAGAAATATATGTGTACCATATAACAAAGCCAACTCAAATAGAAAGGAAAGTATGTTGAACTAAAATTCAGGATAAAATAGAAAATGAAGATATAAACACCATAGGAAGTTTGAGCAGAGAGAACCATGAAAAATTAAAAAGAAAATATAAAATCAAATATAAACACGATATGAGGTTTGAAAACTCCTACTTAAACATGTTTTAAAAATCTAATGTGAAAAACAATATTAAAGAGATATGCTTCATTTAGAAGGAAACAAAACTCTTTTAATCCGAGAACAACCAAGCCCCATTTTAAAACTCTATTAAAACCATAAATGCACTCTTGTATGTAACTGTAGGAAAATAACTAACTAAAAAAATTTGGAAACTAATTTTCTAGATCAAACACTTTTCCATAGAAAAATTATACCTGATATATGTTGAACACCAAAAATTTAAACCATTATATTCACCTACTTAGTACCTGGAAACCAAAACAAATACAAATATAAATCCTAAAGGTTGAATTGGAAATCTCTATTATGGATTTGAACCCTAAATTATCAGACCCCAAAATCTGAAATACAAATTAGAGAAAGGGATTTACCTAATAGATCCAAGTCTCCCAAAATCTAATAAAGCATACTAAAATCCAAAGCCAAAATTTGAAACCCAATGTTTCAAATACATTATATATTTGTACCGAGAATCATGAACATTGAACCAAAACCCATAATGTTTAACAAAAAGAATCTTAACCCAGAAGAAGATGGTAAGATAGAGTATACCTGAAGTCTCTAAATGCCAGAGTAAAGTAGAGACAGAGTTCGAAGAAGAGAGAGGCTCAGAGATAAATAGGTTATACCAAATGGTGTTTTAAGAAGTAGTAGAAGAGATAATCAAGAGTACGTGAGAATGTATAGTACCTGCAAAAATCAAACCCAAAAATTTTAGATCTACAAAATAAACATGAAACCCCATATATCAATCCAAACAAAGAATGAAATATATAAAAAAAAAATACTCGAGGATAAGGATTAGAAGTTGTGCGTATGGTAATGAATGAGTCGAGAGAGGTATTCATAGTGGGTTATGAGAGAGATTCAGTGCTTGGGAATAAGAGAAAGTGTGTTTGAATTGAACTAAAATGGGTAATTTTGTTTGGGCGGGACATGTGAAATGTTTAGGCGGGGTAAAATATTTAGGGCGTGAATCACAACCCTTTATTTTGCAAGGGGAAGATGTGGCAAAATCTCAACCCTTAATGTGCTTTTACATTTTTTGGATTCAAAAACCATCCTATCTTATTATATGGATATATACAGGTGTCCTACCGCACGGATACTGGATGCTTTTCTATCCAGAGTCTTGGGAGACGTAGCAGTTGCGGAATGTGGTGGGTTTTAGATTGTAGTCGCTTCCTACTTCTTTTGAAAATCTAGGTAGGATTCATTTTTTATATCGGGTTTGCACCCAAGGGATATTTATAGATGTTTATGTTTCCTCTTTATGATTACTCATTTCATTTTAATACTAGCACTTTCTTTTACCGTAGTATTTGTGTATTCTATCTCTCATAATATCTGTTTGTGTTGGTTTGCTATTCGTGGTGTGCTTTATTTAGTTTTTGACATCCGCTTTAAATATTTAAGGGTAGTTGGCCGTATACTAGTTAGTATTGTCAGTTGATGCTGAGACTGAGCTATCTAAGATTCCCAATTTAGAGTAGTATAGGGATGGCCACCCGTTATAATAATATGAGCGGGTTGTCACAAAAACCTCTCTACAAGACACATGAATATCATTATTGGGCTCCCCCTCAGAAAGTTGAAACGACCCTCTTTCTAAGTATCAAGACCATTCAAGGTCTCAGTCAGTACCACCTCCACAGGATTATGGGGGTAATTCATTATCGTATCCACTTGTGGATTAGCCGTTAATTCCCCTATCTCCAGTAAAAGCCTCACAGTAAGGCCCAAGGCAATAGCTCCAGCAAAGCCAGCATCCTCAAATCCCCTCAGACGCACTAAATTGATAACTGCCTGAAGAGATACGATGCTTCCAGTAACCAACGGTCGAGCCACCGAAGGAAAAATATAGAGCAACTCACTACAAGAAATTTAAGTTACAACGACGTTTTTAAAATGTCGACAAATCAGAAAAAATCGTTGCTGAAAATAATCCGATGTTTTGTTGAAAGCGTTGTGGTATCTCCAGTCGGAAAATACCCGACGTTTTCCCCGACATTTTAAAATTTACTCAAATCTATATGCCCTTCGGTATATTACCCGATGCTTTTGTAAAATGTCAAAAAATAATTTTTCGACAGTTTTCTCTACGTTTTTTAAATGTCCTCAAATCTCAGGCCTTGGTAGATTAGACGACATTTTTAGGAAAAAACATCGTTTTATTATGACACGTGCAAAAAATGTTGTTGAATTATATGCCAATTTGTTTTAAACAAGTACAAATAAACATCGAGTTTCATTATAAGCCACTTTGGTCACTAACTATTATTTAACAATACAAAATCAGAAGTAACTTCTAATGAAGTGAAACATCATTTCCAAAAATCTATTATATTCAAGGGGGCATCATTAATATCAACATGTCTCAATAAGTATACAATCGACCAAGAATTGAAAATTTATATAATCAATCTTCCAAAATAAAAAAATGTATTTTCATTCCAAAATAATGTCTACTACGCGTCCAAATTATCCTAACAAGATAAAAAGAGACTGCACATTATCATCCAAAAAGTAACGAAAGTTTCTTATAATTAGTCAAAATACACCTCCATGATCAAACGGGACCAAATTCAAAATCTGTAAAAAAGAAAAAAAAATGAATGAAATGTCAAAATGAAAATTGGTCAATGGGGATGTTAAAAGAATGAAAGGTGTACTTACATCGCACGTGGATCTTTTGCCTACTTGTTCTTTTTTATCCTCTTAGCCGCAATGCGATTTTGAAATTAAAGATAAGAGTAATTGTGTTTCAATTTATGTGAGTAATTAAAGAAAATAAGGCATAATAAATTTTATTAAATCGTCCAACTTAAAATGGAGTGCAACACGAGAATATTAAATTTTTCAAAAATGTAAATCCATCGACCATTAAAATTAAAAGCTAGTTTGTTATCCTTGCAATGAATAAAAAATAGTGTAATTCTAGAATGCACGTTAATTAAAGTTGAATAAGTAATGGGGGTAAGGTTTGCCTACATCTACCTCTTCCAGACCCTATTATAATGGAGCACTGTATATTGCGTACGACATTTTTTAAGTGGATTTGGAAAACTATAGATCACAACATTTTTTTATTACTTATATAAGTATTTGACAATTTCAAGGGCCAAAGTTGTATTAATAAAAAAGTAGGGAGACCAATGTAAAGTATTGGGGTGAAACTTCTAATATCCCAAATAATGTAAGCATACGTAGATCATATCGGTCAAATGAGATGACGCAATTCTAGATAATATAGCGATAATGAAAAGAGTTAAGATAATTAACATCGAATAATATTATTAACATGATGTAGTTTCTATCAACTTATCATATAGAAATAGTATAATCAAAGGATAATGGGGTCTATATGTGAGACTTGAATACTTGAACGTGTCACATTTGGATTCCATATTGCATTCCCCAAAAATATGTACTATGTTGTAAAGCAACACTAAAGCTAAATATAGACTTCTAGGTAAATTAACACTACTGGAATTTTAGATTCCTAGCGATAATACCGTACGGATGTTCTAACCTCACAATAATTATGAAGTTGGGATCTTGATATAATCTGTGTTGGTGCTTGAATTAGTGGTTTTTGTCGTTGTTGAGATTGAACCTTTGATGGATATTGTCTCGACGATTCAAGAGTATCAACATTGGCATCATGGGAAACCTACAAAAAATGTTACATGGAATCATGGATTTCAGTAGCCCCGCTAACCCTGTACAAAAACGTAACTCTTTTCCTAACTAGATCACACCTGAGCTCTCACACCATAATTATTGAAAATAGCACCAAGAATAAACAAGCTTTAGGACAAATAGAGTAAACCAGAGTAAAAGCTACATCTTAATGAAAAACATATGAATGAAATTCTCTGTTATTTCCACACATCAAATCACTGATTACACACTTTATTTAGTCAAAAACATTAACCACAATGCGCACAAAGTATCAACAACAATCACTAACAATAAACATTTTAACCATTGGTAAACTACCACATATCCTAATCTGTTTTGAATGGCCAAAAGTTTAAATAAAATGTAAAACTTAATAAAAATACCTCAAAAACTCGAATCCAATCGAAGAAAAAATGTCAACTGTAGAAATCCTCCACCACAAGTTGAAAATCCCCTAAAAAAAAGAAATCATAACAAATAAACATTAAGTCGTAAACTAACCATATTTACCTAAACCATTAAATCATAAAACAAAACTGTGCACCCTAAACATTAAATCATAAATATTTACCCTCATACAAGTGGTTAGATATAAATTTAATTGTTTCTATTTTACCCCTACTTTCTTTTGTAATTGTGTATTTATCCTAATACAAATTAATTTTTTCCCGATTTCTGCCCCACCCCATTACAAATTCCATCACCCACTCTTCAATCCCTAAATTAGATCGAAAATACACAAGAGAGATAGGTTTCGTCAATTAGAAACCTTTAAGTACTACCCTAACTATTTTATGATTTTTTCTATACCAATGAGCTTTGAAGCTCAGATGAAATTATTACTTATAAACAAAAGATAAATGATAATACGCAAATATTGTGTATTTCATCCTTCGAAGCGACGCATTTTATCCCCCTCGGGTATCTTATTCCCTATATTTATGCTCGTTAACCAGATAACCTCGTATTTCTACGTTAACATGTTTTGTAGGGGTTAATTGAGCTTTTATAGGTATTTGGATGCTCAGTGTGAAGTTCAGACACATTCCGCTTGATTTTCGTACACGATCGCACGTTCAAGGGCATATTAGTCTTTTCACATCTTGGTCACCTGGCCCAACATCTACACGGAAGTTATATCCCTCCTGGCAAGATTCTTGTGGCCCTGAATGGTGCTTGATTCCGATTCAGAACGAAGAAGTTACGACGATTTTAGCGGAGGAGAAAAGCAAACATGCCAAAACAGGAGGAAAGATTTTGTAGACCTGCTTGATCGATCGATCGATCAAAGGGATCGATCGATTGATCCTTCATATTTTTCCCAATCGTGGGAGATAGTGGGATTGTTTTTTTACCATCGATCGATCGATCACAAGGGATCGATCGATCAATCCCCTATTTTCTGCAGATATTTTGGCTTTTCTTTTCTTTTCTAATTTAATTCCTTTTCCTACATAAAGGAATTTTGTTGTAAAAAAATAGATAGAATAGATTTTAGGTTAGTTTAGCTTAGGGTTTGAGGGTTTTGGAGAGTTCTTCTTTGATTCTTCTTGGTTTGACACCCAATTGGGTTGTAAGTTGCACTATTCATCATCCTCTCCATTAATATAGTTATTTTCTATTAATTCTTGCTTTGATAATTATATTTACATGATTTCATAATTAGGTTTATATGCTTTGATTTACTTACTTTCTAGCGTAGATTTACCGCGTTTATTTATCGCATTTTTAATATGCTTTCTAGCTAATTTAAATTAGGTTGTGTTTGAATGGAACTCACTCGAGTTGACGTGTTGCTTTACTTTGGTGATGGTGTTTACGGGTCTATTTCGGGTGCGTTGTCTAGTTATTGTGCCTAGGAGATTTGATGGGGCATATCATGTATGTCCCGTGCTTACGACCTTGCGTGCGCAATTTTTGGGGTATTTGTTGATGCCAAAATCTTATTAGGCTTTTATGTGAATTTAGGGACGTGACAACCCTTGGTTCAATTAACTGTTGAAATGAGACGCATTCTAAATAACTCGTCGACCCATGTAACCATTTTATACCAATTAACTCGAGTGAGGGATATTCGACACAACCTATAGTTTTTACTCACTTAGTAGTTTAACTTTATTTTCCCTCGCCTTGATTAATATTTCCCTTTTTCGCATCTTTTCCCTTTTTTGTTTGTAATCACCTTTTACACTTTTATTTAGGAGTACTAAACCTTATAAATTCTAGCATCTCGTCCCTGTGGATTTTCGATACCCGACTTACCATTGTGCTTGCCTCGCAAGTGTAGTCGTAATTTAGGTTTGTTTGTATTATCACGGTGAAACGAAAACAACGACTGTTCCCTTACACGAGCACACTTTTCACGCGCTTAATCAAAATAGCGTCGTTAACGGGGGTGAGTTTGTTTTAGATTTTATTTGATTTAGTATTTCATAGTATTTTCTTTCTATTTGTATTATTTGGTAATATTTTTGCAGGACTTCCACATTTGAGCACTTAGAAACGGTTGAATTTCCCGCGTGGATCTATTTTGTGGAATTCGCCACTTCGAGCCATTTTTGGGGTAAGCATGTCTTATTCCAATTCTTTCGGTAATCATTGTTATAATTCTCAAAATTCTCGCAAACCTATGACTTTTGGTGAATACTTAGAATCCCAAAGAATTACAAATTCAAATATGACTTTGGGCGAGTATAACGAAAGTCAAAACTTGGGTTATTGGAATTTTGATGATGATGGTAATGATTTTGGGCTTTTACCTCCTTATAATAGGAATTTTAAAATGAATTTCAATAGTTTTCAAAATTCCTATAATAATGAGTTTTCATTTAAGTCCGATGGTAATTTTCAAAGTTCCCATTTTCATGTATTCGCACCTCGACCTATGACATTCGGTGAGGGCTTGCGTATGCTTGAAAATGAGAAAATTAAAAATCGTTATCGAGAAAAAAATCATTTGTGGGAACATGAATTGGATTTATTATTTGAATCCGACGACAATTTTTCTTCCGAGACTTTCGAAGTCGAAGAATGTTTTGAACCAAATGAGGACTCTGTGCCTACTTTGGAACAAACCATTCTAGGCTTTTCCCATTGCATAATATATATTGAAAGTGAGGATGAACATGACATGATATCTATTTTCAATGAAATGATTTCTTGTTTGGCCCCAAAAGAATATCATTTCATTGAAAATGATATTTTTCATTCGAAACTCAATCTTCAAGCGATGATGATTCATCTCATGAGTTTGAATTTCTTTTATCCCCATTTTCATTTTCTGTTATCACACCGTCATAAGTACCCGATGATTCGGTTTCAAACTTTAATGTTTTAAACCTTTTCGTCGATGAGGAGTACTTGCTCGAGTCACCTTCCACGATCGCATCTTTGCCTTCATGTGCGCCGCCTCCCATTCCAATTTCAAAATCCTTGGGAGGATATTCGGCTTTTCTCGGTCCCCATATGTTTTTGTGAACCGTTCAATCCAAATCCCCCATCATCCCTCCAAACCTTCTAATTGGCGATGGCTCATTTTTTCCACCATACACATGCCTTCCGTTGTTCAAACGGAATCCATATTTGCCAGAAGGCATGCTTGTATGTGAGGGTACATCGGTTATCCTCTAAAGCCAAATCATTTTTACGGTGGACCCTCAGTTATTTAGACTTCTAGTGTACAGTTAGTGTGAAGCCTAAATAGTAGGTTGTATATAGTTATCTTTCTTTCTTTTTATTTTTTCTTTCTTTTTATTTTTTCTTTCCTTTTTAATTTAGTTTAGTGTAATTAGTTAACTCTTTGTTGTTTTGTTTTTGCTATGCTCGGTACTAACTTTTTTTGTAGATTCTTTGGACTTGTTCGTATGAGGATCGCTCCAATTTTTTGTAATATCGCTCTTTTCCTCCCCTTGACTTGGATCTTAATTTACATTGAGGACAATGTCAGGTTTTAAGCTGGGGGTGTGGGATATTCTATCCATTTCTTTATTTAGTCCATGTTTTTTCTCACATGTTAGTTACTTAGTATGCTTTTCTTAGAAAAATTCAAAAATTTCACAAAGATTTTCTTTCTTTTTTCTCCTTTATTGGGCATTTTGCCTTTGTTTTCGATGATAAATTTTAATAATTGCCTGATCCAATAGACAACCCAATGATGCATGTTCTCGATTTTAGAAGTTATTAGACTTTAGTCTCACTTATTAATATTATGAATAACTTCATGAATTAAGCTTTAATCCTATGAGCACATGCACTTTCTTGCCTTATTGATTTGCTTTAATATTTTTATAACTCGGTAATTTTTTGTTGCATTGTATATACTTACACCGAGTAAGCTTTGTACCTTTCGTCATTTGTGAGTGTATACACTATTCTTTGCTCTTTAAAAATGTTGAATTCGTTCGTAATCTCTCTATTCTTTCATTTGATCGTTCATTAATTGAGTTCATTCTTGAAATGTATTACTTGAGCTTGATTTTCATATATTGTTTTGATTCGAGAATTACGTAAACTTTGTGAAATGATCATAGACCCTCTTTGTTATATCACCCATATTATCCTTGACCTCACCTTAAAAGTTTAACCCTAGTGAACCCCTTTGGGCCTCAATATTTTCCTTTCGTTTCATAACCCAAATTCCCAACCAACTCTACATTGGAGTTTCAAACCATACATACACTTTCCATACCTTTGTTTGGAATGTTACTTGGGATTGAATGATGTTAGTGTTGTGTCGGTTGCAATTTAGGCATGTGAGAGTGAGAAAAGTAAAGAAAAAAGAGTAGTGAAAAAGTGAAGAAAAAGAGTAAGAGAAAAGCAAAAGAAAACACGAGAAAAAGAAGAAAAGAAAAAGAAAGAGAAAGTTGTCAATGCTGTGGATTCGTTCAATAAGCTTTGATTACTCTCCAATTGTATATCTAATGACTTTTTGGAACTTGTTTTCCATTTTTGACATTGTCCACATTTTTCCATTATCCCGAGTTTTCATCTCAGTACACTTTGAATCCGTACATATATCCATCGTTTCGTATCCTAGCCAAACCTACATTGCAACCCTATACAAGTCCTATATGATCTTAGGTTGATGTAATTCAAAGGTTATAATAGTTTTGATAATATGTGAAAATGCATTTAGCCTCCTTTAATGAGCGGTATCTTTCATTGAGATTACAGTTTTTCAGTTTATATATAGCGTTCTTCATTTGTGACATGTGTGCGTCCTAGTTTCCATTTATATTTACTCTTTATGCCTGCATGTTCCGTGTGTTACCTCCCTGTTTCGAGTGAATTCACTTGATGAGTGTAATGCCCGTGAGGATTGAATGTATGCTTGCTTTAATGTCTATTCGGTTTGTGTAAGTTTTTCACCAAATCACACTTTTCATGCGCTCGCACCCCTCCCACATTTTAAGGTTTCGATTCTAGGAGGTGCATTCTATAATGTAAATGAATTGGACTTTTGTTTGAATGCATTCAATGTGCTAATAATGCGTATGAAATCTTTTTTGCCATTGTTGGGCTTATCGCATGTTGGTTTGGTCATAATTTGAGGGAACCATGTGATGTTTGTGGGTATCATCCCTCAAAACCCTCACGAGATGACACTCGTCCACTAGGGTAACCTAGGGGTTTAACGGCTTATAGCATACGCTAAATGCAATCGAATCGCCCGCGAAAGTGGCCTTTTGCTTTTATACCATAATTTTGTATTATCTCCTATTTTTTCTTTGCTTGTAGTTCTTGTTGCATCCTATTTCATTGCTAGGGACTAGCAATGTGTAAGTTAAGGGGTGTGATAATACGCAAATATTGCGTATTTCATCCCTCGAAACGACGCATTTTAGCCCCCTCGAGTAGCTGTTTCCTTATATTTATGCTCGTTAACCAGACAACCTCTTATTTCTATGTTAACATGTTTTAGAGGGGTTAATTGAGCTTTTATAGGTATTTGGATGCTGAGTGTGAAGTTCGAACGCATTTCGCTCGATTTTCGTACACGATCGCACGTTTAAGGGCATTTTAGTCTTTTTACAGCTTGGGCACCAGGCCCAACATCTACACGAAAGTTTTATCCCTCCTCGTAAGTTTTGCGTGGCCGCGAACGATGCACGATTCCGATTCAGAACGAAGAAGTTACGGAGATTTTAGCGGAGGAGAAAAGAAAACATGCAAAAACAAGAGGAAAGATTATGCTGACCTACTTGATCGATTGATCGATCAAAGGGATCGATCGATCGATCCTTCATATTTTGCCAAATCGTGGGAGACAGTGGGCTTGTTTTTTTACAATCGATCGATCGATCCCCATGGATTGAATTGGACAAAAAGAAGCATTTTTTAATTTCCATAATGGAAAACTCTTAAGTTAAGACACAACTTAGATATAATCCGCATAGAGAAGAAAGTGTGTGATAATGTGCTAGGGGCATTAATGAATATCGAAGGGAAAACTAAAGACACTTGGAAAGACGTAAGGATTTGATGGATATGATTTTAAAGACAAAATTAAACCTAATTCATGATTGCGGTTCATTTTTAATTTTGACTGCATGCTATACTTTATCACATGATGAGAATAAAAAATTATGTGAATTCTTGAATTCGTTCAAGTTTCCTGATGGATTTCCTTCAAATATTTATCGTTGTCTGAAAATGAGAGAATGTCATGCTTGAGGTATGAAGATCCATGATTGTCATGTTTTCTTATAACATTTACTCCCACTAGCGATTCGTGGATACATGTGTAAGGAAGTATCTCAAGCATTGGTTGTGTTGAGTAATATACTTAAGTATATATGTTTAAGGAATTTTTACTGAGATAAATTGGAGAAATTAGAAAGGAGATCCCTTTAAAACATTGAAAAATTGAACATATATTTCCTTTAACCTCTTTCAATGTAATGATTCACTTAATATTTCACCTAGCTACGAAAGATAGGATTACTGGACCACCGAAAAATCGATGGTTGTGGTCGTCTGAAAGGTATTTTATAAGTTATATAAAAATTTCTTTAGGTACTAAAATGTTTAGTATCATAGATTTTTATGTTTAAACATTAAATCATACCTCTTAATAGGAAAATGGGTACATTAAAAGGGTATGTTCCCAGTAAGGCAAAACCAAAAGGGTCTTTCACTGAGTTTTATATATAGAATGAACGTTTAACTTTTTCTTTAATGTACTTGAATGATGTGGATACCATATTCAATAGGCCTGAATGAAATAATGATATTGGTGAACAACAGGGCAAACTAGACATGTGATGGTCACGCATTTTGTGGGCCAAGGTATTGAGTTAGAGAAGGCTCACATGTATGTGTTGAATAATTGTAAAGTAGTTGAGAGATATATAAGGTAAAGGACACATATTTTGGCACAATAAAACTTTTTGTTATTATAATATTTTGTTTAGCATCTTGTAATATTCCACGTATAGTGAGCATAAGAATGAACTTAAGACTAATTGTGTGAGGGACATAGGAAAGACGCATAAATGACAATTCATTAAACGGCTTAAACAACGCGCAAGTACAAGTACAAGTAGAAGTCTTTTACTTTAATTTTATTATTCATTGCTACATATGTAAAATTATTTAGCAATGATTACATGTACACATGTGAGTAGGTCAAACAATTGTATTGTGAAGGGAAGGTTGATGAAGAACTTTTATCCTTGGCTAATGGTCCAGACCACTGAGTGAAACACTACACATGTTACAATGCAAATGGGTTTAGGTTTCATACCCAAGAACGAGAGATGAATAGAAAGACCAAAACAGTGGTTTGATTGTGAATGGAAAGAATAATGAGAAGTCAATTGACTTTTATGGTGTGATAACATATATTATTAAGCTGGATTATTTATTGGGGAATACGTCTGTGTTATTATTCAAATGTGATTGCTGGAATATAGTGGCAATAGAGGCATTAAACTAGGTAAGAAGGGGAACATTACTTGTGTTAATGTATCAAGAAAATGGTACACTGATGAACCATTTGTGTTTCCATCTCAAGCTGCTCAAAATTTTTACGTTAAAAACATGAAGCTAGGCGATAATTGGCGTGTCACGGAGAGGATAAATCCTCTTGGAAACTATAATGTACTTGAGATTGAAGTAGATGAAACTTTTAATATCGAGAAGCCTTTTCAAGTAGAGTATCTCAATGAAGATGTTGATATATTGCAATTTAATGTAGTTACCTCATTAAGAAGAGAAGATTCGACACCATCGACATTGAAAGTGTACTACGTGAAAACTCGAAGTTTGGGGAAGATGAAAGGGGGAAATGCTTCATTAATGACAGTGATATTGATGAAGCTTCTACCAGTAGTGATGATGAAAATGAGGAAGAATCTAATTACAGCGATAATAATATTAACAAAAGGGATAACTCAACCGAAGATGGATTTTGATAATGATTAATAAATATTCATTGATGTCTAATTTCCCGAATGAGAATTTAATTATGCTTCACGTATACTTTTTTTTAATAAATTTGTTCGTTTTATTTAAAATTTAAAGTTAGTGACATGTTAGTTTTTGTAAATGCTAGATTCAATAACTTTCATATTCAAACTAACCCAACTGAAAATAATTTTTTTAAGTCTTTCGATATGCATAAAAAATAGTTTCTCAAAATTCCTTATTTAAATTTGGCATCCCACCATTCAGCAAAGCCAAATTCATTCATCTCCTCTCATTCATGGGATTATATAGATAGTGGGACCAAGAAAATGTCGATTTACTCAAAGCGGACTAAATTCATCATCACAAACTCTAATTTTAGCACGAGTATCTTACTACTTTAAGGTTGGGACATCAAGTAGTTTAGGACCACTTGCATGTGAGATAAACATTGATACGAATGATGAGAACTTGTCGACGGTTGAGGGCAATGTCGTGAGCACAATGACCATAGGTATGGTCTATCTTGACTCAGATATTTTCTTATATTTGTTGACTCAAATACATTACTGCTAATTCAATTTGTAATTATGGAAACATGTTACTTTATAATAACAACTACGAATTATACATAGTACATTTTTCTGATGACCAATCACTTATCTAATTTCATCATTTGATTTACAATAATATTTTGCATATGATATTTTCAACTATGATGATCAAAATAACCAATAAAAATTCTATTTTGCAAGGGCCTTTTTCCTAGACTTCTTATAAACAAAGTTTTAAATACACCTATTTTTTTTTAAGAAATAACCTGTAATTTCAACTCGAGAAATAGAGGAGATAATAAAGTCTCTGCCAAATTATTTCAATGCTAAGCTAATTAGTCTCTGCCAAATTGTTATGATTCATCCCTCCAGTCATGCTCAATGACTGCTATACAGAAATGACACATGCCACAATATGTTGCGTACCAAAATATAGTGGTGTTCTCCATAGGAACATAAAACATGGTCTCAGCTAGCACCCCACTTTCCCCATCGGAATCTATAGTGTCATAAAAAGAGCATGTTCCTGGTCAATCAAACTCATGATTAACACTTACGATTATATATGGAACGGTTGTTGAAATGAGCTCTGCCATTGATCTAAATTGGTCCCACTGTGAGATGTATCCATTTGCTTATGCTAAATCTACTAAATAAAATATTGCATCGATGTTACCTAGGTACTTGATGATCTAGTTAGTAATATTATGCGAGCCTAACTGATAATTACAAGACTCATTTGAACCATCTATCTTTGCCTTCCCCATGTCTCCTAATATTACAATACTATGTAACAATTCCTGTCCCAGATATGGAGATGATTTAAATGTATACATCTTGCTCCAAATATATGAACCATTGGATATATATGGCCCATTTTGTAAGAATACATTTTTCTCGGCCACAACTCCTTTAAGAAACTTGTATGAATGAAACTAGGGTCATGGCAACCAACTGTTTATGCTGGTGATCCACACATGATGATTTGGTGAAAAGTTAATATTCTTGCTGGTGAGTCCCCTTGAAAATATCCCTCTAAACCCCACTCAACAAAAGTTATGGCTTCATTTATGCTATAACCACTTGTCCATGTTACTGTCATTTCATTCCAAGACTTCCCTTAAGTAAGTCATGGCTAAAGTGGTGCTCTAGGATTCAGTAATGATATATTATTTGAAATCACTACAAATTTTGTATTTGACAGGCCACCTGAGAAAAGTGCGACGGAGACTTTAACACATTCTCCTTGGTTGGCATAAATATGATGCTTTTCTTAAAAGGAAAAAATAGGTTTCATATCATAGTCATTTAATAATTACCATAAATGCTCTTTGCAAACTGATTGATAGAAGAATTATACTTCAGATCTTGTATCATGGTATACTAAAGACATATCCTAAGGTGACGCAAATTTTCTTAATAGGATTAGTCATTAGATACTAATAAATCTAGTGTTTTCCTTTCTATGTTCTTTATGTATCGCCATTTTCTAATAAATATTTCTAATCCGATTAATTTTTCCACTTATTTTTCAAGAATTTGTAGAATCACGATCAACATCTTAGTTTTCGTCACCCTTAAATTTTTTTTCTTAGCTAATTTATGAAGAACTTAGTTCATTGCTTCTATATATATGGTAGCAAATTAAATATCAACAATACTATATTCTATATAGGAGTATTATTACCTTTCGGTCCACAACTTCACAAGTTTTTATATGATGTGAGTTTGTAGGCTTCTCTATATTGAAGAGAAAATGGGGACCAACTCGAAATCTTTATCTTTTTAGGAAGAAGTAAGTTGTATAGAAACTATTGATCGAGATAACATCAGATGGAAACGGAATTGTAGGGTCAGATTGTGGTTCATTTATTCCTAAGGCAGCATGTGTTGTTCATAAGCACGCCACACTTCAAGTAAAAAAATGGTCTAAGATAAGTGAAGGAAGATGGAAGGTGTAAGTACATCCCTTTCAAATTTCAATTAAATAAGTTACATATCTTATTATATATAGACGGGTATTGAGGTCCGTGAAAAACCTCTAAAATAGGAATCCTAATTTCTCAGATTTTTTACTTTAAAAAAATCACCCACGTTTCAATTATGTACAAGAAATCAATCCCATTTTACTTGGAACCCATCCCCACTAAGACATTACATTGGACAGTTGAGCATTATGAAAAAGTAAAATGAGGTTGTTATACCTTCTGAAACCAACAATATATTCTTTGTTGGGTTTTTTGTAGAAAAACAGAGGTTTCCCCCATTACTGTCGATTTTCATTTACAACATGTACCACTTGATTTTCTTTTAAAACTAATGTTTTCTCTAATTTATTAGCATAGTTTGTCATTTTTGCATCACAATCGGTGGTTTACCTTAGTGTTTTTTACTTATAAAAAGATGGTGCGTTTTCTTTTTAACACGGTGAGTTCTTTGATATTTGTTTTTTTATTCTTTACAAAAGAAGTGTCAACAGGTATACAATGTACCAACGTCTGCATATTGATTTTCTATCATACAAAATTGAATTTTTGTATTTCATATATGCAAGTGAATGGAATCAGTGATTTTGTTGCATCAAATTCGGTATATTAGGATGATTTGTATTTTTGAAAATACTTAGGCCATTTTCACTTTGCTCATTTACTTTATTTTGATGATATTTACAATCGAGAATTCATTTACTTAATGTTTGGTCAGTTCGGTGGCTTAGCATGTACCTAGAATGCTTTAACTGACTTTCATTTTGTCTACTACATATGTATTAAAAACTAACTGATGTTTGAACTATTTTAATTATTCTTAAAACATTGTTTTTCTAATAAGAAAAAAATATTTGGTTAACGTTGTATGAACGGGTAAGTTTGGTAGAGAAGGAATTAGGTCGGCACAAATTTTGAGAGTATAGTATACATGCGTAAAACTATAAACATCTTTAATTAACCTCAGGGTCGGTAATGACATGAGCACAATAATTTATAGTAGATAATGATTTGATGAATAAATTTCGAAATATGTATTCTTACGGTGTTTGGAGATTTATAATATATGTATTCTATTCACTTGCTCGTGCATTGGACGGGTTTACAACTAGTTAATTAATATTCATGCATATCAATTTTGTATTATTGTTTTCTAATATAATTTAACAAATTTATGCCATTTTAGGTAAAGAGTGATGGGGATCCTAAAAAGGTTATTGATGCTAACTCAACACACCATATATAAATTATCTCCATAAAATCTCCGTAGAGAACTTTAAGAAGTACCCAAGTTTGGAAGTGGCCTTGTCAAACCCACTAAAGGGCATGAACAAGGACAATTGGAAGTATCTATGCAATTACTTTGCATCACCTACATATCAGGTAATATTAACTAATGGTAAATAATTATAATTGAATTCTTTTATTTAATAGTCATCATTTTGTACATAAAATAAGTATTTGAAACCAAATTAGTAGAGCAAAGCAAACTTCTCCTCATGTCGCAGGGACAAAGTCATTTGCCCGAGTTCATGTAGAGAAGGAAATTATTGCAAAACCATTTTCTATGCATGTGACATCAATAGTGCTAAAGGAAAATTTGTCATTGCTTTTGATTATAAATCCCTATTCATTAGATGAAGACAACCACGCCCCTTATTACAAAATGAAACATACCCTCTCAGACTTATCTAGATTGCAAGTATTTCCATTTCTGTGATAAAGGGTAGAGATAAACAATAAAAGGAATTGGAGTAGACTAAATTGGCCTTTTTTTCTTCTCCGGTTCGGCGCTATCTAAAACATTAAGAGACAAGGATCATTTATTCATATGGTGTTTATGGAAAATAAAAACCAGTCTGAATCAAACCAAGTGAGCCATATTAATACCTACTAACCTCTTTCCAAATCCTTCGTTATAGATGCTGAGATGGTGAATCGAAGGAGTCTTCAATCATCATCGAAATGCTTAAAAGCAAAATAACTAGTCACCACTTAATGGAGATAAATTTTGTTTGTGCATATATTTATATCAGCGAGGGTGTCTATGTTATTTACTCTTAGACTTGTGTGTAACTATATACATTTCTTCCCTACTTTAATTTTGTGGCCTAAACTACAAGGTGACAGAAACCAATTCCCGAAGTTATAGACATCCCAACCTTAAACATCGATCTCAATCCTCACTTCAAACAAATATTACAGTCGATTCAACCTAGAATTACACCCCATGATTCGATCAACCAACCTGTGAATATCTATAATGACGGGAAATTACTGTACATACTATTAAAGAACTTGCTGATCACAAGGATGCCACGTAGCTATTGCAGCCATGCAACCACCTGCAAATAATAACAGTAACCAAACTTGATTTTAAATTTTCATAGTCATGCACGTGTGTTATTATAAAAGGAAGAATAGTTCAAACTCTCCCCTTTTATCTCTTAGTCATATGGGATTGTTGTTGCAGTAATAAACAATTAAATACAGAATTAAATTCAGGAACGAAATTACCCAATTGGAGCATATAATTCTGGGGCAGAAAAATAATATAAGAATTCCGGAAACTGGACAGCGAAGAACACGGCTGAGTCGCGGACTAGGTCGCTCTCTTTAAGGTGTTTCGCGGCTCTGCCTCTAATTGTGCCGACAGTCTGCAGCCCCGTCACCCCCAGGATAAAACAGCCTCCAATTAAATTACGGATTGATAGCACAAGAATTAATCCGGTCTGATTACACCCATTCTGTATTAATTGCTCGATTCTAAATATAATTAATCTGTAGAACAAACAAGATTAATTATTCTGGGAGAAGGAAAAGAAAATTATTCTGGGCGGATTTGTTTTTTCAGAACTGTAGGGTATTTTCTGTGTTGAAAGCTGTGTTGAAAACGGAGGTCTCAACCTCTTTTTATGCAAAAAGAAATTACCGTTAGTGGGCTAAAACGTGGAGAGAAATCTGGAAACGTGGGTGGAACAATTCAATCAGTTAAAGGCCCACGTTTTTTCGGAATTAATTACCGTTAAAAAATAATTTTTAAAGCCCAAAAACGTTAATTTATTTGTCCAAAAAATTAATTCTTAATGAGCCCAAGCCCAAGCCCAAGACCCGGACCCGGACACGGGCATGGGCCGGGCCGGACGGACGGCGGCGGCGGCGCGCGCGCGCGTGTGACTTGGCCCATTGGGTCTGCCCCACATACCCACAAAAACTTGAATGCCCAAAGGGCTGAACCTTTGTTCCCAAAAAATTGTATATTAACACACTCCATATTTTTGAAACTGCCGATGTGGGACTAGAGGGAAAACTTTTGCAACTTTAACAGCTTAACAGCTCAAAGCTGTTACAGCTGTTTCCCAACAATCCCCCACTTGCAAAATTTGAAAACATTTTATCGAGCATTAATCTATAGAGTTGTGCATAAGCAAAGGTGTCTTTCGACTTGAACCTTTACGTAGTAAAGATGATTCAGAATATACTAGAGTAACCGTAGTTTTGAACTCTATCTCTGACAACATCCCACACACAACCCTACTTGGGTGTAAGTCTAATAGCTAGCACGTTACGGCCATGTGCTTCTATCCCAGTATAGTGAACGCTTTAGGAATTTGCCCAAAATATCCATAGGAAGCGGCCACACTTCAACATTCACATAGGTGAGTCTATCAAGAATACTCCTGTAGCTAAGTACCCCACTCAAATAAAGCTATAGATCTCATTAAGAGTTATCATAACTCATCCTTAACTCGCTTCAGGATATCATGCTCCATAGGGATGGACTCGGAGTAAAACCCCGTTCTATATTAATTAATAATCGCATGATTCAACCCATATCACTTGTGACTTGTTATTACCCTTTGAACATATTTCTTGGGATCTCCAGTCTATATGTTGGGTTACCATCACAAATGACTCATTTATCCAAGGGCTTTAGTCCCATCCCTTTCGTGGTGTTCCACACCTTCTCCCTAGCTAGTCCTTTCGTCAAAGGATCAGCTAAGTTCTGTTCAGACCGTATATGATCCACCCTCACAGCACCCGTAGAGATAAATTCTCTAACAGTACTGTGCTTACGACGTATTTGTCGTTTCTTACCGTTATAATAACGGTTCTCAACTTTTGCAATAGCCGCGGTACTATCACAATGAATCAAAACGGCTGGAATCGGTCTTTCCCATAATGGGATATCTGACAGGAGGTTTCTTAACCAACCTGCCTCTTCACTAGCAGCAGCTAGTGCTATCATCTCAGACTCCATAGTGGATTGAGCCAAAATAGTTTGTTTCTTAGATTTCCAAGAAACTGCACCACCAGCGATGCTAAATATATATCCACTAGTAGCCTTAGAATCATCAGATAGGGTGTTCCAATCTGCATCACTAAATCCTTCAAGGACAGCGGGATGCTTATTATAGTGTAATCCGAGGTTCATCGTCCTTTTAAGGTACCGCATGACCCTCTCAATAGCATGCCAATGCTCCATACTAGGTCTACTAGTAAATCTACATAGTACTCCCACAGCATAAGCTATGTCAGGTCTAGTGCAATCTGTAGCATAACGTAAGCTACCAATAATGCTTGCATAAGCATTTTGGTTTACACTGTCGCCAGTGTTCTTAAATAACTTTACACTAGGGTCAAATGGAGTACTAGCAGGTTTACAGTCAAAGTAATTATATTTCTTTAGAACTTTCTCAATGTAATGAGATTGATCCAAAGAAAGTCCCTTTTCTGACCTAGTAATATTAATTCCTAATATTACACTAGCTTCACCCAAATCCTTCATATCAAAGTTGGCACATAATAATGATTTAACATTTTCTACGGCATGATTATTGGAACCAAAAATAAGCAAGTCATCAACATAAAGACATATGATAGTGCAAATGTTCTCAACATATTTATAATAAATGCATTTGTCACTTTCATTAATTTTAAACCCATTAGAGATGACTAAGCTATCAAATTTATCATGCCATTGTTTAGGTGCCTGTTTGAGTCCATAAAGATATTTATCTAATTTACATACTTTATTTTCTTGACCGTGTACAATAAAACCTTCAGGTTGATCCATATAAATCTCTTCTTCTAATTCTCCATTTAAAAATGCAGTTTTAACATCCATTTGGTGTACAATTAAATCATTTAAGGCAGCTATAGCAAATAGTACACGTATAGACGTTATTCTAGTCACGGGTGAAAATGTGTCAAAAAAGTCTACATTTTCTCTTTGTCTAAAACCTTTAGCAACAAGACGTGCCTTATATTTTTCAACAGTGCCATCAGGTTTTAATTTCTTTTTAAGAATCCATTTACACCCAATTGTTTTACATCCAGGAGGAAGGTCCACTAAATGCCAAGTTTTATTTGTTTCCAAAGAATCCATTTCATCATTAATAGCCTCTTGCCATAAATCGGCATCTAAAGAAGATAAGGCTTCTTGAATAGTGTTAGGATCCTCCTCTAAGGTGTAAGCATAAAAGTCGGGACCAAAATCTTTTTCTACACGAGCCCTTTTACTTTTTCGAATTTCTAAAATGGATTCATTATTTTCTTTATTTTTATTTAAAGAAATATTAGTGGATGACTCGCCCCCACTATTCCTCAATTTAAAAGGAAATTTATCTTCATAAAAATCGGCGTCATTTGATTCAATAATTACTTGATTTTTCAAGTCATAAAATCGGTATGCTTTGCTATTAATAGCATAGCCTATAAAAACGCATTCATATGCTCTACTCGCCAATTTAGACCTTTTAGGGTCGGGTATACGTACATAGGCTAAACACCCCCACGTTCTAAAGTATGACACGTTGGGCTTAATATTTTTCCAAATTTCATAAGGAGATATTTTCATTTTAGTCTTAGGAATTCTATTAAGCACGTGACACACAGTCAAAATAATTTCACCCCACCAATGTGAGGCAGCCCCGGAATTTAATAAAATAGCCACTACTAATTCAGTTAATGTCCTATTTTTTCTTTCGGCTTTACCGTTCATTTCGGGCGAATAAGGGGCAGTTTTTTCGTGAATAATACCGTGGGTTTTATAACATTCAATAAATGGTCCAGAATCATATTCGGTGCCTCTATCACTACGTAACCTTTTTATTTTCCGATTAAATTGATTTTCAATTTCATTAAGGAAAATTTTAAACATGTCAAACGCTTCACTTTTATTTTTCATTAAATACACAAATGAATAATCGGAACAATCATCAATAAAAGTTATAAAATAACGTTTGCCATTTCTTGTTGTGACACCATCCAATTCACAAATATCCGAATGAATTAAATCAAGTGGTTCAGATTCTCTAAAAACAGATTTATGTGGTGTCTTAGTGATTTTTGCTTGACTACACCATTCACATTTTTCAAAATCATTTAATGATAATTCGGGAATTAATCCTAAAGTGCTCATATTTTTAACAAGTCGTTTATTAACATGACAAAGCCTAGCATGCCAAATATTAAATGAACAAGCAATATAAGCAGAAGGAGAAATTTTATTCATTGCATCAACATTCAATTTAAACATCCCATCAGTGGCATAACCCTTGCCTACAAAAATTCCATTTTTGGTCAAAGTAAATAAATCAGCACCAATAGTTTGAGTAAAGCCAGCTTTGTTGAGAAGATAGCCCGAAACCAAATTTTTCCTTATCTCAGGAGTGTGAAGAACATCTTTGAGGATAATAGTCTTTCCCGAAGTGAACTTCAATTCCACATTTCCAGTACCAGCAACCTCAGTGGAGTGAGAATCACCCAACAACACCTTCTTATCTGCAGTCTCAGAATAAGTCTTAAACAGACTACGGTCATAACAGATATGGCGGGAAGCGCCAGTATCCAACCACCACCCTTCGGCACCGCTAACCATGTTGATTTCTGAAATCATAGCACATAGGTCCTCTTCGGTCAAATTCGCTTGTGCTTGTGGCACATTGCGACATTTGCGAGCCATATGGCCAGGCTTGCCACACTTGAAACAGAGAAACTGTCCCGAGTTGCTAGACTGTCCATTTCCAGGGTTCTTATACTTATTCTGAGTCTGAGTCTGATTTTTAAAATTCTGGTTGTGGCTCTTTTTCTGATTTTTCATATTTTTTCCGTTTGCTTTTAAAACAACTGGAGTGTGGTTCTTTTTCTGATTTTTGTTGTTAGACACAACAAGAATTTCATCTTTATAGTCCTGTTTTCGGGATTCCTCCTCAATTCTCAATTTAGTAATTAATGACTCTAGTGAAAATTCTTTAGACTTATGCCTCAAAATATTTTTAAACTCTTTGAACAGTGGAGGCAATTTATCAATAATCACAGCCACCTGAAATTGCTCATCTAAAGCCATGCCCTCGGAAATAATTTCATGGGCAATCATTTGCAAATCATGGGTTTGAGCAACAACAGATTTGTCATCCGTCATTTGAAATTTCAAATAACGGCTGACGGCATATTTTTTAGCACCCGCCTCCTCCGTGTCATATTTTTTAAAAAGTGCGTCCCAAACATCTTTCGCAGTTTTATAATTGGCATAATAGTCATAAAGTTCGTCACTTAGAGCATTCAGAATATAGTTCTTGCACAAAAAATCATTTTCCTCCCAAGTTCTAATTGTTTTGCTTTCCTCAACAGTAGGTGGATTATTAACTACGGGTTTGTCAAATTGAACACATGATGCGACCTTTTTCGTAGTTAAATAAAATAGCAATTTTTTGCTCCAACGTTTAAAATGAGTGCCTTCATATTTGAAAGGCTTATTTAGGTTACTGGAATTAATTTCGTCCATGGCAGATTATAGAACACCTTAAAATTGTTGTTGCAGTAATAAACAATTAAATACAGAATTAAATTCAGGAACGAAATTACCCAATTGGAGCATATAATTCTGGGGCAGAAAAATAATATAAGAATTCCGGAAACTGGACAGCGAAGAACACGGCTGAGTCGCGGACTAGGTCGCTCTCTTTAAGGTGTTTCGCGGCTCTGCCTCTAATTGTGCCGACAGTCTGCAGCCCCGTCACCCCCAGGATAAAACAGCCTCCAATTAAATTACGGATTGATAGCACAAGAATTAATCCGGTCTGATTACACCCATTCTGTATTAATTGCTCGATTCTAAATATAATTAATCTGTAGAACAAACAAGATTAATTATTCTGGGAGAAGGAAAAGAAAATTATTCTGGGCGGATTTGTTTTTTCAGAACTGTAGGGTATTTTCTGTGTTGAAAGCTGTGTTGAAAACGGAGGTCTCAACCTCTTTTTATGCAAAAAGAAATTACCGTTAGTGGGCTAAAACGTGGAGAGAAATCTGGAAACGTGGGTGGAACAATTCAATCAGTTAAAGGCCCACGTTTTTTCGGAATTAATTACCGTTAAAAAATAATTTTTAAAGCCCAAAAACGTTAATTTATTTGTCCAAAAAATTAATTCTTAATGAGCCCAAGCCCAAGCCCAAGACCCGGACACGGGCACGGGCCGGGCCGGACGGACGGCGGCGGCGCGCGCGCGCGCGTGTGACTTGGCCCATTGGGTCTGCCCCACATACCCACAAAAACTTGAATGCCCAAAGGGCTGAACCTTTGTTCCCAAAAAATTGTATATTAACACACTCCATATTTTTGAAACTGCCGATGTGGGACTAGAGGGAAAACTTTTGCAACTTTAACAGCTTAACAGCTCAAAGCTGTTACAGCTGTTTCCCAACAATTACCTTCCTTCTTTATAGGAATTGATTATCTTATTTTTTGTATTTAATACATCCAGCATCATCACTGTAATGCAACAATCTGAATAATATAATATCAGCATTGTTCTTTCTCTTTTATTTCTTTCATTTAAACTATATATAGTATTAGAGCCATAGGTTATATGGCATCCGATTCAGAAAAATCAGGTGGTCTCTCACTTAACATGAACTCATTACATCAATTAAAAGTAATTTGTTCTGTTGAACTGAAACCTATAAATTATTTAGTATGGAGAACCCAAATAATGAATCTATTGAAGTCTATGAAGATAACTGAGTTGGTGGAACAATACCCACCACTTACAGTTAATGAAAAAGGAGAACCAACAAAGGAGTTCTTGGGATGGGAAGATAAAGATGTGCTGGCCAGAAGCTGGATTTCAAGCACCATCAGTGAAGAATATCCATACTTTATAGTAGGATGTGAATCTACCAAAGAAATGTGGGAATGTCTTGAAGAATTTTTTTTGCAATCTACCAAGGAAAAGGAGTTTCAACTCAAGGAGCAAATTCTTGATATATAACTTGAAGGAAAAACTCTTGATAAATACATCAAAGAGTTCAAGGAGGTGTGTGATGGACTAGCAGCCATTCGCAAACCTCTAGATGAAGACAACAAGGTCATCAATTTTACGCATGGATTTGGCCAAAAATACAAAACCTTTTGAACTATGATGATAGGTAAACTACCTTACACTACTTTGTCTCAATTAATTTCTTAATTAAAAGGTTTTGTTATCCGTGAAGAGTGCAAAACTGAGATCTCATCCATGCAAAATGTTGATCATAATATGGCATATAATGCTGAAAAATCAAACCCTCAATTTAATAGAGGTTTTTCTAGAAATACAAGAGGAAGAGGATTTTATGGTCAAAATGGTGGTCATGTAAGTTTCAGCTCAAGAGGGAGAGGTTTTTGACCATCAGGTATTAATAAAAACCCTTTCACTACATACCCAAATGGGTACAACATAGGGCAGCCCTCAACTTTTAATTCCAGGAGACCCACGGTAAATTTTTCAAACATGCCCTATGAACAAAATGAAAGTGAACATTACAAGAGAGGACAATCATCAACCAGGGGATTCATTAAACCTCTTTCACCTTCTCCAAATAAGACTGATGCTTATTAAATATGTGGCTAAAGAAATTACACGGCAGTCATCTGTTATTACAGGTGGGATTGCTCTTTTTAGTCTTAGCCACAAATACATACGCAGCCCTCAAATTTTTCTCAACCGATGGCCAATGCATTATATATTGACTCTGCAGCTCTATCACATATGACAAGTTCTTCAGGTAATTTTTGTAAACTTACATCTTATCGTGGCACTGACAAAGTAATTATTGGTGATGGGTCAAAATTGGATATAACACATATTGGTGATAAACCCCTAAATGAAACATTGATGCTTAAAAATGTCCCTGTGGTACCAAAAATTCATAAAAATCTTAAATCAGTGAGTGAATTATTGCATGGTAATGAATGTCTAATGGAATTTTTTGATGATGGGTTTGCTATTAAGGATAAGAGGACACAACAAGTGCTAGCCAAGGGAACTAGAAAGGGGTAATTATAGACTTTTGAAGAGGATCATCAAGAAGCATTGACTGCTATCCAACAAGGAAAGGCTACTGATAAATTATGGCATCAGCGATTAGGGCATCCTCAAGCCAAGTATTTAAAAATATGTAATAAGTGTCATATTTTAAATATTGAGAATTGGACTAAACTACCCAAGGTTTGTGTGAGCTGTCAAATGGGCAAACGTTGCCGACTTCGATTTAATTTTAATGATAAAATTTCTCAAGATCCTTTTGAAAAAGTTCATTGTGATTTGTGGGGACCATCTCTCGTTGTCTCATCTCAAGGTTTCAAATATTATGCACGTTTTGTAGATGATTGTACTCGGTATACATGGCTCTATCCTCTCAAACATAAGTCTCAGTTTCATAATATATTTCTTACCTTTCACAAAATGATTGAGACGCAATCGTAGAAAAAGATCAAAAACTTTCAATGCGATGGTTGGGGATAATTTTCAAGTCTTGATTTTACTAATTATCTTGAGCAACATGGATTGTTCGTAATATATCAAGCCCAAGTAACCCTGAACAAAATAGTGTAGCCGAACGAAAAAGCCGTCATATTGCTGAAATGGGCTTGACATTATTATTTCAAGCAAATCTTCAAATGTTCCTTTGGGTGGAGGCCTTTTTAACACCAACATACCTAATAAACCATTTACCCTCGTCTACACTAAACAATGTTGTCCCATTTTTCACACTTTACAATGTACATCCCAATTATTCAACTTTACGAGTATTTGGGTGTCGTTGTTTTCCTTACATTCGAACCAAAACAAATACCAAATTTTAACCTAAATCCTATCCATGTGTTTTTATTGGTTATAGCTCATTGCACAAGGGTTATCGATGTCATCAAACCCAAACCAAATGAACCTTTATTTCTCTTCATGTTGTCTTTGATGAAAACACTTTACCATAAACATCCAATATCTCACAACCACCAAATTTACCTGCGACTGATATGGTAACAAATCAGGATTTTTTCAAAAGACCGAATCCATGTTCCATTCAGTCACTCCTCCAATCAACGACCTACTGTAACTCTCCTTCCAGTCCCCTCTTTAATTCCCATCACACCCACTACATGTACAAATTCAGTCTCCCCTACATCTACACCTGCTATAGCACCTCCTACTTCTATACCTGCTACTGAATCCGTCTTCCCCACATCCACTCCTGTCCTATTTCAATCCATTAGTTCCTCTATAGACTCACCGCAACCACTTGTTCAAACATCAACCTCGTCAGTCCCCAATATACATATACCTCACTCTTCCCTTCTTAACCTCAACCTGTTTATTGACCTTCTTATCTCCCCTATAAAATTCCCACCCACATCCTCTTTCGCCAACCTTCATCCTATCCAAACCCGTTCCAAGACAAAAAAATTCCACTCCCACTGCCTTAGTTGCATCCGCCATTTTATCTGAGCCCGCCTCTTATAAAAAGTTCCTCCATCATGCTGAATGGATTCTAGAAATGCAAACTGAAATTCAAGATCTTCACAACAATGATACGTGGACCTTAGTACCTGTTGCTCCTGATATGCATATCATTGGTTCCAAATGGGTCTTTCAGACCAAACTTAAATTTGATGGCATATTGGATAAATATAAAGCTCGGTTGGTGGCCCAAGGTTTCAAATAGATTTCTAGAGTTGATTTTCGCAAAACTTTCAGTCTGATGGTAAAGTCTGCTACTATTCTGGTAGTTCTTTACATTGCTCTCAATCAAAATTTTCCTCTCAAGAAATTTGATATTAAAAATGCATTTCTTCATGGTTGTCTAACAAAAGAAGTTTTTATGAAGAAACCACCTGGTTTTGAGAATTCTCAGTTCCCTCATAATGTATGTAAACTTCATAAAGCAATTTACGGGCTTAAACAAGTCTTGGTTTGACCGATTCAATCAGTTTTTGCTCCACCTCAGTTTTTTCTGTAGCACTTCCGACTCTACTTTATTTGTGCTTCGCTGCCCTCTTGGAATAGTCTTCTTATTACTCTATGTTGATGACATAATTATTACAAGCAGCAATTCCATGCTACTTACCTCTCTCACCAACAATTTGGCCTCTGAATTTGCCTTAAAGGATTTGGGTGATTTGCATTATTTCTTAGGTATTGAGGTTTTGCCTCTTTCCTGAGGTTTATTTTTATCGCATCATAAATATATACTATCTCTTCTGGACCGGGCTCATATGTTATCTTGTCAATCTATTCAAACCCCACCATCCTCTACGGTTCCTTATGCTGATCCAACCACTTTTTGCTCTCTGGTTGGTGCACTAAAGTACCTCACCCTTGCCCGTCCTGATATAACTCATGTTGTTAATAAAATATGTCAATCCATGCATGCTTCCACAGAGGCTCATTTGCTTCAGGTTAAATGATTACTTTGGTATTTACGTGGTACCTCGCATGTTGGACTCCGAATGTTGTCTCAATCCTCTCTTAATCTTTGTGATTTTTCTGATGCTGATTGGGCTGGTTGTCCTCTCACTCGCCAGTCCACCTCTCGTTTCTATATGCTCCATGGTCCAAATTTTATTTCGTGGTCTTCTAAAATGCAACTAACTGTGGCTCTTTCTAGTTGTGAGGTTGAGTACCGTTCGCTTGCTTCCGCTACTGTTGAACTCATGTGGCTTATGTATCTGCTCCATGATATTGGGTTGTCTCTGTCTCATTCCCCTACTCTATTTTGTGACAACATCAGTGCCCTTCACATGACTATAAATCCAGTTCTCCATGCTCGCATAAAACATGTTGAACTCGACTACCATTTTGTACGTAAAAAAGTTGTCTATGGTCTCATTGTTACTAAATTTGTCCGTTCTACTAATTAGCTGGCCGAAATTTTTACTAAACCCTTATCTACTCCCCAGTTTCAATTTCTTCGGTCTAAGCTCGATCTTGTTGACACTTCCCACCTTCGCTTACGCGGGAGTATTAAGGAACTTGCTGATCACAAGGTTGCCACGTAGCTGCTGGAGCCATGCAACCACCTGCCAGTAACCAAACATCATTTTAAATTGTCATAGTCGTGCATGTGTGTTATTGTAAAAGGAAGAATAGTTCAAACTCCCCCCTTTTATCTCCTAGTCATATAGGATTACCATCCTGCTTTATAGGAACTGATTCTCTTATTTTTTGTATTTAACACATCAAGCATCATCATTGTAATGCAACGATCTGAATAATACAATATCATCATCGTTCTTTCTCTTTTCTTTCTTTCATTTAAACTCTATACATACATGAGAAATAAGACAATGCAACAAATTACAAAATATGTGGGACTTGTGTAGGACTTTTTATTTCCCATTCCACGCACCAACCAATGCATTGTTGCCACATTAGCGAATCAAATATTTGAATTTTTTTTACAGTTTTCTACTCACGCCTTCATTTTTTTCATCTGTGGGTTTTTAAAAGATCTGAATTTTTTTTCTTTATATTTATAAGTTTTGTTCTTCTAATGAAAATTCAAATATCAGAATATTGTACACTGTTGATGTGATTTCTCTAAACCTTTCACCTCTCTTTAATATATATATATATACAAATAGGCTCATGTGCACACTATATTTGGACATCAAGTTTGCACATCTATTTTTTAAAATATTAAAAAATATATTTTTGAGTTGAATTTTTTATGTGATATTTAAACATTTCAATGGACTCGTATAAAAAAATCAGCTCAAAAAAAGTTATTTTGCTATTTTTCAAAAAATCGGTCAAACTTTCGCAACTTTTAAAGCACTTAAAAGTTGTGAAAGTTTGACCGATTTTTTTAAAATAGCAAAGAAACTTTTTTGAACGTGATTTTTTTTGTATGAGTTCATTGAAATGTTAAAATATCACATAAAAAATTCAACTCAATTTTTTTTTTAATATTTAAAAAAAATAGGTGTGCTCCAGCACGTGTACAAACTTAGTGTCCACAGGAGTATGCCTATCTCTCTCTCTCTCTCTCTCTCTCTCTCTCTCT
This sequence comes from Sambucus nigra, assembly GCA_949130495.1. Taxonomy (NCBI): domain Eukaryota; kingdom Viridiplantae; phylum Streptophyta; class Magnoliopsida; order Dipsacales; family Adoxaceae; genus Sambucus; species Sambucus nigra. The sequence goes on from OX422213.1 coordinate 186,291,053, forward strand.
CTATATATATATATATATATATATATATATATATATATATATATATATATATATATATATATTCAGGTGACATTCATTTTAGACTCCTAAAATATATCAATAGGAGGTTCAAATGCTCTAACCCCATATCATCTACAAATACATAAATTGTTGCATGAGCTGTTGATTGCTCTTTTACATGGTTGTCAATTTCAAACCTCAAACTCCACTACTTTTCAAAAAGTGGTTGAATAACTTCTTTTTTCTTTTCCAAAACTTTTTATTGCTAAGTTAATGATTATAGCTTCCCATTTCAGTTGTACCCATCTTTTAGTCCATTTCTTTGTGTCATATGGTGCCAAAAGCTTCTTTATAATTTCATTTGTCAAAACTTAATATTTGAAATATGATTGAATTTTCCTATTTTTATGAGATCTTAGCATATGTGTTTAAACTAGAACTTCAAATGGCAGCCGGTAGAATATTTGTTTTTACCTACCTTGAGCTTTGCTACCAAGTTTTATTTCAATGCCTAAGAAGTACCTCAACTTCCTCACATACAACATTATATTTGGAAGCATTACAAATTTATCCATAACATTAATATCCACGAAAGAGAAATGGTTTAAGTCCATTTGTTTCGTGTCCACATTAATCACTTGAACTCATTATTTTTTTGTTAGGGTCTATACTCTCTTTTTACTCTCTTTAATCTAATGGACATTGAAAATCTATGCGTGGATAGCAGTTTCATTCTCAGACAACAAACGTTTAAAAAATTAAGCTACATACCTACTATCCCCATCCTCCCCCTAATCCAATATAGTTTTGTTTTGTATATCTCTCTCCAATATATGTTTTAAATGAGAGCATAAAAGTTGCATAATTATCACTTTCCCCGCTCATCAATTTTGTTATAAGGTGACTCAAGTAGTTTCCTATTTTTTTACTCAAAATTAAAGTTGAATTATTAACAATGTAAATTGAAAAAAAACCCAAACTATGACATGAGTTACAAATACATCCTTGAACTGTATTAGTGGTTTAGTTTTCTTTCCTTTTACGATTATGTCCTTGTGTAGAAAATGTTGGGAAGTTATTTAAGGGGTTAAAATGGGTATAAAAAGTATGACATGGGTCCATGTGTGTTGGCTTTATATAATAGTATATGCTACAATTACTAATCATAATTGTATTTATGTTTGTATATTAATTGACATAGAAAGAAAAAACATGGAAGGAAGTTGGCCCAATTGAGTTGTACCAGCTAACTCGATTTAATGACGAAAAAGGTTGGGTCAATGACGATGCAAGAGAAAAACATGTCAATTAACCCTTCATTTAACTTCACATGTTGTTATTTTTTCCATATTTTGTAATAAGCGAAAATGGCATAATGATACATGTGTGTGAGTGTTTGTGTGTGTGTGTGTGTGTGTGTATTAATCAACAATTTCAACATACACGTTCATTGCATATGCAAAGATGGAACAACTCAAGTCTCAGTCCCGAGTTGAGGGAATAAATTTAGTGACAGAGGATGATATATGTTTGTAAGTTCTTGGGCATAAATCATGGTACATGCATGGTCGTGGTCCCGATCCAAAACTAACTTCAACCTCTTACCATCAACAATACAAAATAGAGTTAGATGAATTAAGAAGGAGGGCAAAGCAGGCCGAACAAAAAAATAATGAGATGAAGTAGCAGAACGATGAGATAGAAAATCGGAACAAAGAGATGAAGTTGGAGATGCAAGCAATGAAGTCAATGCTAAATTAATTGATGGCACATATTCGTAACAGAGGCCAAATGCCTATCACTATACTCATTGATTTAAGTTATGTCACACATGATGCATCATACTTTTCAAAGAGAACAAATAAATCATTATTTGAGGAATACTCTGTGAAAATGGACAATTCTTCCTCACCTCTTAAGAAAAAAAAGGGAAAGAAGAAGAGGGTGAGAACAAAATGACAGTACTCTCTCAACTTTGTTTTTTCCTTACTGAATCCAAATAAGAAAAATATCTTATATGTGGAAAAATAATACAATTAATGGAAATAGTGAAAATATGATTTTGAATGGCTTATTTCGTATTTTTCCATCAAACTAAAGGTGGGAATGTTAAGTTGTTGAGTTTTGAACATTACTCTCCAAAAATGCATCCAAAGGTTGCATGAGAATGTAATGTAGAAAATAAATATTGAATTATCAAACTAAGAAAGAAGGAATACAAATTGCATTAAAAATAACAAATAAAGTTATTTTTTTAGTATGTATTGCAATCTTATTCTCTTTTATACCTAGCAATTTTTTTTTACCATTCGTAAGTTTTATTTAGACAACTTTTATAGACACTCGATGAATAACTTATACAGCTGGTAGTTTTTTCATGTCTTTTTTTATTTATTATATTTTCTTTAATGTTTATTAATATTGTCTAATTTACACATTTAATTTTTTATTTGCAGATTATGAGAGTTGTAGGTTAAAGAGATGATATGTCTGCAATATTAATGGTATACTGGATGTCACGTAGCAATTTACAAAGATGGATTCACTAACTTTAAGCTGTATCTTTTTTTTTTGTCAAGTTGTCATGTTTTAGGTTGAAAAGTCTTTCGAATGTGTACTCGATATTTGGATAATAAAATTGTTGGGTTTTGAATTTATAAAGTTTTTATATTTATTTTCACTATACTTTTATAATCAGGAGGTAAATTACAATTAGTCAAATTAATGACAACATCTTGGTTGTCACTATTCAAAAGTGTAATAGTTTTGCATATTGTCACTTATCATAAAAAACATTAGTGACAAGAAGGAAAAAACTTGTCACAAAATAATTTCTTATAGAGAAAAAATTACCGTGAAAGACATAAACTTGCCACTAAATGGCAACATTTAGTGATGATATTGTTTTTGTCACTAGTACTTATTTTTAATGGTGAAATTCAACATCGGATTGAATTTATTCTTTGACAAAATAATTATTTTAAGTGAAAAAATATTCATGTATTTGTGATGAAATTAGTTGTCATTATTTCATATATATTTAGTGACAAGTTGTTGGTTGCCAATAACTTTAGTGGCAATTAAAAAATCACCACTATTGACATTTAGTGACATGCCTATAGTGACAACTTTGTGACGAATAATATATTCTCACTAAATATCTTTAGTGACATAAATTTTTTTCCACTAAATTCCAAATTTCTTGTAGCGAGTATTTTGGAGTTGACCCATTAAAATTAATGAAAAAGTTAGCGAATTGGCCAATGTTGGCAAGTACAATAGCCTAAGTGTTAAAAACATTAGAAAAACAAGTTTCGAAGCCGAATTGTTATAAATACCAAAGTTAATGGTGTAATTGGTTCATATTATTTTACAGATTAATGTTGACATAAAGTTTGAGAAGTGGAAAGCTTAAATTGTGCAAAAAATAACATTATACTGCTAAGTATTATCATCTTGCAATCAAAATTATTTCTTTTATTCCCACTGAATCTGCATTTCCATGTTCCCCTCATAGATCTGAATTATCTACACGTATATCAACTAAACTTGTGTGAAATACCTGATATGCTTAATTAATTGCACATATTAAGTAAAGGTAAATTCATAAAGATGAAGAAAATTAAAAGTGTATTTATTAATTGTTATGAGAGAGACCACATACTAATGACATTAGTGGATTCAGGATTGTGACACCCCACCTATTCTAATAACGGGTGATAAGTCCTCTGCTAAAATAAAATAGGATTCTCATCGGGTTCATTCTTAGCATCACTGTCAAAAATAAATTTAATTACTAATAACCTATTAGGCCTGGTGTCAAAATTTTAAAAACTTTTTAACAAGTTAACTTTCTTTGATAAAACTTCCAACCAATGAAACAAATCATTCCATCTTACTAGTATACACATTCACCATAAAATAAAATGAATACTGAACGAGATTATATAAAAAACTTTACCGATTACTCTAGTTAATTATCCAATACAAAAGTCTAACTGAAATTAAAAAAATATAAAGTCTGAATAATACAATATTGTCTAACTGGGTGACATGCCCGAAATAAAACCTGAAGAAACAACTTATCTTGATCACAAGGATATAAGCGTCTAATTGATCCCTGCAGGTATCCACAACTATTGAAACATCATCTGACTGGAAAGATAGCTAAGCCTGTCATCCCCGTGGCTAATCACCTAAAAGGTTTTGAAAATATTTTGATATGGGTCGGGGTCTAAAAACCATTTGAAAATATTTTGCTAGTATTTAAAATACAATAATAAATATGGAATGTAATCATTCATATTTAAACTGATGTATCACACCCATGAGATAATCCTCGCCCCTCATCTATAGTGTGCATCTAACGCATGTATTTTAATTTCCCTAATTAAGCTACCCCGCCTAAATAGTACAACCACTTCACTTAGTTCCATACACTAATGTTCTAGCCCAACCGTGATACACGTAATATTACTTTACTTCATTTCTCATTTATCTATCACATAAGCTATATCATTATAATTCTCAATTATTATCTTTTCGTTAACCGTTTCACATAACACTGTGCTAGTTTTAATTTCAATGTTCACATATTCATTTAATTCACACATACACATAAATCGATCTTATATAAGTATACAAACATATCATCCCCGAGTTCTCTCGGATGCATATAATTTACCGTTCGCACATTTCTTTAATTCATCTGTATATATTTAACATGCATATATATGCATACACATATCACATCTCGTACACATACATATAATAACTCACTGTATATGAATAACCGCATCCTAATATCTTAACCTCGCGATTGCATTCTCTAGCATGCTACCAAGCTCCTAGTACCTTACGTACCACTCCTGGGCCAACGGATCGGAATTTCTCTACCGAACCCAAGTCATAAACACATAATCAGAGGCATTGATAGTCTTACAACTGTGGGTCGTAACCATACTACATTACCCCATCAGACTCGAAAATCATATACAGTGGTCATGCGATAGAACTATGACTTGAGGAAGCGATCCAACACATGTTGGTCAATGCTAGCATCCCCATGTGCAACCTACAACGATAGCATCCATATAGTAGGTATGTTTCACATATATCAAATATCCACATATAGACTATCTTTATACCTGTATATATATATATATATATGCCTAAACGTTCATATATCACTCATAACACTCGCCCATAATTCTCGAGTCTAACCCCGACTCCTACATACAGAAGTAGTCACTTACTTTTAACTAATTCACAATTATCATTATTATTTTGGGCACTAAGCTATTCTACTCCATCACATATCCCGATTCTATCCGAAATGCCAAACCGATTTCATTAATAATAACTCGAGTGTTATTAACTCTGAAAAACCCGTATAATTATACCAGAATTTGATTTCAAACTAACCCCAAGGTAAATATAATATTTCCATATTTTTTCAGAAGTCCTATGTCTTATTTAGAACTCCCTAAATTAATAAAAAAAAATGGTCAACGAAAAAACCCAAACGAACAAAATATACCCAATAACAGGTCCGAATTGATTATGCTTCCTAACCGGAACCGATTCACCTGTCAAATCGATTTGGCCCTCGGGGGCGAATAAATTTGATTATGGCCAATGGCCTGATTAGTTTAGACGGGATTCATCATCTCCCCATTAAACAAATCAATATCTTTCACAAATCCAACCCAAGTTTACTACTTTATATCAATTCTAAACACGACCCATCTCATTTTTAATATCCGACTTCTTTTGATGTCAATTCAAATCATTGGATTCAACCTAATTATTCAGGAATCAATCACTTCGTTAATCATTAAGAAAGATTTCCTTAATTCACATACTTCTCCTTAAAGATCAAATCTTTATGATATAAATCTTACCAATTTAACATCTGATTATGTTCAAATTTCTACATAATGATTTCAATCCCAAAATCTCGTTTTACATATGAATCCCACCCCAAAAATCCATATTTTTACACCAACTCTAATATAAATTATAAACATAACATAAAATATCAGAGAAAGCTAAACACTTGATTTTAATCGTAGAGAATCTAATTTTTCCCTCTTTCAATTATCTTCGCATAGTTATTCAAGGCCCAAAATTGCCCCAATTCTCTTCTCGAGTGTTCTTCTTCACTTACTCTTTGGTCCCTCCTTCTTTTTTTCCTCTCTCTTAAGTTTAGTTATTTTGGAATGGTGGAATGGATTCCCAATCAATTCACCTTCCATAATAATATCACAAATCCCAAAATTATTCTTAGGGTTAAATACAAAATACTCAAATGCCTCTATATAGATCCTATTTACTCTAAAAAGTCCCCGAAACCTGATTCCAACCCCGGATACCTAATTTTGGCTATCTCGACCCATTAAGGATCATTGGTGCACTCAAAATCACCATCAGAGTCAACCAAAATATATTTCCCATCTGATTCCCTACATGACCCCACACGCGGCCCCCGAATGAGATATCGCCAAACCCATCGATTTTACTCACATATAATGTAATGAAAAATAACGCGTTTTCATTTACTTATCACACAAAGTAAACATAATAGCACATAAAATATTAATCCAATATTCACTAATCAACGTTTATCCAATTCACTTTGTTTCTCAAATTAATTAAATAATGAGCATACATATAATTTAATTTTTTTTTTCAAAAATACGGGTGTTACATGCTTCCCCCTTACAGAGGAATATCATCCCTGAAATTTGGATATCCCTCTTACCTAGAACTTTGGATGCTTATCCCACAAGGCATACTCACGTTCCTAAATCAACTCACGACTACATACCCTGATGGTACCATGTTTATTGAAGGCCTACTCACTATGGTCCAAAACTAGCGACAAGTTGCTTCAAATCATTTCATGACAATATAGTACGTCATTCCTAAGGTCTCTCCTAGATGACTACACCCGAAACACATTGTGAACCACTGTAAATGTTTCAGTAAGATAAGCCTATACACCATTGGCTATATCATCTCAATACTTGGAAAGGCCCCAAATCTCTAAATGCCAACATCCCTATTGTCCAAGCCACATAACTCCCTTCATAGGATACACCCGCAGTAGCACTTAACCACTTACATCATATTTCAAAAACTTGATTCACGGCGACGTACACAAAAATAACTCCTCATTAACACAATCCTTGTCGATGGGTCCTGAATCACGTTCGACCCGAGAAGCTTGTTATCCCCCACCTCTAACTAAATAGAGGACAGACGACAAGGTCACCCTATGAAGCCTTAATAGGTTCCACTTCAATAACAAATTGGTACGAGTTATTAGACGTAACTCTACCAATGCTAATTACTCATTCCAATTACCCAAAAATCCATAATACACATCCCTCGCATATTTACTAATATCTTAGTCACCCTTTCTACCAGTCGATCTTCGAGAGATACGCCTTGTTCAAGTACAATTCCATACCCATCACCTCCTGATAAACCCAATCATAGTGGAATCGAAGAATTTCATTTTGATCCACAATAATGTTGGGCAGCACCTCGTGCTGGTTCATCCCCGTCTTCAATGAAATGTTAGGCACATTGCCCGAACGTGTAAATCACCCAAATCAATAATAACTTCTCCATTTCAGTCAACCAATACCAAAATCCCAAAGTAAATCTTAACTTTTTGTGAAGTTGGTAACTCAATAATGAACTCCATCGGTTTACCCATCCATTCCATCACTGGAATCACCAAATATAGAAAAACTCTAGTTGATCGCGTAGAATCAATACTTTTCCATCTAATGAGTGGTGCCCTGGAGACAAACTTTTCTATGTCCCGTTCCACACTGACCTATATGTTCATTGTCCCATGTTATGTGCTACATCCTACTCCCCTTCCTGGGGTATGTGAAAAATCATGACCCATGTGTGTGCTCTATAACTGCACACTTCCAGGGTCCTTCTCGCCTGGAGAAATTAACATCCTCTTTATGAAAAAGACACCCTCCAAACTTGACTGAGTATGAATCATCTCTATTCTCCATAACTGTTGGATCCACCCTTGGAAAGATTGATCCCGTGCCTATGTTTTAACAGTTTTTAACCCATATCGAGTGTGGTAGTTCTCCTTATTGTATACATCCAGATGATCTTCATCCTCTAACAAAGTTCGGTCTATCTTGTTATTTCAACTCTGTTTCTAACTGCTCTATAGGCATACGGCTCAGCATATTTATTTCCACATCCTCTTATCTCGAACGATACTAAAAATCGAACTAACCAGGGTGCCCTTACACCCTATAACCTGTGTATATATACGTAATTATAGTAGTCATAACATATATATATCAAACTTGGCCTTGCATGCTCGACATGGCCATACAGTAAGGGTATACTCGATTACCCTACTACTTGCGATTTAATTATACTGAATATTCCCCACCTATCAACTAGTGGTGCTAACGTTCCCCAATGCTTTCTACACAGTACTACCTGGATCCACTGGCCTTAAATTGTAATAATATCTCTCACCTCAAAAGGTTATCTAAATACACATGTAATAACTAAAGTACTAAACTCGTGCCCTAGTGACCAACATGTTTTCTAACTGTTTATGCATGGGATGTATCTCAAGAGAAATCCAAGCAAGGAACCCCCCGATACACTACTACTTAACATTGTCGGTCATCGCGATCCGTAGGACCAAACCACATAATCGGGACACTCAAAATCCTGTCTTAAGACATATAAGTCTAATCCTTAACTCTGAAATATCTAAAAGAGTCATACACTATGATGCTCGCACTATCACAAAGTCCCTAATGCGAAATCAATAACAAGCCCAATCTCTCAGCTCAGCAGTAACCCCGATATTCCTTGAATCATATCAGTAAAGTTCCTATGCACATGGATCTAATAAAATGAGAAAACTATGCTCCTTAAAGTCTCCTCTATAATATAATATAAACTCAGGCTTGACCCTATTTCAAAATGAGACATCATAAAAACAACACATCCTTCCCTAGAACAGTGAACACGATAGCCTTTCTCAAACAGTCCACTATCGCGCAAATCATTGCTAACCAGTGCATACCTAGGATAATATCATACTCAAATATCATAACTCTCTAAAATGGGTAAATCTATAAAATTATATTTTCCCAGTGTCCACACCTTCTCCCCTTGGAGATTGGACCAAATAGATCCCATCTACCCAACGATAAATATATACACTTAATCGCAATGCTAACAATACATCGATTAAACCCATATTACGCATGAATCTAGTGCTAAAAAAAATATGAAACACTCGTGTCATACAAACCTTACCCCATAGCCCATGGATAAAATCATATATTTAATTTCCAAAGGCACTAGTTGCTTACGCGGTTCTTAGATGTAATACTCACGTCTTAACTGACCCCCAAAACTACTACAATTGTTTCCCCTTCTGGGCACTATGTTCCTTCCACCTAGCTTACTGCAGACAAGATCGATGCATGTGATCTTGCTCTTCCATATATAAAAGACATGTACATGGAATCCCCATGTCTCTGGCCCCACTGGACATATCAGAGTTGCCCTACTCTCGGGCCCTGATGTCCACCCCCATTGTTCCCTTGGCTTCGATGGCCCTATAGAACACGCTGCTAGCCTTGATGGATCTATCTAACCCCACTATCACCCGATTTGAATCTCCTAATCTGAATCTCTTAAACGGGTCCCACTGCTGGCTATCCCCATGTGGTGCCCGAGTAGCACTATTATATCCTATCTTGCCTTGTTGGTTAAAATCTCTGAGAGTGCACCGACAATCAATGATTAACTTAGTTAATTAAATTCCAATTTTTAATCCCAAAAATCCTAACTCTTGCGACCAAATTGTGACAGATTAAAAAATCAAACGAAGCATGCAAAGTCAATCACAATATGTGGAAAAATCCCCCAAAGGGGTAAGACCATTTATTTCACTATAAAATGTAACGATTTACAATTACAAAAAAATATAATTTCAGCACACGAATACCCGCAGGCGTCGGTTCATCAGCGGCGGCATTTGTCAACAAGAGGTCCAGCAAGAACTCCAATATCAATAGTGGATAAAGACCCTTCTTCTCCACAAGGCTACTCTGAGATTAGTAGAACAATTGTATCTAGGGTTTAAAGATTCACACAATTGTTTGGGAAGAATTTGTGAATAAAAAAGGCATTAAACCTTGAAAAAATGAAGTCTGTTTCTGGGCAGAATATTTGCAGAAATGTCAGTACCAAAAGACTTGGAAAACAGGTAGAATAGCACTTATTTAAATACAATAATTGAGGCGAGGTGTCCCTTGAACAAAGTACAGGTGTTGCTTGAATGACAGGTCACGTCGCTCGAATGACTTCGCGAGAGATGGAAATGTCGCGCAGATGACCAACCAATCTCGCTCAAACGATGTCAGCGAGATTTTTTCTTCGCCTCTACACTTACAAAAAATTCATTTTGCAAAGTAAAAATGTTCCGGGCCTTTAAAAATATTTATGTAAATAATAAACATTCCAAATAAATTATTTTACCATAATCGTGAGTGGAGTAGTGGGAATGGATGAAAAGTACGTTGCATGTTGCATAATGCACGTATGAAGCTGATGGATGCATCGATTTGGATCAAGGCCGTCGTGAATGATCGTGTTGACGTGTCGAATGTAGCGGTATCAGACATACTAACGATGATCTAGGACTGACAGATAATTACTAGATTCTAACTCAGACATTTATAAAATCACGTCCTTACAAATCTCGCCCTATGTCTATGATGGTACATACATAAAAAATACAAATTATGCTACCCAAACAAAAACCAAATGACAAATAACTTAATATCCCCATTAAACCCCAAAACTGGAAATACTAATTGACATGTATTCAAATAAACTTCAACAACTTCAAATATCCAACTCTTCAATCTTTCTTTGTCAGAATCGGGATTTGCAAAAATATTCCTCAATTAAGTACCTACGCACATGAGACAAGAACCAATACCTGTGACGCGCAACGGTTTGAAATATAATGATAGTAAAAGGTAAGTATCAATTTATTCTCAAGCAAATCATTATAAAATCAATCAAAATTCTCCCCGCTAATTCATTCTCCCCCTTTTTATAATGCCCCCAAATAGACAAATATAAAGAACATAAAGAAAATGCAAACGTAGAATGTCACAAGGTAATCAAACTTTCTCTTTTTGAAATTTTCAAAAAAATTTCTTACAAAATATACAACAAAAAATCACACCATGAAAGAATACCAAAACAACTAAGTTGGTGATAGTGGGTATGTAGGGATGTGAACAAATTCGACAGGAAAATCAATACATACAACCATAACATATGTGCACGATGAATGTTGGATATTCATAATGAATGAACTCAACATCTTGCTTATGTGTAAAAATTATGGAATTAAAAGAAGTTGACTCAATCAAATAAACAAATCAATAATCAAAGTGATTTCCACACCAATAACGTCTAAAACGATGTAATGCTTTTTCATGACTTTCAAGGACGTGCAAAACGGTTTTTCATTTCTTTCCATCCAAACTCCCTCATAAATAATTAAACATTATATTTTTTCTTTTGAGTTGATGAAACTAAAAACTATTGGCCGATTTAATTTAGCATATTTTTCTTTTTATTTCCATTTAAATTTTTTCGAGCTATTTTCCAATCGTGGGTTTCATGATGAGTTAATTTTGAACTCTCGCAGCCCTTTCTCGTGATTCACTCATCATATTTTGTTGCAATTAAGTCCTCATGGTAAACGGTTTTTACATGCACGACTATCTTGTCAAGTTTTATCGCATTTTGGTCATTCTATAGATAGAATTGAGATAGAAACACTCAATCCAATATTTGATAGATAAGTACAATACTCAAATAATACCGTACATGTGTGCAATAAAGGAGATAAGTAGACAAACACGCATAAGATCTCCCTAATCACATCTCAAAGACTCCAAACAATGTAAAGCACATGGATGAAATGATGTAGCATCTCAAATCACTATCAAACAGTCACATGGAATATGGAATGAAGTTGTACTATGGCTATCTTCAATGTTCATCCATAATCAGTGTAAACAAAATACAAAACAATTTTTGTGTTTTAAAAAAAATTATAAAACAAGAATCTTTTTGAATTTTTCCAAAATTTTTCAAAAAATAAAATCTTTTTTGATTTTTCAAATTTTCAAAAATAAATAAATAATGATACAAATTATACAATCTAGAGATAGGAATCAGATGATATGAACATGAAAAAAGTATCCCACTCTAGAGATGTTTACCACCCCTCAGTCAAATATGTAAATTCCTAAAGACTTCCTAAGACTCTCGAATCTAAGGGCATCTAAAAGCTTTGTGAAAATATCGGCTAACTGGAGGTCGGTAGATACAAAACTCAAGGATACGAATAAAGCGCTCGCATATCCTAATGTTCTTTGTGTGCGAATGCTGGACTGGATTACAAAATATGTGTATTAGACTTGTGTTATCATAGGAAAAAGTCTTGGTGTCCTGCGATATCCCATAATCCTCCAACATCTACTTCATCCACAGAAGTTACGTGCAACAACTCCCCACAGCTATGTACTTAGCCTCCGCAGTTGACAAAGAGATGGAGTTTTTCTTCTTGGTCAACTAAGAGACAAAAGAAAAACCAAAGAAGAAACACCCACCAGAAGTGCTCCTACATCCATCCGCATCCTCAGACCAATCAACATCCGAATAGGTGGATAAACGGTCATTGGTATCAAAGGAATACTAAATGCCAAGTGAGAGAGTCCCACTAACGTATTTGATAATACGTTTAAGAGAGAGTAAGTGTGACTTTTTCGGGGATGCCTAATATCGCGCATAGACTCCAACACTAAAGGGAATGTCGAGACGATTGGCAGTCAAGTAGATAAGACTACCTATCATACTCTGATACAAGGTTTGATCTACGTCCTTGCCTGAAGTGTCCTTGCTAAGATTTTTTGAGGTACCCATCGGTGTACATTCGTGCTTAGTGGATTCTAAACCAAATTTCTTCACAAGCTCTCTAGCATACTTGGATTGGGAGATGAACATCCCATCTTCTAAATGACAAACCTGGAGACCTAGTAAGATAGTAAGCTCACCTACCATGCTCATCTCAAACTCACTCTTAATCTCCTCCTCAAACTGATGAGCATGATGGCAGCACGCGAAACCAAATACTATGTCTTCCACATAGACATTGGCAACCAAAATAGCACCGTCATCTCTCCTAACGAACAATGTCATATTAACTCCTAATCTCTTGAAGTAGTGGTCTAAGAGATAGGAAGTAAGCCTCTCGTACCAAGCACGGGGTGCTTGTTTCAAACCATACAAGGCTTTCCTAGGATAGTAGACGTGATCAGGGTGATTAGGGTCTTAAAATCTTATTAGTTATTTCACATAAACCTCCTCCTATAGAATGCCATTTAGAAAGGCAATTTTGACATCCATATGATCTAACTTGAAATGTAGATGACATGAGATGGCGAGTAGTAAGCGGACGAACTCAAATCTCGCAATAGGAGCAAATGTCTCATCAAAGTCTACACATCAAAGTATACACCATCTACCTATGTGTAGCCTTAAGCGACCAACCTAGGCTTATTTCGAATAATAGTACCAGTCTCATCCACCTTATTCTTGAAGATCCACTTGGTACCTATCAAATTTGTCTCACTAGGTTGGGGGACCAGTTCCCAGACATCATTCTTTCTAAACTGAAGTAACTCATCCTGTATAGAACATATCCAATGTTCATCTTTGAGTGATTCCTTATAGTTCTTGGGCTCGACTTTGGACGTGTAGTAAACATAGCTCACAACATTCTCTAGCTAAGCACGAGTCTTGACCCTTAGGGTGGGATCTCCTTGTAGACACCTCATTCTAACACCCCTAAACCTCTTCATAGGTTCCCTAGCACCTCCCCACATCGCCAAAAACCTAAGTCATACCTCGAGTACTGACCTAAAGGCCATCGGGCACTCCCAGGCTTCGTTTGACCAAAATTCAAACTCTTCAGCTCGATCGAGACTGAATGAATCTACAAAGGTCACTGAAACTCCTTTCCAACGGTCCATCCCATGTGCGATTCTAACTTACGGTGGAGACGAACGACCCGTTTTCCCCCAAAACGTGATCAAGAGGCCACCGGATGCTCCCAGGATCCATTTGACCAAAGTTAACTCTTCATCTCGACCGAGAGTGAATGAAACTTCTAAGGGAATGGAAACCCATTTCCAACTGTCTACCCCATACATGATTCTAACTTACGGTACGGACGAACGATCTGTTTTACTTCAAAAGGTCATCGAACGCTTCCAGGCCTTGGTTGACCAAAGTCAACTCCCCAAATTGAGTAAAGCTCTTTGGAATATCGAAGTACATCTCTTAACCTTTCCAACGGTCTGCCCCATGCATGATTCTGACTTACCATGCGGACGAACGATCTGTTTGTGTCCGATGATTCCCCGTCCAAAGGACCGACGAACTCTTTCGATCCACATTTGACCCAAAGTCTACTCCCAGACCTAGGAGAAGTCAAAATACTTTCAAAGGTATCTAAATTAACTTCTAGCGGTTCACCCCGTGCACAATTCGGATCAATAGTTTGCGCTCTACGACCGATTTTCCGAAGCGACCTGAAAGATGCTGCCAAATGCCAGATCCCAAACCCTGCCTATCGGTAGTGTTCCCAAACACACCTACCGATTGGCAGGAATAGGTCTATGCCGATCTGCAATTCCCTAAGCCTATAAAAATAAGGTCCTGACCTCATTTAAAGGAGGACCTAAGAAATGAAATCCATCACTCTAAAAAAACTCTGAAAAAACTCTCTCGAAGTCAGCGTGATTTCCACATCCAAATCTCTTTCTAGCCTTCACCTTTGATCATAGCTTTTCATCAAACTTGGTGATTTAAGTACCCTCCATCATCACCCAAGTGCAAGGTCCTCTCTCCAACATCCAAGATCAAGCTCAAGATCTCCAAGAAGGTCCAACTCTTTCAACTCTCTCGTTAAATTCTCCTAAATTCACATTAACTTATTTTATTACTTGGCACATTTATTCCCTCATATAACATATCCTAAAATACTTTTTATTTAGTATTATTGCACATCTCCTATTTTCATATAAATAATCCTAAAAAAATAAGAAAAAGTGGGTTTGCTCATAAATTCCAAACGAGAATTCTCACACTTTTCTCACTACTAAAACACTTTACACACACACACACACCTATAAGAGAAGTCCCCGTTTAGATTTATGGGATAAACCCCACCCCTCATTTTTCATACGAACTACGTGGCCTTTGATGCCTCTATAGGCTACGTAGGCGTCTCGAGGTAAAACCCGAGACTCAAGTCCTATTCCTTCCAACTTTTATATATTCTTCCTTTTTCTAACTTAATTCCCTTAGATTATATATCTACACATATACATATACTTGTCCCTAGTGGCGTATTATTCTGTATATGTTATCGTCCCATTATAACAATCAACGCAAGGATAATCGCATAAATCCTATTTTTTAATATTACTTCTAAGAACATTCCTATGGATGAATCGCTTTATCTCTTCCATGATACAAGTCGATGATTATTATCTCCACTATATATACACATGCAAACATATCATGTGGAAATAAAGGAAAATATCAATAACCCATGAGAGACCGTAAGGGAGGAATGGGTACCTAACACCTTCCCATTTTGTAACTTAGCCTCCGGACCTTTTTCGAATCATTTTTGGTTTCATATGTATCAGTCTGTCTTTGGATGCTGTCCTTCGGGATGGCTCACTTTTTCTTTTGTCTGTTTTGAGTAAAATAGACTGGAGACTCCATCTATCTACATTTTTCACCTCATCACCAACACCGACCGAAGCTCTCCCGAGAGGGATGCGCGGGACCAAGATCCTCTAGACGTTGAAGATGCCCGCTCTTCTCTGTCCCACCCGTCGTGAGGATCGGGGGGATGGTCACAGTGGCGACTCCGCTGGGCACTTTATTTTGAGGGATAGACTCTATTTAAATGGGTATTATATTTGCATATATTTTCCCCCCAATTTGCATGTTCCCCTTTACAATTCATGTGTAACTCATGCTTATGCTTCTATTCACACACTTGTAGAAGATTCTCCATGTACACTTCACACCACATGCACCTTGGATCACATATGACCACATGTTACACGCATCACCCATCCATACTTGGTATACCATTGGTACTTGTACTTTGCTCCCTGTTGGTCATGATCAAGAGAGATACTCTCATCATAAGATACTAATAAGAAAATCATGCATGATTCACACAACATCACCAAA
This sequence comes from Sambucus nigra, assembly GCA_949130495.1. Taxonomy (NCBI): domain Eukaryota; kingdom Viridiplantae; phylum Streptophyta; class Magnoliopsida; order Dipsacales; family Adoxaceae; genus Sambucus; species Sambucus nigra. The sequence goes on from OX422213.1 coordinate 186,307,436, forward strand.
GAGCATTGCTATCTATAGGGTCACTTCGTGATGGGCGCTGGTCTGGTAGGGCGCAGTTAGCCTAAGCGATATGACTCTCCCTTTCCATTGGACAAATACCTTTAACATATATCGAACAGTTGCCCCGCATCATACCGCTTGACCGAAGTCATGATGGGAGGTATATCAGAGGGAACTTATTCACGTATGCCGAGTATATCGAATTCTCTCTCACACGTACTATCCCCATGAGGTATATAGTGAGGCAATTCACGCAAACTCAGGTATATCAAATGGCTTGTCCACACGTACAGATTGCCCTCAAAAGCAAGACGTATATCGTGGAAGTCACGCCAAAGGGGGGAACCCTTTTCGATTCACCCAACCAACTACATACCCACATATAGGTGTCAAGCCTAGGACACACATGTTAGATTGTCGATTTCGACCCGAAACTCTGCCGAAATTTTGGGTTGGCCTCCTGCCCAAATTTTTGCCCATTTTTAAAATGGAACCCTACCCGTGAGCATGGTTACAAGTTCAACCATAGCTTTGCATATGCTACGAACCCAATTTTTTCAGGCTCGGGTCCCGTCTGGCATTTCAGTCTGCATTTAGGAGAATTTATTATAAGTGAGAACATAATAATAATAATCATGCTGAGACCCGTCTCCCAAAATATTTCTCCCTTCTTTATCAAAAATCCAAAAACATTTCTCCTTTCTTTATCAAAAAAATCCAAAAATATTTATCCCTTCTTTATCAAAAAATCCAAAAACATTTATCTCTTCTTTATCAAAAATTCAAAAATATTTTGTCTTTAAATCTAAAAAAAATATCAAAAATATTTTCATTCTTTTTCTAAAAAATAAATCCGATCGCTACGTCTTCTCAGATCGATTACACACCCTTGGTCGGGCTCCCTATTAGCTTCGGTCTTCAGTCAAATCACCCTAGAGTTCCATCTGTTCCCCTGCTACTTCTTTCGAGTTCGAAATCCATCCGCTTTCCATAGAGAACACAGATCAAGTAACAGTTGTGCAGCCAGATCTGATGGCAGTTTTAGCTCAGCTCGTGTCCAAGATTGGCAACCTTCGGACTGAGGTTCGAGAGATTCAGCGAAACCAGGTTCCTATTCCTCAAGAGCTTGAGGCCCTATTCCCTTGTGCTATGGGTCCACCTGAGCCTATCTGTGTTCCCGAAGAGTATCAGCACACTCCACATGCCCCTCCTGTTAATGGGCCGCCACCTGCCCAGCTACCTATGCCAAACCTTACCCAGCCTGGGGTTAACATGCCTATGATCATTGATCCGAAAGAGGAAGAATTGAACAAGCACAAAGAAGATCTCAAGATGCTAACTAGGAAGTTCGACCAAGTCAGAATCTCTCGAAATTACATGGACTACACCCACATGTCTCCTTATCCTAAGGCAAGGTTACTCGATAAGTTCAAGATGCCAAATATCGAGAAATTCGGAGGAAGTGGACCCACGATTATCCATCTTCACAGTTATCACCGTTCTATGACTCTCCTAGGGGCTTCAGAAGAAGTGATGGCTCAATTATTTCAACAAACTTTGAAGGATAGCGCCCTACGATGGTTTTTATCTCTCGAGGAGTCCAGAATCCATAGCTTAGAGGATGTAGCTCGTGAATTCATGTCGCAGTACAAATAAAACGAAGAGTTTGAGGTCACCCACCATGATTTAGAGCTTCTCAAACAGAACTCTGGGGAATCAGTCGGTAATTTTATAGCTCGATGGAGGGAAAAAAATAGCCACTATGACCAATCGGCCATCCGAGGAAGAACAAGCCAACATAGTGAAGAAGAATTTCTTACCCCACTTCCCAGTTCTCAGAGAAGAAGGATTAGAAATCAAAGCAAATCTTGCCAAGACATAGGTTGAGCCAAATAAAGTGTCCGGTCAGTTCACTCTAAGAAAATATGATAAGCCTGTCAGTGCTGTAGTCTCAACCATCAATAAAATATCTTAACCAACCACCTTGTGGGCACCAGAAAGACGCCATGTCCCAGTCCGAAAGGAGTACACCGAGTTCCATGCTCCCCTCTCTAAAGTTTATCAAGACTTATTTAATCGAAACCTTATCAAACCCATGGACCCCCGTCTATTGCCAAATCCACTTCCAAGAAACTTCAAGGCAGATGCCCATTACGCCTTTCACCAAACTGTTAGTCATACCACCGACCAATGCTTTCACCTTCGAAACATAATCCAAGGTCTAACTGACTGGGGTACCATTGTCCCACCAGCCAATCCTAAGCCAAACAATACTCACAACCCACTCCCGAATCATACCAATCCTATCTTCCTAGAAGAGAACCCAGAGTTTGATCCCTCAACTAAAATCATGCCCATACGCTCTCCCAAACCTTTCTAAACTTGCCCATATTTCCTCCTGCACCCTGTTACCCTTGTTGATCAAGCACGGTCACTCCTTACGAGAGCATGCATCACTGTCCGTACCCATTCTGAAGATTTAAGTATATAATTATCATAAGTGTTAAACCAACTCCTAGAGTTCGGGCTGAAATTACCCTCACAGATGATTATTGATTGTCGGAGGTTCAGTACGCTATTCTTGGAAGCACACAAATTGGATCAAGATTTAGATAGTTGGGTAGTACCCACCGATGAAGTCAGCCTAGATGACATTGTCCAGATCATGGCAGAATTATTCAGGCAAACCAATGATATTTGCAGTATGACCGAGCTACTTGATACTATGAAGCTACAAGGATGCCTGGCCCCTTCACCCTTACATATCCCCACATAATGGGAAGACTTGTATGAAGAAGCCATTAAAGTTGTGGAATGCATTAACTTTACATGTAAAGAGAAAATTGTTGCCACCGGATGGGGGGAAGAATTCGAAGATTCGAATGAAGAGCAAGCTTTCAGGAAAACTGGCTCGGTAGCCAACATGTGTGGAATGATATCATTTGAGGAGATCCTTCGAGAAATAAACAAAGTGGAAGAACAACCTGAGATCGACGAAGAAATAGGGTTCATATTCTTCCCTTCTTCAGTAAATCACATGACCAGATCAGGGAAGCATTACCAGATCCCAAACTTACCACCAGCCAATGACAATGGGAAGGGAATTAAAAACCTTCGTATGCCAGAGATAACCCTCGAGGAAAGCAAGATCCTCGATCAACTGAAGAAAACTCAAGCTAAAATCACTCTATGGATACTTTTCATGTCTTCCCAGCTGCACAAAAATGCCTTGATCAAGTTGCTCACTGGACCCACAGTTCATCCATCCACCACACCAAAAGAAGAGGTAAATCTAGTCGGATCCCTGACCTCTACCCGAATTCTATCCTTTTTCGAAGAAGAAATCCCTGTAATTGGGCCAAACCACAATTATGCACTCAACATCTTCGTCGAAGTTATGGGGAAGATCATACCACTCTCTCTTGTCGATAATGGATCCGCCTTGAATGTCTGGCCATTAAGAACCTTCAAATGCTTAGGACTGGAAGAAAGTGACCTCGCTCTAACCTCCGTTGATGTACATACCTATGATAATACCCATTGGGAGGTGATGGGATCCATAAAGCTTGTAATAGGGCTTGGACCTATAAACTATGTCGTTGAATTCCAAGTTATCGACATCCCAGCTTATTTCAACTTGTTTCTTAGATGACCTTGGCTCCATAGTATCAAGGGCATGTCATCCTCACTCCATTAGAAATTGAAGTTCTTTGTTGATGGATGAGTCATCACCATTTTGGGCAATGGCGATAATAGCAAGGGTAAAAGTACCAATAATCCAATCTATGAGATACAACATGGGTAAAATGATATGCTCCTATCAGGATTTTTAGTTGAACCAATTCTACTCTCGACAGGGGACAATTTCAAAGAAAGGGTTTGTCCAGAATATGACCCTCATGGCAACATCAATGGGATTCAGATGTTCAGAAACATGCACTTCATGCCTGGACTGGCGCTAGGGCAAAGACATCAAGGGATACTTGAGTCCATTGTATTGAAAAATCTTTCCCTCCTTATGGTTTGGGGTATCAACCATCAGAACAAGAGCTCAGAATGATTCGCCAATCTCGACTAAAAATAAGACTAGACTGAATTCAGACCATCCTCGGTGACTCCTTGAATGGACAATTCATCGAAGAGGGTGAGGACTTCCCCTTTTGTGGCTTCCCACAACCTTGGTATGACCATACAGATAAAAAAATGAAGCTTGGAATGGAGATCTTTTTCCAAGATAGCTACCCATGGGCTGAAAGTTTCCAACACCATGTACAAACTCTCATCAAAGATACCGAAGAGACTGAGGAAAGTGACTCTGAGGAATTGTTCAACTTATAGAAAATGGGTCTGACACTCTGCATGGTTCATTCAAGCACTACATCACTGGATCCATCCCACTTGATTAAATCTACTGATACACCTCTCCTCAACTGGCATGCTATGCCAGTTCTACCTATTGAAATCCCGCCTAACCCCAATGTTTACCCAATCTCTTCTTTTATTGTCTATCCTTGATCAAATGTAATCAAGACCTCCTTTGATGAGGTTCTCAATGCTGTTTTTCCTATGAATGAAAAAACAAAGATTTTGAGTATCTTATTGTGCCTTACATTAATTGCTTAGATTCTAATCAAACTTTTGATGATGATGATTTTCCAAATGAATAATTCTTAACTGATCTAAATAAGGTTAATAACAAACGACATAACCGTGTTCAAGTTAATAAAGAAGAGACTGTCATTGTTAACCTCGGTTCTAGTAGCTAACTACGCAAGATTAGGATAGGGGCTACCCTTGACGAGCATGAGCATGCACAACTCGAAGAATTATTCAAGGAATTTGTGGATGTCTTCGCATGGTCCTATGACGATATGCTCGGCATTAATCCTAGAATAGCTCAGAATGAGATCCCCACTCTTCCAGATTACAAGCCGGTTAAACAAAAGTTGAGAAATCTCGGCACCAAATGGTCACTCAAAGTCAAGGAAGAGGTGGTCAAACAGTTGCATGTGGGATTCATTCATGTGATAGAATATCCCACGTGGCTAGCCAACATAGTGCCTGTGCCGAAATCAGAAGGGAAAGTTCAATTGTATGTAGACTACCGGTACTTGAACAAAGCCTCTTTAAAGGATGATTACCCACAACCCAATATCGACATGATCGTATACAACACATCCAGTAATGATCTCAAGTAATTCGTCGACGGGTTTTTCGGGTACAACCAAATAAAAATTTACCTTGATCACCAAGAAAAGACCGCATTTATCACATCGTGGGGAACCTTTTTCTTCATTGTTATGTCATTTGGTCTCAAGAATGTTGGGGCTACCTACCAGAGGGCTGCCACAACCATCCTGCACGATCTGATTCATAAAGAATCAAGGTTTATGTGGATGATATGATTATCAAATCCAAAACTAGAGAAGGTCATGTTCCCACTCTCTGAAAGTTCTTCGAATGACTGCGACGGTATCAGATGAGACTCAATCCATAGAAATGTGTCTTGGGCGTTACAAAGGGGAACTCTTGGGATACATGGTTAGTGAAAGAGATATAGAAGCATATCCTTCCAAACTGAAAGCCATACTTGAGATGCCACCTCCCCGAATGGAAAAAGAAGCCCCTGGTTTTCGTGGGAAATTACAATACAGCAGCTGGTTCATCAGCAAGCTCACCTCCACCTCCGAACCTATCTTCAAACTACTCCGAAAGTATTCGACCAAGGTTTAGAATGAGGCCTTCCAATGAGCTTTTGACTGAATCAAATAATACCTGACCCAACCTCCGGTACTCATTCCACCACAGCTTGGTCTCCCCTTGCTTCTATACCTAACCATAACCGACACTGCAACTGGGGCTTTGCTAGCCCAATACCTTGAGGATTATCGCAAAGAGAGAGCCATTTATTACACCAGTTAAAAATTGGTCGGGTATGAAGTAACCTACATTGCTTTGGAAAAGGCATGTGTCACACTTGTTTGGGTCACCCGAAAGTTGCGACACTACATGCTCATTTTACCCATCAAACTAGTATCGCGAATGGACCCCATCAAGTACCTGATTGAGAAACCCTACTTATCTAGCCGAATGGCCCAGTGGCTGATGCTCCAAGTCGAGTTTGATATCATGTACGTCACACAGAAAGCCATGAAAAGAAGAGCCGTCTCTGACTACCTCGCTGACCACCCCATGGAAGAAGCTGACAACTAGATCTCCGAATTCCCATATGAAAACATCCTTTGTGTTGCCCGAGATAAACGTCGATGGCAAATATTCTTTGACGGCGCTGCCAACAAAAAAGGATATGGCATTGGGATCCTTCTAATTCACCCCAGATGACTCCCACACTCCCATCGCCATCAAATTGGATTTCCCCTACACCAACAACATGACTAAATATGAGGCATGTACGGTAGGCCTCAAAGTCGCTCTCAAGAAAGGTATTCAATGCCTAGATGAATACGAGAATTCTACCCTCATCACTGGTCAAGTTCTCATAAAATGGAAAGTCAAGGAAGATAAACTCCAACCCTTCAATGCCCACTTATAAGAACTAGCCTCCAAATTCTAAGATATCACCTTCCACTACCTACCTCAAGCAGAGAATAGGTTGCCCGATGCCCTTACTACTTTAGCCTCCATGGTCGATATGCCCGAAGGAATAACAATGGCCCCCTTTCGAGTTCAAAAATAAGAAAAACCAACCCATTGCTACCACATTGAGCTCATCACCACATAAGATCCCGAGCTAGCCAATTGCTGGTACTATGATATCTGGCACCTCCTCAAGCATGGTAGGTATCTTGAAGGTTCCAATAAGAAGGATCGAGCAACTCTCCTAAGACTAGCTGCCTAATACATCATCTGTCATAAAGCACTGTTTAAGAGAAACTTCGATGGAACCTATCTACACTCCATCGTATGGTTTGGCATTGAAGAGGTAATGAAGATAATCCACAACGGGGAATGCGGACCCCACATAAACGATCACATGCTTGCCAAGAACATCATTCGCCAAGGTTATTATTGGACCACCATGATCCAGGATTTCTCCGCCTATCTCCGAAGATACCTCAAATGCCAACAGTTCTCTAACCTTCAACACTTGCCTCCGCGTGAATTGTATAACATGACTTCTCCCTGGCCATTCTCCACCTGGGGCATCAAAATTATAGGGAATGTTACACCCAAGGCCTCCAACAGGCATGAGTTCATCCTGGTTTCCATTGATTACTTCACCAAATGGGTCGAAGACGAGTCATACGCGGTCCTAAATGCCAAGAAAGTGGCCTAATTCATCAAGAAAAACATTATCTATTGATATGGGATCCCAAACGAGCTAGTGTCAGATAACGGGTTACATTTCGAGGCAAAAGTCACAGAAGTTATCAATGAGTTTGGGATTTAGAGACACAAATCTTTTCCCTACCGTCCTCAGACAAATGGTGCAGTCAAAGCCTCCAATAAGAACCTTAAAGCCATCATCAGCAAGAAGACCGAAAGATGTTGAGATTGGGCCGACCGAATCCCATACGCCCTCTGGGGATATCGAACCTCAATCTGGACCTCTACTGGGTCTACCCCTTACTCTCTAGTTTATGGCATAGAAGCAGTCCTACCTGTGGAGCTGGAAATACCCTCGTTACGCATCATGCTTGAAAGCAAGGTTAGTGAGGAGGATTGGCATCAAATCCGTCTCGACGTGCTGTCACTCTTGGATGAAAGGATATTGAAAGATCTATACCACATAGAAGGGTACCATCGCCGAATAACGCATTCATTCAATAAGACATTCAAGGACCTCGGTGTCCAAGAGGGGGATTTATCCCTCAAAGAAATAGTAGAGCCCATCTGGGACCCCAGAGGGAAGTTCAAGACCAATTGAAGTGGCCCATACATCGTCAAAAAGATCTTATCCAACAGTGCCTCCATGCTCACCGACTTAGATGGAGAAGAGATGGATCGCCCAGTCAACCTGTACCGTTTCAAGAAATTCTACCCCTATTCCAAAATCTCGGCGCGCTACGACTCTTCTCATCACCTTTTCTTTAAAAAAAATCTCTCTTCATTTCCCTCTACCCAGAACTACGTGGGCCTAATCCTCTGCAAAACCATTTTCAGAAAAATTAAAACTTTTCAAAACCCCTAGAGGTACATTGGCAGCTCATACATCTTGTATGAGCATGACCAATTCTTTTTCATAAAAAACTATTCTTTTCTTATCTCTGAGAACGACTATTCATTCTAACATATACTTGAACAAAAGGATTATGCATGCCTTATCGATCGGTATAGATAATTCAAGAATACAAAATTCATCAAAAGGCAGAACTGGATGATCAAAAACTCTTTTATTTCACTAATAAGAAGTTGCAGTGCAATTACATAAGAAAAGGAATGGACATCTCCCTTCCCCTACCTTCCTAAAAAGCTAAATAAATTCCCAAATTTATTCCCCATTACTAAAAAGAACTCTCCAAGACTCCTACCCACAGCCACCAGAGGAGCCCTTTCCATCATCATCAACTACATCCTGGGGTCCCCAATCTTCCCCTTCCTGAATGGAGTTTCGCAGACGCTCCATGGACCGATAAGCTCGAACTAGCCTCAGAAAAACTACTGCACCTCCCTCCATGGTATCCTATAAAACAAGCCACCTTTGTCCAGTCTCCACTGCCAACATCTTGCTGAATACTCTCCTCCACAACCACTTCATATAATCCCCAGGGATATGTTAAACACTCCTAATAGATTGAGAGGGACGGGTCAATGGACGTCGACTCTACCACAGAGAGCCAAGCCGTAGGAGCAGACGCTCTATCAGATCTTCTACCGAAAAGAAATCCAGTGTCCAAGGTGGCATGAACTACTCCCAGCCAAATTGGTGCAGAAGATGCTAAGAGAAATAGAAAGACGTCAGTCTGAGGCCAACCAACCGAACATACGGGTATTCCCCTAGCTCCAGAATAGGTAGTAGCTGTCCCCACCAAGGCACTGACCAGTACAAATTTGTAGCCCCATGCTACACAAACCAGTTCTCCCAGCTCTCAATATCCAAACTAACACTGATGAAATGGCGCGAAAAGAAATTGGGTACAACTAACCAAGGATATTCTGAAGGAGTCACCAAGATAAATCTTTCAGACAACCACATGAACAGCATCACTGGGCTACCCCTCAGAAAGTTAGAGTGACCTTCTCGCCAGGCATCCAGGCCATTCAGAGTCTCCTCCAGTATCACCGCCGCAGGATTAAGACTGTATGACATCCATGAGGTGATGGCTACAAGTTGTGGGTCCACCAACAGTTCCCCAGTCACCAGCAATAATTTTGAAACCAAGCCCAGAACGATGGCTCCGGCATATCCAGTATCACCAACCTCCTGCAAATGCACGGACCGCAGCACCACTGGAAGATAAATCATTCCTCTAGTAACCAAGGATCTACCACCCCCCCACCCCCCGAGGGCGAGACACAGAGAATTCCAACCAACATCTCCCGAGGAGATCGATAAAATTCAGGCATGGCAGCCACCTCATTTTGTAAGGGCGGAATGGGTGCCTAACACCTTCCCATTTCGTAACTTAGCTTCCGAACCCTTTTCAAATCATTTTTGGTTTCGTATGTATCAATATGTATTTGGATGCTATCCTTCGAGATGGTTCCTTTTTTCTTTTGTCTAATTTGAGTAAAATAGATTGGCGACTCCATCTCTCTAGATTTTTCACCTCATCACCGATGCCGGCTGAAGCGCTCCCGAGAGGTATGCGCGGGACTAAGATCCTCTCGACGTTGAAGATTACCTCTCTTCTCCTTCCCACCCTCCGCGAGGATCGAGGGGGGATGGCCACACTGATTGAATAGTAGAAGGATCATGACTCTTGCGAACCCAAGTAAGAGGGTCCCCTAAGTCAAGAATGGGACAACTCTGGGTGTTCATCAATAGAAAGTACGTCATCCTCACACAAAAGGTTAGAAGCAACAAATTTCGGTCGTTCGTCATCTTGTACAGTGACATTTATTGACTCCATAACCTTAGGACTACTCAGTTTAACAACCTAATAAGCTCTACTAGTCAATGAATATCCTAACAATATTCCCTCATCGCTCCGGGAGTCAAACTTTGGTAATTTCTCTTTATCCCATAGGATGTAGCATTTACTCCCAAAGACACGGAAATATGAAAGGTTGGGTTTCTTTCTAGACTAGAAATCGTAGGGAATTATAAGTGCGTGTGGACGAAGGTAAACCCTATTCACCGTGTGGTATGCGATAGACACCGCCTTTGCCTAAAATCTCCTAGAAACTCTACGATCTAGAAGCATAGAACTAACCATCTCCTGAATCATCCGATTCTTCCACTCAATAATCCCATTTTGTTAAGGAGTCTTCATGGGAAAAAAATCATGTTTGATCCTGAGTCCATCACAGTAAAGATTTACTTTAGCTTCCTTAAACTCAGGGTTGTTGTCACTACTTATTCTATTGATAGTGACCTCGTGTTGATTTTGTAGGACACGACACTTTGTCTTAAGAAATTCCACAGCATCGGATTTCTCTCTCAGAAAACTTACAATCGAGTAAGAAGAGAAATAATCTACTATCACGAGGATATACCTCTTACCACCCAAACTCTCAGTACTAGTAGGACCCAAAAGATCCATGTGTATCAACTGAAGCACTTGTGAAGTGGTAATGGAATTCAACTTCTTGTGGGGACTATGGACTTGCTTTCCCAACTGACAAGATCAATAAATCGCGGAAGTAGGCTTTCCAAGATATGGCAAGCCACATACTAGGTCCTTTTTATCTAATTTCTCCTAATCTCTAAAGTTCACATGACCTAGACATTGATGCCACAAATCCGTAGGAGTGACCGTGGCGCTGTTGCAGGCAAATGAGGACTTGGACATAATCCCATAGCAATTATCTTCAGTCCTCACCCCTTGCAGTAGATGTTTACCAGCTTAATCTTAAACATTGCTTTCGTTCCAGTCAAACTTTACTGCAAAGTCAGTGTCATACGGCTTGCTAATGCTGAGAAGGTTTTCTTTTAAGCCTTTGACATACAAAACACCATCTAGCTTGGGAATTCCTAGTATCTCTATTGTAACTCATCCTACTATGATAGATTTGCTCCCGTCTCCAAATGCGATTTTACCTTCCTTGCGATTCTCTAGGTAGATAAAAAATGATACATCACTTGTCATGTGTCTGGAGCACCCACTATCGAAATACCATTGAGAAGTGTTATGTTCTTTAAGATCAACATGCACAATAAGAGATTTTGCATCGAGTTTAGGTACCCAAGATGAGCTAACTTTCTATTTTACTTTGTCATTGTTGGCTCTAGTCGGGATATTAGAAGTGTCCGCTGACGGCATAGAAATTCTTTGGAACTCTTCTATTAGACTCTGAGAACTGGCGACTAGAAACTCAGCCTGCTCTATAAGACTCGAAAAATCTCTAGTGGCACATGGTGGAGAAAAAATTAAGTCGTGTCCGATCCAAACTATAGAAAAACTCCCTAAGGTGGCCCTTTCTTTTATAGTAGGTACAGAAGTACATGGTCTTTGGCAGACCTTGTTTGATTTTCTTAGCCGAACTCTTCCTCACGGTTTTTGGCGATGGCCATGGGTTCGTAGTAAACCCAGGAATTGGTTCTGGTGTCACATGGGACGTGGAGGCACCATCAAAACCAATTCCCTACCTTTCACCAAAACCTAAAGCAGGGGCGAGGATCATATTTCCCATCTTTCCAGATCTATCCTCAATCTTTACCGTGACCTCCCTAGATATCTCAAGGTCATGAGTAAGTTGGGCTACAAGGGTTGTAAGTTTCTTTCGAGTGTCCATGGAGGTATGGATCTCACTCGTAAGACTAGCCACTTGCTTGGTCAAGTCCCCTTTCTCTTTCTCTAAATGTCTCTCTCTCACCAAACTGACTCTCTCTCTACACATAAAGCCTCTCTCTATCAAGGCAGTGGTAATGGAGGACTCTCTCTCTCTCGTCTATCCTAAATCTTTCTCTAAGGAAACTATCCTAAGTGCCAATGCTTTGTTACCATTTTTAGTTTTAAATGAATCAGTATATAAATCAGCGTATGCGCATCGTAAATCACTCTCGCTCTCACTTGCAACATCCTCCCCCTCACTCACATTGCATCCACTGTCGAGGTGTCCCTATGAAGTAATATCCGCATTGTCGTGAGGTGAACTGTTAGTACTCACATGACTAGCCATGAATGTGATGAAGTTACATTTATGCGGTGACTCGTTTCCAGAATCCACCGACTCGACCTCATTGTCGTCACTATGGGAGGCATTAAGAGCAGCTTTGCCTTTGCGTTGACGTAGCAACCTAGTAGGACACTCAAATACCTTATGACCTCTACCGTTACACTCATAACATATCTCATCGTCTTTCTTAAGCGCCTCCTTTTTATTCTTTTCATTTTCCTTTTCAGACTTATTTTTCTCAAAATTCTTTTTATCTTTGAAATTGACATTTTTCTTTCATTTGAGAAATTTCTTAAATTTTTTTACAAAAAAGTCCAAATCGTCTAAGTCAAAATCAAGCTTAGAATCAAACAACTCTTCCTCTCTTTTTCTAGACGACTCACCTCTCTTTCATGCTGACCCCCTAAGCTTCCTAGCCTGGGCTTTAAGTGCTACCCTTTATATTTATATTTTATCGTATTAGGAAACATGTCAAATTCATAAGTCTAGATGTCTCCTACCAATTCTTCTAATTTCAGACTACTCAAATTTCCTAATGAAAATTTAGCACAGTGACTTTAGGGCTAAAATGCTGAGGCAGTGATCTTAAAATATTTTTAACTACTCTAGCATCAGGAATGTATTCACCCAAATTGAAACTAGTGTTAACAATATCAGATAAGCGTGCATAGAATTCATCAAAACACTCAGATTCAAACATGGTTATTGTCTCAAATTGTGAATTTAAATTTTACAATTTTGATTCCTTAACTAGATTAGTGCCTTCATGGGTAAGTTGAAGAACATCCCATGCTTCTTTAGACGTGGTACACGTCATGATACATTGGAACTCATCGGGGGTGACATTTCCAAAAATTTCACTAAGCCCACGTGAGTTAAATGTGCTCCATTTAATCTATTCCCCAGTCCATGCAGTCACAGATTTTAAAGTAGTTACATCATCAATAGTGAGAGTGGGAGGTATCCACCCTCTTTCACACACAACCCAAACACGTTCATCAATGGCTTTTAAGTGAGATCTAATACGGGCTATCCAATATGCGTAATTTGACCCATCAAAAATTGGCACTCGATTATACAAGTTTTCGATTGAAATTGCGCTTTTTTCAAATATAATTTTCAAACCAAAATTGATATCTAGAAAAAAAATTGCGGAAAATATTACACGGTATAATTGTGTAATAGGCTCTGATACCAATTTGAGAGTGTGCCGACAATCAATGATTAACTTGAAAGACCGGGGGCGATACTAATTTCAATAGTTGCACAAATTCCAATCACAAACTTATTTAATTAGTGTCAAATTATCAATTAAATCAATTCATCCTTTCAACTCAAATAACTACATGCGTGCAAGTGTAAAACCATCATAACTAAAGTATGCGACACAAAGTTCAAAAAAAATGCCCTCCGGGAAAAACATTTTTATTTATAAAACTTTGACAAGTTTACAAGACTATTGACTTACATACAACCTGATAATCGCCCACAAGTGTAACGCACAGTGTCTTCGCAAAACCTTCAAAGCAACGGCTAGAAATCAACAATGGCTCACACGCAGCTATACCACAAGGTCAAGCAGTCTTAACACTCGACAGAGACTCCCTCCACAATAGCACGCAACTCTCGGTTGTAGAGATCTCTCCACAAATTATGAACAATAGAAAACTATGTTTTGGGTTTCACAAAAACAACTCTCACAAAAGCTATTCGGATTTTGAATTGTAAAACAAAAGTTATGAACCCTCAAGTGGTTGGAGAATAGTATAAAAACGTATTCTGTGAGAACCAATTTTCTCCACATGAAATTCAGTAGTGTGACGCTCAATTTATATTAAAAGTCAAGGTAGTGACATGTCATATAAAATGCCTCTCATTCGAACGACACGATGTCGTTTGAGATATAGTCCATCTCGTTTGAACGAGATGTGGCGTCGTTTGAACGATAGTCACTTATCCAAAAAAAATTTAGACTTTTAAATATTTTGGAAACCTCAAAAACTACAAATTGTTTACGGAATCAGAAAAGCTTTATCCAAAAAAATTATGATAAAATGTTTTCGAAAATAAAAAGCATTTATTAAAAATTCCAAAAACCATTTTTCATAAATAGAAAAATATTTTATCTTTCACAAAAATATTTCAACACTTTTAATGTAAAATGTAAATAGAACTTAAACATATTTTACCAAATTCATTCTTGTTGGGCTTGAGTGTTGAAGTCTTCTTGTAATTCGGATTCGTCTCTTGTAGATGAAATCTTATCAATCCTTCGATGACTTGTAGCGGTATACGACATACTAAATTATGACCGAGAATGTCCTTATGTATCTCCCCCTATGTCGATGCCAGTACAAAATAAAAATATCTGAATTATCAATCTCAAATAACCTATACAAATCTACCCCTCTCATAAACTCAAATGTGGAAAGATAAACTGTCAAGTCTTCAAACTTTTGAAACAATCAATTCTTCAAAACTCCAAGCTTTTCTCATCAGGGTGTGCAATCCAAAAATCTTCAATTGTACCTACAAACATGAGACAAAGAAAAAACCTCGTGACATATTGAGTTTGAAATGATATAAGCATAAACATGAAAGCATATTAAATCTCCCCATACTTAAACTCCCCCATAATATCATAATTCATTCTCCCCCCTTTTATTTGTCCAAAATAGACAAAGAAAACAATAAATTACATAATGTAAATTGGGGTGTCCCGGTAAACAAAAGTTAACAGAATATTTTTTATTTTTCATATTTTTCATTCAAAAATGCAAAAATGATGTTACAAAAATCACACACCATGAATTTATACTAAGATAACCAAATCATGGAAACGAAATGAATGGGTGAACAAATTCGATAAGAAAATCGACTCAATCATGACATGTGTGCACGATGCATATGTGTACTCCTAACGAATGGACATAAAAAATAGTCCTGTGGTGTAAAATTGTTGAATTTAGATGACATCGTCTTAATCATAAATGATTTATACACCAATAACGTCCAAAACTATGTAATGCTTTTTCATGACTTTCAAGGACGTGCAAACCGTTGAAAATTCCATCCAAACTCCCTCAGTAAAATATAATGCTTTTTATTTTTCTTATGAGGTGATGAAACTAAAATCTATTGGCCCATTTTTGGGATATGTTTCTTTTTATTGCCTTTCAATTTTTCGAGCTCTTTTAAGCCTCATTAGACCCAGCATAATTTTCAATTCCTCAATTTTTTAGGTCCATTTAAACGGTGGCTTTACCGTAAAGGAAAAAAATAAAATACCTTCTTTCACAACCCTTTTTTCCGTTTTCAAATTAAATTACACAAAATCACAAACGGTTTATATCATGCACTATTTGTTGTCAAGTTTTATCGCATATAGTTAGTTGTATAGACAAAATTGAGATGGAAACACTCAACCAATATGGGATAAACAAGTACAAAAGTCAAACAAATCCCTGCATGTGTGCAATAAACGACAAATAGAGCCAATCATATAGGTAGTAGCACTATATCATCTCAAAGACTCCAAACTTGGTAAAGCACATAAATGACACAATATATTGTCTCAAAATACAATCAAATAGTCACATGAATAAGATGGAATGTAGTTGTGACTTCGTCATCATAAATGTTAATTCATATAAGGTTCAAACAAAATACAAAACTATTTTTGGATTTTTCAAATTTTTCAAAAAAAGAAAATCTTTTTTGTATTTTTCGAACATTGTTTAGAGACCACCCAACAAAACCAAATAAGTATATCAATAAGAACCAGAGGACTGCAAACAGATAAATGCAGAAAATCCAACAGGTCATTCAAATAAAATACAAAGTCTCTCAAACGAAAACAGTTGTCGTTAGAATGAAAACTTCGTGCGACATGTGATCTCGCTTGAAAGAGAACACAGTAATCCCAAAAAATAATGCAGTTTTGTCCAGTGAGGGAATTTCATAAAAACAATTTCTGAAATGGGCAAACAGATCCAAAATAGTGCTAAGACAATACCAAAAATAAGAAAAGCAAACAATAATGCTACCATAGTATAAAATAAATGATACATACTAGAAATAGGCATAAGATAACATCATGCAAATCAACCTATGCTAGGAAACATGTCTAGACCTCAACCGGTAGGTGCGGTGGAGTTTCCCAAAGATGGTGACATATTTTGAAACAACTCCATAAAATCATGAGAAGTCTTGACCAAAAACTTTACTTCCTCTCAAATATGTGAAAACTCTCTATCATTATGTGAAAGTAAATTATCATGGGTGGGTGCATGTGTGCGAACATGTTTAGGACTAAAGTGAGACACATAACCCAATTTAAAGCAAAACTCCTTAAGGTTTCCTCTCTTTTTGCAATGGGAGAAAACATAAATCGACCAGGTACACCTCTCTCAAAATGTCTCCTATGCTCTCTCCAAATTGATACGGGACTCCTAGGTGGGTTGGGTCGAGAGTCATGTGAATCTAACTATAAAGTAGGAACCGTCTCTGGTGCAACAAAAGAAGTAGACGCGTCGTCATGACTTATTCTGAAACTCTAATGACTCCCCAAAATAGGATTGAGAACCATATTTTACACCCTCTTAGATGCGTTCTCCAAAGTGACTTTAGCCTCCAGGGCGTTCTTAAGATCTGTCTCTAATTGTGACAGACAGTCTATAAGCTCATTCTTTTCCCTATTCAAAGCAATCAACTGCTCACTCAAAGAAACCTTCACTTTATCGAGTTGACTTGTTTTTTCCTCAAACTTCTTCAAACTCTCAATCTCTCTCTCCAAATCTTTCACCTCGAGACCCAACTTGCTATTCAATTTTTTAGTCTTTAAGGTCTCAGTGTACAACTCTCGAAACACAATCTGGAGCTCACTCTCATCATCTAGCACATTCTCTCTCACACTCGCTAGAAACACTCAAAACCTCCCCGGGGGTATCACATGCACAAGTGTCCTCATCGTTGTGGGACAAAGTGGGTGTGCTTACACAACTCAAAAAAGGTACACACATCCCATGTCCTAAACCTTTACCAAACTCATCTTCCTCATTTTCCTATTCTCCCTCACTATCACTAAGGGTGGTTAGCATGGCAACTTTACTTCCCTCTATTCTAAGTCCAGTGGAACACTCAAATGACTTGCTCCCTCTCCCCTCACACTCAAAACATTAAATATTTTCAAACTTTTCTTCACCCTCTTTCTCTTTCTCACCGCTTTATTTGGCCTTATCTTTCTTTTTGTTTTCTCTAAAAATATTTTATTAGCAGAATTTTTTTTCGAAAACTGGAGAATTTTTTTAAAATTCTTTGCAAGCACGGCCATATCAAACTCAGAATCGTCCTCGGACTTGGACTCACAAAAACACACTTTCTTTTTATTAGATTGGGCTTTAAGCGCTATCCTTCTATCCTTAGGTTTGACAGTGTCGGGAAACATGTCAGTTTCATACATGTGTAGGTCTCCTACCAACTCTTCTAATTTCAAACGATTCAAATTTCCTAAGGTATTCAAAACAGTCACTTTAGGGATAAAACGTTCAAGCAGCGATCTTAAAATCTTTTTAACCACTCGTGCGTCAGGTATAGGTCACCTAGGTTAAAACTCGTGTTGACAATATCAGACAAACGTGCATAAAATTCATCAAAACGCTCAGTCTCTAAAATAGTGATTGTCTCAAATTGAGTGGTCAAATTTTGAATTTTAGACTTTGTGACCGCATTAGTTCTCTCGTGGTTGAGTTGAAAAAATATCCCACGCTTCTTTAGACGTAGTGCAAGTCATAATACATCGGAACTCGTCAGGTGTGACGTGTCCGTAAATTTCACTAAGCCCTCATGAATTGTAAGTGCTCCACCTAAACTCATCCTCAGTCCATTCTGAGACTGGTTTTAAATTCATGACATTATTTACGATCACAGTGGGAGGATTCCAACCACTTTCACAAATGACCCAAACTCTTTCATCGATTGTTTTTAATTGGGATTTCATTTGGGCTTTCCAGTAAGCATAATTAGACCCGTCAAAAATTGGCAGCCAACTATAAAAGTTTTTGTCTGGAAACATTGCGACAAACTTTTAAAAAATCAGATTTTTCAAAAAATCAATATCACACAATTTTTGCTAAAAATAGGAATATGCGATACTGATTTGAAAGACCGTGTGCGATACTGATTTCAATAGTTGCACAAATTCCAATCACAAACTTATTTAATTAATGTCAATTTATGAATCAAATCAATTCATCCCTTCAACTCAAATAACTACATGCGTGCAAGTGTTAAACCATCATAAATAAAGTATGCGACACAAAGTTTAGGAAAAATCCCCTCAGGGCAAAACCTTTTTATTTCTAGAACTTTGACAAGTTTATAAGACCATTGACTTACATACAACCTGATAATCGTTCACAAGTGTAATGCACGGTGTCGTCGTCAAACCTTCAAAGCAATGGAAAGAAATCAGCAATGGTTCACACGCAACTATACCATAAGGACACACAGTCCAGACACGTTGTCTTTAAACAAACCAGAGACTCCCTCCAAAATAGCACGCAGATCTCGGTTGTAGAGATCTCCACATAAACTATGATCAATACCAAACTATGTTTTTGGTTCCACATAAACAACTCACACAGAAGCTATTGAGATTATGAATTGTAAAACAAAAGTTATGAACCCTCAAATGGATGGAGAATAGAATAAAAACGTATTCTAAGAAAACCAGTTTTCTCCACATGAAACTCAGTGGTCTGACACACAATTTATATTAAAAATCAAGGCGGTGATGTGTCAGGTAAAAACACCTCTTGTTCGAACGACACGATGATGTTTAAGCTAGAGTCCATCTCGTTTGAATGAGATGTGACATTGTTTGAACGACATTCACTTATCCAAAAAAATGTTAGACTTTTAAATATTTTGGAAACCTCAAAAACTAAAAATAGTTTACAGAATCAGAAAAGGTTTATCCAAAAATCTTATGACAAAATGTTTTTGAAAATAAAAACCATTTATTAAAGATTCCCAAAATAATGTAAAATGTAAAATGTAAATAGAACTTAAACATATTTTACCAAATTCATCCTTGTTGGGCTTGAATGTTGAAGTCTTCTTGTAATTCGGATTCGTCCCTTGTAGATGAAATCTTCTCAATCCTTCGACGACTTGTAGTGGTATACGACATACTAAATTGTGACAGACAATGTCCTTACAATGTTTAATTAAATTCTCATTTTTTATCCCTAAAATCCTAACTCTTTCAACCAAATTGTGACAGAATAAATAAATCAAACGAAGCATGCAAAGTCAATCACACTATGTGGAAAATTCCCCCAAAGGGGCAAAATCATTTATTTAACTATAATATGTAATGACTTACAATCACAGAAAAATATAATTTTGATGCACGAATACCCGCAAGCGTCGGCATCGACGTTTGTCAGCAAGAGGTCCCTCAAGAACTCCAATATCAGCAGTGGATAAAGGCCCTTCTTCTCCACAAGGTTACTCCAAGATGAGTAGAACAATTGTATCTAGGGTCTAAAGATTCACACAAATGTTTGGAAAGGATGTGTGAATCAAAAAGGCATTAAACCTTGAAAACAAAGTCTATTTCTGGACAGAATATTTGCAAAAATGTCAGTACCAAAAAACTTGGGAAACATGTAGAATGGAACTGCTTTAAATACAAAAATCGAGACGGCAGGTCACTCGAACGACTTCGCGTGAGATAGCAATGTCACATGAATGACCGACCGATCTCGCTCGAACGACGTAATCAAGATTTTTTCTTCGCCTCTACACTTAGAAAAAAATAATTTTGTGAAGTAAAAATATTCCAGCCCTTTAATAATATTTTATAAATATTTCCCAAATATTTATGTAAATAATAAACACTCAAAATAAACTATTTTACCATAATCGTGAGTGGAGTAGTGGGAACGGTTAAAGATTGCGTTGCATGTTTCATGATGCACGTATGAAGATGATAGATGTGTGGATTCGGATTAAGGCCGTCATGGATGATCGTGTTGATGTGTCGAATGTAGCGGTATCAGACATACTAATGATGATCTAGGACTGACGGAGAATTCCTAGATTCTAGCTCGGACATTTATAAAATCATGTCCTTACACTCTCCAAATCTCTTGGTTCCCTTCTTATGGAAGTGGTGATTTTGATAGTGTAAAAGTTCAGCATTTTTTACATCAACATAAGTCACCAATGCCGAATTTACCAATAACTACTTGTCGAATCCTCCAAGCGAGTCCATCAATAAACTTAAGGACCCTTTTATCCTCTGTATCAACCTCGTCGGGCACGAAGTTCATAGAACGAGTGAATTCTTCCTCATAATCGATTACTGTCCAGCCTCCTGTTACAAGTCCAAGAATCTCCTCTACATCTGTGTTTGAACAGCCGATGGGAAGAACTTGCGGTTGAACCACACTCAAAATTCCCCGATAGTCATGATGTCTCTATCTTCAGACGTGGTGACTGACTCCCACTACTACAACGCCGCTCTTATGAGCTTAAAAGTCACTAAGATATATTTATGAGTGTCACTGCACTTAGCCATAGGTAAATGCCTCTGGATATTAAAAAGTACCACTTAAGTTGTTTAATTTAAGATTAAACAACCTAAATGGCTCCGAATAGTTTTTAGTAAGAAACTCTATTCTTAAAACAAATAGCTAACACAAGATGTGTAAAAAGAAATTATGAACGAGATATTTCAGGTATTATGTAGCTAAGTTTTGAAAACCAAAACTAAAAATAGTTTTAAATCAGCACGCCAATAGAAAGTGATGAAAGGAAGATTAAGTACGCAAGTGCACAAAGATTTTTAACGTGGTAAAACCTCACCCGATTAGGGAAACATCCATGGAGGTCTATACACCTCAAAACAAAAATCCACTAAAATAGAGTAACAAATTACAAACTATTTAACAATCTAAACGCACAATCATACCTAATCTAAGTTCGGAAAATATACCAGCTCCTCTAGATTATTCTGACTTCTCCCAAGGCTTTTATGTTGTAGATGTTCTCTCAGCTTTGTAACTCCACTCATTTTAGCTTTACGTCGACTCTTAAAGTCCAAAATCTCTCTACCAACACGTTTAAGTGTTTTAGTGTGAAAATGTTGTGATATGATGTGCCTAACACATGCATGCAACTCACACACACTTATTATAGACATAATGGGTATCAAATTACAAATAGATTTCTAATATGCAACATAAATTTCTAAAATCAATTTGATTGAAACTCTCAGACTTTTTTATCTTTATATTTATCCGTAGATCAAGAGAGAATCTTGCTATATAAAAGAGCTAAGATCCTAGACACTTTCTTTATTAGAAAATGTACATATATTTCACAAAATGTGAAATATATGAAAGTGTAAATCCCCAATCAAGATCTCAACTAAATCTAAGTCTAGATATTCTCAGAAACTGAAATCACAAATGATTTTGTTGGTTTAGGTTTTGAAAGAAACATAAGTGTTTTAAAAATAGCCAAAAAAATAAAGATTTCTCAAAAAAATAAATCAAACTGAGTAATATCTACATGATATGTATCATAGAGTCTCAAATCTTAACTTTCTATGAAAGAAAATGAGATTATACCTACATGACTTAGTTGGACAAGAGATTAAGAACTATAGAGGATGGATCTTCTCAAATCTCAAACTAACTCAACTCTCAGAAGGGTTCTCTGGTGAAAATTTCCCTTGAGTTTGGTTAGAGTTTTATTTCTCTCTCTCTCTCTCTCTCGCTCTCGCTCTCTCTTCTATCTTTTTCTCTCAGAGGTGAAAATGATCCAAATATTGTAAAAGTTACACATATGAGTCCTATTTATACTATAGCATGGAAGGCTCTGGAAGGACGAAGATAACCAACGATCAAGATTGAATACAAATGATCGAAGTAAATTTAATGGCTGACGATGCACCGCTTTTAAACACACTTTGATTGGTTCAAAGGGTTAACACATGGATCGCTTTAGAAGACATGCAGACCATTGATAAAAATGATCCAATGGTTCAAGTAAAGTCTCAGATATGTGAGGTAAAGAAAACACAAATCTAGTTCTTATAATACCAACATGTGTAACGCTATGATTAACTGAAAAACGCGTGTTTTTTATGTTGAAAGAATTCAAATTTTCCTCGCAACATTATCTAGCACTTTCGATTTCTACCCAAGCTAAGTTTTAGTCACTTATGAAAATTATAAAACAGACCCAAAACTTTATAAAAACCAATTTTAATTGTTTAAAAATTATTTTAAAAATTCCTAAAATTAGAGAAAATATCCCAAATATTATAGAAAATCATTTTAATGGGATTTAACTCACACACATCCATATTATAAAGAATGCTACACATAAATGCAATCCTAGGTGAATCTGTTAGTGTTCTACCTTTAGGAACTTTAGAGGAATTCAAATGTAGAGTGTGAAGGCTTTTTGGTAGACTAGGATATGACACAATTTGTCACTATTTCCAAACTAGATGATCACCTATATAATATAGACTCAAGTGAGTCGAAGATATAGGGTGCTTCAATCTCCCCCTTTGGAAATAGGAGACAAAATCTCCTTTAAGTCATCAAGGACTCGTAGGGATACAAAAGAAATAAGAAAAACATATTCCTATACAAAAATCCTATCTACCTAATATCCTAGAAAAAGAAAATTACATAACTTAACTAGTTACCGACCAATACCCTGTCAAAATTTTGATGTAAATGAAGGTACTAATTCCTGAAAATAAGATAACTAAGATAAAGCTTTTTAGTTGAGAATACAACAAGAATGTCCAAGTAGACTCAAATTTCTTCCCTATTTTGTCTCAAATGGACAAGGGGAAAAGAAAACAAGTATGAAACAATAAATTATTATTCTTCCATAACCATACAAATAGATTTGTGCAAGGATTCAAATCGAAAATAATCCAATGGTTTGATAAATAAGTCAGCGACTTGCAATTCAATAGGCATGTAATTAACTTTTACTCCTTAGATTCAACTAACTTGCGTTTGAAATGATATCTAATTTTAATATGTTTGGTATGAGAGTGTTGAACTGGATTTTTAGAAATATTAATCGCGCTTTGATTGTCACAATAGAGATGTAACTTATCTTCAGTTATACCGTAATCTTTCAGCATTTGTTTTAGCTAAAGTAATTGAGCACAACAGCTTCCTACGATAATATATTCGGATTCGACAATAGACAAGGAAGTGCAGTTTTGTTTCTTACTACTCCATCCTACCCAATTGTTACCAATGTAGTAAAATGCTCCTGAAGTAGTCTTACTATCATCGGAACACCCAGCCCAATCATCATCAATGTATCCTACTATAGTACTAGAAGTGTCTTTAGTGTACCCAAGTCCTAAATTTAGAGTGCCTTTAATATATTTGATAATTTTTTTAACGCATAATAAATGACTCTCTTTAGGATTGTTTGGATATCGAGCTCACGTGCAGACAGAGTACATGATATCATGACAAGAGGCAATAAGGTGAACTAAGCTTCCTATCATGCTACAATATAAAGTAAAATTTATATTTTTACCATTCTCATCTTCAGAAATTTTGACAGACGTACTCATAGGAGTCCTAGCTTCTTTTACTGTTTCTAGGCAAAACTTCTTGACAATCTCTAAAGCGTATTTGGATTGCGATACAAATAAGCCATCTAAATTTTTCTTAACTTGGAGTCCTAAGAAGAATTGTAACTCCCCCAAAAGTGACATATGGAATTCCTCATGCATAATGTCACAAAATGTTTGACATCAGTAGGGGAGGTAGATCCACAAATGATATCATCTACATATACTTGGGCCATGGTAATGTTTCTATCAAAATGTTTGACAAATAGAGTTTGATCACTCCCTCCTCGTTTAAGGCCATTGTTTAGAATGAAGGTAGATAGGCATTCATACCAAGCTCTAGGAGCTTGTTTTACCCATAAAGAGATTTCTTAAGCCGATAGACGTAATTTGGATGATGAGGATCAATGAACCCTTTGGATTGTTCTACATAGTTCTCCTCAGTCAAGATGCAGTCAAGGAAAGAAGATTTAACACCCATTTGATATAGTGTGAAATGAAAATGATAAGTTATTGCAAAAAGTAAGAGAACGGACTCAAGGCGAGTGAAGGTGAAAAAGTTTCCTCGAAATCTATTCCTTCAATCTGAGAGTAGCCTTGGGAAACTAATCTAGCTTTATTTCGAATAATCATCCCAGATTCATGTGTTTTATTTTTAAGAATCCAACGTGTGTCGTTAACCCTTTTATTTTCAAGACGGGGTATAAGATACCATACATCATGTATGACAAATTTAAGAAGTTTCTCCTACATATCACTTATCCACAATGGGTCACTCAGTGCTTCATTAATATTCTTTGGTTCTATAAGAGAAACAAAGCATGCAGAATGAGTAAGGGTGCATAGTTGGGATCTTGTACGAACTGGCTCACTATGATTACCAACTACACTATATAAAGGATGATCTTTGAAAACCAAGTTAGGCACTTCAGGGGTCTCAGTTGGTAAGGACTCGTCTATCTCTAGAAAATCATAAGTTAAATTATTTTCGAATTCATCCACCATAGTTAGTCATTTGATCTTACTTTCTACATTAGTGTCACTTACAACCACATTAATGGGTTCCATCATGGTTTTAATATGAATATTATAGACACGGTAGGCTCTACTATTTGAAGAGTATCATAAGAAAATAGCATTATCTCCTCTGGTTTCGAATTTAGATAAATGTTCTTTGTCCTTACAGATGTAAAAGGTGCTACCAAAGGTTCTAAAGTATTTTAAGTTAGGTTTCTTCCCATACCAAATATTATAGGATGTTTTTTTGGTATTTTTCCTTAGATAAACTCGATTGATTATGTGACATATTGTACGAATGGATTCTACCCAGAAATATTTAGGTAGGTTCTTCGCATGAATCATCACACGGGCCATTTCTTGAAGAGTGAGATTTTTACGCTCAGTAATTCCATTTTGTTGAGGTGTCTTAGGGGCACTAAATTCATGTTTGTAAACATTATAGTCACAGTATTCGATGACACCTGAATCTATGAATTCTCCTCCTCTATCACTACGATTTCTATCTACTTAGGAATCCTTTTCATTTTCTATACAAATTAGGATTTTTAAAAACATACGAAAAGTTTCTAACTTGTGTTTTAAAAAGGCAACCCATGTAAATCGAGTGAGGTCATCAACCATAACTAAGATATAACTGTTTCCACAAAGATTAACACTACGAAAAGGACCCATTAGGTCCATATGGATGAGTTCTAGAGGTTTTGCGAATATAACTTCTTTAACTTTCTTATGGGGAGCGACCACATATAATGTTTGAAATTAGTTTGATCTTAGGAAGACCTATAACTATCTCTTGGGAGCAAAGTTTACCAAGACTGTCACACTTATTATGCCATATCTCATTGTCATCCATTCTGGCAATGTTACAAACCTCTGTACTTGGAGTGACTGTATAACAGTTATCTAGAGTACAGAGTCCTGTAATAACGTAGTCATCTTTTTCATTTAAAATTTTGCAATTGTTCTTTGAAAAGGTGACAGTATGGTTGGAGTCACAAAACTATGATATACTTATTAAATTGTCTTTAAGACCTTATACCAAGAGAACATCCTCAAGAATAGGTAATCCTTCTTCATGGAGTGTTCCTTTACCAATGATCTGGGTCGATACACCATCTCCAAATAAGACTTTTCCTTCGGAGAAGTTAGTTTTCTTTGAAAGTTTACAATCATCCCGGTCATATATTTGGAACATCCAGAGTCAAAATACCATCCAAATGCTTTGTGTTCAGCTTTAAAAGCACTGATCACAATGTTGCATTTCATCTGGGGTAATAGATCATCTTTTCTGACTCAAATTGCTCTAGTTTTCAATTTGCGCTTATTAGCTCGTATTTGATAAAACTTGCGAGCTTCTTTCTTTTCTTTAAAATATTTTTGCTCAGGTTTATTAGTATTATAGACAGTTTGAGCATTTGTTTTAGAAAAGAATCTAGGATTCCTTTTTGTTGATGTCCTTTTAGTATTAGTTTTTCTCTTCCTATTTCGATAGTTAGAATTCTTGTCCTACTGTCTAGGAAGGATATAACTGTTTCGGCATCTCCTAGAATAGTTGAAGTTATGGTAAATAGGAGAGTTATAGACCGGATTATATAGACGTTTGGAATAGCAACCATCAAGGGAATGTCCATATACATCACAATAGGAGAAGTAAAGATGGCACGTATAACTCATAACCTTGGGAAAATTGTTATTCGAAGGCTTGTCTAGGTTTTGAGCCCTAGTCTTGTTCCTAGGTGGCACAGGATAAAATGAAGAATCAGCTTATATAATAGGGGGTAGACGTATTTAACCTTATGTTCAACATTATGCTTAGAGTTACTTGATTCACCAATGTCTAACTTTTGTTGTTTTGAGTCCAAATAATTTTTCAATGTTTAAAAATGTGGACAAGCTTCAACAGGTCTTTTTCCATCAGAGACAAACTTGATAGCTTCAAAAGATTTTGTTTTCTTGGAATTATTGGGGCAAAATCCTTTTCCATTTCTATCATCAGAATTGGTCTTAGTTTTAGCAACACAGTCTTCAAAACATTTTGAGTTATTTTCAAATTTAGCAAATGTTTTGAAGACTGTTGATTTTTTTTCTTTTGTTTGTTCTAATTCTAACAACGTTCCTAATTATTTCTTTTCCAAAATTTCATTTGATTCAGACAACTCTTTCAATTTTTGTTCAAAATTTTTATTTTCATTCTAATGAGTTAGACATTGATAAGTGTACTCTTCATCATTCTGACTGATCATATGGCTTAGGGTTTTTATCTTCTGGGTAAGACCTTTGATAATATTTTCAAATCTAGTGCTTTTCTTGAGTGTTTTTGTGTACAATGTGTGAATGTCAGGAAGGTCTTCATTGTCCGAGTCACTAAATGTGCAGTGTGTAGTGTCGCCTAGATATTCATTTTTAGGACTCACACACCCATTGACATTAACAATAGAGCATACCCTTTAACTCACACACACCGCGTTTGAAGCATTATCAGCATTCTTAAGTAACAAAGCAGACAAATCAGTAGGAGTGGCATCATTTAACATAGCATGATCAGGTTCCTTATCATCAGTGTATATGATTTTAGCAAAGAAGGACATACAAGGGTAATAAGTATTATATGACTCAGGTTCATCATTTTATGATTCACTTGAGTCATCCCAAGTCTTTCACAAGTTGGCCCTAGTATTATTGTTCTTATTCAAATTAACTCTACAGTCACTGGCTAAGTGTCTTAACTTGCCACATCTGTAGCATTCAGTGTTCTTAATGTCTCTGCTAGGTTTGTTATCAAGTCTTTTCTCATGAGGCCTATTATTAGAGTTGTTGGAATAGGTAGGTTTGCCTTGTCTATTTGTAATTTTATTTACGAAATTCATAATTTTCTTGAAATGTTTAAACATTAAAGCAATCTGGTTATCTAAGCTCTCTAAATTAATGTCCTCATCAGAATCTAAGTCAATTTTAGGTAAATGACATTCAGGTTTAGTCAACTTAGAGGTAAAGACAATATTGGAAGTAGTCTATTTCTTATGGGTCAGAGTTAATTACTTCTTAACCTCTAATTCCATTTCCACGGTTCTTTACTTGCGACTGAGGAGTTCAGGGGTAAGGTTTTGATCGTCCATCTCCTTAATTGCATAGCGCTTATTGTCAATTTTTTATGGAAGTGACCTTATAATTTTAGAGATAAATTATTTTCTATCATAGATTATCCCATTAGCATACATCTTAGTCACTATGTCTGTCAACTTAATGTAGAAGTCATCAAATGACTCAGTCTCAGTAATGACTAAAGTGTTGTACTGCTGGATTAACATTTGGGTTTTAGCAGCTTTAACATGTCTGTCTCCTTCATGTGCAGTCACTAAGGTGTCCCATGCTTCCTTAGATGTAGTACAAAATGATATCCTCTTAAATTCATGTTAATTGATAGACATGAATGTAGCATTTTTTCCTTTGTTATTGTTAAGGGAAGTTTGTTTCTTTTCTTTAGTGAATTCATCTAGTAACTTTATAATCCTCACTGTACTTCCTTCAGCGGTTGGTTTAGTAGAAAAAGTATAACCATTTTCAATAGTATCCCAGACATCATCTCCCAATGTCCCTTAGATAAAAGCAACAATCCTCACTTTCCAGTAAGGGAAGTTAGTTCCATCAAAGAGACGGGGCCTAGACAGGTTACCTAATCTTCCAAATTTCTCGTCCGTTGTTTGTTTTGAGAAAACAATTTCATAAACTCGAGATCTAAAGAATTTATAAAACCAAATGTAGGTCCCAAAAATATAACTTTCAACAAAACACTTTTTGCTTTAGCATAATTAAGTTAAGGATCAATGCAAACTAACTTTCTCTTTTTATGAAAAACTCCTATTCAATTTTATCAAACCAAGTTGTGACACAAATTAACTTAACCATATTTTATCTTGTTTAACCCTAAGCATACAACTAGTGATTAAAGAAAGTAAAATAAAGTAAAGCAATACTCATAACGCCAATGTACGAGGGAAACCCCAGTTGGGAAAAAATCTCGGACGGCCCAAGCCAGACAATCACTATGAACAATGGTTTTACAAAGATTATCTTTACTCAAATACTCGATCCCCATGGGTCTTGATGCTCCTTCTGATCTTCTACCATTATTCAATAGTGCCCAAGAAGAAATGTCATCTTCTACGATGCTCATCCACAACACGCGCCTCCACGAGTGTCTCGGTGTCCACCGATATGGCTTGATACATCTACGATGTCGAAAACGATGTCCGTCGCTTCTCAACCACAAAACCAGCAATCACAAGTGTTCAAAGATGAACAAACTCAACTTGGTGCAGAAAAGATCACATAAACATATGCTAATGAAAAGCTCGGATCTTTGTAAACTCTAAGGATGTGTTTTGGTCTTTAAAACCTTAGAAAACATGTGCAAACAATTTTCTGGTTCATAAATAATTTTTCCAGAATACACACACTTCGAAGAAATAGAAGACGCCTTTTTATAGATATTTTAAGGCGGTGAGGAATCTCATTCGAGCGAGACTCTGTGTCGTTCGAATGACATCAGAGCTCATTCGAACGGCATCAATTTTCGTTTGAACGATGTCGTCAGATAGAATTCTAAGTAAACCAATTTTATAAAACAGAGTTTTGATTAAAACCAACTCCTATCGAATTCTCATCCGTCCTTATCTGACGTAAATGAAGTGTGAACAATTAAACCTCTTTAAAAAACATTTTATTTTAAAAATAACATCCTTATTTTTATAAAATGAAATTCGAGTTTCATTAACATTATGCATTCATACCTGAGTGATCTCGGAATGAAAATTAACCTTGAAGTTGAGAAATTGCACCAATTAAACTTCGGCATGATTAAATCTTTGTAGCTTTGCCGCAACGTCTTCAATGAATCTTTGACACATCATAGACTCGTGGGACCAGACAATAAAAAATCTATTTATGACTCAAACATGTTTTGTTCTGAGAATAAGTCAAAACTACATTAAGACTCAATTGGAAATTTTATCCTTACAAATCTCCTCCTTTGACTATTCCAGGACAAAACCAACAGTGAATTGCCTAAGCCAGTTCGTCAAGTCGTATGCCGCCTAAATCCTATCCCATAAAACCCAAAACAAAAATACATCATCAGTACAGGATAAGATTCATCAACAATGGACCGACAAGCATGAAACTGTCTCAAATGTCTGAATGTGATGTATACTTGAAATATCGAATCTCGTTAAGCATACCTACACACATGAAACAAACAAATACCAAGTGAAGTATCAAGGAACAAATGATATAAATTAATATGAAATCTTAACTCATAATCATTTGTTATGTGAGTAAACATGATACCAATATGTAAACATGATATATAAACCATCAAGCATAAAACTCAATAAATTCCCCCTACATCAAGACATATCTCCCCCTTTTTGTCTCGAATAGACAATCCGATGAAAAGATAAACAAATCTAGCATGTGAGATACCATCCAGATTACATTGACTCATAATATGCTAGATATACATGCAATAAACATCTAAAGTGGTCAAGTAATATCAAATCAGTAGCATGCAAACGATGAATCACACAAAAACAGAATCTAGTGCAGGTGTGATTAGATGAACTAACGCAGCAAAATATGTAACCTGTCAAAGTATACTGCATAAACAGAATCTAGTACCAAAATACGAATCAATATGCAACAGGGTACTAAAACAGAAATCACCAGAAAAATCAAACTGGTCAAACTATATTTCGTTCTAACGAGCCAGGGATGTCATTTGAACGAGAAGCGACATCGATCGAACAAAATAGTAAGATGTTAGAACGACATTAAAAAAAATTCACAGTCTCCCAAGAAAATTAAACAATGTCGCCCAGTGGAAAAAATTATGTAAAAATCTTAACTGGGAGGGGCTCAAAACATTGAAACAGTAGGAAAACATTAGCAAAACTAAGAAAACACAAAAATAAACAAATATGAGTAACATGGTAACATATAACCGATGTGCTCAAACATGAACATGGAATATATGTGCGTGAACTAAAAACAAATGAAACACAATTCCAACACATCAAAACGATCAAGAAGCTCTAATCAATAGAAATCTATCATCAAACTTTATCATAGCCATATGTGACAATTAAAGTATGAGCTTAATGAACTAAACATACACCAAGCACGTGAATCCGGAATTTTGACGATTCTACAAACAATAGCATCATGACACGAATTTTATACTATAGGATTCTTTGTGCTAACCCGTTTAAATTTGTAATCCATCCAAACTCCCTCAAATATATCTTATATTTTCTTTTGAATGAACTAAACTAATTTGGCCCATTTTTGGCATATTATTCTTTTTATTTCCTTATGATTTTTTCGGGCTCTTTTAAATGGTGGCTTTCATTCAAGTCAATTTTACACTCTCATAGCCCTTTCCCGTACACTCATCATATTTTCAATATAGGTTAAAATGCTCACAGGTAAACGGTTTTTACATGCACACTTCCTCCATATGTCTACTTACGCTTAGATGAAAAAAGTGAGATAAGAACGCCTCACCATATTTAAATATGAAAGAGTAGTCAAACATCCATATAAACTCGTTCATGTGTGCAAAGATGGGATATATACAAAGTCGAATCGGAACGCATACCAATTTCGAAACAACCCTATAATACAATGGTTAAGATCATTCTAAGCATCGATAATAATGACCAAATGTTCTCGCCACATGGATAACGGAAGGAAGGGGATTCAAGCACACCAATATGCCACATCAAACATGTTAAATCATGACACAAAAACAAAACCGAAAATATTTTTGACTTTTTCAAAATATTTTGACTCAAATAAAAGCAAAATCTTTTTGTGTTTTTCTCAAAAAATTTCAAACCAAAAATCTTTTTGTATTTTTTCAAATAAAATGCAATAGATGAAAAATAAAATACAAAATGATAACCATGGTAACAAACTCAACCTTTAGATTTAGAATGGGATGAATCAAGTGCAACCAAATGAGAACCGTGAAGTTTTATTCCTAAAGCTACCAAATCCGACTTCCTAACCCAAGTAGGTATGTAACGCCGCATGGGGGTGGGGAGAATCGGGGCAACTTTATTCCTAAACTTCCTAAACTTTCAAGGAGTGTTCCTATGGTCATAACAAAACTTTCTACGGTGACCTTTCTCACCACAAAATGTGCAAGTGTAGCGATGGTATGTAAAGTTCCCTATGTGTGGACCTTTTCTAACGTTCCTATGTGGCTCTCTCACTCATGCGGGGGGGGGGGGGGGGGGGGGGAGGGGGGGGGAATGGGAATAACACGATCATCAAAACCAATACCTCCCCTATCTCTCTTAATTTGGATGGTGCCTAGCATCCTATCCAACTTCTCACTTCTAGCCTCTAAGTCAAACTTAACTCTAGACGAGTCTCTCAAACTCTCCTCCAACTGCTTAATCCTAGACTCGAGTAGATTCCAAGATTCCTCAAATTCTATCAACTCCATTTTCAAAGCTTCCATCAAACCTCTAAGGGTGTCTCTCTCCTTCTCGATGTACTCTAGCTTCTCCCAAAGCTTCTTCTCCTGTTCCCTAAGATCCTCGATTAACGCATCATTATTTTCTACGGCACGCTCTTTCAACTTAGCTTGAAATTTCGAGTTTTCCTTTTTCACCTTCACCGTCTCCTCAAACAACTCTCAAAATGCAACTAGCAACTCTCCTACGTCCATCTCCTCATCCTCGCTCTCATCACCATCACCCTCTCGAGAAGCACTCTTAACAACCTCGGAAGTGTCATGCATATGAGTATCCTCGTGGGAAAATATATCAGCGTCTCTCACATGATATGCCATAAACTCAAAAAAGTTACGCTCAATGGGGTAATCCTCTCCCTCTTTCGGTTCACTATCACTTAAGGTGGCGTTGCATGCAATTTTTTGCTTTCCCACTTTCTTAAGTCTAGTGGGGCACTCCTTAACCTTATGACCACACCCCTCACACCCGAAACACATATCATAATCATCTCTTTTAGGTTTCTCACTATTATCCTTAGAGGTGGAGTCTCTCTTGTTCTTGAATTTCTCAAATTTTTTGGCATCTTTCAATTGCTTATGAATTTGAAGAAACCTCTTGCACTTTCTTTCCAACAAGACGACATCCTCAAAGTTAGAATCGGAATCGTCCTTCAAAACCTTAGTTTTTTCCTTCAGGGCTTTCAAAGAAATGCCCTTTTCTTTATTTGGAACTTTCTTGGAGGTAAACATATCGAGTTCATAGGTTTACAGGTCACCTACGATCTCTTCCAGTTCTGACGATTTAAGCATACCAAGGGAATTTATAACAATAACTTTCGCATCAAACCTACTTGGCAAGGATCTCAAAATTTTCGTAATCACTCGGTTATTGGGAATCTTCTCACCTAGGTTAAATGTCTAATTAACAATAGTGGACAACCTAGTGTAAAAATCATCGAACATCTCACTCTCTAACATTTTAACCGTCTCAAACTGTGTAGTGACATTTTGTAACTTAGATGCCCTAATCGTGCTCGTGCCTTCGTGAGTGAGTGCAAGTGTATCCCAAGCTTCTTTCAAGGTTTCACAATTCATGATACGATTATACTCTTCAGGTGTGACATGTGAGGAAATGACGTGAAGACATTTAGAGTTATACTGTGTAAGCCTATGTTCAGTCTTAGTCCATGACTCAACAGGTTTCAAACAAGTGACCTCACCCTCTCGTGTGATAGGTGGTGACCAACCTTTTTTAACCGCTAACCAGACACACTCATCAATTGATTTTAAGGCATTTTTCATTCGCATTTTCCAATAAGCATAATTAGTACCATAAAAACAGGAGTGCGAAAACTATCGTAATTTCCAAAATTCATCCTTACAAGCAAAAAGGGATCAAACACAATAAAAATTTATTTCTACCTCTTATACCAATTTGTAGGTCCCCAAAATATAACTTTCAACAGAACACCTTTTGCTTGAACGGAATTAAGTTAAGGATGAATGCAAACTAACTTTCTCTTTTTATGAAAAACTCCCTTTCAATTTTATCAAACCAAGTTATGACACAAATTAACTTGACCAGATTTTATCTTGTTTAACCCTAAGCATGCAACAAGTGATTAAAGAAAGTAAAATAAAGTAAAGAAATACTCACAACGCCGATGTAAGAGGAAAAACCCAATTGGGAAAAAACCTCGGACGGACCAAGCCAGACAATCATTTGAATTTACAAAGACAGATTAGCCTTACTCAATGAGTCGATCCCCACGGGTATTGACGCTCCTTCAGATCTTATACCATGCTTCAATAGTGCCCACCTAGAAATTCCATCTTCTAAGATGCTCGTCCATAACACGCACCTCCACGAATGTCTCGGTGTCCACGGATATGGCTTGATACGTCTATGATGTTGAACACGATGTCCATCGCTTCTCCACTGCAAAAAAAACAATCACAAGTGTTCAAAGACAAACAAACTCAACTTGGTGCAGAAAAGATCACATAAACATATGTTAATGAAAAGCTCAGATCTTTATAAACTCTAAGGATATGTTTTAGTCTTTATAACCTTAGAAAACATGTGCAAACAGATTTCAGGATCGTAAATAATTTTTCTAGAATGCACACACTTTAAGGAAACATAACACACCTTTTTATAGATATTTTAAGGCGGTGACGAATCTCGTTCGAACGAGACTCTATGTCGTTTGAATGTCATCAGAGCTCATTCGAACGACATCAATTGTCGTTTGAACGACGTCGTCAGATAGAGTTCCAATTAAACCAATTTTGTAAAATAGAGTTTTGATTCAAATCAACTCTTATCCAATTCTCATCTGTCCTTATTTGACATAAACGAAGTTTAAACAATTAAACCTCTTTTAAAAACATTTTAAAAACATTTTCTTTTAAAAATAACATCCTTATTTTTATAAAATGAAATTCTGAGTTTCATTAACATTATACATTCATACCTAAGTCATCTAGGAATGCAAATTAACCTTGAAGATGAGAAAATGCACCAATTAAACTTCGACATGATTAAATCTTTGTATCTTGGCCGCAATGTCTTCAATGAATCTTTAACACGTCATAGACTCGTGGGATCAGACAATAAAAAATCTATCTATGACTCAAACATGTTTTGTTTCGAGAATAAGTCAAAACTACATTAAGACTCAATTGGAAATTTGGTCTTTACACCAAAGATTTGATACCAATTGAAAAAGGACCACTTAAGTTGTTTAATTCACGATTAAACAATCTAAATGGCTTCAAATAGTTTTTTGAAGAAACTCTTTTCTTAAAACAAACAGCTAACACAAGATGTGTAAAAGAGATTATAACCGAGATATTTCAGGTATTATGTAGCCAAGTTTTGAAAACTAAAATAGTTTTAAATCAGCAGTCCAATAGAAAGGGGTGATAGGAAGATTAAGTATGCAAGTGCACAAAGATTTTTAACGTGGTAAAATACCACCCAATTGGGGAAACATCCACAGAGGTCTCTACACCTCAAAATAAAAATCCACTAAAATAGAGTAATAAATAACATACTATTTAACAATTTAAAAACACAATTTGACATAATCTAAGTTCAAAAAATATACTAGCTCCTCTGGATTATTCTGATTTCTCCCAAGGCTCTGATGTTGTAGATTTTCTCTCAGCTTTGTAACTCCACTCCTTTAAGCTTTACGTAGACTCTTCAAGTCTGAAATCTCTCTACCAACATATTTTAGTGTTATAGTGTGAAAGTGTCGTGATGTGATGTGCCTAACACATGCATGCAACTCACACACACTTATTACAGACAGAATAAAGATGAAATTACAAAAAGATTTCTAATATGCAACAGAAATTTCTAAAATCAGTTTGATCGAAACTCTCAGACTTTTTTATCTTTATATTTATCCGCAGATCAAGAATGAATCTTGCTATACAAAAGAGCCAAGATCCTAGACACTATCTTTATTCGAAAATGTACAGATATTTCACAAAATTTGAAATATATAACAGTTTAAATCCTCAATCAAGATATCAATTAGATCTAAGTCTAGATATTCTCAGAAACTAAAATCAGAAATGATTTTGTTGGTTTAGGTTTTGAAATCAACATAAACATTTTAAAAACAACCAATAAAATAAAGATTTCTCAAAAAAAGAAATCAAACTCAGTAATATCTACGTGATATGTATCACAGAGTCTCAAATCTCAATTTTTTATGAAAGAAAATGAGATTAGAACTACGTGAATTAGTTGGAAAAGAGATAAAGAGCTAGAGAGGATGGATCTTCTTTAATCTCAAACTAACTCATTTCTCAAAAGGGTTTTCTGGTGAAAAATTTGGCCAGAGTTAGGTTAGGGTTTTATTTCTCTCTCTATTTCTCTCTCTCTCTTCGTTCTTTTTTCTCTCAAAAGTGAAAATGATCCAAAGATTATAAATGTTGCACATATGAGCCATATTTATGCTATAGCATGGAAGGCTCTAGAAGGACGAAGCAAATCAACGATCAGGATTGAATACAAATGATCGAAGTAAATCTAATGGCTGATGATGCTCTACTTTTAAACACATTCTGATTGGTTCAAAGGGTTAACACGTGGATCACTTTAGAAGACATGCAATCCATTGATAAAAATGATCCAATGGTTCAAGTAAATTCTCAGATATGGGAGCTAAAGAAAACACAAATATAACCGTTATAATACTAACACGTGTAAGACTATGATTAACTAAAAAATGTGTGTTTTTTATGTTGAAAGAATTCAAATTTCCCCCACAATGTTATCTAGCGCTTTCATTTTATACCCAAGCTAAGTTTTAGGCACTTATTGAAATTATAAAACAGACCTAAAACTTTATAAAATCCAATTTTAAATGTTTAAAAATTATTTTAAAAATTCTTAAAATTAGAGAAAATATCCCAAAAATTGTAGAAAATCATTTTAATGGGATTTAACTCACACACATCCATATTATGAAGAATGAAACATATAAATGCAATCCTAGGTGAATGTGTTGGTGTTCTACCTTTAGTAACTTTAGAGGAATTCAAATGTAGAGTGTGAAGCCTTTTTGGTAGACTAGGATATGACGCAATTTGTCACTATTTCCAAGCTAGATGAGCACCTATATAATATAGACTCAAGTGAGTCAAAGATTAGGGAGCTTCAGATATCCTTCTTCCATTTTCTAACTAGTACAACATTCGCATTTCTTTGAAATTGTGGTGGATGGCCCTTCTGAAAGGCCCCTTTGATTTTTTCCCATACTGACTACACTGGGTTAGACTGAATCGCCACCACTTGCTACTGCGTAGTTTCTTGAGGAAACTTTCGTTCCATGGCAGTCATCGTGGCATTTACTTCCTGAGAAATAATAATTGTTACCTATGCTATGGTCACCATCCCCTGAATATTCTGTGGCTCCGGCTGAGCCTCTCCTCCTGTGGCCCTTCTTGCGACCCTACCTGGTCGTCCTATCCTGTTTAGCATCTAAAACCAAAACAAACTCGTATAAGATTATCTTCAATTATACAAAATAGCAAGAGAACATAAAAACACAATATGAATCAATTGTCCTAAGCATAGGGCTCTACATTAAAGATAAAGAAATGTTAAAAACGTAGTACGTTCACAAAAATTTTAAGGACACTAGAACCTCTTGCTTTGATACCATTCGTGACACCCCGTCTATTCTAATAATGGATGATCAGTCCTCTACTAAAATAAAACATGAATCTCATCTAGTTCATTCTTAGCATCACTGTCGAAAACCAATTTCATTACTAATAACCTATTAGGTCTAGTGTCAAAATTTTAAAAACTTTTTAACAACTTAACTTGCTTTAATAAAACTTCCAATCAATATAAAAAACAATTCCATATAACTAGTATACACATTGACTAAAAAAATGAATGCTTAATAAGATGAAATAAATAAGTTAACCGATGATTCTGGATAATTATCCAATACAATAGTCCAACTGAAACTGAAAAGTTTTAAGTCTGAATAATACAATACTGTCTAATTGGGATACATTCTTGAAATAATACTTGAGGAAACATCATATTTAGATCATTAGGATAGAAGCATCTAATCGATTCGTTCAGGTATCAACAACTGCTACAGCATCATCTGATCGAAAAGATAGCTAAGCTTGGCGTCCCTAAGCCTGAG
This sequence comes from Sambucus nigra, assembly GCA_949130495.1. Lineage (NCBI taxonomy): Eukaryota > Viridiplantae > Streptophyta > Magnoliopsida > Dipsacales > Adoxaceae > Sambucus > Sambucus nigra. The sequence goes on from OX422213.1 coordinate 186,345,537, forward strand.
CACCTAAAAGGTTTTGAAAAGATTTTAATACGTGTCAGGCCCCAAAAACCATTTGAAAATATTTTTCTATTGTTTAAAATACAATATCAAATATGCAATGTAATCGTTCATATTTAAATTGATGTCGCACACCCATGATATAATCCTCGCCCCTCATCTATAGTGCACACCTAACGCATGTATTTTAAACACCCTAATTATGCTCCCCTGCCTAACTAATACCACCACCTAACTTAGTTCCACACACTAATATTCTAGCCCAAGCGTGATACAAGTACTATTACTTTGCTTCATTTCTCATTTTGCTATAAGCTATATCATTATATTTCTAAATTATAATCTTTTTGTTAATCGTTTAACATAACTTTTCACTAGTTATAATTTCAATGTTTATAAGTATATAAACATAGCATCCTCGAGTTGTCCTCCCGAATGCACATAATTTACCTCTCGCACAATTTTTAATTCATCCATATATATTTAACACACATATATTCATACATATATCTAATCTCATACACATGCATATATATCACTCACTATACACGTATAACTGCATCCCCATAGCTTACCCTCGTGGATGAATTCTCTAGCATGCTACTAAGCTCCAGGTACATCACGTACCATTCCTGGGCTAACGGGTCGAAATCTCACCACCGGATCCATGTTGTAAACACATAATCAGAGGTGGTCATAATCTTATATTCATGGGTTATAATTATACCACATTACCACACTAGACTCTAAACTCACATACATTGGTCATGCAACAGACCTATAACTTGGGAGCCGATTCAACCCTTACCGATCCATGCCAGGGCGAACTGCCCCTATGCACAACCCCCAATGATATATATATATATATATAACCGTCTAAACGTGTATATATCACTCATAGCACTAGCCCATAATTCTTGAGTCTAACCGTGACTCCCGATAACATAAGGAGTATTATTATGGGCACTAAGCTATTCTACTATATCCCGTATCCAAATTCTTTCTGAACTCCCAAACTGATTTCAATAATAATAACCCAATTTCTATTCACTCTAAAACACCCGTACAATTATACCATATTTGATTCATGACTAACCCAAGGTAAATATAGTATTTAAAACCCTCACTTAACCCTCCTAAATTCCCTTAATTGGAGGACTATATACTCCTAAAAGGTCCCTTATGTTATCGAGTAATTAACCTCGAATCAATTAGAATTGGAATTCATCCAATCCAATTCACCCTAGGAAAATTTCCTAACTTTCAGAAGGGGTCGATCGATCGACCCATGGCCCTCGATCGATCGATATCTCGATCGATCGATCCCCCATGATCGATCAATCGATCATGATGGGCAACTTCTTCTCCGAGAAGGTGTTTCGGCCATTAAAGCTTCTCCAACGCTTTTATCGCCTCTCCTGACATCCTACAACCTCAACCAACTACAAATACACATATAATAAGGGTTCTAAACGTCCTAGAACCCGAAATCACCAATTAATTTCAATTAAACCCTAAATTCCTCGAATTGAAATATTATTGGGGTTTATTCGTTTTAACTCCCGAAAACCCGTTTTATCCATGGAAACCAAACCCAAAATCTTTAGGGTTTGTTTTTACCAAACTACGATATGAGATTTATGCTCAAAAATAAATAAACCAAGTAAACACTTGCCTCGTGGATAAAATTCGACGATCTCAAGTCGAGTCTGGCGGAGTTTGTCCTGAAATCTCCCTTTTCTCTCCTCTTTCTTCTTTCCTCTCTCTTTTCTCTCTTTTCTTTATCTTTTCTCCCTCTCTCCCTCCTTATATAGGGTGAAAATGGTTTATACCCCTTAAAACCCAAAAATGACTCGTTTACTCAATTACGAGCACGTTTAACTCTAAAATTCCCCAAAACTCAATTTCGACAATCGAACACTTTTTTCTGACTATCTCGGCCATTCTGAGACTCACGACGCAGTCGAAATTTCCATCCAAGGTACTTGATCGCAAATCACTATTTTAACCCAAAACAAATAAATGCGGTATTCTCATTAAAATATCATGTTTTGTCGCTTTACCCAACGGCGATATATTATTAAAATGCTCTGACATATTGACTTAATCCCAAAAGAAAACACATCACCCATCGACAATCATCTAATCCTCGAAAATCCCAAAAATTACTATTCTGAGAAATTGCTCCAAATTCCAATTTATACCCAATTATGGGATTTAATTATCCCCAAAAGGTACCGGTTGTTACATAATCCCCCGTACAAAGGAATTTCATCCTCGAAATTCGGATATAACCTACACCACCAACCTAGGATCACAAATTCCACTACGTCTTAGTACCTCCAAAATCAAAAAGGTGCTAACACGATGGTCCCTTACCATATTCCACCTACTTCAACGTGTACTCCCAAGTACTAGCTTCACAATAGAGTCATCTAAATTCTACCTACTAACGCACAACATCTACGTGTTACTCCCAGGGCTTCTCTTGCTGCCAATAAGAGAAACGATGCTATAACTATCGCTCTAACATCTCACAAAGTTGATACTCTCGCTAACAAGTGTCCGCTCACCCACAGCAGGACAAAAAAGAAACTATACTAAGAGTTGACTACTTCCAATAGTCTCATCCCTTATCTTGGGCACGTTACCTCTTATTGCCCTTTATACAATTGGAATATCGCGTACCCCTCACGACATCCCATCTAACACACTCCAAATCCAGATGTGACTACCTCACGACATAAACTTCAACTTTATATAGTACGCCCCTTCTATTTCAGGAGGTATATAAACCAACTTACTAAGGAATAAGGATCTCCTTTCCTCGGTGTAATACTTCACACATGGGTCCTCCCAACCCGCGAAATTTAATTCTCCTTACATCGACGCCACTAACTTTATTGAACTTACATCCTACTGTAACACCCCCCCTAATAAGATACCGGGCGATCACTCCAATATTAAATTAAAACAGGAGTCTCATATGGATCATTCTTAGCATCACTGTCAAAAATACATTTAATTACTAATAACCTATTAGGCCGGTGTCAAAATTTTAACTTTACTACTCTTTTTAACAACAATAAATAAAACATCCACACAGTTTTGCGAAAATGAAACTGAAATGAAATGAAATAACCGAACACTCGGTCAAAATATACAACCATATCGAATGCTGTACTGAAAGAATAAATAAATACAATTGAGCCATTGGCTCGAATGTTTATACAGTACCTCCTATCTAGAGTACAACGATGGAAGCGGCTATCAAAAACCTGTACGCATCCACAGCTGCTGTAGCTGACGTCTGACTCGAAAGAAGTGCCATCCAAGCATCCCTGTGTCTGGACACCTATGTATATACATAATATAGAAAGAAAGGAAAAGTAGATAAACGGGTCAGAGCCCGAGTTTTGAAAATATTTTGCAAGTGCATAAATGCCTTATTTTTTTGAAAAGGGTTTTATCTCATATTTAAATTTGGTATCGCACTCCCATGAGATACCCCTCACCTCTCCACTAATAGTGCACTCCTAACGCATCCCTCTAAACATCTTAGTCAAGCTATCCTGCTAAACTAGTCTATCACCAACCCACTATCAATCCTAGATAGTCCAAGCAATGTACTAAGGGCTAAACTTCACCCCAGTCTCAACGCTATGCCATGTTCGTTCGTGGGGTGTCTCGCAAAGCGAAATCCAAATAAGGAACCCCCCCGATACACTACTAAACGGCACGGTCAGTCGTCGAGATCCACCAGTCCCTCAGTACAGAAAGATATATATAAATATATACCATAAGCATTTATAATATTAGAGCACTAAGGATTAAACTTCTCCCCAGTCTCAACACATTGCCATATTCGTGCGTGGGGTGTCTCGCAAAGCGAAATCCAAACAAGGAACCCCCCCCCCCCCCGATACACTACTATGCGGCAAGGTCGATCACCGGGATCCATTAGACCCTCGGTACTCGATTAATCCATTTATATATACATATTTCCATAATCATCCGGATCTATGTCCCGGACTGAGGATTCATATATCAAGTATTTATCAATACTTTCATTTTTCTCAAAACTTTCCATTTCCCTCTTTATACTCAGGAAATGTAAATATAAAATCCAATTCATTATCATGAATTGCTTTAACAAATCATATACTTTTAAAAGCCAATTTTATTATCATAAAAAATGTTTTTCCATTTTATATCATCCCATTTCCCTTTTTATACTCAGGAAATGTATTCAAAGCCATTTTCATTATCATAAAAATGCTTTGATCATATCATATGCTTCCACAACCCTTCTTCCATCCGGGAGTGTTACCGAAGCCAAACCTTTATCCCATTTCCCTTCCTATATCTAAGAAATGTAATTAAAGCCAATCCATTATCATGAATTGCTTTAATATATAACACGTTCTAAGACCGCCCATCCGGATTTCTCCACTGTGCGCGCCCCTAAATGGCTATCATCTTCCAGGTCCTATAATCAAGACAACCTGGGATCCTACATCGCAAGACATCGGGAAGCGGCCATATGCCTGCGGGATAGTCAAGACCACACCCGGAATCTCCTAACCAGCGTAGAAAAAATACAACAAACGCTCATATGGCCTATAGGACTATATCCACCCTGCGTTAATTTGTCAGGGGGCTTCACCATACGCACGCAACTTCCCTTATGATTACGATTTAGAGAGGTGTGTATCCTCATTTTTATTAATTAAGAAAATTATTTATCTTTCCTTTTTGAAAACATTTATTTTTACATTTTCAAAAGTCATTTCTCTTAATTCATATATATACTTTAATCACATAGTATATATATATATATACACCATATATTCCTACCTGAATATATAAAAATGGCCATATTTGCCAAACCATCTATCGATGACCAATAATCCCAAAGATTCTCTCAAAGAATCATAATCCTGCATTCATATATGCATAATACTAAACCCAAAGTATATTCTTACTTTAATAAGTAATATATATCAAAATCCCATCTACGGATTCATTTGGATATCTCTAATTATACTAATTCACTCTAAGTGAATATACACATATATATACACTCCCGATTCCTCAAGTCCTTTAGGACATAACCCTCCATAATCTCTAATTTGGAAGGCCCTTAAACGTTAAACTCAAAAAGGAGAAATAATCCTAATCTCCAAAATCTTGGGATGAAAACAGGGCACCGGTCGACCGGTCCTAGACCCCCGATCGACCGCGGGTTACAAATAAGCCTACGAAACAAAGCAGTAGGCCCTTTCTCCTTGACGCGGTCGACCGGCCTTAGGGGCGCGGTCGACCGATCACACCCGGTCTCCCAAATTAAAATTCCTCAATTCCTTAATCCAACCACCCAAATTCATTAACGGGGTTTCTAAACTACACCAAAAATAATCGCACACATCTACACGATTAATTCTAGCCGTAATTTTTTCCAATTCCCGATTTGATGATTTCAACCCGGAGCTGTCATCTTGTAAAAATCATATCAAATCGTAGAAAAATAAAAAAAATACGTAGTCAGCGCCCGCGCGGCCGTATCGAAAATATCTACAACTTTCGTGTTTTGGCCGAAAGCTAAATCAATTCTTTTCCTGGCCAAAAAGTCCCCTAAAGTGATGGGTTACTATTCATCATCTTCTCCGAGACGATTTCGGCCATTAAAGCTTCTCCCAAGCTTTTGTCGCCTCACCCAACGTCCTACAACCTCAACCAACTACAAATACACATATATTAAGGGTTCTAAACATCCTAGAACCCAAAACCACCAATTAATTTAGGTTAAAACCTAAGTTCCATAAATTGAAATATTATTTGGGGTTTAATTGTTTTAACTCCCAAAAACCCCTTTTATCCACGATATCCCACCCCAAAACCATTAGCTTTGTTTATACCAAACTCAGGTATGAGATATTTATGCAAAAAGATAAATAAAGCAAGTAAACACTTGACTCGTGGATATAATCCGACGACCTCGATCCGAATCCCGCGGAGGTAGGCCGGAATCTCCCCTTTTCTTCCTCTTTTCTTCTTCCTCTCTCTCTTCTCTCTATTTTCTCTTCTTTCTTTCTCTTTTTCTCCCTCTCCCTCTCTTTATATAGAAAGAAAAGGGTTTAGACCCTTAAAACCCAAAAACGACTCGTTTACCCAATTACGAGTTACTTTTACCTCTAAAATTACCCGAAACTCATTTTCGACTATCGGACACTCTTTTTCGACTATCTCGACCATTCCGAGAATCATGGCGCAGTCAAAATTCCCATCCGAGGTACTTAACCGCAAATCACTATTCCAACCCAAAATAAATAAATGCGGATTTTCTAATTAAAAATCTTACCTCGTGTCGCTTTACTCAACGGCGACATATAATTAAAATATTTCAACCTATATAGTCCCAAAAATAATCACAACATCCTTCGAAAATCATTTAATCCTCGAAAATCCCAAAAATTACTATTTTAGGAAATTCTCCAAATTGCCAATTTATATTTATTTAAGAAATTTAATCGTCTCCAAAAGGGCGGGTTGTTACATACTCCCCCCCTTACAATGGAATTTCGTCCTCGAAATTCGGATACAACCCACACCATATAACTAGGATCACTCCAAATCCTAATTTCTCAAGGGAAACGATACTAACCCAATGGTTCCCAACCATATGCTACACGACTACCACGATCGTAAAGTGACTCTAATACGTCACATAATACCCATCATCTATAATGCCTATCGGCATGAATTTTAACCTTATATACTACGCCCATTCTATTCCAGGCGGTATATAAAACCATCTTACCAAGGTGCCCATACACCTTTCCAACTTGTGCACATCTGCACATCCGTAGTGAACGTCTGACACGTAACACTCTCTCCCAATAAGGATGTCCTTTCCTCGGTGAAATACTCACCTATGGGTCCTCCCAAACCTTGAAATTGAATTCAATTCGCCACTAACTATACTAAACTTACATCCTAATAATACAAAGGTCTATGCGATGTACTACATACGCGAAACTACTATAATCCTAAGTATGTCCCTAGTGCCCAAGGCCTCTCTCAACTCCCGACATTTGCTTGGTTTCATGCGTGGGACGTCTCACCAAGGCGAAATCCAAACAAGGAACCCTCCCATTACACTACTCCCTCGCATAGTCGGTCATCGAGATATAGAGACCTAAGGCACATCAGCGGGACGTCCTAAATACTGCCTACGCTAAACTACGAACGCATTTCTACTATCATATCCTTCCGCCCATACGGAAGGAAACCTAACCAATCGAAGTGCCCACTTTCTATAGAAAGTGTCACGAACATAATACCCAAAATTTATCTCCTCAAAATTTGCCTTTTCATTAAGGCCTGACTATTGTCCTCAATTCAATTTCTCTAAGTCCAACCTCACCCACCCACTTGTGGCGAGGGGACCACTTTAGTGCTTTTCCATAGCACAATCTTTCCATAGAATATCAACATCATGTGGCTCATAACCTATAGTGGTTCATCCACACTATAAGACCTTTCCACAAAATCAACATCCTTGCATCCCATAACAGCTCCCCACTCCCGACGCTGTTAAGAGTCATGTGTGGAGTGTCTCGCAAAGCGAAATCCAAACAAGGAACCCCTCCACACATTAACCCTTGACTTCGTTAGTTATGGAGTTCCGTCATTTCAACATGCAATCGGGATATCCCTATTCCCTAATCCAACAAAAAGGTGGTCTGAACTCCTATCTCTAACTAAGAGTCATACCACCCTGCGCTCGCACTTATTTTTAAGTCCTTGCGCAAACAATAATGAGCTTTATGTTCAGCTCAACGAAAATCCTGCGGCCTTAAATCATATATATAAGGTCGCCATAAACCCAAATCACGATAAGAAAGCCTATTCTCATTGAAGTTCCATTAACGCAACTATAACCCGTTCCCTCCAGGAACCATGGACACGATAGTCTTGCCATCATTAGCCTACTATCGTTCCAAAAATACCATCATCTTATACAATATATAAAATATAAACACCCACCTCTATGACGAGTGAAGGAAAACAAAATCCCGCTATCGCGGAAAAATACATAGACATACATGTTATTATGTTATCGTGACCGCCATAACTCAAATTACACAGACGAGTCTAGGGCTAACTAATACCGTGACTTTATCTAGTCACGCCAAATATACCCCCTCAATTGAGGTAAAACTCATAACAACAACTTCATTTTAACAAATTCCCTGAGTGGATGTCCAACCATGGGTTCCTCGAACATACCCATTCTTTAGTGAGCCCATCCTTCTTGGAAAGGACTCAATATTCATTGCACCTAACTCACTTAGGTACGAGGTTCACTTCGCCATAATACTCTTTATTCACCATCGGCCTCTGGCTGAACCTTAGGCGAATAATTCCCAAAACAGCATTCTTCTCATCCTGCTGATTCATGGGGACTCACGGTTAGAACTATCTGTAAGATCCCTTTCGAACCCTCAATTTCCATGAGGAATTCAACTTTAGTACCACTCTCCACTTCAGCGGTACTGCGGTACTCATAACTACTTATTATTTAGTAGTCGCCACCGAAATCCTTAACAATTACCATAGGGAGAGTGACCTCTACTAAGGTCCTCATCCCAACCTTCTACCAGCTGCTCCAGCTAAGCCTCACCTCCTGCTGCCATCCAAGCTCCGCACACGATTCTCAAATGAGCGTGCAAAAAATTTCTATAGTCTCATAATATGGCGGGAGAACGAAATCTCACAAGAGAAATCAACAATCCTATTCCTGAGGCTCTATAACAAATCGAGAGCAACGCTGAAAGCGTAGTACGTCCGCATAGATTCCTAAGGACACTAGAACCTGATGCTCTGATACCATCTGTAACACCCCGCCTAATAAGATACCGGGCGATCACTCCAATATTAAATTAAAATAGGAGTCTCATATGGATCATTCTTAGCATCACTGTCAAAAATCCATTTAATTACTAATAACCTATTAGGTCGGTGTCAAAATTTTAACTTTACTACTCTTTTTAACAACAATAAATAAAACATCCACACAGTTTTGCGGAAATGAAACTGAAATGAAATCAAATAACCGAACACTCGGTCAAAATATACAACCATATCGAATGTTGTACTGAAAGAATAAATAAATACAATTGAGCCATTGGCTCGAATGTTTATACAGTACCTCCTATCTAGAGTACAACGATGGAAGCGGCTATCAAAAACCTGTATGCATCCACAGCTGCTGCAGCTGACGTCTGACTCGAAAGAAGTGCCATCCAGGCGTCCCTGTGTCTGGACACCTATGTATATACATAATATAGAAAGAAAGGAAAAGTAGATAAACGGGTCAGAGCCCGAGTTTTGAAAATATTTTGCAAGTGCATAAATGCCTTATTTTTTTGAAAAGGGTTTTATCTCATATTTAAATTTGGTATCTCACTCCCATGAGATACCCCTCACCTCTCCACTAATAGTGCACTCCTAACGCATCCCTCTAAACATCTTAGTCAAGATATCCTGCTAAACTAGTCTATCACCAACCCACTATCAATCCTAGATAGTCCAAGCAATGTACTAAGGGCTAAACTTCACCCCAGTCTCAACGCTATGCCATGTTCGTGCGTGGGGTGTCTCGTAAAGCGAAATCCAAACAAGGAACCCCCCCGATACACTACAACACGGCACGATCGATCGTCGAGATCCATCAGTACCTTAGTACAGAAAGATATATATAAATATATACCATAAGCATTTATAATATTAGAGCACTAAGGATTAAACTTCTCCCCAGCCTCAACACATTGCCAAATTCGTGCGTGGGGTGTCTTGCAAAGCGAAATCCAAACAAGGAACCCCCCCCCCCCCCCCGATACACTACTATGAGGCAAGGTCGATCATCGGGATCCATTAGACCCTCGGTACTCGATTAATCCATTTATATATACATATTTACATAATCATCCGGATCTATCTCCCGGACTGAGGATTCATATATCAAGTATTTATCAATACTTTCATTTTTCTCAAAACTTTCCATTTCCCTCTTTATACTCAAGAAATGTAAATATAAAAGCCAATTCATTATCATGAATTGCTTTAACAAATCATATACTTTTAAAAGCCAATTTTATTATCATAAAAAATGTTTTTCCGTTTTATATCATCCCATTTCCCTTTTTATACTCAGGAAATGTATTCAAAGTCATTTTCATTATCATAAAAATGCTTTGATCATATCATATGCTTCCACAACCCTTCTTCCATCCGGGAGTGTTACCGAAGCCAAACCTTTATCCCATTTCCCTTCCTATATCCAGGAAATGTAATTAAAGCCAATCCATTATCATGAATTGCTTTAATATATAACACGTTCTAAGACCGCCCGTCCGTATTTCTCCACTGTGCGCGCCCCTAAATGGCTATCATCTTCCAGGGCCTATAATCAAGACAACCTGGGATCCTACATCGCAAGACGTCGGGAAGCGGCCATATGCCTGCGGGATAGTCAAGACCACACCCGGAATCTCCTAACCAGCGCAGAAAAAATACAACAAACGCTCATATGGCCTATAGGACTATATCCACCCTGCGTTAATTTGTCAGGGGGCTTCACCATACGCACGCAACTTCCCTTATGATAGCGATTTAGAGAGGTGTGTATCCTCATTTTTATTAATTAAGAAAATTATTTATCTTTCCTTTTTGAAAACATTTATTTTTACATTTTCAAAAGTCATTTCCCTTAATTCATATATATACTTTAATCACATAGTATATATATATATATATATATACACCATATATTCCTACCTGAATATATAAAAATGGTCATATTTTCCAAACCATCTATCGATGGCCAATAATCCCAAAGATTCTCTCACAGAATCATAATCATGCATTCATATATGCATAATACTAAACCCAATGTATATTCTTACTTTAATAAGTAATATATATCAAAATCCCATCTACGGATTCATTTGGATATCTCCAATTATACTAATTCACTCTAAGTGAATATACACATATATATACACTCCCAATTCCTCAAGTCCTTTAGGATATAACCCTCCATAATCTCTAATTTGGATGGCCCTTAAATCTTAAACTCAAAAAGGAGAAATAATCCTAATCTCCAAAATCTTGGGCTGAAAACATAGCACTGGTCGACCGGTCCTAGACACCCGGTCGACCACGGGTTACAAATAAGCCTACGAAACAAAGCAGTAGGCCCTTTCTACTTGACGCGATCGACCGGTCTTAGGGGCGCAGTCGACCGGTCACACCAGGTCTCCCAAATTAAAATTCCTCAATTCCTTAATCCAACCACCCAAATTCATTAACGGGGTTTCTAAACTACACCAAAAATAATCGCACACATCTACACGATTAATTCTAGCCGTAATTTTTTCCAATTCCCGATTTGATTTCCGAGTTGATGATTTCAGCCCGGAGTTGTCATCTTGTAAATATCATATCAAATCGTAAAAAAATCAGAAAAATACGCTGTCAGTTCCCACGCGACCGTATCGAAAAGATCTACAACTTTCGTGTTTTGGACGAAAGCTAAATTAATTCTTTTCTTGCCCAAAAAGGCCCCCTAAAGTGACGGGTTACTATTCATCGTCTTCTCCGAGACGATTTCGGCCATTAAAGCTTCTCCCAAGCTTTTGTCGCCTCACCCAACGTCCTACAACCTCAACCAACTACAAATACACATATATTAAGGGTTCTAAACATCCTAGAACCCAAAACCACCAATTAATTTAAGTTAAAACCTAAGTTCCATAAATTGAAATATTATTTGGGGTTTAATTGTTTTAACTCCCAAAGACCCGTTTTATCCACGATAACCCACCCCTAAACCATTAGGGTTTGTTTATACCAAACTACGGTATGAGATATTTATGCAAAAAGATAAATAAAGCAAGTAAACACTTGCCTCGTGGATACAATCGTACGACCTCGAGCCGAATCCCGCGGAGGTAGGCCGGAATCTCGTATTTTCTTCCTCTTTTCTTCTTCCTCTCTCTCTTCTCTCTCTTTTCTCTTCTTTCTTTCTCTTTTTCTCCCTCTCCCTCTCTTTATATAGAAAGAAAAGGGTTTAACCCCTTAAAACCCAAAAACGACTCGTTTACCCAATTACGAGTTACGTTTACCTCTAAAATTACCCAAAACTTATTTTCGACTATCGGACACTCTTTTTCGACTATATCGACCATTCCGAGAATCATGGCGCAGTCGAAATTCCCATCCGAGGTACTTGACCGCAAATCACTATTCCAACCCAAAATAAATAAATGCGGGTTTTCTAATTAAAAATCTTACCTCGTGTCGCTTTACTCAACGGCGACATATAATTAAAATATTTCGACCTATATAGTCTCAAAAATAATCACAACATCCTTCGAAAATCATTTAATCCTCGAAAATCCCAAAAATTACAATTTTAGGAAATTCTCCAAATTGCCAATTTATATTTATTTAAGGAATTTAATCGTCTCCAAAAGGGCGGGTTGTTACACCTACTAATGCTACGGTCTAAGTGTTACCCTACCTACGCGAAACAAATATAATCCTAAGTATATCCCTAGTGCCTAAGGCCTCTCTCAACTTCTGACATTTTCTCGGTTTCATGCGTGGGACGTCTCGTAAAGCGAAATCCAAACAAGGAACCCTCTCGTTACACTACTCCCTTGCGTTGTCGGTCATCGAGATATAGCGACCTAAGGCACACCAGCGGTATGTTCTAAATCTTATCTTACTAACCTATTAACGCATTTCTACTATTCTATCCTCCCACCTGAGCGAAAAGGAAAAATCTAACTAATTGAAGTGCCAACTCTGTGTAAAAACGTTACGATTATCATACCCAAAATATACTTCCTTAAAATTTGCCTTTTCATTAAGGCCTGGCTATAATTCTCAAATCAATTTCTCTAAGTCCTACTTCACCCACCCACTTGTGGTGAGAGGACCACTTTAGTGCTTTTCTCTAGCGCAATATTTCCATAAACATACCATCATCACATGGCTCATAGTCTATAGTGTTTCATCCACACTATATGACTTATCAAAAAAACCCACATCCTTGCATCCTATAACATCTCTCCACTCTCGACGCCGTTAAGGTTCATGCATGGAGCGTCTCGCAAAGCAAAATCCAAACAAGGAACCCCTCCACACACTACTACTTAACTTTGTCGATCATGGAAGTCCGTTATTTTCGAATATGCAACCGGGATAATCCTATCCCCTCTTCCAACCAAATGTGGTCTGAACTCCCATCTCTATCTAGGAGCCATACCACTAAGTGCTCGTACTAACTCTGAGTCCTTGTGCAATCAATAATGAGCTTAAACCCACAGCTCAATAATTAACCCGGAATACCTTAAATCATATCTATAAGTTTGCCACACACTCAAATCACGATAATGAAACCTATGCTCATCGAAGTTCCATCTATGCACATAATAAAGGCGAACTCAACCTGTATCCAGGTGAGATATCGCAACAACAACCCGTTCCACCCTGGAATAGCGGACACGATAGTCTTGCCACTATTAGCCTGCTATCGCTCTGAATATACCATAACCTTTTATACTCACCATATTACCATACTCGTATAAACATATAAGACGAGTATCACAAGCCAGATATATATATTCAAAATATCAACACCCGCCTTTATAGCGAATGAAGAAAAATAAAACTCTGCTATCGCGAAAAACACAAATGCCGACATTATATAATATTATCGAGACCGCCACAAAACTCAAATTACACACACGAGTCTAGGGCTAACGAAACACCGCAATGTTATCTAGCCACGCCAATCATGCCTCTTCCTTATGAGGTGAAACTCCTAACAACAATTTCACCTTACATCATTCCCTCATCTTGGGTCACCCTGACCCTTCCAAGGTTATCAGTATCTTGGACTCCATCGCCGTGATCCTGACAATCACTATAATAATTCCCCCTAACTTCTTCTTTGTTAGAAGGAGATTCCACTACCGACCTCAACAACCCCGCTTTAACAAATTCCCCGAGTGAATGCCCACCATTGGGGTCCTCGAACATACACATTCTCCACATTACTCTTTATTCACTGTTGGCCTCTAGACGAACCTTAAGTGAATAATTCAGAAACTCCATTCTTCTCATTCCTGATGAATCATGGGGACTCATGGTTAAAAATATTCGTAAGATTCCTTTTGAATCCTTATTGTCACTGGGAAATTCAACTTTAGTACCACTCTCTACTACAGCGGTACTCATAACCACTATAATGTAGTAGTCGTTGCAACCATCCTTAGCAAACACGTCCCCAACTTCTACCAGCTACTCCAGCTAAGCCCTGCCTCCTACTGCCATCCAAGCCCCGCACACGAATCTCGAACGAGCGTGCAAAAGATTTACATAATCTTGGACTATGGCCGGAGAATGAAATCTCACAAGAGAAATCAACAATCCTAATCCTGAGGCTCTATATCAAATCGAGAGCAATGCTGAAAGCGTAGTACGTCCGCACAGATTCCTTAAGGACACTAGAACCTGATGCTCTGATACCATCTGTGACACCACGCCTAATAAAATAACAGGCGATCACTCCTATATCAAATTAAAATAGGAGTCGCATATGGATCATTCTTAGCATCACTATCGAAAACCAATTTAATTACTAATAACCTATTAGGCTGGTGTCAAAATTTTACTTAACTACACTTTTTAAACTATTACCAAATTAAAACATCCACACAGTTTATATGAATGAAACTGAAATGAGATAAAATAACCGAACACTCGGTTCAAATATGATACAACCCTAATTATTCCAAGTACTAAGGGATAGACTTCTCCCCAGTCTCAACACTATGCCATGTTCGTGCGTGGAGTGTCTCGCAGAGCAAAATCCAAACAAGGAACCCCCCTGATACACTACTACATGGAAAGGCTGATCGTCAAGATCCATTAGACCCTCAGTACACAACTTATATACATACTAGATAATAATATACATATCATACTTATCTTTTAGATACATGTCAGGTTACACTTTCGGATATATCTCCCGGAATGAGAATTCATTTACTCGATATTCATCTTTATAATTCACATCCGGATATATATCCCGGACTGAGGTTTACTTTATTTTCATTTTTATCTCAAAACTTTCCATTTCCTTTCTTGTATCTAGGAAATGTATTTAAAAGCCAATTTTATTATCATAAAAATGCTTTTTCATCTTATATGCTCCCATTTCCCTTCTTCCATCCAGGAAATGTATATAAAGCCAATTCATTTATCCTATTTCCCTTCTTCCATCCAGGAAATGTATTCAAAGACAATTTATTATCATAAATTTCTTTAACATCAATAATGCCCCAAATTATTGAGAATAGTTATATTACATATCATATAACGTTTCTAAGACCGCCCATTTGGGTTTCCCCACTGTGCGCGACCCTAAATGGTATCATCTTCCAGGGCCTATCAATCAAGACAACCTGGGATCCTACAACGCAAGACGTCGGGAAGCGGCCATATGCCTGCGGGAGAGTCATAACCACACCCAGAATTACCTCACCAGCGCAGAAAACATACAATAATCGCTCATATGGCCTAGTACTATATCCACCCTGCATTCATTAGCCAGGGGGCTTCACCTCACGCGCGTAACTTCCCTTATGATAGAGATTTTGAGAGGTGTGTATACATAAATTATCATTTATGAAAATCATTTCTTTTCCATTTTGAAAACATTCATTTTTACATTCATAAAACCATTTATACTTATTCATTAAGTACCAAGTTTTAAACCATGCATTTCTTATTCTTATAGACATATATATTACCCTATTCTCATGCACAAGGAATATACTATATAATACACATCCGCATCATATTTTATATATACTTTAATCACATAGTATACATACTATATATTCTTCCTCGAATATATATAAATGGCGATAATTGCCTATCACATCTAGCGATGACCAATAATCCCAAAGATTCTCTCAAAGAATAATAGTCATGCACTCATATACGCATGATACTATACCCAAAGTATTTCCTCACTCTCATAAATAATACATAACTTAATCCCATCTAACAATTTATAAAAATATCTCCAATTATAACACTCCACACTAAGTGAATATATATATCTATATTCCCAATTTATCCTAATTATCTCATAGGATATACTCAATCCACAATCGATTATAATTATGCTTCCTACACGCATAATTATATAGGCCTAAATGCCCACTGAAATATCCCCGGGGATTATCCTTCCCCGATCAACCTTAAACTTAGTAGGTCGTGGATTCCATTTCCACAACCCAAGGACTACATCTCGTCCATATAATCCCATAGAGGTCCCCACCCTAACTTAGGAACCATAAACCTTCAAATTCTATAATTTCTCTATTTTCCTAGAAAATATAGTTTAAGGGTTACACATTTAAAACCCTCACTTAACCCTCCAAAATTCCCTTAATTGGAGGACTATATACTCCTAAAAGGTCCCTTAGGTTATCCCATAATTAACCTCGAACCAATTAGAACTGGAATTCATCCAATCCAATTCACCATAGGAAAATTGCCTAACTTTCAGAAGGGGTTGATCGATCGACCCATGACCCTCGATCGATCGATAGCTCGATCGATCGATCCCCCATGATCGATCAATCGATCATGACGGACAGCTTCTTCCCTGAGAAGGTGTTTCGGCCATTAAAGATTCTCCCAAGCTTTTGTTGCCTCTCCCGACATCCTGCAACCTCAACCAACTACAAATACACATATAATAAGGGTTCTAAACGTCCTAGAACCCGAAATCACCAATTAATTTCAATTAAATCCTAAGTTCCTCGAATTGAAATATTGTTGGGGTTTATTCGTTTTAACTCCCGAAAACCCGTTTTATCCACGAAAACCCAACCCGAAATATTCAGGGTTTTACCAAACTACGATATGAGATTTATGCTCAAAAATAAATAAAGCAAGTAAACACTTGCCTCATGGATAAAATTCGACGATCCCGAGTCGAGTCCGGCGGAGTTTGGCCCAAAATCTCCCTTTTCTCTCCTCTTTTTTCCTTCCTCTCTCACTTCTCTCTTTTCTTTCTCTTTTCTGCCTCTCTCCCTCCTTATATAGGGAGAAAAGGGCTTATACCCCTTAAAACCCAAAAATGACTCGTTTACTCAATTACGAGCCCGTTTAACTCTAAAATTCCCCGAAACTCAACTTCGATAATCGGACACTATTTTCTGACTATCTCGTCCATTCCGAGACTCACGGCGCATTCAAAATTTCCATTCGAGGTACTTGTTCGCAAATCACTATTTCAACCCAAAACAAATAAATACGGAATTCCCAATAAAATATCATCTTCTGTCGCTTTACCCAATGACGACATATTATTAAAATGCTCCGACATATTGACTTAATCCCAAAAGGAAACACATCACCCATCGACAATCATCTAATCCTCGAAAATCCCAAAAATTACTATTCTGAGAAATTCCTACAAATTCCAATTTATACCCAATTATGGAATTTAATTATCCCCAAAAGGTACGGGTAGTTACATCTAAGTCTCATTACGAACTCCCTGAATTAATCCAAATCCCAAACGGTCTACGGAAAAACCCAAATGAAAAAAGTATACCTAATATTAGGCATGAATCGATTTGGCTTCCTGAATCAAACCAATTCACCTGCCAAATCGATTTGTCCCTCAGGGGTGAATTGAATTGATTCTGGGCAGGGGCGAGATTAGTTTATATGGGATTCAACATCTCCTCAATAACCAACTCAATATCTTTCACCAATATAACCCAAGATTACTACTTTCTAACAATTCTAAACATGATCCAACTCATTTTTAACATCTGAATTAATTCGATGGTAATTGAAATCATGGGATTCAACCTATTTATTTAAGAATCAATCACTTCCATAATCTTTAATAAAGACTTCATTAATTCACATACTTATCCTTAAACATCACATCTTTATGATATAAATCTTATTATATTTAACATGGGATTATGTTCAATTTTCTACATAATGATTTCAATCCCAAAATCCCATTTTACATGTGAATCCCACCCCAAAAATCCATATTTTACACGAATTATAATATGAATTATAAACACAATATAAATATAAAAGAAAGTTAAACACTTTCCTTTAATTGTAGAGAATCTGATTTTCCCCCTTCCAATCCTCTTCACGTAATGATTTAAGGCTCAAAATTGCCCCAGATCTCATCCCGAGTGTTCTTCTTCACGGGGAATTATTCGAACAACTCTAGATTCTATTGATTCAAACCAGCTAATCCATTTCATACGAAAATGCTAATCTTCATAAATGGGATAGTTCATCAAGCCACTAATATCTCGAGAGTTTGCTCTAGTCCAATCTTCTATCCTCTCTAGGGAGGAGGAGTAAATACGATAGACTTATTTAGTCAAAATACATGATGGCTTTTAAGCTTTACTAATCGGGCATAGTTGGAGTCAAAGGTATTTGACTCTTCTCTTTGGTTCTCCCTTCTATTTTCTCATATATTTCAAGTCTAGGTCTTTTGGAATGACACCTTCCCTAATTATATCACAAATCCTGAAATTATGCTTAGGGTTGAATGCAAAATTACCCGAATGCCCCTATGCGGGTTTTATATATTCAAAAAAGTCCTCGAAACCCGATTACAATCCTCATCCACCCAATTTTGATTATCCCAGCCCATTATGGATCATTGGTGCACTCCAAATCACCATCTGAGTAACCCAACATACATTTCCCATATCATTCCCAACAGAACCCCACACGCGCGCCATGAATGATATGCCGTCAAACCTGTTGATTTTCTCACTTACGACGTAATGAAAAATAATATGTTTTCATTTACTTATCACACAATTAAATATAATCACACATAAATATTAATCTAATATTCGCTAATTAATGTGTATTCGATTCACTGTGTTTTTTCAAATTAATTAAATTATGAGCACACGTGTAATTTAAAATTTTCACAAAAATACGGGGAGTTACATTTATCTTCAAGAGGATTCAGTGCCTCTTTCAATACGGGTAGAGCCACTAAACTTCTTAAAAAGAGTGACCTAGTTCGTGACCTAATACAAGAATCGTCTACAACAAATTTCATAAACAATTGAGGTAAAATTATTTATTCTTATTGTGCAGTAAATATTTGGATTCCAAAGCATGCGGTTCACATTTGCGATATTCGTATGAGTTAATAATTTATTATGAGACGTAGACTAAAATAAAAATATGATTTTGATTTTTTGATTTCTCCATAAAACTCGTTGGTATGATTTTTAATCACAATATATAAATTGTCCCAACAATTGGGTGACATTTATATCTACCTTGGGGATCGAAAAATAAATCTTATGGGATTATACGTTTATTTTTATGATTTTATGATGCCTAAAATGAAAAAAATGCCAATTAAGAGTTGCCTCTAGAAATTATAGTTTAACCCCTGAATTTCCTAAATATTATATTTCACGAAGTAGAAAAGTAAATTTCAGTATTTGTGTCAATTCGAAACCGATCAAATTTTTTGAGAGAAATTAGAATTTGAACAATAATGAAACACTTCATGAAAAAACCTTAAATATATCAATCCTATTTGTTTAGTTATGAATGTAAAATGTTATATGACATAAGATGTTATTATTGGAAATGGATTTGTGTGCCTTTTTATATAATTCATTTAGAGTCATTTATGGTTAAGAAAACAAAAAAAAAATGCTATATGGAATCAAATTAAAATGTGATATTTCGAATCAAATGAAAATTTGATATTTGATAACAACTGAAAATTTGTTATATGGAAACAAATTAAAATTTGACATTTAAAATCAAATGAAAATTTGATATAAGGATTTGAAGGGTAAATAATAAAGATTTACGCCTCGCTCTATGTTTACTACAAAAGAAAAATGTTCAAATATTTTTTAAATTATTTATATGAAAGTGTAGTTGGTAGTTTTCAAACACACTAAATCGATGATGGAAAGAAAAATCTGAAATTTTTATTATAAAGTTTGTTGGAATATCATCTTAGTTTTTTTATGATATATATATATATATGTGTATTTCTTGAATGTTTACATACATATAGTATGTTGATATTATGAATATTGGGCTTTGGAATTTTTGAAAAATGAGTTGTATATCTTTTATTATAATTTCTACAAGTGTGATGCACAATGCTGAAATTTTTGGACAGCTTGCAGTAAAACATGTTTATCTTAATTTGTACTCAACGTTTTTGAATGATTCCATTATTGTGTAAAACTAGACTCATAACGGATAAATTTTGAAAATTTTCACAAATTTTCAATAAGCAGTTTGGTTTTGGTGAAATTTCAAATTTGAAGTTTTTGAATGAAATGTTTTGAACCTAAATATTTTCTTGCAAATTTGAACCATGTTATTATTGCAAAGAGATTCTAAGTCTTTTTTTTGAATCTTTTAGTAGTTTAAATTGAAAGGTTATGAAGTTCTAATATTCTTTGGGGGTTATAAATGAAAGATAAATTTTCTAAAATTTGTATGAGGACTTATACACCATTTGAGTTTGCAAACGCAACCTCTAAAATTTTATTTGAACAAGTCTTCACATTATTCACTAGTATGAGTTGGAAAAGGTATATAATAAAACTGTATTATACTCTACTGGAATCAATTGATGGGCTTCATACTATAGTTTAAAAATAATTTAGTTGGGTTAAATTATTTTGATCATATGCTATGTGTTGAATAGAGTTTAAAACTCTGAGACAAATATTTTACCATGTGTATTTGCATATGATGTCAAATATGTTTTGTTTAGCCTATATATGGATTTATATCTAGAGAGGTCTAATATTACAAGTAAAGATCTCAAATGTCGAACTTCATATTGAGTAAATAAAATCCATATGTCGAAATAATAATAATTGAAGGATTTTATCATAATTGAGTTTGGCACAAATATAATATTTACTTTGGTAAAGATATTATAGTTGAATGATTTGGAATAGAAGTTCATACTCTAATACGAAAATTATCTTATACATTATGAAAATTATATATATATAAGTGTGTTTCATTTTTTTAAGAAATAAATTTTCTAATCTATATGTGACTTTAAGTCCACTGAAAATCTAAACTTATGACTAGAATGAATGAATATTTATTTTTTGGATCAAATATAATTGAAAGCATTAAGCATTTATTAATTTAAGAAATAAGATTAATTCTTATTTATTGTTGAAACTCAATGAGTTTAGATTCCATTTTATGAATGGAAGATATAATGGGGGCACATTACATGTAACTTTTCAATGCAATACTTAGAGAATAGTGGGGCACTCAAGTGGGTACCTTCCAACTATAATTGAAAAATATTTTAATAGAATATAAAACAATGGTGTTCAAGAGAAATTTTAATTTGTTGAGTTGTGACATAAAAATAAATGCTTTCTTCTGCTGTTAAAAAACATTTCAAAAATTCTTAGAGAAGTCATGTCGTAAAAGATTGATTGAATTCCTTGGAATGAACTAGAAATTAGTTTATAATTGACTTATCTTATATCTTTAAGATAATAAGGTGTATAAACATCATTTGAAGGAATATGGAGACAATTATCATTTATGAATATAATCTTTGTTTAGTATCCAAGATTCATTAATAGTAATATAACTTAGTTATATATGTTGCAAATTAAATTATTCTCATGACAATAAAGAAGTTTCATTTAATTTAATTTAATTTCCATTGATATTATAAATGATGTTGACTTAAAATTAAATGTATATAATATCAATTTTCGAATGGTTACCTAGGTAAGAAAACATGCCCAGAGCAACTTAAAGTTGGAGAATTTATGAATACGACATGCACATATAAATGGCGTGATATTTTGATAAATCATCAAACAAGAATGAATTGAGAATAATATAAATCGTGTTTAGCACTTAGCATGTTGAAATATGAATGCACTATTATTTATTTATGCAAGAATGATTATTTAATATTTGGTTATGATATTTTGTTGCCAAGAAAACCAAATTTATGTTAAGTTAAAGTGTTGGTAAAAATGTGTTTCAATGAAACAAGAATATTAATTATTAATATTATAAGGGTAAATATGGATCATTAATAGATTGAGTACCTTGAAATACAAGAATATATATTGAATAGATATATGCAAATTGTAAACCGTCTTATACTCTATACGACCCAAGTGTAAGAACACTATATTCAGTGTTAAGAAAGATAATGTGGACATCTTAAGAAATCTCAATTGAGATACTAAATAAAATTGACTTGGAATTGTCTAATTTTAGGAGTACTATGAAGGTTAATAATTAAAATGTGCATTCTTATGCTATCGAGAATGGTTGTGTGTTTTGATAAAAATTGATTCTTGATCAATTAATGAATGTGTCTACCACATATCTAATATCTAATATATAAAATGATGTCGCTAAATGTAGTTTTTCCACGTGGATTCTTCATTATTTCTATATTCAATTCTCAACAAAGTTTTATTTAATTCTCTTTATGGTATCCAAATCGTCGGCATTAATGTCAACATGAATCGTTCGAAATTCCATCCAACTTTTCCTCATATTCCTCTTATAAGTTGCTCATTATATAAGATTAAATCATATACAACGAATATGAGACATCCATTCGACTTTTCCACTTTTAAAGATTTATTCTTAATGATGTTATGTTGTCCAAGTTATTAGGATTCATTTATTCATTTATGTATTGCACTTTTTTATTGTTATTTATACACATATATTGTTGTTATGTAATTGATATTGCATGTTTTTATACCTTTTATATAAGCAGATGTATATATTAAAGTGTTCTCTTTTTTTAAGGATTTAAAGTGTGCCACTCCCTTGGTGGATGAATAGGCTCTGGGATGGGTACTTTGCTGATTTCAAAAATCAGGGAGGAGTACCCTGATAGGATGATGCTCACATTCTCTTTTTTGCAAATAAGATGTTGCTCGCATTCTCATTTCCTCCCTATAAACGGTTATCTCTAATCAATTATATGCATTTGTCCTTTATGTTCCTCAAAGAGATCTGGTTTTTTTCCTTACACTGATCTTTCACTCGCTTGAAATCTTTATCTCACTTGAAAGTGTTCTTCACCCTCTTTCTCATTATTCTTTTTTTAGGAGAATGATCAACCATGCATTCCTCACCCCATCTCTCAAGAAGTTTTGGTACAAGTGTGTATGTATGTATAATAAGGTTATATGGACCTGTACTCTGATTTTGTATATTCTAGAAGAAGTTAGTTTAGAGGTATGAATGTATATGTAATCGGATTGTATGAATTTCAACTCTTATTTTATATTTTCCACAAAATGGATATCTACTCTAAATTGATATTTTTTTAAATACTTAAAATGTAAATTAACTTTTTGATATTTTTGTTTGTCAATATATTCATAGTAAAAGGTAACATTTGCGTTCGTCTTAATTACTAGGTTTTGTGCGTTACTTTTTTATCTTTGTTTTTTGTAAATGGGTTTACTTAATTTCAAGCAAGGAGCATATCTTGGGGAAGATGGGTTCCCTTATGGCTCTTATTTTCTATTTTTGTTTAATTATCTTTACAATCTTTATATATATGTAATATTAGATTTTTCCTTTGCCCGCTTAATGGTTATAGAGAAATTCATGACTCATGTTACAGTGGAAGTACGTTATTTATGTAAAAGTATATAATTAAATTTTTAAGGGGAAATTTTTAAAAAAGATCTTTTATTCTAATTGAAATAAATGTAGTAGCAACATTTTTTTTTCAATTTTGCTCTTATTTATATGTGATTCAACTCTTGAAAATAATTTATTACTGGATAGTTTCTAAATTTTAAAGCAGGACATGTTTCTCCTTTTATTAATTTAAATAAAAAAAGTGGCTCCATGGTGGGTTCCTCCTGCTCTTTTAAAACACGCCTTTTTAATGTAATTCATGTGTTACCTATGTATTTGTAAGTAGTCTATACTATATTATAATACAAGATCTATATATCGCTCATGCATTACGCGAGGCTAAGACATGGTTATGGTGCTATTTTTGGAACTCCAAGAAATATTAATTATTGGCACAATTAATGATGGAGTTTATGGTGATATTATTAGCTATGGTTAGTAAGGAAATAAAAGGTTGAAATACTTATTATAAGATACCCTTTTATGGGAGAGCTTGATACCAATCATTTCATCCACAATAATAGAACCGTGGTTATTGTAAAATTTTAGAACCGTCATTATAATGGTAAGAACGACATATATATCGTAAGCACAACATAATTTGAGAATTGAAAATAATGAGTAGTGAGTGTGGATTATGTTTGGACTGGTTAAAATATAACCTGGCTTATCCTTTGATGAAAGGACTAGGGCACGATAAGGTGTTTAACACCTAGAAAGGGATGAGACTAAAATTCGCTGATAATTGAACCACATGTGGTGGTAACCCAACCTATAGATTGGAGATCCCAAGAAGTAGGTTGAAAGGGTAATAACAAGTCACAAGTGGTATGGGTTGAATCATGCTACTTATTATCTATGGGGTTTTACTCCGATATGGGTTAAGATCTTCTGTAACCTCGTCCATAATAGATCTTAACTCGAACGAGGCTGAACCTGGCCACTCATCAAGGGAAACACATGTAGGGTGACTTTTAGAAGCCCAAAATAAAGTGACCTCGTCCTCGAACACTACTCTAGACGTACAACACATTAATGATCCCAATGGACTCTTATATATCTTCTCGGCCTCGTCCATAAGCAAGGAGTCAGGCCTATATGAAGACCCAGATCCTACTTAGCACTCTGAGGGTCATTACGTTAGAGGACTAAGCTGATGACTCAGCTCTGCCTAGTCCACAATGGATGACCCTTGACTCCTGGAACAACACACGTGGGTTGTGGGTCACTATCCCATGTGAACAAACCGTTATAAGAAGATCTTCATGAGCATGTGAGGGAATATTTCCTCATCATGACATATGTGTACTAGGGATAGGTGGATGGTTCTAATTGGTAACTTCAACTAGTGCATGCTTATTAAATGCTTGGCGGGCACACTGTGCACCCCCAAGCCGATAAATCCCCTTCTTTCTTGAAGGAGACTAAAAGTATTAAAACCCTGAGCTAAACACTCTCCAGCTACACAGCAGAGAGATAAAGCCTGCGAGTTGTATTATAAGGCCTTTATTGCCTCATTTTACAGTTAAAAAACCATCAAACACCTTGCATAGTGGAGTAGGCTACGAACGAACCACTTATATCATTGTGTTATATTTTTTGCCTCATCTTTTTATCCTGCATTTACTTTACTGAACTTTTATCTCCATTGATAGCTAGCTTGAGATCCACACAAGTTTAAGTGGTGATATCTCTAGTATCATCATTTTGGCATCGTCTGTGGGAAGCGAGGTTTTAACTTGTTCCTCTAATTTCTAGCTTATCTCCTACTCGTTTCTCTGGTGGTAATCCAGCTCCACCATTATTGGACTCAATCACCAGTGAAAGAATTCTTGTTGGGAACTTCAAGCTTCTCTTGTGTCATCTAATTCATCTACAGTGTCATCGGAGACATAGCTTCAGATCAACCTCTAGGCATTGGCCCCAGCTCCAGCTAAGCACCACCTCAGTCAAAAATGGTTGACGTGGCGGCGGAACTGCGCTCACTGGTGGCTAGCTAACAAAAGATGCAAGAATAATATATGTCTTTTAGCCAAACCATTGTGGCAAGGGATGCAGGTAAAGTAGTGGAGATCATCACTCTAGCCTACAGGGAGGTTGTGGATGCGGTGACAGGGGTCCACCCCCGACCCACAGAAGGAGGTGCAATGCCACTAGAGGCAAAGAGACGCGGCTAATCCTAGGCGACTCCTCCTGGGAAAATAAGTGCAAGAGGATTTGGATGATCATTGTTGTGATGAGGATGATTGTTGGGCACCATATAAGGTTTATGGTGACACAGTTAGCCTAGCACCAATCAACAGAGGAAATAATGCAAGGCCGACACCCAAAAGACGACCCAAAACTTTAGCATTTGATAGACTCAACAGAGGGTCAACATTTTATTGTCTCAGTTTTGTGGGAGACTTATGAGAATGACTCTCTCAATCTCGTAGTACTGTTGCTTCTAGAGGGAATGGTGGATGTGGCGAGCATTGGCCTCATCTAGGTTGGGAAAGAGAATAAAGGGAAGTGAACAGTCATCGAGGAATCGCTGGAAGGGAACAAGTTTCAAATGCAGTCGATAAAAAAGCCAGAGTAGACAATGCAGTGACAATAGAGAAGCCTTGGAACAAATCAATTCAGAGGTTGGAGGATAAGATCAATAATCTGTTAAAAAGTTGAGACCCAATCCACAGGGGCTACGTGGAAGGATCTCCCTTCGTAGCTAAGATCGTGAATTTTCCCATTCTAACTAATTTTAAACCTCCCACTGTAACTCTAAAATATGATGGCAGTACGAATTTGATACACCACAATAAGATGTACCAATCAGTGGCCAATATTTATTACCTCTCGGACCTGATGAGATGTCAAGCATTCTCCGACACCCTCACAAGTGCGGCCCATATATGGTATACGTCTTTGCCCAAAAACTCAATCGAGAACATCAATCAGTTAATTGATAGATTCATTCATAAATTTTGTTTCGGCATGAAGCCCTCGAAGATAGTGAATCATGTCTTGTATGTGAAGACAAGGGAAAAATGAGACACTAAGAGAATACATTTCTTGATTCAATAAAGAAAAACTTAAAGTGGATAACTATAAGGAAAATAGTGCTACAATAGTACTTACGAGTGGGGTGTAGAAAGTCAAGTTGACCTGAAAGTTGGCCTAGGATCCTCCCGAGTCCATAACCAAACTTCTGGCCATGATCGTGAGAGTCACAAACACTGAGGAGGCCGTGGCGGCCACGGGAGAAGATGAGAAAGAAATATGAGGGCGCAAGTCACAGAAGGAAAAAGGGAAAGACGAAAAGAAAAGGTCAGTCGATGACAAGTTTGTTAGTTGCATTGACAGTAAGTCCCGACCTAATCTTGAATGAAATTAAGGACGACAGGGTACTGCGTTGTCTAAAGAAGCTTAAGTACCCACTCAAAAGAGGGACAAGGGCAAATAGTGTGATTTCCATTAAGACCACATCCATATGACGAAAAAAATGTTTTTCACCCAGGGATGATATTAAGAAGATGTTAAAGCAAGGAAAAATCCAAAAGTATGTGGGTTGAAGTGGTGCCAAAGATGACACCAAAAAGAAGCACAGTGGGCCGAAAGATAAATGGACGAGATAATAAGTCGAGGCCAATAAGAAAGATGAAGAGTTAGACAACGATGAGGATGATATGGATCTCTAACTCGAGATACCTGAGCCTAAAGGATGCATGCACATGATTTCCTTCGACGTAAAGATGATCATTGGAGGGTTGACTAACAGAGGAACTGAGTCAACCGATCGTAAGGCACACTTTGTCGAAGCAAAGTTGTCACCTAAGAGATTAGACATTTTCTCGATTTCTACATCGCTGAAACTGGAAAAACTGAAGAAAGTGTACATGGACCCCTCGGTAGTAGGATTTTTGTGAATGGACTTTAAGGGAATCTTGTCCCCCCATGACGACCCATTGGTAATCAGCACTAGGGTCCATGGAAATGACATGTCTCGGATACTTGTGGATGGTGGAATCTCAAGATATGTCATGTTTTTGGACTGCTTTAAGAGATTGAAACTCAACAAGAAGAGGTTAATTCGATATCATCAACCATTGATAGGTTTCAGTGGAGAGAAGGTTCAACCATTGGTGGTGTTTGATATGGACGTATACATGGGTACCTGGACGAGGTGCCTAACAAAGAGAGTAACCTTATTTATAATGGACAAGAATTTATTCCCGACCTATAATATCATTCTCGGTGGGGTGGCACTCAAGGAATTTTAAGCGGTCCCTTCTATAGTTCACCAAATAGTAAAATTCCTAACTCCTTATGGGGTAGGGGAAGTCCAATGTGACTAGGTGTAAGCATGAGAATCTGACTTCAGTTCAGATGAATAAAAGGAGGCCCTTAAGAAGTTCATAACCTCCTATAATATTGACACTCTTTACCCGAGGGACGAGAGGAAGTCAAAGAAGGATGAGGATACGGAGGAGTTAGAATACATTATCCTCAATGAGGACGAGCCAGAAAAAACCATTTAAATCGGTTCATCATTGAATAAAGAGGTAAAAGAAAAATTAGTGGATCTACTGAGGAAGAGAAAGAGCATCTTCGCCTGGAGCTATGGAAATATGTCGGGGATTGACCTTGAGATTGTCTACCATCGGCTAAACATTGATGAAGGTGCCAATCCAGTGAAGCAGATAAGGAGGACCTATGATAGAGATAGATATAAGGTCATCCAAGACGAGTTTAAAAAGTTTCAATCAGTCGAGTTTATTCACGAAGTGCACTACCCGAATTGGATGTCTAATGTTATGATTATACCGAAAGCCAATGGAAAATGGAGGATGTATGTAGACTTCAGGGATTTAAATAAAGCTTTCCCTAAAGATAGATTTACCTTACCCCGAATAGATCAAATGGTGGATTTCATGGATGGGAACAAACTAATGAGCTTCATGGATGCTTATTATAGGTATAATAAAATCTTAATGCATGAAGATGATGCTAAAAAGACTTCCTTTACCATGGATAAAGGAACCTACTACTATAAGGTCATGCCATTCGACCTTAAGAATGAAGGTGCAACCTACCAGAGGTTGGTTAATAAGATGTTTAAAGATTGAATTGGGAAAATTACAGAGGTTTATGTTGATGATATACTGAAGAAGAGCTTCAGAGACGAGGGTCATATGGCCAACCTTAAGAGGGCATTTGACACCATGGCTATCTACAGGATGAAATTGAATCCGATAAAGTGCATGCTTGACGTCGGCATTAGCAAGTTCCTCTACTTCACCATCAACCAAAGGTGGATTGTGACAAATCCAGAAAAGATCAAGGCATTGATTGATATGAAGACACTGAAAACTATAAAAGGTCATTCGAAGGATGATAGGAAGAGTTGCTGCTCTCAACCATTTCGTCTCCAAGGATACGAATAAGTGTCCTCCATTCTTTAAGATATTAAGAAAAAAATTCTTTTAGGACGAAGAATATGAGAAGGCTTTTTAAGATTTGAAAACTTATTTGGGATCCCCCCATGTTGTTGTCTTAGCCAACCCAGAGGGAGAAGCGTTTTTATATTTGGTAGTATCTGAGTCATCCATCAGTTCTGTAATTGTACGAGACGACAAAGGTGTGCAGAAGTTATTTTACTTTTACAGCATGAAGCTCTACGGGGTCGAGCCGAAATACCTTAGAATGGAAAAGTTAGCATATGTACTCATTCATGCGTCAAGGAAAATAAAGTCGTACTTTCAAGATCATATTATGGTGGCACTCACAGACATCCCATTGAGGCAAGTCATCCATAAACCTGAGAAATAGATTACGATGATGGATTAGTCAATAGAGTTAGGATAATTTGACATCGTGTATCAACTAAGGACCACGATTAAGGGTTAGGCCTTAGCTAATTTTATAGCCGAATTCAACTGGGTCGAAGCCGATACTGGAAGGAAAGAGGATATGATAGTGTTAGAAACAGTTGTGGCAAGATAACCATCGGCCAACATGGAGAGAGCCAATGTTACAAAAAAAGATTTTTTTGTTAAAAAAGGTGTACTGACGGAGGGCCCTTTCTTAAAAGAAGGCCAAGTATAGAGTCTTTTCGTGGAGGTTTCATCTTATGAAAATGGAAGTGGGACTGGACTGATACTCTCGTCCCCGGAAGGAGAAAATAGGGAATATGCCCTGAGATTCAGTTTAAGAGAATCGAACGATAAGTCAGAGTATGAGGACCTACTAGCAGGCCTCTCCCTCACCCAAGAAATGAATGTATGCCAGATAGTTCTACATAGTGACTCCCAGCTTGCTGTGAACCAAGTGTTGGGGACTTACGAGGCCAAGGAAGAAAATATGGACAAATACTTAGTGTAAGAGGGTACTTTTAATAAAATAAATGGAGGCCTAACCCCTGTTTGAGTATGGTAATGATAAGCTACTCGGCCAAAGCCTTGGGTTAATGATAGGACGCATAAACACAGACGCAATGAAGATAAGCTCAGTTTAAACTCGCAAGTCTCTCGTGTAAAACTCAGAAACTAGTATAGAACTTAGAAATAACTTAGCTCGAGGGAGAGAGAAGTAAGCACCCTAGATACACCCTGGTAGGCAGGTAGAAACACACAAAACACCCTCAAGAATCTCTGTCAAGTATTGAAAGCTTCGTAATAAGTAACGATGGTGAGTGGGTAAACTCTCCCTGGTTTGTAATAACTCTCTCTTTGATGTATACTCTCTAGCAATAACTTCTGAATTCTTAAAAGATCATCCTCTCCTTAAGGGTGGTTGGGGTCCTTAAATAGACCCCCACGCCACCCCCGAGGCAACTCAGTCATTCAAGACTATGAAAGACATCCCTCATACTTTATGTCACAACATTAAATGCCTGATGCACTAGTTGTCTCCACGTCACAAACATTAAATGACAAGACATGCCTTTTGCCTAACCACTGTGTGTCAGGGGGCTATTATCGCAGATGTGGCTCACCAACTGCCTGACAGCCCCAAATATCATGGTGGTTTACTCAAGTGCATGTCTGATATTGTTTAGCTGGCTAGTGACATCACCTACAGTAGATGTGACATTCAGTAGAGGGTTATTTGGTTCGCAATTTAACACCCAATGGAACTCCAAGCTTCTCCACCCGAGGTTCCACGGTCAGGGTCTTTCGGTGTTTTACCAGGTATATCTAAGATGGTTGGGACGAGCCCCAATGGTGTCTCACTTCTCAATCCTCCAAACCAAGTCCCTCTAAAGTTCCCACAGTGAGATCATTCGATAGAGCATGAAAGCTCTCCTAGGCCCTGCCAAGCCTGGTCTCTCGCGAGTACCATTTGACCTCACACAAACTCGTTATCATTCTCGTTACTACATTTCAACCGTTATAGCTTACAGTCAACATAAACAAAAATACAATATGACTAATACAATAAGCTATAGTATGAGTTGTCGCGCCAAGCTGCCTCGCTGAGTTGCCACGCTCGAGATGCCTCGGTTGCTTAATCTCAAACATTATTGCCAATTAGGGAACTATCCCTAATCTCAAGATTACCGTCAAGCCCCTTCTACATTTGCCCCTTCGTGGAGAGATTTGTTGGAACAAGAAATGTCTGCACGAAACTTCTCATTTCTTCTGAAGAACCCTCTCTGCGTGTACCTGAGCCGAAGCGCCATGACTTGCTGGGGCTTGGGAAAAGGGGCATCGCCACTTTTTCCTCATGCTGAGCCTCAACTGTTCTAGCTTAATTATTTGAAATTCTCCCGAAAGTCCTACTATTCTTCTCAAATACTCGTTTGGAATCTTGGTAAGTGCAATTCTCCCTTGTAATACTTCGCTATGTTCAAAAAAATATAAATCCTCCCCGATGTAACTGAGTCACAAATTAAACAACATTTGGACTTGTGGGGAGGGGACATCGTAGCTTTTTTAAACCGTTGGGACATCTTTTCTGTTGGGAGTTATTGGATATGTCTAACACCAATTTGGTGCCAAAACATAAACTTGGTTAAGAAGGCAACCCCTTCTATCCCCTAGACATCGCTTCGTATTTGACGTAATGTTGTCCTTTCAACTGCCGAGACCCTTCCCAATGAGCCACGTGTTCTTTTGAAATGATTAGAGGCCGCCCTTGCATGTGCGCTCGTGGGAAACGTCAAGCGTCGAGTTTGAAACCCTTCAAACGTCTCTTTTTTATTTCAAAACTCTAATATATCTACGTATTCTTCATCTCCTTCAACACTCCTGCTTCTTTTAGAGAGAGAAAGCTTGTGCAACCTCCGTTGTTGCCCTCTTATTTGCTCAGCCTCCTCTTTTTCTCATCTTTTGCACCACCCCCTGCGGTTATGCTCCTCTCTTCTTGTTCTTAGCCCTGTTCGCCCATCTACACCACTTATTATCATTTTCTCATGGCTTCTTCTAGTATTTACAAGGTTGCTGCCACTACCCGACCTGGCCCCCCTGTACCGCTGTTGGCACTGCCACCACCCTTAGCGGCGCTGCTTTGGTCGCTGCTCGTTAAGAATAACTACGCTGCTACCACCGTGCGCCCATTTTCTAAGAAGAAGCTGATAAGTTTTCTGAGGTGTGCAAGACATGCCATTTCTCATCCAAGTTCGATCCATTACTGCTGGGTGATGAAGAAGTGGATTCATCGAAGTGGGGCTATCTTACACCCGAGGGAACTATGCACTTCCGTCTGGATCGTGGTGACTTTCCCTATTCCCAGATCGACTTCGAAGCACCTGGGGGGTCACCAGCCCATTTTACTGTATGGCACACACATATACAGAGCTCCCACGCTGCTGCTCTTACGAAGGTTGGGCTGCATCGAGCCTACTGGTTTGGCGAGTTCACTCTCTCGAAGCACAATGCGGCACTTCAAGTGCTAGTCTCCCGATGGAACATCACAACCCACACCTTCTTCGCTCTATAAGGGGAGTTTACTATTACGTTAGAGGATGTCTGCGAACTCCTTGGGTTTGAGCCCATGGGCGAGTACACTTATCACGACGAGCCTCTGGATGCTGAAGAGGCTACTGATCAGGTTGAGCTGGATCGGATCTGTCGTAGTTGCACCGGTCCCTCAAATAAAGCTACCTTTGCCCCTCTTATCAATTATTTTTTTGAGGCTCCGACACTGAAGGATGCTAGTGATGTAACGGGCCATGGTAGAGGTACCTCCCTGGAACTACCGGCCTACATACTGGTACTACTTTATCTCTTCTTTCTTACTGGAAAGCCCAACGATCAGCCCAGGAGGGACCTGATAAACATCTCCGTTCGTTTGGCCAGAGGATTCAACCTACCTCTAGCCACTATTGCCTTGGGGTCCCTCTACACTTGGTTGGATCGAACCCATATTGACATGGAACGGTCACTAGGCCGCTATAATTTGGAAAGTTTTGCCAACACCATCATCTTGACGGGCTTCCTCTATACCCGCTTTCCTGCCATTTTTGTGAAGTCGGTTTCTCTGCCTGTGAGCCGGGGTATCAAGTTCCCACGCCTCCTATGTTTCCACAAGAAGTAGAGCCGAAAGGAGATAATGGAGGTTTTTGACCACTCGAACTCCTTCGTAATGAGGCCATACAGTGAGCCCACCTTCGCCCATACTTGGGACTTCTTTCCTACTGCAGCCACAATGGTCAGATTTAATCCGATTGTAGAGGATCCCTCGTAGGCTGTAGTGCTTCTTTTTACCCCAGGGTTCCTCCCCTCTTACACTGAATGGGGATATGCTTCTGAACCTTACAACCCTGGTAGATACATCAGACAATTTGGGTTCGACCAGGGGATCCTCGTCCTGTGTTCCAGGATAATCATTCCAAGGCCACCTTTGCTGAGGTATGTACCTTCTATACTACCGCTGCGGTGCTTGGCATGACATCCATAATTGATGGACGTGTCACCCACCCGAGTGCCACGAGGAAAGGAGACGTATCCACATCCTTTGCCACGAAGTTCCATCTGGAGAAGTTGGCCATGATTCATGAATATATCCAGTCCCCTCCTTGCTATCCCCTAGTGCTTTCCTTTTCTTCCTTTGAGTTAGGTCCAAAGGGGAACTACGTGCTTGGGGATGAGTTTCCCTTAAGCAAAATTGTTAAGGAGTCTCTTGATGAACTATCCCCTCATTGCCCCTTGATCCCGACTGCCACCCCGAAACCCAAGGCCGCTGCGACCCCCAAACCACCTGTCCCCATGACCGAAGCCGCCATGGGAGAAGGCCCTTCTAAGCCACCTGATAAGAGGGCCAGGAAGTCCAAGTCTAAGAAGGCCAAGGTCAAAGGTCAAATGAAGACTCCACTAGAGGCATTCCCAATTGCCTCCGTCCCCCCTTCCATGCCCCCGGAACTAGCTGAAGAGCTGAGGAGGTGGGTAGAGGCCGAAGTTGCCCGAATAAATGTTGAGTTCGAATGGCACGCAGTTATCGTTCCTCCTTCTACTGTATTCCCAAAAATAATGGTGAATCCTAGTGAGCCCCCTGTAAAGAGAAGAAAAAGGTCGAAGGTGCCTGAAATTGAAGGTGCTACGGGATCAAGAAGGAAGACGCTGGGTACCAAGACCCAAAAGAAACCAACATCTGAGCGTCCTTCATCACCAGCTCCTTCTGTCCCTGCTTCTTTGTCATCCTCACCAGTGGTTGTATCATCTCGTTCTCCCTCCGGATCTGAGGTATTTGTGCATTCTTTATCTCTCATTCTTCTCTTGACGTAGCATTTTTTACTTATTATCTGATATCTTTGGTGCAAGGAGTTGAAGAAATGAGGTTCAGTCCTCGCAGTCCCCCAACCCTCCAGTGAGTCGTTTCGTGGGGGGACGTTGTGGTGCTCTTCAAGCTACTGCCTCCCTTCCCCGTTCTCCTTTAATAAGCCTCACTTATTCACGTCGTTCCTCCTTCCACCGAGCCAAACATGCCATCGTGGGTACTGTTGGGTTGTCTGGCCAGCCTAAGGCACCCGTTCCAGCCTCCTCTAGGTTACCTTCGGAGCGGGAATTCTCTCTGGCCCTGGTTCTGGTCGAAGAGAGTGTGCCATAGGTAAGTGTCTTTTCGAGCTTTGCATCTTTTCTTTGTCCCATTCATTCCTTAATTGTTACATATTGGGTTGTTTTAGGCGGATATGGCGTCGCTGGTAGCCAGCACTCTCCTTCCTCCTGTACTGTCAAGACCCCTTACTGCAGTTCCTCTCTTTAGTGCCATAACGGGGGTAAGCTAAGTGCATTTGTGTCTCTTATCCCTTTACAATCACTCCTTTTATCTAACATTTGTTTTTATCTTTGTATCTCTCTCCAAGCCTTTCTCCGCCTTTCGCGCTAAGTGACCTTATCCCTTCTCAGGCCCAGGTTGGAATAGCTGCTCTAGTTGGGACATCCCTCGAAGGGCTAACATCTCTTCCTGACGATGCGCCCGTGCTTGCCATAATACCCTACACTGGCGAGGGAGGTGTTCCCTCCTTCGAGGCTTCTACACCCAAGGGCTTCGTTGGGGCTGCCGAGGTAATGAGCCTGCCTCCCACGGTTTCTGGTGATATGACCCCCGTGGTGATTGCCCTTCTTGCTCCTACTGCTGCTGAGGTGCTTCTCTAATTTCTCTATATTTTTCGATTTCTCAAAATCCACCTTTATGGGTGACTTAATTGAAGAAAGCATTTTAAGTTATTTTTCATAAACTCCACCTATTGGTGACCTAACAACGAAAACACTTGTTAAGAATTTTTACCAAATCCACCTATAACAGTGACTTAACAATGAAAACACTTGTTAATATTTTTAATAAACTCCACCTATAACAGTGACTTAACAATGAAAACGCCTGTTAAGATTTTTAATAAACTCCACCTATAACGGTGACTTAACAACGAAAGCACTCGTTAAGATTTTTAATAAACTCCACCTATAACGGTGACTTAACAACGAAAGCACTCGTTAATATTTTTAATAAACTCCACCTATAACGGTGACTTAACAATGAAAGCACTTGTTAAGATTTTTAATAAACTCCACCTATAACGGTGACTTAAGAACGAAAGCACTTGTTAATATTTTTAATAAACTCCACCTATAACGGTGAATTAACAACTAAAACACTTGTTAAGATTTTTAATAAACTCCACCTATAACGGTGACTTAACGAAAGCACTTGTTAATATTTTTAATAAAACCCACCTATAACGGTGACTTAATAACGAAAACACTTGTTAAGATTTTTAATAAACTCTCATTATTTCGCCTCTGCTTCCAGGTTGCTCGGGAGGGTTCGCCGCCAGTTTCTTCGCATGTTGCCTCGCCACCTCATGAACATGTATCCTCTGAAGAATCGAGTCATAATGGTCAAGGTTCCACGACAGGTGCTGCCGCGGATAGCAAATCTGGGTGCGAGCTTCCTCTGCCTGACTTGGCTCCTCCCGCCCTCTGCCTGATGGTACTCCAACGTTCCCCCCAAATTCCTGCCAACCATCGTTTGGTCATTAAGCGACTCATGAGCCATCATCCTGGGACCTTTACGGTGGGCTGCCTTCGTTCCAATATCGCAGTTATGAGTCATAGGCTCCAAGGCATGGCCACCGTTGTTGCTGATATCGTAGACACTCCGACTGTGAATGTGACCAGGCCCCTCCTTAATCAGTTCTTGGGCTATTTGAGGGAGTTGGGTCATGACGGGTTCCATTTTGATTGTCTCATTACACACTTGAAAACTCTGAAGAGCCAGCAGTTGGATAGGCAATGGGAGATTTTACAAAAACATCAGGAGGATCAGAGGGTCGAGGAAGACAAGCAGGCAGAGCTAATACCTCTCCTAGAAGCTGTTGATAAGGAGGTGGAGAACCTCGAGGAAGATCTGTGTTTGGCGAAGTCAGAATGAGAGAAACTCCTAATCGAGCATACACAGTCGCAAACAAGGTTAGAGGTTTCTATCAGCCCCCAACGATCCTGTCAAGCAGCCTCTGCGGGTCTCCCTGGAGATTTATTTTCTTCCCCTGATCTGTGGTTCCTCCTGGGTTAATGAGCTTCTTGTATATGTATATATTTTTTTTCTTTTCTCCTATGTAATCTTTGGGCAATTGTTCCCATTTTTGTAATGCCCCAAAGTATATGAATGGAAAAGAAAACGTATTCCCATGTTATCTCTTTGCATTACAATCGTTTATATAGATCATGAGATGAAGTTTTGTAGTTCTTTTAACTCTAAAAAGAAAACAAATAAAATAAAGGGGACCTTCATAAACAAAATGAATTCGTATATTCATGTTAGCTAAGTACATTGGTGACTCCAAACGTAATGTCCTACCCGTGATAGACCTTCAACCATTTGTTGTTAATCTTAAATGGCATGTCTTCTTCTATCTTAGAAATTAAACAATAACCTGAGTCATGAGCCTCCTTTACGATGAAAGGTCCCTCCCAATTTGCTTCAAACTTAGGTAGAGGAAGTCCCCTAATATGTTTAACTGTTGCCTTTAACACGAGATCTCCTTCCACGAATTTCCTTGGTCTCACCAAGTTATCATACGCCCTGGATAGCTGCCTTGTGTACATTTGAAAGTGTTGCATCGCATTATCCCTGTGCTCGTCCAACGCTTCCAACGGTACGTGTTTATTCTAAGGGAGCATGCTGCTTCGCAGAGTATATCGAGCCGAGGGAACCTCTAACTCTACTGGGAGAATTGCCTCAGCCCCATAAACAAGAGAGAACGACGTAAACCCCGTATCCTTTCTCTTAATCGTTCGATAGGCCCATAAAACGGTTGGTATCTTATCATCCCACGATCCTGGGAAATCCTCCATCGTTTTAGCCAAGATATTGACTAAAGTCTTATTAGTTGCTTCAGCTTGGCCGTTCCCCTTTGGGTATGCCACCGTCGAAGTGTGGTGGATGATGGAGTACTTATCCGTGAGCATCGTTACCTCTGAGTTGACGAAAGGGGTTCCGTTATCTGAGAGAATGACCTTTGGGATCCCGAAATGACAAATGATGTATTCTCGGATGAAGTTGCTCACTACCCCTGCTGTCTCCCTTCTCAGCGGTATCGCTTCGGCCCACTTTGTGAAACACTCTGTTGCCACTAGGATCCATATTTTCCCCCTCGACGAGGGGTGTATTGCCCCTACTAGGTCAAATGCCCATGTGTGAAAAGAATAAGGCATTTCCAGGGAGTGTAGGTCCACTGACGGGGCATGGATCATATTTTCGTGAAGCTGGAAAGCCTTGCACTTTCGAACGAACTCGGGAGACTCTTTCTCCATCATTGGACAATAATATCCCAATGTCATCAATTGATCATACAACTTAGCCCCTCCTATGTGAGCTGGATCGTTCGCCTGTTTGAGGACCTCAACTTTCTCTTCCTTTGTGATGCAACGTAACGGTCTGTTAAAGTACCCCCTTCGATAAAGCTGTCCTTCTTGGATATAAAATCTCGGGGACCTTCGTTGGAGTCCCATCGCATTAATTTTCTCCGTTGGGACAACTCCATCTTTAATGAAGTCAATATAGGGTTGTCTCCAGTCAGGCTGTCTCTCTACGAAATGACATTCTTCTGCCTCGAAGAACAACTGGTATTTATCGCACTTCTGTTGCAACTCGACTGCGTCCTGCTTCATCCTAGGCCAGAAATACCCTTCCCTTTAAATTCTTCTATAAAGGGGAATCTCGGTCGTTTCGCAGTGTTCTTCATGTGTTTTTTTCAATTTCTTCCCCGCTTCTTCTGGGCCGATGCACCTTAACAACCATCCTCCTACATTTCTGAAGTAAAGGTTCCCCTGGTTTGTAAAGTACTGGGCCAATTCTCTAAGCACCATTGTTCTTTCACCAGTCTCCAGTTGCCTCTTAATCTCCCCCCTCCAGTCAGCGTCCTTCTCCATGGGTAGAATTGATTGTACCACCGAGGGAGTTGTTCTCCGTTGGATCGGGACGATAGGCTTATCGTTCTTCATGACCATTTTCTAGGCAATAGTTGCATACGCATCTGGATGGCAGTTCATCGTTCTGGGGTGTCTCCTGATCTTAGTTCGATGGAACTGGCCGAGGACCCTCTGAAAGATCATTCTGTATGGTGCCAGGTTCATATGTTTCAATGCATATTCTCCGTTTACTTGCTGAATCACCAAGTTCGAATCACCCCTAATGCAGAGTGAACGAATTCCTCTTCAAAGAACCTCTAGCAACCCCAGCACTAATGCCTCGTACTCTGCTTCGTTATTGGAACAAGGGAAATCTAACTTGTAGGAAAGGCAAACCTCTTCCATTCCTTTTGAAAGAATAACCCCTGCTCCTCCTTTTTTCCCTACCGAAGATCCATTAAACTGCATCGTCCACCCCTCCTCGACTGCATCCAGATAATTGGCTTGTAGGTCATCTCCTGGAATGTCTTCTTTAGGTGGTTCAAACGTTCCTGATGAAAAAATCGCTAATAGATCAGCATACGCCTGGATCTTGATCGCGCGAGGAACTACACATTTTAAGTTGTATTCTGAGAGGATGAGGAATCACCTAGCTGCCCTGCCAATCAGTATAGTTTTTTCCAACAAATACTTAACAGGATCACATTTGGTTACAATATGAATTGTGAAAGACAGCATATAATGCCTAAGTTTTTTTGCTACAAAGACTAAGGCTAAACAATGCCTTTCTAGGCTGCTATATCTAATCTCTGGGCCATGTATGATTCTACTGAGGTAGTAAACTGGTCGTTCTTGCCCATCAATTTCCTGTGCCAGCAGAGCTCCGACGGACCTCGTAGTAGATGTGAGATACAACTGCAACGGCATTCTTACCCGTGGGGGAACCATGGTTTGTGGTGAAACTAGTAGTTTTTTCAACCCAGTGAAAGACTCCTGGTGAACCTTTTCCCACCTAAACTTCATGCCCTTTCGCAACAGCTGCATCAGCGGGTGGTTTACTTCGGCCAATCCAGGCATAAATCTCCTAAGGTAGGAGACTTTACCGAGAAAACTCTTCAGCTCCTTCACCGTTATTGGACATGGCATTTCCGAGAACGCCCGCTATTTATCATGGTCCATCTGCACCCCTTGTCGATCAACCACGAAGCCTAGAAATTTCTCGCTCGTTACTTCGAAGACACACTTTAACAGGTTCATCCTCAATTTATACCTCCTACACCGAACAAACACCTTCCTTAAATCATTCAGATGGGACTCCTCCTTCTTCGATTTGATGACCAAGTCATCCACGTAGAACTCTACAAAATTGTGGAAGAAGTCATGAAAAATGGCCATCATTGTCCTCTGGTAAGTATCCCCAGCGTTCTTGAGTCCAAACGGCATCACCCTGTACATCAAGTTACCGAACGATGTCCTGAATGTCATTTTCTCTACATCCGAGGGGTCCATCTTGATCTGGTTATACCCCACATACCCATCCATGAAGCTGTACATCTCATGACCAGTCGTTGCATCTATCAGGCAATCAATTGAGGGTAGAGGGAACTCATCTTTAGGAAAAGCTCTATTCAAATCTCTAAAGTCCACACAGATCCTTATCTGGTTTTTGTCCTTCTTTCCCACTGGGACAATACTGGATAGCCAGAGTGGGTGGTGTATTGGTATGATGAATCCTGCCATTAGTAGGCGCTGGACCTCTTCTTTAATCTTCAGATCCAGCTCGGGTTTGTACGTTCTTGTTTCCTGCTTCATCGGGATGGCTGAAGGCATTACGTTCAACCTAGGGTAACTTACTTCCTCATCCAACCCTTCCATTTCTGTTTATTTCCACGCGAAAACATCTATGAACTCCCGAATCAATTCGATAAAGGCCCCTCATTTCTGAGCACCGAGATCCTTCGAGATGAAGATGGGTCTTGGGTCCTCTCCTTCTTTTGTCAGGTTCAACTGTTCCAACTCTTGCGCCTGCGACCTTGGTCTATCTGTCATGCAATCAGGCTCTTCATCCACATCTCCCATAAACTCTTGTATGTTGGAGTTGTCTATCACCATACATTGCCCTTTTTGATCTACCAGAAAGCATTCATATACCGGGTCGGCCTTATCGTTGGTCCCTTCGATCGCCCATTCACACCATTGAAGCCCTTATACCTTTGACTCACTTGAGTCTATATCGTATAAGTGCTCATCTAGTTTGGAAATTGTGACAAAATTATGTCCATCCTAGAAACCAAAGAGCCTCAGAAATTGCTATGCCTATTCATCTCTCTTTCTTGTAGTGATGAAGACTATTGCCAACACTCACACACTTAGAATTCAATTCATGCATGTCATATTGCATTATAATATGTGTACATGTGTTGAGTGTGTTTAAATCCCTCAATTTGATTTTTAATAATTTTTTGGGATTTTTTAATCATTTTTTAAACATGTTTTAATAATTAAAACTTGATTTAAAAAGTTTTGGGGTCAATCTCTTAATATTATTTATTGTGTATTATGGCCTAATGTTACCTTGGGTAGAATCCAAAAGCGCCAGAGACTTAAGGGTATTCTTTGTAATTAGTTTGGACGCGCATTTTATATCCCTTAACTGGCCAACACCTGTCTGCCTCCGATTAGTTGGAGGTGTGTTTCTTTACTGAGACAATAGCCGCGTGTGTTATCAGCCCTTGGATCATTTCTTATCAATGATCTGCATGTTGCCTTGATGGATCCCCGTGTAACTTTTTAAGCCAATCAGCGTTCGTTTAAACACCGCCTTGTGTGAGCCCTTAGATTCAAGTCAATTTAAATTGACTCGATCTCAGCCCTTGGTTTTGATCAGATATCTCGAACCTTCTCCTCCCACTATAAAAAGGACCCTTCCCTCAGACTTCGAAGACTTTTTCCATTTCATTTCCTTTGAGAAGTTGAGAGAGAAGAGAGAAAAACAGATAGAGAAGAGAGAGAGTTAGAAACCCTATCTTTATTCGTCTATATCCTCTTCAAACCTAACCCAAACACCATATCGAAAAACACTATCCTGAGTGTTCTTGAGTGTTTGAGAGTTTGAGTTATGTTATTTCTAGTTGCTGTAACCTTGTGTTCGTGAGATCTTGTTTCCAACTAAGACTTTTACTTAGATCTAGTTTCTGATTTCATAGAAATCTCAGATCTGAGTTATTCATGTTACATTACACTTAGTTTCATTTTATTTCTCATCTTGAGAAATATATTGTTGATTATTTTCTCTAAAAACGTTTTCTTACTTTGAAATCAACAATAAATGCTTTCTGTTTCTTGTTCTTGTAAAACTAAACCTTTGACCTAGTTTGGAATCTCACTTGGAGGTTTTCAATCTAGAAAAGTTTCTCTAAATTTTGAGATTGATTAAGACCTTGTCTGTCTTCCTAGCAAGGTATCCGTGGATTCTGGGATGATTTGAAAGGTCAAATAAGGTTCAAAGTTTTGTAAGAAGAAAGAAAAGAAAAGATCACAGCATATAGTGTAACTTTAATTTGCTAGGACTGTTTGTACTTAATAAGTGTGTGTGTGTGCATGCATGTGTTATAAAGCACCTCCACAAACACTTACACCCTACAACACGAAAAGTGTTGGTAATAAGATCTTGTGATCATAAGTCAACGTAAAGTGCCGGAACAAATAAGGAGTTGACAAACTGAGAGAACTACATCTACAATCAGAACTGCAGAGAAGTTATAAGGACACCAGAGGGTACATTCCTAAACTTATATAGGTCTGAGTTGTTCGCATGTTAGTTATATAGGTTGTAAATCATAAATTTTTTTAGTGGATTTTTCATTTTACTCCGTAGAGGGAGTCGTGGATGTTTCCTCAATTGGTGAGGTTTTACCACGTAAAAAATTGTGAACAAAATCTTTCTTCATTTTCTCATCTCAGTCTTGGTTGTGCTGTGTTTAAAACTTGTTTAAACTATCTTTTAAACTTGTTGCCCAAATCTTGAATAAGATCTCGTACATACTGTTTTATTAAACACTTCTAGTAATTAATCCTTTTTGATTTAAGAAAAGAGTTTCTTCAAAAAACAACTCGGAGTTACTTAAATAGTTTATTTTCTATAAACGGCTTTAGTAACGCATTTTTCAATTATGATTGCTTTCATTCAAGGAACATTGGGAGATGATGTCTGGGACATTTTTGAAAATGGTTATACTTTTCCTACTAAACCAGCCAACGAAGGAAGTAATGAGAGAGTTAAGAAAGCTTTAAGTGAGTTCACTCAAGAAGAGAAACAAGTTTCTCGAAATAATAAAAAAGGAAAGAATGCCATATTTATGTCTATAAATGAACATGAGTTCAAAAGAATCTCATCCTGTACCACTTCTAAGGAAGCTTGGGACACCTTAGTCACTGCTCATGAAGGAGACACTAGAGTTAAGGCTGCAAAAACCCAAATGCTTATCCAGCAGTATAACTCCCTAATTATGTCTGAGACTGAATCATTTGATGACTTTTATATGAACCTGACAGATATTGTGACCAAACTGCATGCTAATGGGATAACCTATGATAGACAAGAAATTGTATCTAAAATTCTGAGATCATTACCACAGAAGTTTGATAACAAAAGATATGCTATTGAGGAAATGTGTGATATAAATCTCACTCCTGAATTACTCAGTAGTAAATTAAGAACTGTGGAAATGGAACTGGAATTTAAGAAACAATTAACCCAATCCCATAGGAAACAGACTAGTTCCAATCTAAGCTTCTCTTCTAAATTGATTAAGCATGAGTTTAATACTTCCAATGATGAATCTGATGAGGACTGCGATATAGAGAGTTTGGACAATCAGATTGCCTTAATGAAAAATTAGTTCAAGAAAAT
The DNA here is from genome assembly GCA_949130495.1 of Sambucus nigra. NCBI lineage: Eukaryota > Viridiplantae > Streptophyta > Magnoliopsida > Dipsacales > Adoxaceae > Sambucus > Sambucus nigra. The sequence goes on from OX422213.1 coordinate 186,389,088, forward strand.
CATTAAGTTTAGAAACAAAGTGCTTAATAAACAAGTCAAGTCAAATTATCCATCTCCCTCTAGTCACAGACCTCATGAGAAAAACAATGACAAAAATCACAAGGACTCTCATATCAGACCTAATAAAGACCTTAAGAAAACTGAATGCAATAGATGTGGTAAACTTGGACACATTGCACAAGAGTGTAGAGTTAATTTGAACACTCAAAACAAACACACTAGAGCTAACATCTGCAAAACATGGGATGATTCAAGTGACTCTGAAAATGAGGAACCTGAGTCATCAGATGTTTTTTATCCTTGCATGTCTTTCTTTGCCAAGATTATTTATAATGATGACATGCCTATTTTTGTTAATGAGGATAAACCAAATAATTATATGACTGATACTTCGAATGTGGTCATTACTGGTTTAGATGCTTTGATTACTGAGAATGTTGCATGTTCTACCTCGGGGTGTGTGAGTCAAAGAGAATGCGATAATGACGATGCTAATGGGTGTGTGAGTTCTAAGAATGAAGCCTTAGGGGTCACTTCACACACCACACTTAGTGATTCGGACAATGAAGACCTCCCAGACATTCACACACTTTACACTAAGACTCTTAAGAAAAGCGCTAGACTAGAAAAGACTGTTAAAGATCTTACCAAGAAATTGGAAGATCTAAGCCTGATGGTTAAACTGAATGCTGAAGAGTACACTACCCAATGTTTAACTCATGAAAGTGAAATTAAAGTTTTTGATGAAAAACTTAAAAATTTGACTGAAACAAATGAAAATCTGGAGAAAAAATACAAAGGGACATTGTTAGAATTGGAACAAACCAAAGAAAAGATAGCAACTGTTTTCAAAAAATTTACAAAATTTGAAAATAATTCTAACTGTTTTGATGAATTTGTTGTTGAATCTAAAACCAATTATGATGATCGAACTGGTATAGGATTTTGTCCCAATTTGAAAACACAAACAAAACTTTTTGAACCTATCAAGTTTGTGTCAGGAGGCAAAAGACCTATTGAAACATGCCCAGATTTTCATTCCCAAAAAACTGAGTTTGATTTAAAACATCAAAACTTCAACATTGGGGAATCAAGTTGCTCTAAGCATAAAAGTTCACCTAAGGCTAAATACGTCTGCCCTTTTATCAGAAAGAGTGAACCAACTTTCAAACTTGTACTACCCAGGAATAAAGTTCAAACTGGCAACTTTTCAAAACCTCTGTTTAGAGACTTTCCTAAGGAAACCCCCATCTTGAGCAATCTTTATTGCTCCTACTGTGACATATATGGTCACTCTTTCGATGGTTGCTATGCTAGGAGACTTGTTAAACCTATCTATAATCCTCGTACTTACCAGAACTTTAACTATTCTAGGAGGTGTCGAAATAATTATATACTTCCTAGACAGCCAGATAAAAACTCTTGCTATAGAAAGAGAAATACCAAACCTAAAAGAACATTTCCTAGAAGGAATCCTAAGACCTTTCCTAAACCAAATGCTCAAGTCTTTCACAAAATTCAAAATCATGCACAAAACATTTTTCAGCAAAAATCTAATGCTCGCAAATTTTATCAGTTGAGAGCTAATAACCGCAAGATGAAAACTAGAGCAATTTGGATTAGAAAAGATGATATATTACCTCAGATGAAGTGTAATATTGTTGTTACTGCTTTAAAAGCCGAACACACATCATCTGGTTGGTATTTAGACTCTGGATGCTCTAAGCACATGACTGGAGATGAATCTAAACTTTTAAACAAAACCAGCTTTGCTGGTGGTAAAGTCATTTTTGGTGATGGAGTTTCATCTCAAATCATAGGCAAAGGAACTCTCCAAGAAGATGGGCTTCCTATTCTTAAAAATGTTCTTCTAGTTAAAGGTCTAAAGTCCAACTTACTTAGTATTTCATAATTTTGTGACTCAGACCATACTGTTACCTTTTCAAAGAACAATTGTAATATTTTAAATGAAAAAGGTGAATGCATAATTACTGGATTCAGAACTCCTGACAATTGCTACACTGTCAAGAACAATTCTGAAATTTGTAATGTTTCCAGAATGGATGACAACGAGATATGGCATAACAGAATGGGTCACATAAATTAGGATAATCTTAGTAAATTGTCTACTCAAGGCATAGTAAGAGGAATTCCAAAAATTAAACCCATTCATAATATTGTTTGTGGTTCCTGTCAAGAAGGTAAAATTGTTAAGACCCCTCATAAGAAAGTCAAAGATATTCTCACCTCTAATCCCTTAGAACTCATACATATGGACCTAATGGGTCCTTCCCAAACTGTTAGCCTTTGTGGTCACAGTTATATCATAGTTATGGTTGACGACTTCACCAGATTTTCTTGGGTAGCCTTTTTAAAACAAAAGTCTGACACTTTTCAAACCTTCCTAAAAATTCTTCTTAGGATTGAAAATGAAAAGGACACTCAAGTAAATAGAATCCGTAGTGATAGAGGTGGTGAATTCAAAAACACTGGCATTATAGAATACTGTGACTATAATGGTTACAAACACGAGTTCAGTGTTCCTAAGACTCCTCAACAAAATGGAATCACCGAGAGAAAGAATCGTACCTTGCAAGAGATGGCACGTGTCATGTTACATGCCAAGAATTTACCTAAATACTTTTGGGTAGAATCTATTCGTACTTCGTGTCACATCATTAATAGGGTCTATCTTAGAAAGAATTCCAAACAAACCCCTTATGAACTTTGGTACAATAAAAAGCCTAATCTCAAATATCTTAGAACCTTTGGCAGTACTTGTTATGTATGCAAAGATAGGGAACACTTACCTAAATTTGAGAGCCGGGGAGATAAAGCCATATTTCTAGGATACTCGCCTAACAGTAGAGCTTATCGAGTGTATAATATTCGCACTAAAACCATTATGGAATCCATAAATGTAATTGTTAGTGACACTACTGTAGAAAGCAAGACTAGTGAATTACCTATTGAAGAAGAGTCTTCAAATATTTTAGAAAATGACCCTTCTGAAATAAATAATTCATTACCTATTGAGACACCTGAAGTACCTAACTGGGTTTCTAAAGATCATCCCATATACAACATAGTTGGCAACCCTAGTGAGCCAGTGCGTACAAGATCCCAACTTAGAAATTATGCACATTATGCATGTTTTGTTTCCCTTGCGGAACCAAAGAATGTAAATGAGTCATTGAATGACTCTCACTGTATTTCTGCTATGCAGGATGAACTTTTACAATTTGTCATTCATGATGTATGGAATATTGTTCCACGTCCTGATCACAAAAAAGTTGTTGGTACTCGTTGGATTTTCAAAAATAAAACTGATGAAAATGGGATAATAATTAGAAATAAAGCTATATTAGTTGCTCAAGGATACTCCCAAATAGAAGGAATTGATTTTAACGAGACCTTTGCCCCTGTTACTCGTTTAGAATCCGTTCATCTGCTTTTCGCTATAGCTTGTCACATGCGTTTTACATTATATCAAATGGATGTCAAATATGCATTCCTTAATGGAATTCTGGATGAGGAAACCTATGTAGAACAACCTAAAGGGTTCATTGACCCTAAATATCCAAATCATGTTTTTCGTCTGAAAAAGGCTTTATATGGCCTTAAACAAGCTCCTAGAGCTTGGTATGAGCATCTTTCCAGTTTTCTTTTGGATAAGGGTTTCAAAAGAGGTGGAAATGACCAAACTCTATTTGTCAAACATTTTGACAAACACATTACTATTGCTCAAGTATATGTAGACGATATTATATTTGGATCAAATTCTACCTCAGAAGTAAAATCCTTTTCTGAAATTATGAGTAAGGAATTTCAGATGTCCCTTATGGGGGAGTTGCAGTTCTTCCTAGGTCTCCAAGTCAAACAAAATCCAGAAGGATTATTTGTTTCGCAATCAAAGTACGCTTTAGAGATTGTTAAGAAATTCGGCCTCGAGAGTGCTAAAGATGCTAACACACCTATGAGTACTACGGTAAAATTGTCAAAAGATGAAAATGGAAAATCTGTAGATCCTACTCTATATCGTAGTATGATTGGCACTTTACTCTATCTCACTACCTCGCGTCCTGATATCATGTATGCTGTGTGTCTATGTGCTCGTTATCAAAACAACCCTAAAGAGAGCCATTTGAATTCTGTTAAATGTATAATGAAATATGTTAAAGGCACTCAAAATCTAGGACTTTGGTACACTAATGACACACCAAGAACTATTATTGGGTACACTGATGCTGACTGGGCTGGATGTACTGATGATAGTAAAAGCACTTCAGGAGCATATTATTATATTGGTAATAACTTCGTAGGATGGAGTAGTAAAAAACAAAACTGCACATCACTCTCGACTGCTAAATCTGAATACAGAGCCGCTGGTAGCTGTTGTGCTCAATTATTGTGGCTTAAACAAATGCTAAGTGATTATGGTATTCAAGAAAACCAATTGCATCTCTATTGTGATAATCAAAGTGAGATTAATATTTCTAAAAACCCTGTTCAACACTCGCGAACAAAGCATATAAAAATAAGACATCATTTTATAAGCGAATTAGTTAAATCTAAGGAATTAGAAATCAATTATCTTCCTACTGATCTACAACTCGCCGATATATTTACAAAACCTCTAGATTATAATAGATTCATTTCATTACGTAAATCTATTGGTATGGTTTGTGCTGAGTAATAGCTTTGCTGCTTATCCATGTTTTTCCCTTTGTCCATTTGAGACAAAATGGGGTAGAAATTTGAGTCTACTAATCTCTTACATATTCTAAACAGCTTGATCTTAGTGATTCATTGCAGGTATTCCTTTTTGTACAGTCATTCTCAACTGATGTATTAGGGTATTAAATTGTAAATAGTTGAGTTATGTACTTTTTGATTTCTAGGTTTTGGGTAGATAGAACTTTGATAGGACTAAGTTTTTCTTATTTTTATTGCCCTACGAATCCTAGCTGACTCAAAGGAGATTTTGTCTCATATTTCCAAAGGGGGAGATTGAAGCCCTTATACCTTTGACTCACTTGAGTCTATATTGTATAAGTGCTCATCTAGTTTGGAAATTGTGACAAAATTATGTCCATCCTAGAAACCAAAGAGCCTCAGAAATTGCTATGCCTATTCATCTCTCTTTCTTGTAGTGATGAAGACTATTAACAACACTCACACACTTAGAATTCAATTCATGCATGTCATATTGCATTATAATATGTGTCCATGTGTTGAGTGTGTTTAAATCCCTCAATTTGATTTTTAATAATTTTTTGGGATTTTTTAAACATGTTTTAATAATTAAAACTTGATTTAAAAAGTTTTGGGGTCAATCTCTTAATATTATTTGTTGTGTATTATGGCATAATGTTACCTTGGGTAGAATCCAAAAGCGCCAGAGACTTCAGGGTATTCTTTGTAATTAGTTTGGACGCGCATTTTATATCCCTTAACTGGCCAACACATGTCTGCCTCTGATTAGTTGGAGGTGTGTTTCTTTACTGAGACAATAGCCGCGTGTGTTATCAGCCCTTGGATCATTTCTTATCAATGGTCTGAATGTTGCCTTGATGGATCCCCGTGTAACTTTTTAAGCCAATCAGCGTTCGTTTAAGCACCGCCTTGTGTGAGCCCTTAGATTCAAGTCAATTTAAATTGACTCGATCTCAGCCCTTGGTTTTGATCTGATATCTCGAACCCTCTCCTCCCACTATAAAAAGGACCCTTCCCTCAGACTTCAAAGACTTTTGCCATTTCATTTCCTATGAGAAGTTGAGAGAGAAGAGAGAGAAGAGAGAAAAACAGAGAGAGAAGAGAGAGAGTTAGAAACCCTAACTTTATTCGTCTATATCCTCTTCAAACCTAACCCAAACACCATATCCAAAAACACTATCCTGAGTGTTCTTGAGTGTTTGAGAGTTTGAGCTGTGTTATTTCTAGTTGTTGTAACCTTGTGTTCGTGAGATCTTGTTTCCAACTTAGACTTTTACTTAGATCTAGTTTCTGATTTCATAGAAATCTCAGATCTGAGTTATTCATGTTACATTACACTTAGTTTCATTTTATTTCTCATCTTGAGAAATATATTGTTGATTATTTTCTCTAAAAACGTTTTCTTACTTTGAAATCAACAATAAATGCTTTCTGTTTCTTGTTCTCGTAAAACTAAACCTTTGACCTAGTTTGGAATCTCACTTGGAGGTTTTCAATCTCGAAAAGTTTATCTAAATTTTGAGATTGATTAAGACCTTGTCTGTCTTCCTAGCAAGGTATCCGTGGATTCTAGGATGATTTGAAAGGTCAAACAAGGTTCAAAGTTTTGTAAGAAGAAAGAAAAGAAAAGATCACAGCATATAGTGTAACTGTAATTTGTTAGGACTGTTTGTACTTAATAAGTGTGTGTGTGTGTGCATGCAAGTGTTAGAAAGCACCTCCACAAACACTTACACCCTACACCACGAAAAGTGTTGGTAATAAGATCTTGTGATCATAAGTCAACGTAAAGTGCTGGAATAAATAAGGAGTTGACAAACTGAGAGAACTACATCTACAATCAGAACTGCAGAGAAGTTATAAGGACACCAGAGGGTACATTCCTAAACTTATATAGGTTTGAGTTGTTTGCTTGTTAATTATATAGGTTGTAACTCATAAATTTGTTTTAGTGGATTTTTCATTTTACTTCGTAGATGCTGTCTTGGATGTTTCCTCAATTGGTGAGGTTTTACCACGTAAAAAATTATGAACAGAATCTTTCTACATTTTCTCATCTCAGTCTTGGTTGTGCTGTGTTTAAAACTTGTTTAAACTATCTTTTAAACTTGTTGCCCAAATCTTGAATAAGATCTTGTACATACTGTTTTATTAAACATTTCTAGTGATTAATCCTTTTTGATTTAAGAAAAGAGTTTCTTCAAAAAACAACTCGGAGTTACTTAGATAGTTTATTTTCTATAAACGGCTTTAGTAACGCATTTTTCAACCATCACAAACGATAGACCACATTTCCTTCTTCGATGATGACCTTTTTGCATTGTCTGTCGATCATTACGACCGCATTCCTTTTCCTTTCTCGGGAAGCCTCAATAATCCTTCCTCCTGAAAATTGACTCAACACAATCTGGCATTGGGCCTCGTGCTGCATTGGATCCATTTTATGTCTCATCCTGTCTTTAAACTGCTTCAAGATGCCCTGGGGCCGAGGGGTCACCTGCTGAGCTTCCTCGGTTGTTTCCCTTGGGTCGCTCTCCGTCTTCTGTTCATTTAAGGGCCCCATCATTTCTTTGATCGAGGGAACCCATGCTCCCTCCATTCTTCTTGTCAAGATCCATACATCTTCTTCTATCTCTGTGTAAAATGCCGCGTCCACCAAGTGAGCTTCTTCAACCGCGAAGGGCCTCTTTGTGGCCCTAATGATTACCTCTGTTCCCTTGACATTTGCCTCAGCACATTGGTGGTATGTAGAAGGAACCAGGCCTTGGTTGTGCATCCACACCCTTCCTATTAACAGATGATAGGAAGTTTCACTCTCTATCACGTGGAACTTTATATGGGAACTCGAGTTTCCCATCACAATCCCCACATTAACATACCCGATAGATTTAGAGGATTGGTTATCATACCCCGAAATTACCAAAGGCATGGGGACCAGCCTTTCTTCTGGAATATTTGTCGCGTGAAAGGAGTTGATTGGCATAATATTGATGGAAGCTCCTCCATCCATGAGAGTCCTTGCGAAGCTAACTCCATTGATATTGGCCGTCACATATAACGGCCTGTTATGAGGGAACCTTACAGCTCTATCTGCATCGCTGAAGGTTACCTCTGATAGAATCCTTCTCACCGACCTGGCCATGGGTCCCCTCCACCTTAGCGAAGGGACTGCGTTCTTCCTCTCAATATGAAGTATTGCCTGGGTTATTTCCAACCTAATCTCTTTTGATACTCCCACCTGGTAGAAGAACCATGTGAACTTTGGCGACTTCGATACTGCGCAGCACTCCAGAACGGGATCTACTTCTTCACCTCCCACACTGTACACCTCTTCCGCATCCTTGGCACTTGCTTCATCGTAAGCTAACACAACGTTAGCCATTCCCCCGGTACAAATCTACAAAGCCTACTCCTACTCCTCCCCTTCATCATAGGACACCACGAGATTGGCCCCATGCACTGGTAGGGGGTTGTTGTTAACATTTTATGGGGGTATCTTCAATGTTCTCGCCTTCATGTACTTGTCAATGATTCTTCTTAGTGTGAAACAGCTCTCTGTCAGATGTTGGATATTCCGATGGATCTGACAATATTTAGGATCCGCCTTCGTTGTAGCATCAGGTTCTCCCATTGGAATGCCTTTTGGTTCATAAATCATTCCCCCTTGGACCATCGTGTTATAACAACTCATATCATCTTCTATCGTGCAAGGCAACGGTGGAGGGTCTTCTCTATCTTTTCCAAACTTCCTCTTGTTGTCCCTCCCCGGTGGTTTGCCCCTATCTTCTCCCTTGGCGTACCCTACCCACGGGGGCTGAGACCTCCCCTCCGCGGGTTGCATCGGCTGCCTGAACATCATGGGCACTACCACCGGATTGGGTCGTACCACCAAAGAGATGTTTCTCACTGCTTTCAAGAATGCCGCAAAAGTCCCCTCGCGTGTCTCATTGATAAGATGACAGATGTATTCAGGAAGAAGTCCCTCAGCACAAATTTGTAATAACTTGGACTCTTTGGCCTCCTCCCTCACATCAAGGGACCTTTCCCAGAACCTTTGAACATAGGCCACCACTTCTTCCTCAGGTCTTTGCTTCTCCCTACCAACTTGGGTCAAGGTGAACTCGTCTTCTTCCAAAAAGAACTTTTGAACAAACAATACATGCATATCTTCCCACGTAGAAACGATGTTGGGAGTTAAGTGGGAGTACCAGGTGTATGACTTATCGATTAGGGATTTGGAAAACTCCTTCAATCTAATCTTCTTATCATTGCAATGTGCTCCCAATTGTTCAACAAACTGCTTAATGTGCTCCTTCGGGTTCCCACCTTTCCCTGTATATATTTTTCGAAGATAGGGGGAATATAGTCCTTTGGGTAAGGCTCATCGTTGTACACTTGAGGATAGGGTGTTCGAAAGTTGTCATAAACCGAAGCCACTTCGCCAGCTGATTGCGAGGAAGCCCGCATGAATTTCAACATCTCCTTCTGCATCCTTTTTCTCATTTCTTCCATGGGCGAGGCCACAGGGGCCACCAGCAGCGGACCCATAGGTTGAGCGCTCGTTGCAATTGAAACGAAGGTTACTGGTGGTGCCGTTGAAACTCCTGAGGTTCCCACTGCAAGATTCATAACATATGGTACGCTTACCGAGATCGTTCCTGTAATACCTGCACTTGGTGGGGCCGTTGGAGCTACCCCTGGTGTTGCAAAATCATTAGTCTCTAATCCTCCCAGCATAGTTGAATCTACTAGAGTTTGCAAAAACTCGTAAAACTTGCTCATGAGGAGCGCAAACTGGGCGGGTCCCAACCCCGCGCTCGTGGAAGGTTGTGTCGCCCCTGGAACGTCTGACGTCATCGAAACCGGAGGTACCTCCACTCGAGGAACCCCCACCCTCTGGGCCTCTTGCTCCCTTGCGGCTTGTTCTTCATTATGCTAGATATCATCAAAGTTGAGTCTTCGAGTGGCATTATCTTGGGCCATACTCCTTGCCTAGGAGAATGCCTCCCCAGCAGAGTCGCCAAATGTAAAAGGGTACTTTAGATAAAATAAATGGAGGCGTAACCCTTATTTGAGTATGGTAATGATAAGGTACTCGGCCAAAGCCTTGGGTTAATGATAGGACGCATAAACACAGACGCAATGTAGATAAGCTCAGTTTAAACTCGCAAGTCTCTCGTGTAAAACTCAGAAAGTAGTATAGAACTTAGAAATAACTTAGCTATATGGAGAGAGAAGTAAGCACCCTAGATACACCCTGGTAGGCAGGTAGACACACACCAAACACCCTCAAAAATCTCTATCAAGTATTGAAAGCTTCATAATAAGTAACGATGGTGAGTGTGTAAACTCTCTCTGGTTTGCAATAACTCTCTCTCTGATGTGTACTCTCTAGCAATAACTTCTGAATTCTCAAAAGATCATCCTCTCCTCAAGGGTGGTTGGGGTCCTTAAATAGCCCCCCACGCCACCCCCGAGGCAACTCAGTCATTCAAGCCTATGAAAGACATCCCTCATACTTTATGTCACAACATTAAATTCCTGATGCACTAGTTGTCTCCACGTCACGAACATTAAATGACAAGACACGCTTTTTGCCTAACCACTATGTGTCAGGGGGCTATTGTCGCAGAGGTGGCTCACCAACTGCCTGACAGCCCCAAATACCATGGTCGTTTACTCAAGTTCATATAGCTGGCTAGTGACATCACCTACAGTAGATGTGACATTAAGTAGAGGGTTGTTTGGTTCGCAATTTAACGCCCGATGGAACTCCAAGCTTCTCCACCTGAGGTTCCACGTTCAGGGTCTTTCGGTGTTTTACCAGGTATATCTAAGATGGTTGGGACGAGCCCCAACGGTGCCTCACTTCTCAATCCTCAAAACCAAGTCCCTCTAAAGTTCCCACGGTGAGGGCATTTGATAGAGCATGAAATCTCTCCCAAGCCCTGCCAAGCCTGGTCCCTCACGAGTACCGTTTGACCTCACACAAACTCGTTATCATTCTCATTACAACATTACAACCGTTATATCTTACAGTCAACATAAACAAAAATACAATATGACTAATACAATAAGCTATAGTATGAGTTATTGCGTCAAGCTGCCTCGCTGAGTTGCCATGCTAGAGCTACCTCGGTTGCTTAATCTCAAACACTATTTCCAATTAGGGAACTATCCCTAATCTCAGGATTACCGTCAAGCCCCTTCTACACTTAGTAAGACTTAAAAAGGTGATGGAAAATATCGAGGAAGTAAAAGTTAAAAGGATCCTCGACTAGAAAGTAGTCGAGTCGATGCTCTAGCGAGTTTAGCCTCTACTACCAGAATGGAGATCAGAAGGACCATCCCATTCGAAATCCTATACAAGCCGGGTAATGATCAAGACGACAACAGGCTTGAGTTTTTCCAAAATTTAAATATTGGAGAGTCATGGATGGATCTTTCATCAAATATATTAGGGACGGGGAGCTCCCAGATGCCAAGGTCGCGAGGAAAAATTTATGATACAAAGTGGTAAAATTCACCGCCATATGGGGACATCTTATACAGAAAAGGCTTCCTACTTCCTTTGCTCCGATGTGTTCACCATGCTGAAGTGGAATATGTCTTACGAGATGTGCATGGGAGGTCATATTCAAGTCATATAGGGGGATGATCCCCGGAAAAAAGGATTATTATGCAAAGATACTGGTGGATGTCTTTTACAAAGGATGCATTCGACCATGTAAAGAAATGTGATAAGTGCTAGAGTTATGCGTTTATTCCCCATCAGCCTCATCATCCTTTATCGTCCATCACACCCCCTTGGTCGTTTACAGTTTGGGGGATCGACCTGGTGGGACCTCAACCTAAAGTTGCCTAAAATTATAGGTATTTAATTATGGCTAACAATTACTTCTCAAAGTGGATAGAGGTTGGGGCCATGATTTCTATTATAGAAGTGAAGACCTTAAAATTCATCTAAAGAAACATCATTTGCAGGTATGGTCAACCCAACCCCTTAATTTTTAATGATGAGAAGCAATTAAAAAACAATTCCTTAGAGGCATACTACGAAAGGGTCGGCATCAAGTAGATATACTCAGTGCTGGGCCGACCAGAAGCCAATGGCCAGATCAAGGTCACTAATAGGACAATATTATATAGAAACAAGAAGAATTTGGAATATTACAAGGGTCTTTGGGTGAATGAGTTACATGGGGCCCTATGGTCTTATAGGACGACAGAGAGGACGCCTACATGATAAATACCATTCATGCTAGCTTATGGGTCATGGTAGTCATCCCCACTAAGCTTGGTATTCCCAGTCGTAGATTCTAGACTTACAACCCTGAGACTAACAATGAAGAGAGAATGCTTAACCTGGAATTAATAGAAGAGAGATGGGAGGATGCTGAAGTCCGACAGTCATCATATCAGTAGAGGGAAGATAGGTTCTACAATAAGAAGGTAAAAGTTAGGTTGGTAGATGCGAGAGATTTAGCCCTAAATATATTATGGCAGAAGCCGAATAAATTGCATCCGAATTGGCACAGGCCGTATAGAGTCACTGAAGAGGTCGTCCCTAGAACTTATAGGTTGGAAAATCTAGAGGGAAATACTTTCTCCAATCCTTGGAACACAAATATGAGTGTCATTTATGTGTCATCCTCTTCATATGCCGAAAATGCTTATATTTAAATTATTTTGAAGTGATGAATAAAAGAGTGCAAGTGCTTTTTTCAATTATCGACTATGTCGTTTGAATTAGTTTTGCCTCCCTCTCGATGATACGAAAGACCATGGGAGACTCGTCTTCTCCATGATCTCTTAATAACACCGAGAGGGGGGAATGGTGTGATAATATCACTTAGATGGTGAAAAACAAAAAAAGTTCGATAAAATCATTTTATTATGGTTAATTACAACATCATAATGTGGTGAATTAACGGTCATAACTCCCTCGGAGGTACGAGGATATCTGGAGAGACTTAGTCTCATCCACACAACTTCAGAAACTATGAGAGAGGACTTGCATTAACATCATTTATTTAGTGGAAACCAGGTAAAATAATTTAATTACGGTTAATTAGAACATCACAATGTGGTGAATTAATGGTCATAACTCCCTCGGAGGTACGAGGATATGTAGAGAAACTTAGTCTCGTCCTCACAACCTTAGAAACTATGAAAGAGGACTTGAATTAACATCATTTATTTGGTGGCAACCCGATAAAATCATTTAATTATGCTTAATTAAAACATCACAATGTGGTGAATTAAAGGTCATAACTCCCTCGGAGGTACGAGAATGTGATAAGAAACGTAGTCTAGTCCTCACAACCTGAGAAACTATGAGAGAGGACTTAGTTATATTACAATTGGTGACAAAACATTAAAATCACTCATATGGTTAAGATATCATCGGCCTCATTCAAAATGTAAATGGCACAGTTATATCAACAATATGACATAAGACTTGTAAACATAATGATTTCCATTATATCGGAATAACATATGAGAAAATACAATGATGAAAATGTTAAGGTTACAGACGAGAGCTACAAAAATGTTCACAAATTAAGATTACAAGAGGAAGAAGGGATATAAGAAGGCCCTTTTGTGTGTGCTTTAGGTGAAGACAACCTTTTTCCAAAATTCTCGATTTTATTATGCACTAAATATGAGAACCAATTTATTTAAACCAAATTTATCTTCTTAACCCTAAAACATGCCTATAATTGATTCAAACCATTAAGTAGATAAAGCATGTAAGGAAAAAACACAATTTTAAGGGAAAAAAAACTTTCGGGTATGAACCTTTATTTCATAATTAAATGTAAATCGCAGCTTACAATTACATAGAGAAATCTTCAATGAATTTCCCGCAGAAAATCCACAAAGACCATAGCCTAGAACCAACAAAGATTCCCTCAAGAATCTCAAGAATAACAACTCCTCCTTTAACAGTGAATACCCTCGAGTATCCTCAATGATCACAGTCGTCAGCAATATCTCTCGTAAGAACTACTAATCCAACAGTAGAGAATCCCTCTCTACAAAAGAAACTTCAACAAAGAAGTGTTTTAGGTTCCAACTCGATTCACAAAAGTATATGGGATTTTTTTGTGAATCAAAAATATAAATTTTCCCTAAAAAGTGAAGACTAAAAGTCTGCAAATATGTAGTTTCCATGCAGTAAAAGTCTTAAGGAAAAAGTCTCACAAAATAAGTATTTATAGCAAGATAAAATACTTGAGGCGGCGGATGTCATTCGAATGACTTATTGATGTCGTTGGAATGACATTAGATGTCATTTGGATGACCCTAGAAATGACCTATTAAAATGCAAAACAATGTAGGATCGTTTGAAGCAAACAAGGAACGACATATCTCGCGACCTAAGAAATAACATGTGATGTCGTTAGAAGATGTCGTTTGAACACCATTAACATGTCGTTTGAATGACATTGCTTTATCGTTTGAACGATTGAAGTGAAAAATAATATTTTTTAAAGCTCACCTATAGGTCTTCTAAAAAATATTTTAACTCAGAAAAACGCCTCATTTTGATTTTAAAAAAATCATTTAGAAAAATATCCTAATACTGTCGTAAAACATTTTCAAAACTTAAATGCATTCCTTACCAAAATCAGTCTCGTAGATGACTATTATTGAAGATACTTGATGTTTGGATCCGCCTTCTTAAACGTATGAATATGAAGTTCCTTTGACGGTTGTAACGGTATACAACATACACAATGTAACCTCGAGACTATGGAAAATATATCCTTACAAATATCCCCCTATGTTTGTGCCGGTACACAATAAAAACAACCCGAATTATCAATCAAATGTCCTATATAGATCTAATACCCTCCCATGAACCCAAAAGTGGAAAGATAATAAAAATGAAAGTCTTCAAAAAAAAATCTTCAGCTTTAAAATCTTCAAATCTATTTGCTTTCCTTACTCTTCTTTTGTGTGCTTTCCAAATAATCATCAAAGTCCTACACACAATAAACAATGCAAATAAATTTGTGACATATCGAGTTTGAAATGAGATAAATCATAAATCAAATATCACATATCAAATCAAATCAAATCCCCCACTCCATAATTCAAACTTTCACTTCCTCATAATTCATAATTCGTTCTCACCCTTTTTATTTGTCCGATATAGACAAGGAATAGAATAAACATTAATAGAGAGTGCCACGACAAGCATAAAAAATATAAATCAATCAAGCTTATGCAAGGATATACTCAAATGGCTTCCACAAAATATTTTTGAATTTTCAAAATTTGAGAGCAAAAATAATTTACAAAACCAACACACCATGAATTTAATCTAAGATAACCAAATCGTGGAAATGAAATGAATGGGTGTGAACAAATTCGATAGAAAAATCAACAAAAACAATCATAACATATGTGCATAATGAATATAGATACCCCTAACGAATGAACTCAAAATCATCCTTAGGTGTAAAAATGTTAAATTAAAATGACATTGACTCAATCTAATCAACAAATCAAAGTCTACAATGATTTCCACACCAATAACGTCAAAAACTATGTAATGCTTTTTCAAGACTTTGTCATGACGTGAAAACCCGTTGATTTCCATCCAAACTCCCTCATAAATAATAATACTTATTATTTTTCTATTGAGGTTCTAAATTCTCTTTTTAAGAGATTCCTTATTTGCCCCTCTTTGGCATAAATTTCATTTTATGGCCTTAATTATTTCTTGGTATCTTTTCAAATAATGGCTTTAACGATGAGTTCACAGGTCTCTCATTTCCCTTTCCCATGTACACTCATCATTTTTTCATATTAACCAAGTTCCTCACGGGTAACGGTTCTTATATGCACTACTTTTGTTGTCAAGTTTTATCATATATAGTTCGTTTTAAAGATAGGATTAAGATGAAAACACTTCGACCAACATGTGATAGACAAGTATAATAATCAAATAAATCTGTGCAAGTATGCATTAAAGGAGACTAAGAGTTAAACATGTAGAAAGTAATCTCAAATCTCATCTTAATAATTCCAACCATTATAAAGAACATGGATGAAATGTTGTCGTATCTCAAGACACTATCAACTAGTCACATGGATATGGAATGATGTTTTGACTTGGTCATCCTAAATGTCCATTCATAAACGATGTAAAACTAAATACAAAAATATTTTTGACTTTTTAAAAAAATTTCAAGAAAAACAAAATACTTTTTGGATTTTTTGAAAAAAATATATCAAAACTGGACAAAGATCACAACATAACACTAGCAAACATATGTATCATGAATTAGGACTAGTGTATGACAAACATCCAAAAAGGTCAACCTAAAGATCTAGCATGGGGAGAATCATGTGCAAGCACACGAGAGTCATGAAGGATAATTCCTAAAACCTCTAAGTCCGATTTTCTGACCCAAATAGATGTACAATGACACATGGGGTTTTGGGAACCAGAGTGACTCTATTATTAAACTTCCTAGGAGCATTCATAAGTTTGTAATATAAATTCATAAGGTGACCTTGCCTACCGTAATGAGTGCAAGTGTAGATATGGCGGTGAACATTACCTAAAGGTGGTCCTCGCTTAACATTCCTTAGTTTCTCTCTCCTAATTTTCCTAGGTAGCTCTATCCCATGCATGGTTTTGGATTTGGGAATGGGCGAAACATGATCATCGAAGGCAATACCACACCTATCATCTTAGATTTGGATGGTGCCTAACATCTTATCTTGATTTTCTGACATAGACTCCAAATCAAACTTCACCTTACTCGAATCTCTCAATCTCTCCTCAAGATCACCTATCCTAGACTCGAGCAAACACTTAGACTCCTCAAACTCTAAAAGCTGCTTTTCATAGCCTCTATTAAACCTCTAAGGCTATCTCTCTCACCCTCAACATATTCTAGCTTATCCTGAAGTGTCTTCTCACATGCCCTATGATCCTTAATCAAAGCATCGGTATTGTTATTATCTATGGCATGTTCTTTCAACTTAGCTTCTAACTTCAAGTTTGCCTTATTTACCTTCAAAGTTTCCACATACAATTCATTGAAGGCAACTTGTAACTCTCTATTATCCACCTCTTCATCCTCATTCACATAACCCTCACTTTCTTGGGGTTCACTACCTATGGCTTTGGAATAATCATGCAAAGATATATCTTCATGAGAAGATTTGTCGTCATCACTCACATGATTAGCCACGAAGGTGGCAAGTACTTACTTACTAGCATCAAAATTTTCTTCTTCTAGGTCACTATCACTAAGGGAAGAAACATGTTTATCGATTCAATAAAATCCTTCCCTATATTAATAGGACACTCAGGTAACTTATGACCAAACCCCTCACAACACAAACACCTCTCAGAGTCATCTCTTTTAACAAAAGTCTTAAGAGCAGACTTCATACATGTTTTCCAATTACACCCGTTAGCAAAATGTTTTCTAAAATCATCAAATCCTTCGAAAGGCATACCTAAATACACGGGATCACTCACACGATAAAATAGTGTTATTATCTTTGATACCAATTTGAAAAGGCCCTTTTGTGTGTGCTTCAGGTAAAGACAACTTTTTTCAAATTTTCTCAATTTTATTATTCACTAAATATTGGAACCAATTTATTTAAACCAATTTTATCTTCTTAACCCTAAAAAATGCATCTAAGTGATTCAAAGCATTAAGTAGATAAAACATCCAAGGAAAAAACAAAATTTCAAGAAAAAAACTTTTGGGTAAAAAACTTTATTTCACTATTAAATTTAACTCACAACTTATAATTACATCAAGAAATCTGCAATGAATTTCGCATAGAAAATCCACATAGACCACAACCTAGAACCATCAAAGATTCCCTCAAGAACCTTAAGAACCACAAATCCTCCTTCAGTAGTGAATACCCTCGAGTATCCTCAATGATCGCAGTCGTTAGCAATGGTTCTTGCAAGAACTACCAATCCAGTAGTAAAGAATCCTTCTCTATAAGAGAAACTTCAACAAATAAGTATTTTGTGTTCTAAAACGATTCACAAAAGTATATGGGATGTTTTGGGTGAATCAAAAGCATAATTTTTCCTTAAAAAATGAAGACTAAAAGCTTACAAATATCCAATTTTCGTGCTGTAAAAGTCTTAATGAAAAAGTATCAGAAAACAACTATTTATATTAAAACAAAATACTTGAGGTTGCGGACGTCGTTCGAACGACTTCTTGATGTCGTTTGAATGACATTAGACGTTGTTTGAACGACCCTAGAAATGACCTAATAAAATGCAAAATGGTGTAGGGTTGTTTGAATCAAATAAGGAACGACCTATCTCCGGACCTAGAAACGACATGTGATGTCGTTAGAAGCTGTTGTTGAACGACATTGATTTTTCGTTTGAATAACTGAAGCGAAAAAAATATTTTTTAATGCTCGCCTACAAGTCTTCCAACAAATATTTTAACTTGGAAAAATGCCTCATTTTGATTAAAAATAGTTCACGAAAATATTCCAATACCATTGTAAAACAATTTCTAAACTTAAATTCATTCCTTACCAAAATTAATCACGTAGATGACTATTGTTAAAGATACTTGACATTAAGATTTGCCTTCTCGAATGTATGAATGTGAACTTCCTTTAACAGTTGTAATGGTATATGAAATACACAATGTAACCTCGAAACTATGGAAAATATCTCCTTACAGTATAGGTCAAAGACGACCACCCTAAACACTCTACTCATTAGTACCGACCACATCTCCCGGGGCTATAGGGGTCGTATGCGCCTTATCCTGAGCTCTCGTATCCACAATAACTTTGTCTATGACCTGAACAGAGTTTTTGGCTTCGGTCGTAGCCTTAACATCTCCTAGTGCTATCTAAAGTAGAGGGTCAGTCAGATCAAAGGCCTCTAGGTTTTGCCATATAGAGGATACGGTCTCAGGGAATTTTAAAACCTCCCACCGACGGGCCATTTTTGCACCTCCTTGAAGGTACTTGCAATCAAAGTAGACAAACTCCTATGAATTTTTTAAGGCAAACATAACCTCGACCTTTTCGTTTTTAAGGACCTCTGTTATCTCGACCTCATAGTTGGTCATCAGAGTCTGAAGTGTCGAGTCCTGCTCTTTCTTAAGAGCATCATTATACTCTTTCTTCAGATCAACAGTGGCCTTTTTATGGTCATCTTTTAAGGACTTCACCTTGTCCTTAAAATATCTCTTGGCTTGAAGGGCCCTCTCTGCCTCTTGCACTTGAGGGATTTTTTCAGCCATCCACTAAGTGGCATGAGCAAAGCACACATGGGCTACAAAATCACAGTACAGAAGTTAGTACGAGATGATGCAAGACTTCGCAAAATCAGAAATATTTTGAAAAATAGTAAAGTCAGCTGAAATGCATACCTGGGCCATGTGGTGAATTCTAAAATTGAAGACTTGAGGCACTTCTATTGACTCTAGAAATCGTTTCTCAAACTCAGAGGGGAAGGCGGGGACGAACGATTTAGACCTCACACCACTCGTGATATGAGAGTCAGAGCTCTTTGGCCGCTATAGTTGAGTAGTGGAGCCCGGGGTGGCAGGAGTTAGCCTCGGGTCAGAGGGTTGGACACTCTGCCTCATATTCCTCTGAGGGGGAAGATCCCCCCTCAACTGGTTCTTTCCGATTATACCCATCCTCGGCATGGCTTGGGCCACCAATAGTTGTTTTCTTGGAGGCAGCATTAGAGGGCTACTTGCTTCCCTTCCTACTTAGAGCTGCTTAAAGACTTATGGCAATTATATTCCCAACCTGATCCAGGGTATTTTGAGGACTATCTGCACAAAGGAGGACATAATGGTTAGTAAAAATAATCAAAGATGGGGAAATAGTTAGAAATAGAAAATAGGGAAAACTTACACAACTTGTCCATTGGTTCAACCCCCAGACCTGATGTTAGTAGGAAGGAAGAGGTCATAACTTGTTCGAACTCGGCTAGATCCCCATCCTTCCCTTGGAATCTCATCTAGTCAAACCTTGTTCTGTCATCCATACTTAGGTTGGGGTCCAGATTGGCGAACATAAACGGATTTTCCTAAACATAAGGGAACCCTCGGTTCAAAGTCCTTACGAGCAGCATCGGCATCAAACTCACAGGCCCCAGAAATGAAGAAATACCTTATGCAAACACCCCATTTTGTTACCCCTTAAACTCTCCTTAGGTCCTTAGGACCTCCCTTCATCACTACAAACCCAGGTCATACTCGAGTACTGACCTAGAAGCCATCGGGCACTCCCAGGCTTAGTTCCCTAATGCGGGTGCGGAAGCGGGTGCGGGTGCGGGTGCGGGTGCGAATGCGAGTGCTCCAATGCGTCAATTTTTAAATTACTAGAATTTGAGAGCGCCTCCAGTGCGTCTATATATTTAACATATAAATATATTTTAATATATAATTATGATTTATAATATATATAAATATATATATATATATATATATATTCAATATACTAATATATAATTATTTTAATATAAACAATACCAAATATTTAGAAAGAATTTGTTAAGTTGATAATAATATATAAAGTGAATATGTATTTAAGTATACATTTATGAGATTAAAATTTTTTATCTTAAAATTTTCATTTAAAACACAAATATATTGAAATATAATTTATTTCTAATTTAAGTACAAAAGTTATATAAACAAGTGTTCTTTTTTAACATACACACGTGAACGACTTACATCATTTGGGGCGAAAAATATTTGCCCACCTCACTTGATATGACTTGCACCACCCATCCCAAATTTGAAATGAGTCCCACATCAAACAGGGTACAAAGTCCTCTTCTACTTTCTTCTTATAAATTGATTACATTAAAGAGCTGGCATGTGGGCATAAGTATTGTACTAGTCTATGAGCCTATCATTAATATAAAGTCTAAAAGTTTTGTTCCTAGTGTTATTTCCCTCTAAGAGGAGAGTTCGTCGGTTTGACTGTTTGATTTGCGAATTTGACCTAGCTAATTCACGTTTTGTACCCGAATTTTCTACGAATTCTTTAATTCGCGAATGCAGTGCGGGTGCGAAGCCACTACCTGGCGAATTAGGGCACTAAACTCCCAGGCTCCATTTGACCAAAAGTCAAACTCTTTAGCTCGACCGAGATTGAATGAATCTTCGAAGGGAACTGAAACTCCTTTCCAACGATCCATCTCGTGCGCGATTCCGACTTACAATACGGACGAACGATCCGTTTTACTCTAAAAGGTCACCAAATGCTTCTAAGGACCGATTGACCAAAGTCAACTCCACGAACCGAATCAAAATCTTTGGAATTTCAAAGTACATCTCCTAACCTTTCTAACAGTCTGCCCTGTGAGCGATTCTGACTTACCGTGCGGACGAACGATGCGTTTACGTTCGATGATTCCCTGTCCAATGGACTGACAAATGCTTCCGACCCATATTTGACCCAAAGTCAACTCCTAAATCCGGGAGCAGTCCAAAGGACTTTCAAAGGTATTTGAATTACCTTTCCAACGGTCCACACCGTGCGCAATTATGATCAACGATTTGCCATATGCGGCCGATTTTTTTAAAAGGCCTGAAAGACACTGCCAAACGGCAGGTCCCAAACCCTGCCTATCGGTAGTGTGCTTAAACCCACCTGGCGATTGGCAGGAACATATCTATGCCAATCGGTAATGCCCTGGGCCTATAAAAAGGAGGCCCTGACCTCACTTGCAAGAGAAGCCTAAATCATAAACTCTCAGCAAATCTAGAAAACCTCTCTCGAAGTCAGCGTGATTTCCACACCCAAATCCCTTTCCAACCTTTAACCATCCTTTTCATCAAACTTGGTGAATTCATTATCCTCCATCATCATCCAAGATTAAGGGTTGCTCTCCAATATTCAAGATCAAGCTCAAGATCTTCAAGAAGCTCCTTAAATTCTCGTAAATTCGCAATAACTTGTTTTATTACTTAGCACTTTTATTATCTCATCTCACACATCCTAATATACTTTTTATTTAGTATTATTGCACATCTCTTATTTTCATATAAATAAAAATCTAAAAAACAAGAAAAAGTGGGTTTGCTCATAAATTCCAAACGGGAATTCTCACACTTTTCTTGCACTTTTCTCACAACTAAAACACTTTTTCTACACACACACACAATAATAACAGAATCCCCAATTAGATTTATAGGATAAACCCCACCACTCATTTTTCATGCGAACTACATGGACTTTGATGCCTCTATAGGCTACGTAGGCGTCTCGGGGTAAAACTCGAGACTCGAGTCCTATTTTTACTTTTTCTCGTATTTTCTATTTTTTCTAAACTCCACTCTCTTATATTATATATATGCATATATTTGTTCTTAATAGCGTATTATTCCCCATACATTATCGTTCCATCATAATGGTCAACGTAAGGATGATCGCGTAAATCCTATTTTCTAATATTTTTATACCTTCCTACGGATGAATCACTTTACCTCTTCCATGGTATAAGTCGATGATTCCTATCTCCACTATATATACACATGCACACACACCACGGGGAAAATAAAGGAAAATAACAAAAATCCATGAGAGACCGAAAGGGAAAAATGGGTTCCTAGCACCTTCCCATTTCGTAACTTAGCCTCCGGATCCTTCTCGAATGATTTTTGTTTCGTATGCACCAGTATGTCTTTGGATGCTGTCCTTCGAGATGGCTTCCACTTTTCTTTTGTCTGTTTTGGATAAAAAATACTGGCGACTCTAATCTCTCTAAATTTTTACACCTCACACAAATGACGTCGGTCGTAGCGCTCCCCAGAGCGACGCGTGGGACCCCTGATCCTCCCTCATGCTCATTCGCCCCG
This sequence comes from Sambucus nigra, assembly GCA_949130495.1. NCBI lineage: Eukaryota > Viridiplantae > Streptophyta > Magnoliopsida > Dipsacales > Adoxaceae > Sambucus > Sambucus nigra. Next base: position 186,411,662 of record OX422213.1, read on the forward strand.
CGGCGAGGATCGAGGATGGCCACAATGGCGACTCCGCTGGGGACTTTTTTTTCTTTTGAGGGATAGACTCTATTTATATGGATGTTATATTTTCCCCCAATTTTGCATATTCCCCTTTATTACTCTTATGTACCATGATTATGCTTCTATTCACACACTTATAGGAAATTCTCCATGTACACTTTGCACCACGTGCACCTAGGGTCACATATATCCACATGTTGCACGTATCACCCATCCACACTTGGTGTACCATTGGTACTTGTACTTTCCTCCCTGTTTGGCATAATCGAAAAAGACATTCTCATAAGATACTAATAAGAGAATCATGCATGATTCACATGACATCACCAAAGAGCATCATTATTGGACAAATTTTACCCAGTAACTGGAGGGTCACTTCGTGATGGGCGTTGGTCCGGCAAGGCGAAGTTAGCCTAAGCGATATGACTCTCACCTTCCATTGGCAAAGTACCTTCGAAGTATATCGAACGGTTCCTCCCGCATTGTACCGCTTGATCGAAGTCATGACAGGAGGTATATCGCAGGGAACTCGTTCACGTACGCCGAGTATATCGAATTCGCTCTCATATGTACCATTCCCACGAGGTATATGATGAGCCAATTCATGTACACTCAGGTATAACAAATGGCTTGTCCACACGTACCGATTGCCCGCAAGAGCAAGACATATATCTTGGAAGTCACGCCAAACGGGGAACCCTTTATGATTCACCCAACCAACGGCATACCCGCATATAGGTGTCGAGCCTAGGACACACATGTTAGATTGTCGATTTTAACCCGAAACTCTTCCAATATTTCGGGTCGGCCTACCACCCGAATTTTTACTCATTTTTAAAATAGGACCTTATCCATGAGCTTGGTCACAAGTCCAACCATAGCTTCGCATATATTACAAACCCAATCTTTCCAGGCTCGGGTCCCGTCTGGCATTTCATTTTGCAATTAGGAGAATTAATACAAGTGAAAACTTAAAAATTATAATAATCATGCTGAGACCGTCTCCAAAGGGAAAATTCCCTTTTTCTTGATCCAAAATCCTAAAATGTTTTTTCCTTTCCCTATCAAAAAGCCAAAAACACTTCTCATATCTTTATTAAAAATCCAAAAAATTTCATCCCTTTTTCTCAAAAATAAATCTCATTTTATGCCTTCTCAGGTCGATTGCAAGCCCTTGGCCTGGCTCCTTATTAGCTTTGGTCTTCAGTCAAGTCACCCTGAAGTTCCGTCCGTTCCCCTATTACTCCTTCTGAGTCCGAAATTCATTCGCTTACCATGGAGAACACATATCAAGTACCCATTATGCAGCCAGATTTGATGGCAGTTCTAACTCAGCTTGTGTCCAAGATTGACAACCTCTAAACTGAGGTCTAAGAGATGCAACAAAACTAGGTTCATATTCCTCAAGAGCATAAGGCCCTATTCCCTCGTGCTATGGATCCACCCGAGCCCATCTGGGTTCTCGAAGAGTATCAGCATGTTCCCCGTGTCCTTCCTGTTAATGGGCCATCGCCTGCCTAACTTCCTATGTCGAACCTTGCCCAACCTTGGGCTAACTTGCCTATTATCATTGATCCGAAGGAAGAAGAGCTGAACAAAGTCAAAAAGGACCTCAAGGTGCTCACTAAGAAGTTTGACCAAGTCAGAATCTCAGGGAATTACATGGACTACACCCACATGTCTCCTAATCCTAAAGCAAAATTACCCGAGAAGTTCAAGATGTCGAATATCAAGAAATTCGAGGAAGTGGACCCCCGATTGTCTATCTCCGAAGTTATCACCATTCCATGACTCTACTAGGGGCTTCTGAAGAAGTGATGGACCAATTATTTCAGCAAACTTTGAAGGATAGTGCCCTCCGATGGTTTTTGTCTCTCAAAAAGTCCAGAATTCGTAGCTGGGAGGATGTGGCTCGAGAATTCATGTCGCAATACAAATAAAATAAAGAGCTTGATGTCACCCACCGTGATTTAGAGTTGCTCAGACATAACTCTGGAGAATCAGTCAGTAACTTCATCGCCCGATGGAGGGAAAAAGCAGGAACCATGACCAATCGTCCTTCCGAGGAAGAACAAGTCAGCATAGTGAAGAAGAACTTCTTACCCCATGTCTGAACAATGATAGGAGGATAATACTATCCCCACTTCTGAGCTCTCAGATAAGCAGGAGTAGAAATTGAGGAGGGTCTTGCCAAGATAGATGTCAAACCAAAGAAGATGTTCGTACAGTTCACCCCCAGAAAATATGACAAACCTGTCAGTGCTACAGTCTCAACCATCAACAACATCTCTAAACCAACCACATCATGGGCAGAAGAAAGCCCCCCTGTCCCAGTTCGAAAGGAATACACTAAGCTCCATGCTCCCCTCTCCAAAGTCTAACAATCCTTGTTAAGCCAAGACCTTATCAAACCTTTGGATCCCCGTCCATTGCCAAATCCACTCCCAAGAAACTTCAAGGCTAATGCTCATTGCGCCTTTCACCAAACAGCTGGACATACCACCGACCAATGCTTTCACCTCCGAAACATAATCCAAGACCTCATTGACCGGGGTACCGTCACCCCACCAGCCAATCCTAAGCCATACACTACTCACAACCCACTTCCAAATCATGCTAATTCCATCTTCTTAGAAGCGAACCCAAAATTCAATCCTTCAACTCAAATCACACCCATATACTCTCCTAAACCTCTCCAAATTTGCCTATATTTCATCCTACACCCTACTAGCCTCGCTGCTCAGGCACTGTCACACCTTAATAGAGCATACATCGCTATCCGTACCCGTTCTGAAAATGAAAGCATGGAATTGTCAGAAGTGTTAAACCAACTCCTAGAGTTTGGGATGAAATTACCCTCATGGATGATCATTGATTGCTAGAGTTTCAGTACGATGTTCTTGGAAGCACGAAAATGGGCCCGAGAGTCAGATAGTTGGATAGTACCGATCGATGAAGTCAGCCTGGATGATGTCACCCAGATCATGGGAGAATTATTTAGGAAAATCAACAACATTTTCAGTATGACCGAGTTACTTGATGCTTTGAAGCTACAAGGGCGCCTAGTCCCTTCACCCTTACACATACCCACAGATTGGGAAGACCTATATGGAGAGGCCATTAAAGTTATGGAATGCATCGACTTTACACTGAAAGATAGAATTGTTGCCACCGGATGGGGGAAGAATTTTGAGACTCGAATGAAGAGTAGGCTTTCAAGAATTTGACATGTGTAGAATGATATCATTTGAGGAACTCCTCGGAGAAATAAATAAGGTGGCAGAATAACTCGAGATTGATGGGAAAATGGGATTCATGTTTTTCTCTTCTTCAGTAAATCACATGACCAGATCAGGGAGGCATTACCAGATCCCAAGCTCACTACAAGCCAATGACAAGGGGAAGGGCGTGGAAAACCTTCCTATGACAGAGATAACCCTCGAGGAGAGCAAGATCCTCGATCAACTAAAGAAAACTCAAGCTAACTTCACTCTATGGGGGCTTTTCATGCCTTCTCAGCTGCACAAAAATGCTTTGATAAAGTTAGTCACTAGACCCACAGTTCCTCCTTCTACCACACCAAAAGAAGCGGTAAATTTGGTCGGATCCTTAACCTCTACCCGAATGCTATCCTTTTCCGAAGAAGAAATCCCCAAGAGTGGGCCAAACCACAATCATGCACTCAACATCTTTGTCAAAGTTATGGGGAAGGTTGTACCACTCTCTTATCGAAAATGGGTCCACCTTGAATGTCTGCCCACTAAGAACCTTCAAATGTTTAGGCTTGAAAGAAGTGACCTCGCTCCAACCTCCGCTGATGTGCGTGCCTACGATAATACCCATCGGGAGGTGAGGGGATCCATAAAGCTTATAATAAGTCTTTGCCCTATAAACCCTGTCGTCGAATTCTAAGTTATTGACATCCCAACATGTTTCAACCTGTTGCTAGGACGACCTTGGCTTCATAGTATAAAGGGTGTGTCTTCCTTACTCCATCAGAAATTAAAGTTCTTCGCCGATAAATGGGTCATTACCATCTTGGGCAATCCTACCCGTGGAGCTAGAAATACCCTCATTACAAGTCATGCTTGAAAACGAGGTCAGTGAAGAAGACTAGGGCCAAAGTTGTCTTGACGAGCTGACCCTCCTAGACGAAAGGAGATTAAAAGCACTATACAACATACAAGGGTACCATCACCGAACAGCTCGTTCATTCAATAAGAGAGTCAAGGACCGCGTTGTCCGAGAAGGGGACCTAACCCTCAAAGAAATCATAGAACCCATCTGGGACCCCAGAAGGAAATTCAAGCCCAAATGGAGCGACCCCTACATTTTCAAGAAAATCTTATCCTATGGTGCCGCCATGCTTACTAACTTAGATGGGGAAGAGATGGCTCATCCAGTCAACCTAGACCGTTTTAAGAAGTTCTACCCCTAGTTCGAAATCTCAGCGCACTATGACTCTTCTCATCTTCTCTTTTATTCTTGAAAAAAAACTCTTCATTTCCCCCTTCCTAGAACTATGTGGGCTTGATCCTCTGTAAATGACCATTTTCAAACAAATTAAAAAAATTCAAATTCCCAGAGGTACGTAGGCAGCTCATACACCTTATATGAGCACGGCCCTTTCTTTTTCACAAAATACTATTCTTTTCTTATCTCCGAGAACATCAGTCAATTCTAACATATAATTGAACAAAAGGATTATGTATGCTTTAGCGACCGGTATAGATAATTTAAACAACACAAAACTCATCAAAGGGCACAGTTGGAAGATCAAAAACTTGTTTATTTCACTAATAAGAAATCATGGTACAGATTACATAAGAAAAGGAACGGATAACTCCCTTTCCCCCTACCTTCCTAAAAAATCCGAAATAAAATCCCCACATTTATCCCCCAATACACAATAAACTCTCCAAGAGTCCTATCCAAAGCTACCAGAGGAGCCCGCTCCGTCTTCGTCATCTTCATCCTGAGCTCCCCAAGTTTCCCCTGCCTAAACACGGTGTCGTAGACACTCCATGAACCGATAAGCTCGAACCAGCTTTGAAAAGACCACACCACCTCCTTCCATGGTGTCAAAAGAAACAAGCCACTTTTGTCCAGTCTCCACTACCAACATCTTGCTAACTTCTCTCCTCCATAACCACTTCATATAATCCCAAGGGATATGCCAAACTCACCTAACAGACTGAGAGGGACGAGTCGACGGACACCGATTATCCCATAGAGAGCCAAGCCGCATACGCAGACGTTCAGTCAAATCCTCTACCGGAAAGAAATTTAGTGTCCGAGGTGGCACGACCTGTGCCTAGCCAAATTGGTGTAGAAGCCACCAAGGGAAATAAAAAGAAGTCTGGCTGAGACCATCCAGCTGCACATATGAGTATTCTCCTAGCTCCAGAATAGGTAGCAACTATCCCCACTAAGGCAATGACTATACAGATTCCGAGCCCCATGCTCCACAAGCCAATTCTCACAGCTCTCAATATTCAGGCCAACGCTCAAGAAGCGACGCAAAAAGAAGTTGGGTATAGCCGACAAAGGATATTCTGGAAGAGTCACCAGGCGGAGTCTTTCGGATAACCACATGAATAGCAACACGGGGCTACCTCGCAGGAAGTCAGAACGACCTTCTCGCCATGCATCCAGACCATTTAGGGTCTCCGCCAGTTTCACTGTCGCAGGATTACGACGGTATGACATCCATGAAGTAATGGCTGCATGTTGCGGATCCACCAGCAGTTCCCTAGTCATCGGCAGTAATTTTGAAACCAGGCCCAGAGCAACGGCTCCAGCATAGCCAGCATCACCTACTTCCCGCAAATGCACGGACTGCAACACCGCTGGGAGGGAGATCATTCCTCCAGTAACCAGTGGTCAGGCCATCGAAGGCAAAATGCAAAGAAGCCCGACCAATAAATCCCTAGGAGAATAGGAAAATTCTGGTAAATCCGTAGCAACACTAGGATTTATCCCCAGCATGGAAGAAAATTCCTCGTAGGTAGGACAAACTTTATCCAACCCAAAGCAGAATACATGGTCTTCGGGGTACTAAAATTGTACAGCCGCCATCAGCATGTTCCACTCAATGGCCTGATAACACCACAAAAAGACTCGACCCAGGTTGAAAGCATCGTAGTCGACGTTATAAGAGCTCATCACTTCCAAGGCTTCGAGGTAGTTATCAAACTCAATGCTATCAGGGAGAGCCATCTTGCAAAATTAAGAAACAATAGACAAGTGAAGGTGTGATGAAAACACTCCATCCTTACCGTTTTTTATACTTAAGAACCCTCACAAAAGACATAACCCCGAAAGAAATCGGAGGGAATCCTACCTCATAAGGTATAAAAGGCTGAAGAGGGCACTAATCAAAGCTTTGAATTGATGGGACTGGACTTGACTGCCGATAGGTAGGACAAGGAACTTGCCGATTGGCAACCCCTCATTTTTGGATATTTTCCTTTTTACTTTTTTATCAAAATCTGAAAAGCTCAATAAAAATAAATTAATATTCTCAAAAATCCTCTTCCACCCCTATATAATTTCTCAGTTTTAAAACCCTCCTTCAAAATCCTAAAAATATCTATTTTTACGGTCTCAACAGCAAAGTAAAAGTGCATGTGCATGCATTCATTCATTCATCATTAACAAAAGATAATAAAAAATCCCATTGCATTGTATATATATATATATATATATATATATATATATATATATATTCTCCTGTGTTATATCAAATTTTGCAGGAAATAAAAGAAAAGCAAAAAACAACGGGACTTAGCCCGAACCCACATTCCCATTCTCACTCTCCCACCTACCTTTCACCCCTCTCTATAAGAGCTTCCACCCCTGCGACACGCTCTCTTTCCCTTACGACGAGACGACGTACCACCACTAACCGAGCCAGAGTCCTCCCCGAACAAAGCAGACGACAGCAAACAAGAAGGAATCGGGACCGCATCCTGAATATAGGCAATCGCCGAAGATATCTAGTCTCTGATGTCCCTCAGCCAAGTGGTCGACACCCGGACTTGCTGCAAAGTAAAAGTCAAAATTAGTATAAAAAGGGGATCAAAACAGAAAAGGAACAAAAAAGAGGAAGAAGGTATACCGCAGGATGAAGAACCTCCTCTGTCAAACCGGATCCATCATATGAGGATGATGCAACATAGGAACCATACCTACATCGGCCCGCCGAATGTTGTATGAAGGGGAGTGCAATTGACTAAAAGAAACTTCCGAAGTCGTCGCCACCGCAGACGCCGACGGACCACCGCCATTGTGGGAAGACCCCACTGCCTAACTCAAACCCACAGGAGGGAAAGGCAAGGCATCATATATGTTGGGCGCCATCAAGAAGATCGTCACAATATCTATATAGTCATATGCATATCCGTATCAGTATGCGACAAGTAGGACTCGTCGATCATCGCTACAATCCTTGCATCCTCCGGCAGCAGCCGCTCCCAACTCATAGACGTAGGAGGCTGCACAGGTGGCACCACCACCTCCTCCTTGGTAATCTGCTGAACCACCCACTCCCCGAGATACCAGTAATGGCCAAACTCATGTGCCAGCAAACGCCTCATCTGCGAATTCACCCTGGTCGCCCCTGTATCCTGAATGGATATCCCCCAAGGGTAAAAAGTCACCTGAAAATCCCCAGCGGGCATAAGTCAATACAACATCAGAACATGCCAAAAAACTAAGACTGAAAAGGAAAAAGTCTTACCCTACCGCTAGTGAGGCCATTCAAGACCTGACGCATCACCTCCAGAGAGAGAGATCCCTTCGACTGCCGATTGGCCTTGCGCCATCGATACAATCGGCAGAAGTCCCCAACAGTCTCATCCTTCAGAGCGATCAGCTGGGTATTGCACCCAATCACCTCATAGAACCACGTCTGCCAAAGATAGGAATTCAGAATCAAAAAGAGACGCATAAGGAAAATGCGAATGCATGAAAGGAAAATGCACAAAATTAAAGGATACCTCCAGAAGATACGTGGCTCCAATAAAAGTTTACCGGCAGCACCGGCTGAATGCATCCAAAGAAAAATAGAGGGTCGCCAAAGTCAGGCTCCCCCAATCATATAGAGGGATGTTCAAAAACATCCTCAAATATGGCAAGAACCACAAATGGACGACGTCCCCACTCGACGCCACCATGAAACCTCCCAGCACCAGCAAAATGAACAACCGGGCCATCTGCCTCACCTGTAGCCCATCCTCTAAATCAACCTCCCTACTTAGCAAGACATCCTTTAGCAAGGACAGCCGGATGGAATCCCCAGAGACTATCCTCCCTACATCACCGAGCGCCGCCCTCACTGCCTCCGGCCTCACCCTCAAAGAGCGATCCACCTCTATCTGCTCCCCATCACAGTCCATCCCCAGCAGCTGCTGCACATATATGGGAGTCACCGTCATCTCCCTAAAACCAAAATGAAAAGTGTAGGTAGTATCCCACCATCTCTGCCCCAAAGCGCATAAGAACGTTGTCGACCGAGGCGTCTCATACAGCGCAGACGCCAACCTCCCAAAACCCGCTGATGATACCACTCAACGCACCATGGGTGGAAGATGCTCCCACACATCCTTAAACCCCGTCGTCCCACGGGCACACATGTTCTTCAAAGATATATAAGACTATCGAAAGAAAAAACCTTGTCAAAATTCCAGAAACAAGGAAAGATCACCAAAGAGAAGAATGCCAAAAGTCAGGTTACTTACATAACTGCCATGGCTCACCACCTTAGAAGACCAATGACACGATGACTCCCGTAGCAAAGTCCGCTTATCCACAATCGACTCGAATGCATCAAAGGAGTTATCACTCCCCAAAGCAAGAGGCGCCCTGGACCTCCACTCCACGTTCGCCCAGTCATCAACAGTCAACCATTCTATATGCATTGTAGTGCTCACAAAGGCAACTATTTCTTAGAGATCATAATGGTAGAACGATTTACAGAGGAAAATCACAAAAAAGAAAGAAAGCACGAAGCTGTGAAAAATGAGGGGAATTCACCCCCTTTATATAGGATGCTAAGTGTCATGTCGATCGGCAATTGACCCCCCACCCACCGATCGGCATTGTCCCCTCACCTTCCTGAGGCAGTCCAAAAGTCTGTGCCACTGCCAAATGGCACCCTTTGAACCATGCCGACCGACACCCCCCTCAAAATTTCGTACAAAAATTCCCAAAAAATACCAGACTGCCCTAAAAATTCCTCATAAAATTCCTAAAAAATTCTAAGAAGGATTTAGAACATTTTCGCCAAGAAAATTTCCCACTCCCTCTAGCGGAACCCCTATTTCCCCAGCGAAACTTCCAAAAACCAAGTAAAACTCCTCCCAGCAACGTCCCCAGAGGATATTTAAAGATTAACCCTATACCCCAAAGGTCTCATTTTTCCCCAAGCAATACATCCAAACCCTGGGCCACCTAATCACCTCCCTAGTGGAATTTTGACTATTCCTTTAGAGGATACAAAAGTCTCCCCAGCCATCAGCTCCCCGGCTCATATCAAATTCACAAGGCACTTATTCCCTAGCGGAATCAAAATCCAATCTTTATCCACGCTTAGGTCAGAATTGACCACGGTCTTGGATCGTCACCTTAGTTAGCTTAGAATTGACCTCGATCCTCGGTCGTCACCACTCTTAGGTCAGAATTGACCTCAGTCTTGAATCATCACCCAAGTTAGGTCAGAATTGACCTCGGTCCTCGGTCGTCACCACTCTTAGGTCAGAATTGATCTCGGTCTTGGATCGTCATCCTTGTTAGGTCAGAATTGACCTGGGTCCTCGGTCGTCACCACTCTTAGGTCAGAATTGACCTCGGTGTTGGATCGTCACCCTAGTTAGGTCAGAATTCACCTTGATCCTCGGTCGTCACCACTCTTAAGTTAGAATTGAACTTGGTCTTGGATCATCACCTTAGTTAGGTCAGAATTGACCTCGATCCTCGGTCTTCACCACTCTTAGGTCAGAATTGACCTGGGTCTTAGATCATCACCTCAGTTAGGTCAGAATTGAACTCGGTCCTCGGTCGTCACCACTCTTAGTTCAAAATTAACCTCGACCTTGGATCGTCACCACAGTTAGGTTATAATTAACCTCGATCCTCAGTCATCACCACTCTTATGTTAGAATTGACCTCGATCTTAGATCGTCACCTTAGTTAGGTCAAAATTGACCTCGGTCCTCGGTCATCACCACTCTTAGGTCAGAATTAACCTCGATCTTGGATCGTCACCATAGTTAGGTCAGAATTAACCTTGGTCCTCGGTCATCACCACTCTTAGGTCAGAATTGACCTCGGTCATGGATCGTCACCTTAGTTAGGTCAGAATTGACCTCGATCCTTGATCGTCACCACTCTTAGGTCAGAATTGACCTCGATCTTGGATCGTCACCTTAGTTAGGTTAGAATTGACCTCGATCCTCGATCGTCACCGCTCTTAGGTCAGAATTGACCTCAGTCTTGGATCGTCACCTGAGCTAGGTTAGAATTGACCTCGATCCTCGGTCGTCACCACTCTTAGGTCATAATTGACCTCAGTCTTGGATCGTCACCTTAGTTAGGTCAGAATTGATCTCAGTCCTCGATTGTCACCACTCTTAGGTCAGAATTGTCCTCGGTCTTGGATCGTCACCCTAGTTAGGTCAAAATTGACCTCGGTCTTAGATCGTTACCTCAGTTAGGTCATAATTGACCTCGGTCCTCGATCATCACCACTCTTAGTTTAGAATTGATCTCGGTCTTGGATTTTCACCTAACTTAGGTCAGAATTAACCTCAGCCCTCAATCGTCACCACTCTTAGGTCAGAATCGACCTCGGTCTTCTATCGTCACCTTATTTAGGTCAGAATTGACCTCGATCCTCGATCATCACCACTCTTAGGTCAGAATTGACCTAGGTCTTGGATCGTCACCCTAGTTAGGTCCGAATTAACCTCGGTCCTCGGTCGTCACCACTCTTAGGTCAGATTTGACCTCGGTCTTGGATCGTCACCTTAGTTAGGTTAGAATTGACCTCAGTCCTTGGTCGTCACCACTCTTAGGTTAGAATTGACCTCGGTCTTGGATCGTCACCCTAATTATATCAAAATTAACCTCGTTCGGCACCACTCTTAGGTCAGAATTGACTAAGGTCTTGCATCATCACCTCAGTTAGGTCAGAATTGACCTCGGTCTTGGATCGTCACCTTGGTTAGTTCAGAATTGACCTCAATCCTCGGTTGTCACCACTCTTAGGTCATAATTGACCTCGATCTTGAATCGTCACCTTAGTTAGGTCAGAATTGACCGCAATCCTCGGTCGTCACCACTCTTAGGTCAGAATTGACTTCGGTCTTGAATCGTTATCTTAATTAGGTCAGAATTGACCTCGATCCTCGCTCGTCATCACTCTTAGGTCAGAATTGACCTCGGTTGTGGATTATCACCTTAGTTATGTCAGAATTGACCTCGGTCATCAGTCATCACCACTCTTAGGTCAGAATTGACCTCAGTCTTGGATCGTCACCTTAGTTAGGTCAGAATTGATCTCAGTCCTTGGTCATCACCATTCTTAGGTCAAAATTGACTTCGATCTTGGATCATCACCCTAGTTAGGTTAGAATTGACCTCGGTCCTCGGTCGTCACCACTCTTAGGTCAAAATTGACCTCGATCTTGGATCGTCACCTTAGTTAGGTTAGAATTTACCTCAGTCCTCGATCGTCACCACTCTTAGGTCAGATTTCACCTCAATCTTGGATCATCGCCTTAGTTAGGTCAGAATTGACCTCGGTCCTCGATCGTCACCACTTTTAGTTCAGAATTGACCTCATTCTTGGATCATCAACTCAGTTAGGTTATAATTAATCTCGATCCTCGGTCATCACCACTCTTAGGTCAGAATTGACCTCGGTCTTGGATCGTCACCTTAGTTAGGTTAGAATTGACCTTGGTCCTCGGTCGTCACCACTCTTAGGTCAGAATTCACCTCAGACCTCGGTCGTAACCACTCTTAGATCATAATTGACCTCGGTCTTAGATCATTACCTTAAGTTTGCAGAATTGGCTTCGACCCACAGAATTGGTCATCTCACCTCAAGCCTACAGAATCGGCTTCTACCCACAGAATTGGTTATCCTCAGCACAGTCCGTAGGTCCTCAAAATTGGCCTCGACGCTCTAAATTAGTCATCCTCCCTCAAAATCATCATGCGGTATCTATTTGACGGCTATCATTTGTTCCAAACTCACCTGTCGAGGGGCTATGTAGACACCCCATTTTGTTACCCCCTTAACTCTCTTTAGGTCCTTAGCACCTCCCTTCATCACTACAAACCAAGGTCATAACCCGAGTACTGACTTAAAAGCCATCGGGCACTCCCAGGCTCCGTTTAACCAAAAGTCAAACTCTTTATCTCGATCGAGAGTGAATGAATCTTCGAAGGGAACTAAAACCCCTTTCCAACGGTCCATCCCGTGCGCGATTCTGACTTATGGTACGGACGAACAATCCATTTTTCACCAGAAGGTCACCGAATGCTTTCAGAGCCCAGTTGACCAAAGTCAACTCCCTGAACCGGATCAAACTCTTTGGAATGTCTAAGTACATCTCCTAACCTTTCTAGCGGTCTACCCCGTGCGTTATTCTGACTTACCGTGCAGATGAATGATTAGTTTGCATCCGACGATTCCCCGTCCAATGGACTGATGAATGCTTCTGAGCCATATTTGACCCAAAGTCAACTCCCAAACCTGGGAGAAGTCCAAGGACTTTAGAAGGTCTTTGAATTACCTTTCCAACGGTCCACCCCGTTCATCATTCTGATCAACGGTTTGCGTTCTGCGGTAGATTTTTCAAAAAGGCCTAAAAGACACTACCAAACGGCAAGTCCCAGACCCTGCCTATCGGTAGTGTTCCTAAGCGCACCTGTCGATTGGCAGGAATAGGGCTATGTCGATCGGCAATGCCCTGGGCCTATAAAAAGTAGGCCCTGATCTCACTTGCAAGAGGGGCCCAAATCAGAAACATATCACTCTCAGCAAATCCAAAAAACCTATCTCGAAGTCAGCTTGATTTCCACACCCAAATCCCTTTCCAACCTTCACTTTTCATCATCATTTTCATCAAACTTGGTGAATTCATTATCCTCCATCATCATCCAAGTCTAAGGGCTGCTCTCCAACATTCAAGATCAAGATCAAGATCTTCAAGAAGGTCTAATTTTCTCAAATCTCTCCTTAAATTCTCGTAAATTCGCAATAACTTGTTTTATTACTTAGGACTTTATGATCTCATCTCACACATCCTAATATACTTTTTATTTAGTATTATTGCACATCTCTTATTTTCATATAAATAAAAACCCAAAAAACAAGAAAAATAGGGTTTGCTCATAAATTCCAAACGGGAATTCTCGCACTTTTCTTACACTTTTCTCACAACTAAAACATTTTTCTACACACACATACACACACAAATAAGAGAATCCCCGATTGGATTTATGGGATAAACCCCACCCCTCGTTTTTCATGCGAACTACGTGGACTTTGATACCTATATAGGCTACGTAGGTGTTTCGGGGTAAAACTCGAGACATGAGTCCTATTTTTACTTTTTCTCTTATTTTCTATTTTTTCTAAACTCCACTCTCTTATATTATATTATATTATATATATATATATATATATGTTCTTAATGGCATATTATTCCCCATATGTTATCGTTCCATCATAACGGTCAGCATAAGGATGATTGCGTAAATCCTATTTTCTAACATTTTTATACCTTCCTACGGATGACGCGCTTTACCTCTACCATGGTATAAGTCGATGATTCCTATCTCCACTATATATACACATGCACACACCACAGGGAAAATAAAGGGAAATAAAAAAATCCATGAGAGACCGAAAGGGCGGAATCGGTCCCTAACACCTTCCTATTTCTTAACTTAGCCTTCGGACCCTTCTCAAATCATTTTGGTTTCGTATGCACCAGTATATCTTTGGATGTTGTCCTTCGGGATGGATTCCCCTTTTCTTTTGTCTGTTTTGAGTAAAGTAGACTGGCGACTCTAATCTCTTAACATTTTTACACCTCACACAAATGACGCCGGCCGAAGCGCTCCCTATAGGGATGCGCGGGACCCAAGATCCTCCCTCACGCTCATTCGCCCCACGGTGAGGATCGGGGATGGACACACCTTGGATTCCAGTGATGGTTTGAGGTTTGGTTGACTTGGAGGATTTTTTTATCGGGTCTCTTCGCCCCTAGATGATAATATCTTGGTTGGGCCTTGGTGCAGGATACATTGTAGTAAGGTTTTGAGATGCCAAGTGGAGGGTCATATTCATACTTTGACTTCCATGAGGAAATGAAGCCGAGTATGATTATCCATGAGTATGGATAAAGCACCATGCTGGAAAGGATGGCTCGTACAGAAGGGTGGACGGGAAGATGGAAGCTGACCCTGAACATCTGGTTGTAAATGACTTCTTCACCCTCTCGACCATTAAAAGCTCTCTCATCCTCATCCGGGACTCTCATGTCAATGTCTGACTTAATTCCATAAATATACGTCCAAATAAGGAGGTCGATTTCTCTGAGGGTGGAAGAAAAGGTTTGGTCATAGGAAACATCAAGTGGTTCCCCATCCACGGAGTCAAAATCGTTGTCAGTGAGAATCTCAGTTGCTAGAGATCTACTTGAAAACACTCATTAAACTCTCCCTCAGGCATGTCTGCTAAGGGAATGACCATTGGGTGTGTTGAAACGATTACCCTTGGCTCCTTAGAGACCATGGAAGCAGGTGATTGGTGGCGATACGAAGACTCGGTAGTGTCGGACTCTTCCATATGGGATATGGAGCCTCCTCAAAAGAGTCAGTTATCTTAAAAACTGGACAAGGCGAAGGGTTGTAACCCTTAGAAGATGAGGATGACTCGGACACCTGAGATGTCCACTCCTAAGACCTAAACCACCCTAGAACAACCACAAAAGCCCACTAAAATGGCTTTTAACTACCACTAGAAAGAGTAAAGATCACCAAAAAAAATAAATAAAGCAGAAATAAAGGAACGGGGGTGGATAAAGAAAAAAATAAAGGAAAAATGGTTACCTAAAGGTTAAAAAATATTTTGAATGAAGAATGGACCCTAGAGCTAGGTGGATTGCCCGAAAACGAAAAGAGATGGTAAATCTTGAAATGTTACAGGAGTTTTGCTTAAGCGCAAAATAGAATAAAGAAGAAAGAGAGAACATTTTGATTTTTTTTATATTTAAACCAAGTAATGATTGGGCGCGATTAACTAAGAGCCAAATTATGAGGGCATAACTTACAAGAGCAGACCTACATCCGCCCTACTTTGGCAAGCACGCCGGCCCACACACCTACTGAGGGGTGTCCAGTTCATAATGCTTCACCCAATGACATTGAAATGAGACATATACACTCATCCCAATAGCTTCACAACCTGACCAGCCTTAGGCTATAAGGAGACACTCTTATAGGAGGGAAATCAACTATACCCCTCAGTCTTCCACTCGCATTGAAGACTAAGGTCTAAAGGGTGATTGATATAAATAAGTATGACCTCGTCCATAAAAGATCTCAACTTGGACTAGGCTGACCATGGTTGTTCATCAAGGGAAACACATATGGGCTGACTTAGCAGAAGCCTAACCTCAAGTGGCCTTGTCCTCGACCACTAGTCCAGACGTATAACACATTAGTGATCCCACTTAACAATTATATATCTTCTCGGCTTCGTCCATGAGCAAGGAGGATAAGGCCCAAATTGGAACCCAAGTCTTACTCAGCACTCAGAGGATCATTACGTTAGATGACTGACCTAACGACTCGACTGACCAACACACTAAGGATCATTACGTTATGAGCACGTGCGGGAATATTTCATCATCATGACATATGTGTGCTAAGTACAGGTGGTTGGTTCTAATTGGTTACTTCATCATGTGCATACTTATTACATACCTAGGGGTAAACTGTGCACACGTAAGGCTATAAGTACCCTTAATCTTCTTCTTTGAGGGATATCAAAAATATTAAAACCCTAAGCTAAACTCTTTCCAGATACACAGTAGAGGGAGAAATCTTGAGAGTTGTATTATAAGGCCATTGGTGCCTCATTTTATAGTGAAAACACTACCAAACACCTTCTGCGGTGGAATAGGCTACGGTCGAACAACTAATACCATTATTTTATCTTCTTTTACTCTTTTATTTCTCCTACATTTACTTTACTGCACTCTTATCTCCATTGATAGCTAGCTTGAGAACCAAAGAAATTTAAGTGGTGATATCTCTGGTATCATCACCTATGGAGCATGATATCCTGAAGCAAGCAAAGGTTGAGTTAATTATAACTCTTAATGAAGATATATAGATCTATTTTAAGTGGGGTACCTTTCTATGGGAGTATACTGGATAGACTCACCTATGTGAATGCGGAAGTACGGTCACTTCCTATAGTAATCTTGGGTAAATTCCATAGAGCATTCACATATTGGGATATGAACACATGACCATAAAGTGTTGGCTTGTGGACTACACCTAAGTACGGTTATGTGTGGGATGTTATCTGAGACAAAGTTTAAAACTAAGAGTTAATCTATTATAATTTGAATCATCTTTACTATGTAAAGGTTCAAGTCAAAATACACCTTTGCGTATGCCCAAGTCTATGAATTATTATCGCCCAATAATTTTTTTAAAATTCTAGTGGGGGATTGTTATTGATGATTGTTTTTAAAATTCAAGTGGGGGATTGTTGTGTATTTGTATTTCAAATACAAGTGGAAGACAAGCTTTTAACCCACTATCCCCACTCTTACACTCTATTTTAAGTTCATCCCTCACTGAACACTTTGTATATCATCAAAGAAATATAGTCCTATAATCTAAAGTTTGGTGGTGTCCTTACATTCATAATTTCCTGCACCATTCCTCCTTGTCGTTTTTCAGCCACAAATGCAAAGCACCGACTTTGTCTTTTAAAAGGAACAAACCAAGACATCCAAATATATAGAGGCACATAATAAAATATAAAAAAAATTGGCACTCTTTCTCTCAGAATTATTTCTGCAAAATTTGCTAAGCCAAGAGATAAAAAAGGAAAAAAAATCTGCACTCTTGGTTTTTTAACACCTAAAAAATTATTTTCACAAAAATATTTCCTCTCTTGCACGAATGATTACATCCGAAAATTGTTAGTTCCCCGAAAATGTTTTTTGATATTGTTAGTATACCATATAACTACTGATGATACCAAACACAATACCAACAAGTAAAATAATATGAGCTCAATCTAGAATAGTTTTGCAAGTGCAACAATTGTGTTTAAATCGGTATATAAGTGAAGAAGGAGTTGAGGAGAAGAGGAATAAGACTGTAATATAAGTGGTTCAACCATTGACTTACTCCACTGTGCAGGTGATTATGAATTTCACTATAAAAATGGCCTCTAATGGCCTTAGTGATACAATTCTCACTACTTTCTCTCTTTACAGTAACAAGAACAAAGCTTTGGCTAGGCTTTTAATATTTTGATCCCTTACAATGATGTAGAAGATGAGTATATATAGTGCCTCAGGTGTGTAATGTAGGCCCCAAGCATGTAGTAAACATGTGTAGAATGTATATGCTAATAAGGATTAGCCACCTATCACAAGCACATGTAGATCATAATGATGAAATATTCCTTCATGTGTGAGGGAGATCTTGTTACAACAGTTTTGTGCACGTGGGATATGTAACCCTTGCGCACTCTTCCACACGTGCCCCAGCCCATGCCCTCTGTTGGGTGTCAACTGTCGGCCGTTCAAACTAGGAGGAGGACGAGATGTTAAGTTTGAACCCTTGATCGTGAGGATACTATCATATTGAGCTGTCTTTGTTCACCCTCGGCTCCCAAGTGATGGGTGAGGCCAAGGGAATTTGAGTTATAAGATTATTGATACAAACCATTGATTACATTCTAAGATGAGTATGAGACCTTTTATGATGGGTCCCTAGCCGAGCCATAGTTTTCCCAAACTGATAGTTTGAAAGTGGTCAGCCCTTGCTGAAGGTGTATAGTCCAAGGACGAGGTCAGACTTGGTATATTAGTTACCCCCTAGCCCGTAGTCTTTAATGTGAATGGAAGGTTGAGGGATAAAGTATCTCCTATCATAATTTGATAGGATGTCATTGATTGATGTCTAATATCTCCTTTCGTATGTTAGGTCTGAAATGTTAAATGAGAGCCTTAGTTTAACACTTGGCAGTCATCTTATGGATTAATATGTTGCCCAAAAATAACAGTTGTAAGTGTGCCATAGGAGGCTTTGCCCTAATGATGATCGCCTTGGAAGTTGTGTATAATGATTGCAATTATGTAAATGATTTTGAACAACTCATTTTTATTTCATGTTCATTCTTCTTCATGCTAAAACTCTCTTTCTCTAACAGAATTTCTTCTTCCTTGTCACTATTCAAGCGTTTCCAGTGAGCTTTTAGGATTTTTCTTCGTCTTCGGGCATACTCTTCTTTCTCAGGTAACCTTTTTTCTCCCTTCTCCCATTCATTTCAAGGTTTTTCAACCATTTTAGCTTTTTTTTTATTTATTCTGCGGATTTCAAGATCTTTCGACGACCTTTATTGGAGTATCTAGGGTTAGTATCAGGTGGCTTATTGGTGGTTATCACCAGTCTAGTAACCTTTTGGATTTTTTGGCCTTTCTTAGTCTTTTGATAAGCCACTGGAGTTATTTGTCATCTTCTCTTGTGAAACTCCGATTTAATGTTCTTGAATGAAAATAATTCATTATCCCCCTTTTGATCATTAGGTCAACTTTGGTAGAACTTTAAAATTATTTATGCCTTTTTACCCTTTATTCTAATCAAGTTGAATCTCAGCCACTTGAATGTTAAGAATCCTTTACGAGCTAGCAGGAAAATACCCCACACTTAGAGAGAGATTCTTTTAGGAGATATGTGGAATTAAAACCGAGGCTGAGGAGCGTCGTAGAGTCAGAGACGACCTTACTCGTATGATCTTTTCTATTCCCTTAAAGGTTATCCCATATTCACCAGTCAAGTCTAGTGGGGACGAGATGTTTGCCTTATCCTCCTCGGATACTGATCTCTTAGTTTTTACAAGGGTCGAGAGTAGAGATTCTTTTGATGAGGCAATGGGGTTTTTACCCACAATTCCTCAAAGGTCTGAGGTGGCCCAAAGTTCATCTCGATCTTTATCTTCCAATCATGCTGAGTCATTTATCCAGGATGTCTCTTTAGTTCAACTTATCTCGAATAATGATGAGCCGAGAGTTAACGTAGCCATTCCTCAAACAGTTGTTCCCCTCTTGGCTATGACCGAGAGAGAATTCTAAGAGAGATCCCTTGATGGGGCCCTGTTCGCTAAAGCTCTTGCCGATAATGATGACTCTAAGGCCGAGGAACTAGTTAATTACTCATAAGCCCAGACTTTCTCATCAACTGTTAGAGAGTCAGACCTTCTTTTCAGGAGGAATTTATATGGTGTCAAGTCAGATATCATCATACGTGTCCCAAATGAGGACAAAAAGGTATACGACGATCGAGAAGGCAAAGTCATTGTCCATGAGAATATGTTTAAGGTCATCTTTTGACTTTCATTCTATCCTTCTGTGTGAGCTATTTTATTCAGTATGAGGGTTGCTCCTTCCCAATTAGCACTGAACTCATTGAGGATTACACTTGGATTCATATGTCTCCAGATGAACAAGTAATAGGATGATCCTCCAGTCATGCTATTCAAGGCATGCTACAATATTTTGTCATTAAGGACTCAGCCCGGTTACTACCACTTAAGGGCCAGAAAGACCGATAAGAAAATTATTCATGTGAACCAAAGCTCTAATCGTCATTAGAAGCTGAGGTTCTTTTTTATCTCTAGGGGTTTGTAATTTTTGACCGATGTTGATCGCTCTGAAGATGAGCCAAGTGTTCCTTATGCTTGGGCCAACCCTTCCATATTCGCCAAGACGGACCCGAGCCTTAGTATTACCGACAGAGAGAGGGTTGATTTTTTTAGGAGTCAAGGTAAGGATGGTGCCCTTCCTGAGTTTAAAGATCTTATGTCTCCTAAATTTTTAGAGACGTTTGGTCTGGGGGTTGATCCCCTAGATAAGTTGTGTGAGTTTCTTAATTTTTTTAATCATAAATCTTTACTCGTCTTTTAGCTTTGTTATTAACCGTATTTCCTTTTTTCTTTAAAGACCGTCCACTTTATATTTCGTACGAACTTTGGAATATGATGGCCCCAAGTATCCAAAATGCTTTTGGAAAGAAGGGTTGTAAGCAACCCGCCAGGAAGACGACCGTCAGTGGGCCGAATCGACCTGAGGTCGGTCAGAAAAGAAAGGAGCCAACTGTTCCCTCGGATATTCATCATGATCGTGATACAAGGTCGAGAGTAAATCCACCCCCACCTGAGTTTGTACCAAGCTCTTATGTATCGATTTCTTCTTTGCCTAACTCATTTGTAGCTTTTTAGGCCCAACTTAAGGCATGCCCAAACTCGATTATTCTCTCAGCGCCGAGGTCGAAGGCTGCTATGTTTGATTTCCTTTCAAAGGGAGATTACGAATTCATGGGGAAGATGCACCCCTGAAGACTTATGACTTCAGTCTCCATCATCTAGCACATGTATCTGCCTTATCCTTAATTTGAACTTCATTTCGTACTACTTTTTGCTTCATTATTTTCTGATATATATGTATTTTCTTTTTTTTTTGCAGTCCGTGTGTGCTTTTTCCTCGGTTACCAAGTGGATAACTGAGAACTACCCAAAATTCAAAGAGGACAAGAGAGCTATCCAGGCCAAGGCAGACCTTAAAAGAAAGCTCATGGATCGTAAGGGCGACCAAAAAAGGCCTCTTAAAGCACTGAAGTTGAAGAATGATAATGCTTTAAAGACGAAAGATAAAGTCTTGAAAGATAACAATGATTCTTTCAATGCGTTATCTGCCAAACATGATAACGACATTACTACTACCGTCCAAAATTCCAAGGATGAGGCCCTCTCTACCGATTCCATAAAAAAGATATAAGACGAGGCCATTGAGGCTTATAAGGATAGACTAATTTAGCACCTTTGGCTGTGAATTCCTTGAAAGAGGTATTAAGAAGTCCTACCGATGGGTCGTCTTAAAATTTCCTGATGTCATCTTGTCAATTCATCCAGAGTTAGAGGCCCCTGATATGGAGGATCATTTGTTCCACCGAGCCTTAATCGATCTGGAATCAGTAGCCGAGGGAGAAGGGGTCACTGTCGAGGTTCCAGTTGAAACTATTAACATCAATACTACTGCTATTATCGAGGAGATGTCCACTGGGACGAATGCCGATGATGGGAACCAAGAATCTTAAATATTTCTTTTTCTTTTAGGGAGGCCGCATGTAGCCTGATGCCCTTAGTCTGATGTAATTTTATGAACACTTTAGTTTTAATAGCTTTAAATCTTGCTTGAATAATTTCATGTCTATCCTCATCTGGTGTTATTGCATTCAATTAAATGAAAATATCTCTTATTTCTCCCAACTCTTTTTATTGTATACATATTCTTATCTTTAGCCGAGAAGTAATTTCACCAACTTAATGGTTTGTAAATTAGAGATCACCACTTTGTGATGTTTGAATGAACCATAATAGTTATTTTTTTAATATGAATGCACCAAATTAATGGTGTTCAATTGCAGGTTCCCTCTCGTCATTTTGAGAGTGTATGGATAAATGTCGTCTCGTCTTACACTATCATCTTGGCCAAAGAGTTTGACTCACATACCGCCAAATTAATGATGTTTAAAGGAACCATAATTAAATGATCTTAAAATTTGAATGCACCAAATTAATGGTGTTTAAGTGCAAGTCTCCCTTCGTCGTTTTGAGAGTGTATGGATGAGTGTCGTCTCGTCCTACACTTTCGTCTTGCTGAGAGAGTTTGACCCTCATAACACCAAATTATTTATGATTAAAGGAACCACAATTAAATGATTTTCAAATTTGAAATCACCAAATTAATGGTGTCTAAGTGCAAGTCCCATTTCGTCGTTTTGAGAGTGTATGGATAAGTGTCGTCTCATCCTACACCGTCGTCTCGTCGAGAGAGTTTTACTCTCATACCACCAAATTAATGATGTTTAAAGGAATCGTAATTAAATGATTTTCGAATTTCAATGTACCAAATTAATCGTGATTAATCGAAAGTTCCCTCTCGTCATTTTGAGAGTGTAGAGTGTCGTCTCGCCGGGAGAGTTTGTCTCTTATACCACCAAATTAATGATTTTTAAAGGAACCGTAGTTAAATTAGTTTTAAATATGATTGGTGTTTTTCACAACTTTGGTGATGTTATCACACTATCCCCCCCCCCCGGTGTTATTGAGAATCCATGGACGAGGTAAGCCCCATCTGGATTCTCATGTCACCACGAGTGAGTTAATTCTAATTCACCACATGAGTGATGTTTTTAGCTCAGGATAACTTGAAACATACAATTTGAAAAATTCATAAAACAAAGATATGAGGGAACACTTGATACTTTTATCATTCATCACTTTTAGAACATTTATCATACAATGGCAAAATGAAACTTTTACAAAATCCTATTGGTAGTATCTCTTCAAATGATCAGTGTTCCATGGGTTTCAGAATGGCACTCCCTCCAAACTCTTAAGTCTATAGAAGCCAAGAATAACCTCTTCAGTAAGTATGTATGAGCCATGCCAATTTGTGTGGAGCTTATTCAACTTGTTCCACGCTTTCTTCAGAACTAGATCCCCCACAGTTATCATCTTAGCCTTAACCCTCTTATTGTAAAATTTTGCAGTCCTCTGCTGATAAGTAGATTGTCTAACCTTTCCATCTTCTCATCTATCTTCTATGAGGTCCAGGTCTAATATTATCTCCTCTGAGTTTTCCTTCGGGATATATGTTTGGACCCTATGACTTGGTAGGCCGATCTCAGTGGGTATCACGGCCTCTGAGCCGTAGGCAAGCATGAAATGGGTCTCCCTTAGTAGCGTTATTTATGTCTCTTGTATGCCCATAGGACGACATGTACCTCTTATGTCAAAAGATCATTGGCATCTTCCAATTTATTTTTTATCCCATCTAAGGTAGTCATGTTTGTCACCTCAGTCTAGCCATTGAATGAGGTCGGCTTGGTGCTGAATAAAACTGTTTAATACCGACCCTCTCATAATAGGCATCCAGGGACAAGTTCTTGAACTATTTACCGTTGTTGGAGATCAAAGTGATGGGCAGACGATACTTGCAGATGACATTCCTCCAAATAAATTTGAAGGTCTTCATCTCCATTATAGTGATCATGGCCTCAGCCTTAACCCACTTAGAGAAATAGTCAATCGCCACATTAAGGTATCTGTAATTTCCTATTGTCATGAGAAGGGGTCCTACTAAGTCAATCCTCAAAACTATAAACGACTAGGGGAAAGTAATAAATGACAGGGGTTGATGAGGTTGATGAGGAATGCAGGCATATCTTTGACATTTGTCGCACTTGTTCACATAGCTGGATGCATCTTTGGTCAAGGTCGACCGCTAGAACCCTTAAGTAAATATAATCTTTACCAAAGACCTCCCTCCTATATGGCTTGAACAAGAGACCTCATACACATCTTTCATTATAAACTCCACTTCTATTGAATGAACACATCGTAGTAAGGGGAGGAGGAACTCTTTCTTGTACAAGACATCTCCTATGATCGAGAACTTTGCTACCTTGTATCTTAACCTCTTTCTCTCCACCTTTGACTCTATAAATTCACCATATCTGATGTAACAAATGAGGGGGTCCATCCATAATTCCCTTAGTCTAAAGTTTAAGTAAAAATCCATTGTATTGTCCTCTTCTTCAATGGTCGACTAATATAGGATCTCCATGGGAACTGATCATCTGCCAACCTTGCCAGGGCATTAACTCGGTTGTTGTTCAGCCGATGGATATTTTTTATCTTTACCAGTTAGAAGTACTTCAATATTTCCTTCACCTTTGCCAGATATTTGTCCATGCTTTTATTTTTAGCCTCATACACACCCAAGATTTGATATACCACCAATCAGGAGTCATTGTGAACTATCGTCCATCCCACATTTAATGATTTGGTGAGGGAGAGTCCTGCCAAAAGAGCTCCATATTTCAACTCATTGTTGGATGCCTTCAAGCTTAATGTCAAAACATATTCAATAGCAGTTCTATCTGGGGCTGATAATATTAAACCAGATCTGCTCCCTTCCTCACATGAAGAGTCATCTACAAACAAGCTCTAAATTTTTCATTATTTTTAGAAGGTTCCTTCATCCAGAACTCCATTCTTAAATAAATATTCTTCTTTTTCCTTGTCAGTAATAACTGTCCTTGGTATATTGGTCTCAACCTCGTCCTGATCCCCATCTGTCTTTTTTGGCTCATTTGTTGGTACTCCGAACTCTACACTATCGGCCTCATCCCAAGTGAACTCGGCTACAATGTCAGCCAAATCTTGCCCTTTGATTACTATTCTCGACTGGTAGGCCATATCAACTTCTCCCAGCTTTACCGACCAGGCCATCAACCTACCTGAATTCTCGAGTTTATAGATGACACGTTTTAGAGGAGAGTCAGTGAGGATGACCATCGTGTGAACTTAAAAATAAGGTTTCATATTTCTTGAGGCATGTATCAAGGCAAACGCTAACTTTTCCATTTTAGGGTACCTTTGCTCGGCCCCTTTAAGGGCCTTACTATTAAAGTAGACTGGATTTTGTCCCCCATCGTCATCTCGTACTATCGATGCACTCATTGATGACTTAAATACAACCAAATATATATATCACTTCTCCCCCTGAATTGGCTAGGACAATAGCATTGGGGAGCCTAAGTAAGCCTGGAGCTCCTGGAAGACTTTTTTGCATTCTACATCCCATTCAAAGGCTTTCCTTAATATTTTGAAGAAGGGAAGACATTTATGTGTGGCCCTTAATACAAACCTATTCAGCGCAGTAACTCGTTCGATCAGCCTCTAAAAATCTTTAACGGTCTTCGGGGTCTTCATCTCAATCAAGGCTTTAATTTTTTCACAATTTTCCTCTATTCCTCGCTGATTGACAATGATACCTAGGAATTTTCCCACCGCTACCCCGAACACACACTTAATGGGGTTGAGTTTCATCTGGTACTCATCCATGGTGTTAAAAGTGCGCTCATGGTCGGCCACATACATCTCGGCCTTAGGACTTTTTATCAACATGCTATCCACATGCACTTCTATAGTTTTACCAATTTATTCCTCAAACATTTATTCACCGGTCTTTGATATGTTTCCCTGGAATTTTTTAGGCCAAAGGGAATGACTTTGTAGCAATACATGCCTTCATTTGTGATGAATGAGGTTTCTCAACGTCATCTGGGTCCATAAAGATTTGATTATATCCTGAATATGCATCTATGAAACTCATCAATTCATGACCAGTCGTGGAATCTACCATCTAATCAATCCTTGAGAGGGGAAAGCTATCTTTGGGACAAGATTTATTCAAATTGGTGAATTCTACACACATCCTCTATTTACCATTAGGCTTTGGTACAATGACTGCATTCGCCTGACATTCTAGGTAGACCACCTCCCTGATGAACTCAGCCTTCTCTAACTTTTTAACTTCATCTCTTATTACCTCGTACTTTTCTCTAGATTAGATTATCCTCTTTTATCTAGACGAAAATACTCCTTCATCCACATTCAGCTTATGGCAAAGAATCTTTGGATCAATTCCTGGTACGTCCACATGACTCAAGGAGAAAATATTTTTCCTCTCCCTCAATAGCGTAATCAGATCATCCTTTATTTCTTTCTTTAAGGCTTTGCCAATTTGGGCAGTTTTCCTTGTTGACGACGACGGATTCTACCTCTTCAGTGACTTCACCATTATTTAATTGCATCTCGTCCCTTGGGTTGAGACTATCAATATTGTAAGTGGCGTGGATTTTTTATGAGCTTTTCTCTCTTCAGTCTAGTTAAAGTAGCATTCTTGTACCTCTACTTGATCACTCTGAACTTCCCTTACTCCATAGGGAGTCGAGAATTTTATCAACTATTGTACAGTAGAGGGCACTGCCTCAAATTCCTTGAGGGTTACCCTTACCTTATAATATTATAAGTCAAGTAGACATTTTCATCCATTACAAAGAATTTTTTTTTGTGAGCCACCTCGGCCAGGTCCCCATACACACGTCCATCTCATATACCCCCAGAGGATGGACTTTTTCACTGTTGAAGCCGATCAAAGGCTGGTGGAATGGGATCATCTCTTCTTGCTAAGCTCCAATCCTTTGAACCATTCCCA
The DNA here is from genome assembly GCA_949130495.1 of Sambucus nigra. Classification (NCBI taxonomy): domain Eukaryota; kingdom Viridiplantae; phylum Streptophyta; class Magnoliopsida; order Dipsacales; family Adoxaceae; genus Sambucus; species Sambucus nigra. The sequence goes on from OX422213.1 coordinate 186,438,082, forward strand.
AAATATCACGACAGCCAAACTCCCACCATCAATGAGTGCGGCCATCTCAGTCGGCGCATGGGGAGAAGAGAGTGAGAGAGATACATCTCCCCTTTGGAAGGCTATGCCACGGTCTTGCACCCCTCTTGGGAAGGCTACTCCGGTCATCGTCAGTGTGTGTGGGGGGATAAATGTGAAGAGATAGAGTCGCCAGCCTATTTTGCGCAAAACAGGTAAAAGAACATGTTGCCACTTTGAGAGAGCGGCATCAAGGACAAACTGATGCATACGAAACAAATAGTTCGAAGGTTCGGGGGATAAGTTATGGAATTGAAAGGTGTTAGGCACCCATCCTGCCCTTTTGGTCTCTCATGGGCTAGTGCTATTATTTTTCTTTATATCCCCGTGAAGTGTGTGAGTTTGTTTATATAAGGGAGATCAGATTTATTCAACTCATACCACAAACAAGATAGAGTGAGGCATTCATCACGATATTGATCGTTATTAGGAAATCATAATAAGTGTTGGATGAAACGCAAACAACTATGATATATATATATATATATATAATGGGAGATTTTAGAAAACTAGGAAATTTAGGAAATAGAAAGAATTGGAAAATTGGACTCGAGTCTCGAATTTTAATTTGAGACGCCTACGTATCCTATAAAGGCATCACAGTCCACGTAGTTCGAATGTAGCATAGGGGTGGGGTTTATCCCATAGATCCGAACGAAATTTTACTATATGTATATCTGTAGAAAATGTGTTGTTCTGATTTTGGAAAAAGTGTGATGGATAATTTCATTCGGAATTTTTGGGGGTAACCCTCTTTTATTTGTTTTTGGGATTTTTTGTAGAAAATAAAGTATGCGCAATATACTAATAAGAAGTGTATATATTAATGTATATGAACTAGATTACGAATCTCATGTGTATTATACAAAAACAAGGAATTTAAAGAGAGGGGGAAGGAACTGGACCTTCTGTAATACCCCGTACTTTTATAGCTTTTAAATTATGGGATTTATTAAATTTAATTGAGATAAATTAATTTAATTTTAATCCGGAATGTTGTTTTAAATATTTACTAGCATGACGAGAGTTAGTAATTATTGGAAATTTGTTATTTGTTGAATGTTACTGGATGAGTATAGTAATATATGAGATTTATTTTTATAATATTGTCACGTGTGAATAAAATGACAACTATGGAAATTTAAGTCGGGACGCGCCTGTGTCGTGTCGGGACTAAATGTTGATTAATAAAAGTGAATATTTTATAAGTTATTCGTATGGTTGTTTTGAGTGCGCCAACACGTTCGGAAGGGTCGAGATAGTCAGAAAAGTGTGCCCGGGGGTTTAGTTTGGGTCTCGGGGCGTTTTTAGGCCAAATTAGTACGCCGGGAGGGCATTTTTGTCATCTTGTATTTTTGGGTAATTAAACTCAAGAAAATTAGTGATCTATATCAGCCATTTAGGTTAGTCATCTAGGGTTAGAAAACTCAAAACTCTAGAACGGCCATTGGAGAGGAGAGGAGAGAGCTCTCAAGGCAATCCAAGGCTCAAAACTCAACCGTTTGCGCCGCCGCCACCGCCAACGCGTAGATCGCGAGACGGGGAACATAACCACACCAAATTCGGCACCAAACCAGAACACCAAAAATCTCAGGCAAGTGTTTATCTTGCTTATTTCGTTGATGCATCTTTCATATTGGTTTAGGAATGATTAGGACGAATTGTATGGAAGAAAAACCCAATTTGAGATAGGAAATTGCATGTAGTGATGACTTAAATGATATTCTGGAAACCCTTTGTCATGTAGAGGAGTAAACCATGAAATTATGATGTTTACAAGAAGGAAATTCTGGAAAATTCTCGTTAGAACCATGTTTAAGAGATTTCTAGGGTTCTTGATAATTATAATAATTTTTGGGCTGTTAATCCATGTTTAGTGATAGAAATCTACATGCTTTACGTTGGAAATATCTGGTACGATGATATAATGTTAGTAGTATAAATTTTGGGACGACTGGGATTGAAAAATATGGATTTGGTGAAGGTTAGAAGATGAAATCCGTAACTGCGAATCTGCAGATTTCCGCAGACCTGCTTGATCGATCGATCGAGCCCAGACCTTCGATCGATCGAAGGTTCGATCGATAGAGCCCCTAACCTCGATCGATTGACCCATCCTGGAAGACTTAAGTTACCCTTTTAAAATTTTTGGATTGATTCGAAATGAAGAAAACTCCTTAGACATCCTTGTTAAAATAATTTGGGAGATAATGATGACCAGTAAGGTTCATTAATGAATAAGAGACCTTTAATGTAAGGCGAAATCTATATTTTTGGGATATTTTGCATAAGGGACAATGTAAGTATATATTAAAGGGGAGAGACACGTAAGAGAGAGTTATGTTAGAACATAGATGAAGTCCTACTGAATTTTTACTTGAGAGAATAGATTCCATGAGCGTTACATAGTAAGTTGAAAAACCCTTCAAATTAAAGTTAAAGACGAACCATTATACTTGATAAATAATAATGGGAAAATAAGGATAAATGTTGTGAATGTGGGTTATGGGATAAACCTAAATTGATATAATAAAAGTGGTAAATTTATATGATTGTGTATGCATATATTATATACTTGTGAAAATCATGCCCGCGCTACTTGCTATCCCTGAGGTTACCGCGCTGGGACGATCTTATCTCGTGTGCCTTATGGGGGATATTGACTCGTACCTTAGAAGATAGGAATCCTAGGTATAGGCTATCGAATCGGTAGTCACGGTCCTAAGAGACGTGAGGGTATGTACTGACCTCTTGGACTTGGAAACTATGCGTCGCCTCAATATTGTTTGTGTATGTATTTATGCAGTTCGAGAGTGATTCCGAACTTGTATTCCCTTTAGTATGATTGCTACGGGGATTGGATAGCAGAGTATGCCCACACCATAGTTTTTATGTGGGGTGCTGTTATGATATATATATTATCCGAGTAGTTAATATATATATATGAAATTCTGAAATCCGGAACTGCCTACTGTGATTTGATATGTAGGACATGGTTGATGACTCAAATTATAAATACTTGTTTTGAGAAAGTATAATATGACACTGGAAAACTTTATTGATTAATAAAGTTAAAAGGAGAACTTTGGTTACAAATTGAAATCTTACGTTTTAAATACTTGTGTTGTTCAGTTGTAAATCCTGCGAATAACCTAAGATAAGTTAAATCATTGGGGAAAGATAGTGTGGTATATGACGAGATAGACCATTGGGAAGGTTAGTGCGATAGGTGTGCACATTAGAAGAGAGGTGAGAATTTCTCAAGAGAGTGTCGCACTAATATGTTGTTGCATTAGCCTGTAATCAATTTAAATACTTGCTAAACGAATTTTTAAATCATATACACTATCGGGCTCTGACCCGTTTCCATTTCTCTTTCTCTCTTATATATATATATACATGTATATATTACAGGTGCCCAGCCACAGGGGCATCTTGCATAGGGTCCTTTGGCAGGAACGAGCTGCAGCTTAGGCGGGAGTTGCAGGCCTGTTGTTTAGACAACTTCATCCATTTGATTCTACTCCTAGTTCAGTTTTATTTAGCAGGGGCATGTGTCGCCCTCTTTCTATTAATCAGTTGGTATTGTCAGAGATTGTAATTTTTACTTTCAGTACCTTTATTTCGGGATTTATTACTGTCAGGACGTTTTTCCTTTGGTGTTGTAAATGTTGGGATTTATTATTGATGATTAAATTCGTGTATGTTCAATTCTATTTTTATTCTTAATGTGTGACTCTTAAAGATGTAAATGGTTAAAGGTTTTGTAATTGGATTTAATACAATGGAAATAATGTTTATAATTTGTTTTGACACTTAGCTTAATTATTTAGGGTGTTTAATTGGAAAAGATTTTTATTAACGATAGTGATGCTGAGAATGAACCAACTGTTCACCGTGATTTTAATTTAATAAAGGAGTGATCGCCCGGTATTTAATTAGGCGAGGTGTCACACCTTCTTCGAAGGTTGATCTTTGATCTTGGATGAAATTACTTAAGTGTTGATGAATGTTGATGAGAGAGAAGGCTATTTTGCCAAATTGTGTATGAAAATGATCGGAATGTAAGCTTGGATGGAACTTCACATGATGAACTTTGCTGATTTTGAGGGAATGTTGCTGAGATCACTGATGCTGGTGGATATTTTCTGTTGTTTTTTGGAATGAGGTCATGGCCCCTATTTATAGGGTTTGGGGGTGCCGATTGGCCTACCCTAGGGGGTTCCTATCGGCATGTGAACCCAGACACTGTCTGGATAGGCAGGGATCTGGACCTACCAATTGGTAGTCCCGTGAAGATTTTCCTAGAAAAATGGTCGTAAAATACAAACCGTTGATCTGAATCGCACACGGGGCATATCATTAGAAAGGTATTTCATAGACCTTCGAGAGTCATTGGGATTGCTCCCGGGTTCGAGAGTTGACTTTTGGTCAAATATGGCTCAAAAGCATACGTCGATCCTTTGGATGGGAGATCATTGGACGTAAAAGGATCGTTCGTCCGCATGCTAAGTCAGAATTATGCATGGGACAGACTATTGGAAAGGATTGGAGATGTAATTTAAAATTCCAGAGAGTTTTTCTCGGTTCAAAAAGTTAACCCTGGTCAATCGGGGCTCAGAAATGCTCAGGGAACTCAAAGTAAAATGGATCGTTTGTCCGTACCATATGTCAGAATCACGAATGGGGCGGACCATTAGAAAGGTTATTCAGTTCCCTTCGAAGATTCATTCAGTCTTGTTCGAGCTAAAGAGTTGACTTTGGTCAAATTGAGCCCGGTGGGCTTCAAATGGATTTTTGGGGTAAAACTAATCATTTTCCCAAATGGTTATGCTATATTACGCACGGGGTAAACCGTTGGAAAGGAGCTTCAATGCCCATTAAAGATTCAAAGAGATTTTTCTCTTACGGTGAAGTTGATTGGGGTTCAATTGGGGGCCCGAGAGTGTCGTGGGGCCTCCGAATCGATCTTTGGTAGTAAAATGATCCGTTCGTCCGAACCGTTATGCCGATTTGTGCACGGGGTGGACCGTTGGAAAGGGTATTTAGATCCCTTCATTCAAAGAGTGGTTACTCTGATAATAGACTTTATCGGAGTCAAACTGGACCCGGGGGCGCCTGGTGGGCTCTAGATCGAAACCCGGAATGCGACATAGGGTTTATAGTGAGGTGGGGAGGTTTTAAGGATCTAAGGGGAGACCTAGGGCATCCTATAATGTGGTGTCTATAGATATCCTCACCCTAAGGGGTCCTAGAATATGGTGTTTACAGAGATCCTCGACGGGTGAGCTTGGAACAAGTGATAGCCATTGAATAAACACTGCATGATAGACGTCGGTTCTGTGGACCTAAGGGATGAGGTTGACCAATTAATAAGGTCAAAGTCGATGATGAGGACCTAAGGTGATGTTGGGGTGGCTGATTATGAGGACCTAAAGGAGGTGAGGAATAAGGAGGCGACCAATTATGCGGGTCGGGTTTAGTTTCTAGGATCTAAATTATAGAGACCAATTCTGCGGGTTGAAGCCAATTCTGAGGGTCGAAGATAATTCTGTGATCTTTAAGATAGAGGTGACCAATTATTAGGGTCAAAGCCAATTCTGCGGGCTTAAGATAGAGGTGGCCAATTCTGAGGGCTGAAGCCAATTCTGAGGGCAAAAGATAGGGGTGACCAATTCTGCGGGTCAAAGCCAATTTTACGAGCTTAAGTAGAAGAGACAATTCTGCTGGTCAAAGACAATTCGTAGGGCTCAAGATAGGGGGACTAATTCTGAGGGTCGAGGCCAATTCTGCGGGCTTAAGTATAAGCGACCGATTCTGAGGGTCGAAGCCAATTCTATGGGCTTAAGATATAAGTGACCAACTCAGAGGGTCAAAGCCAATTCTGTAGGCTTCAGTAGAAGCGACCAAATCTGAGGGTCGAAAACAATTTTGCAGGCTTAAGATAGAGGTGACCAATTCTGAGGGTCAAATCCAATTCTGCGGTCTTAAGTATAAGTGACCAATTCTGTGGGCTTATGTTGAAGCGATTAATTATGCGGGTCGAAGACAATTCTGAGGGCTTATTTAGGGGTGACCAATTCTGGGGGGTCAAAGCTAATTCTGAGGTCTTAGGTAGAACTGACCAATTCTGCGGGTCGAAGCCAATTCTGTAGGCTTAAGTAGAAGCGACGAATTATGTGGGCTTAAGTAGAAGTGACCAATTCCGAGGGTCGAAGCCAATTCTAAGGGTCGAAACCAATTATGAGGGCTTAAGTAGAAGTGACCAATTCTACTGGTCGAAGCCAATTTTGCGAGCTTATTTTTCCTTTGGGAAGTTTGGGGGCTCCAATGGGGATGCGTGATCTTTATCTGGGGATTTGGGGAAGCATTTGCTTTTAAGTTCCGCTGGGGAAGAGGGAATGATCCGAGGATTTTTAGCTGGGGAATATTTTGAATTTTGGAGTGTCCTTCGGAGACATTTCTGGGGAGGATTGTTTTCTGAAATTCTGCAGGGATGTAGAAAAAATATTTTTCTTAGTAATAAGGTTCCAAAATTTATCTGGTGATTTTAGGAATTTTTTGGGATTTTTTAATATTTTTTTTGGACTTTTTCTATGAAACTTGAAAGGGGTGACGAATGACATAGATGGAGGGGTGCCAAACGGTAGTGGCGTGGTCTTTTAGGATGCTTCAAGAAGGTGGATGGATAGTGCTGATCTGTGGCTGGCAGGGATATGTCGATCCGCACGATCCTCAGCCTCCTATAAAAAGGGGTTGGGTTCTCCTTATTTTTCACAGCTTTTCGATTTGCCTTCTTATGCAATTACCTTCTGCAAATAGTTTCGACGTTCAAAAGATAAGAGATGGCTGAGTTTTCAAGAAGCGCTGCTCACATGGCATGGCTTAATGCCGATGATTGGGCATGGTTGGAGTGAAGGGCTAGGGTGCCCCTTTCACTGGGCAGCGAGAACTAATTTGGCATATTAGAGCCGGTGGTGGATGATCGTATTCTTTTATGTGAGCCCTCGCATCATCGTTCTTCTAGGGTGCTGAACCCTGGTGGCTATGTAAGTATCAAATGACCTTTGGTATTATTTTCCTTTTTTTCTTGATGAGATTGCATTATTTCTTGAATTTAACAATGGTTTTCTTTGTTTATTCGACAGTCTGATGTCTCCATGTCGACTATACATGCCCGAGGGACAAAGGGGATAAAGGATGTTTGGGAGCACCTTCCATCTATGGTGCGCTGGATAGTGTCATCATTCGGCTTTAGGAGATTGGCATTTTCTCTGGATGAGATGCCTCGTTCTATGACCATTTTGTGTGCTCTGGGGGAGAGGTAGTGGAACACTACCCACACCTTCCATTTTGGCTTTGGGGAGATGACGATGACTCCCATTGATGTGCAGCAGCTGCTGTGCATGGACTGTGATGGTGCTCAGATTAAGGTGGACAGGTTGCTGAGGGTGACTCCAGAAGCGATGACAACGGCGCTGGGTGATGTGGAGAGGGTGTTTTCTGAGGACTTTCTCCGTTTTTTTCTTCTCAGAGAGTTGTTGTTGAGGATGAGGATCGATGAAGATGACGGGCAGCAGGTGTGTTAGATCGCTTGTTTGTTCACTCTGCTTGTGCTGGGAGGTTTTCTGGTGCCGACAAGTGGCGTCGTCGTGCACTTGTGGTTTTTGACATTTTTTAGGGTGTTATTAGACATCTTCCTTTACGATTAGGGGAGCCTGACTTTGGCAACCCTTTATTATTCTCTTGATGCATTCAGTCGGTGCTGCCGACAGTCTTTTATTGGAGCTACCTATCTTCTGGAGATATTCTTTATTTTTTGCACTTTCTTTCATGCATTCACATTTTCCTTCATGTGTTTTTTCTTAATTTCCTAAATGTTGGCCCTTGCCCTTTACGGATGTGGTTTTATGAGGTGATTGAGTTAAACACCCAATTGGTAGCTTTGAAGGATGAGTTTGTTGGGGACTTCTGTTGGATGTACCGGTGGCGGAGGTCCAACCGAAAATCGAAGAAGTCACTCCCTCTGGAGGTGGTGTGTCAGTATGGAATGTCCTGACGAGCGAGCGGGTAAGACCTCTTTTATCTTGAGACTGTCCTTTCCTTTGATGATTTGATATTTGATCTTTTGCTCTTGCCGGGGATTTTCAGGTAACCTTTTACCCTTGGGGGATGGCCATTCAACACACTGGAGTGACTGGGGGATATGCGCAAATGCATCATCTGTTGGCATGTGAGTTTGGCTACTCTTGGTACCTCAAGGAGAGGGTAGTCTGACAGATTATAGAGGATGAGATTTCAGTGCCGCCGGTGAAGCCCCCTATATTCATTAGGCAAGTTGGGGAGATATCAGAGGATGATAAGATAGTGACAATAGTGGGTGAGCCTTACTCGTTGTATACCGACACGGATGTGATGTATGGATATACTGATTTCATGTCGAGTTTATTGATGCCTCCAAGTATATAAGACGTGATGCCTCTTCCTCGCACAGGTTCGAGTCTATGGGTGGGGTCCTCCCACAGTGCAGGCAGTGCGACGACGTTTGTGGCGTTGACGACTTTGGAGGCTCCCTTTGTACAGTTGTTCTCACCTGGTTACAATATCTGAAGAGCTGACGGAGGGTCGATGTGTTTATAGCGTCGTCCTAATACGATGGACCCCGAGGATTTGGGCCTGATGGACGAGGTTCTTCGACCTGACGTACACTTTGTGTTTCTTTGTCTTTTGATTTCCTAATTCCTTTCTTTTCCTTTTAGACTTGACTGGATTTATTTTTCCTTTTTCTTTTGCAGCACATCCGTGTTTCAACCACTTGGCTATGGCATATTAGTGACTTAATATCTTCATCGACTGCTCATATTAAGGATGTGATTTCGGTCCCTTCTTGCTTGGTGTTATCTGCCTTGTCCAGGGAAGGGTCGAGTTCTGGAAGTGTTGGCACATCATCTCACCATAGGGGGAAGAGGGCGCGTTATAGGGATGGAGGCTCTTAGAGAGAGAAAGAGTAGGTGAGAGAGAGAAGGGCTAAGTCCCATTATTTTATTCTTTTATTTTTTTCCTACAAGACATCAATGTAACACAGAAAAATATATGCAAATAGAAATGAAGTTTTTATTAATTTTTACTTCTGTGATTAATGCACATGCTCTTTTTACTTTGTTGTTGAGACCGTAAAAAGAATTTGAAAATTGATTTGAGAAGGATTTTATTTTAAAATGGGATAAGTAAAAGCATAAGGATAAGGAAATTCGGAATTCCCTTAAGATAAAAATTATTTTTATTAGTTTTTTTTTATTTTGATAGAAGAGGAAAAGGGAATTTTCCGAAAATAGGGGGTTGTCGATCGGCATGACCCCTGTCATGTCTATCGGCATATCAGTCCAGTCCAATCAACCCAAGGCTTTGATTGCACTTTCTTTAATTACTTGGTACTTGTTGGGGAAGTTTTTACTCCAATTTCTGTAGAGTTTCTTGTCTTTGCTTGAGAGTTTCAAGTATAAATAGGGGTGTGAATGGGGCTTTTCTCCTCACACTTTTATTTACTTTCTTTCTCATATTCTTTTTTCTCATGGCTCTCCCTGGTAGCATTGAGTTCCCCAACTACCTCGAAGCCTTGGAGGCGATGTGTTTTTACAATGTTGATTATGATGCTTTCCACATGCAGCGAGTCTTTTTTTGGCATAATCGCCCCATTTAGTGGAATATGCTAATGGCGGCAATTGAGTTCTGGTACCCCGAGGATCATGTCTTTCGCTTCGGGTTGGATGAGGCTGCGGTGGCATGGGCATTGGATATTGGGTTAGGTATTGCTTGATTCGGCCGAAGGATTCTTGGTAAGCTTCGTTCCATACTTTGGTTGAATCCTTTCAAAGGAGTTTAAAGATGGGTTCAATAATGGAAGTCAATTGGCTAATGAACCGGCTGGTGTACTATAATTTCCCAAGGAATCCCCGAACTTCCTTACCGTTCGAGGTGGTGGCATCTCAAGTATGGTTTTTTCGTAGCATGATCTATTTCTATCCCTTTATCCCTAACCATGAATCCCAAAAGTTTTCCTTTAGTAATGCCAAAGACACATTTTTGTGGGTTGAGCCGCATCTAGTTTTGTAGCAGTCGCTCGAACAACTTTCGGAGAGCGATAACATGACCCTCCCTAGTCTTGGACTTGATAATCATGTCTTCTACGTAGACCTCGACTTCCTTGTGTATCAGATCATACAAAATGGTTGTGGTAGCCCTCTGGTAAGTAGCTCCTACAATTTTTAGACCAGATGGCATGACAGTGTAGCAAAAGCTTCCCTAAGGGGTGATGAATGCGATTTTCTCTTGGTGATCTGGGTGCATCTTGTTCTGATTATATCCAGAAAACCCGTCGATGAATGACTTAAGAGCGTAATTGGTCGTATTGTCCACAATCATGTCGATGTTAGGTAGAGGGTAATCATCCTTCAGAGAGGCCTTATTCAAGTCTCGGTATCCGACATACATACGAAACTTCCCTCCTGATTTCGGCACGGGTACAATATTGGCTAGACATGTGGGATATTTTATCACACAAATGAAGCCCAAGTTCAGTTGCTTGACTAATTCTTCTTTAACCTTGAGTGACCATTCGGTGCGGAGCTTTCACAGTTTTTGTTTGACCGGTTTGCATTCTGGGAGAGTTGGAATCTCATGTTGTGCTATCTCAGGGTCAATGTCGGGAATTTCATCGTAGGACCATGCAAATATATCCACAAATACCTTTATTAGTTCTTCGAGTTGCACGCGCTCATGCTTATTATGGGTAGCCCTTATTCTAATCTCACACATTTGGCTACTAGAACGAGAGGAGGGCAAATGGAGATGTGGTGAAATTGGAGGGCCAAGAAATACCTAGAAATGATCATTTTCGTTATTTAGGATCGATTATACAAAAAGATAGAGATATTAGTGATGATGTTACGCATAGGATTAGAGCAGGCTAGGTTAAGTGGAGAGGTGCGACCAGCATTCTGTGTGATAGGCGTATACCTTTGAAGTTAAAAGGAAAATTTTATAGGACGGCCATTAGACCCGCCATGTTATATGGGACATAGTGTTGGGCAACCAAGAAACAAAATGTGCAGAAAATGAGTGTGGCGGAGATGAGAATGCTAAGATGGATTTTTAGTAAAACTTGAAAGGATAAAATTAAAAATGAACAAATTCGTGAAACGGTAAAAGTAGCTCCTATAGAAGATAAATTGAGAGAAAATCGACATAGATGGTTTGGACACGTCAAGCGTAGACCAATGGATGCTCCTGTACGGAAGAGTGATTTAGTTAGTATTGATGGTAACCCAAGGGGTAGAGGTAGGCCTAAATTAACTTGGCGGGATATTATAAAAAAGGACATGATATCACGTGGTTTAACCAAAGATATTGCAGTGGACAGAATGGAATGAAAAAATAGGATTCATGTAACGGACCCCAAATAATTGGGAAAAGGCTTTATTGAGTTTAGTTGAGTTGAGTTCAGATTAGTTAAGAATTATTCATTTGTAAAATCATCATCATCAAGAGTTTGACGAGAATCAAGATAATTAATGTAAGGCACAACAAGATACTCAAAATCTTCGTTTATTTCATTGATAGGAAAAATAGCATTGAGAACCCCATCAAAGGAGGTCTCAATTACATTAGAGTGAGGGGAAACAACTAAAGGGGAAAGGGGATAAACATCGGGGTTATGTTGAACATTAGGAGGTGGGACGGGTATAGCATGCCAGTTAAGAAGAGGTGTATAAGTATCTTTGATGAGGAGTAATGGATGTGACGATGTATCCCCTGAGTGGGTCATGCAGAGTGTCAGCCCCAGTATCTGTAAATTAAAAGAGTCCTCAGAGTCACTACCCTCAGAATCCTCGGTATCAGTTGTGGTCTCTTCAGTGAATGGTTATATATAGTGCTGGGAACTCTCGATCCATGGGTAGTTGTCTTGAAAGAATATCTTCATTCCTGATTTCATCCTCTTCTCTTCATGGTCATACCAAGGTTCAGGGAAGTTACAGAAGGGGAATTCTTCACCTTCTCTGATGAATCTTCCATTTAGGGAATCTGTCGGGACAGTTCAGGCGCGTTCTAACCTCCTCTTCAATCGAGGTTGATGGATCAATCCGTGTTCTTCTTCTAAATACTGATAACCCAAGCCACAGGTATAAAAGGTCTCCTTCAACACAATAGGTTCAATTATCCCTTGTTGTCTTTGTCCTAGCCCCTGTTTGGGCATGAAGTGCATGTTCTTGAACATCTGGATTACATTGACGTTTCTATGGGGGTCATATTCCTAACAAACCCTCTTTTATAAGTCATCCCCTGCTAGGAGTGGGAGTGGTTTAACTTGAAATCCTGATAGAAGCATATCATTCACCCCATATTGAATTTCAAGTACTGGATTACTGGGGCTTGCATTCTCGGTGTTGTCACTATCTCCCAAGATGGTAATAACCTACCCGTTGGCGAAGAACTTTAATTTCTGATGAAGGGAAGAAGACACCCCTTTTATGCTATGGAAACATGGTCATCCGAGTAGAAGATTGAAACAGGCTGGGATATCGATGACTTGGAATTCAACAACAATATTTATAGTTCCAACCCTTATTGCAAACTTGATAGATCCCATTACTTCTCGACGGGTGTTTTTGTAGGCACGTACGATAGCAGAGGTTGGAGCAAGGTCACCCACTTTTAATCCCATATAATTGAGGGTTCTTAATGGGCAAACATTCTGAGTTGATCTGTTGTCGATGAGAGAGAGGGGGACAGTTTTCCCCATAAATTTAATAGAGATATTAAGAGCATGATTGTGGTTAGGACCAGTCTTGGGGATTTTTTCTTCAAAGAAGGAGAGCATTCGAGTAGAGGTCAAGGATCTGACTAGGTTCACCGCTTCTTCTGGCGTGGTTGAGGGAGGAACTGTGGGTCCTGTGAGTAACTTGATTAGGGAATTTTGGTGCAGTTAAGAATACATAGAAAGTCCCCATAAAGTGATGTTGGCTTGGGTTTTCTTCAGCTGATCGAGGATATTACTTTCCTTGAAGGTCATTTATGGCATAGGGAGATTCTTGGCTCCCTTTACTTTATCGTTCGCTGATGGTTATAGACTTGGGATTTGGTAATGTCTTCCTAACCTGGTCATGTGATTTACAAAAGAAGGGAAAAATATAAATCATGTTTCTTCATCGATATCAAGTTTTTTAACCATCTTGTTGATTTCTCCTAGCAGCTCCTCTAATGATATCATCTCGTATATATCGACTATCAAGCTAGCATTTTCTGAATGTTGCTCTTTATCTGAATATTTGAAATCATCCCCCCATATGGTGGCAATGATATTGTCTTTCTATGAAAATTCAATTCACTCCATAACTTCCATGGCCTCTTTATATAATTCCTCCCATTCGATAGGGAAATGCGGAACTGAAGGGACCAGGCACCCTTATAATTTCCAAGCATCGAGTAGCTCGAATATACTATAAATATCATCAGTCTGTTGAAATAAATTTGTCATGAGCTGGACCATGTCATCTAGACTGACTTTGTGTATTGGTACCACCTAATTATCTGACTCTCGGGACCATTTTTGAGCTTCTAAGAACAACCCACTAAATCTCTGACAGTCGATGTTCATATGGGAGGGCAATTTTAACCCGAACTCCAAGAGTTGGTTCAACATTTATGACAGTTCCATATATTTGCCTCCAGAACGGGTGCGGATAATGATGTGTGCTCTGGTAAGGAGGGATAAGGCTTGATCGGCTAGGTTGGTAGGGTGTAAGAGGAAATACTAGCATGTTTATAGAGGTTAAGGAGAGTATATGGGTATGAATGGTGATTTACTCGGCATGATTTGGGTGGATGGATCAAATTATGAGTCTTCTTCTAGGAAGATGGCATTTGCATGATTAGGGAGTGGATTATGGGTAGCGTTTGGTTTCGGATTAGCTGGTGGGGTGATGACACCCCGATCAATTAGGTCTTGGATCACATTTCAGAGATGGAAACATTGGTCGGTTGTATGGCCAGTAGTTTGGTGAACGTCACAATGGGCATCAGGTTTAAAGTTTTTCGAAAGTGGGTTTGTTAATGGATGGGGGTCCAATGGTTTGATAAGATTTTGTCTCAAAAGGGCCTAGTAGACTTTGGAGAGAGGAATGTGAAGCTCGGTGTATTCCTTTTGGATCGGGTTTAGGCAATTTTCTGGTGCCCATGAAGCGACAAGCTGAGAAATGTTGTTGATGGTAGAAATCGTAGTACTAGTAGGTTTTTCAAACTTTCTAGGAGTAAATTGTCCAGAGGTTTTCCTCGGTTCAACTTCTGTCTTCACAAGAATTTTTTGATCTCCACTCCTGCTTCACGAAGGGCTCAATAGTGAGGTTAATATTTTCCTCCCGTTCTTGCTCGGACATGGGGTAGGAAGTTCTTCTTTACGATACTGACATATTCTTCTTAAGAAGGACGATTGGTCATGGTAGAAAATTTTTCTCTCCACCTTGCTATGAAGCTGCTGAGAGATTCCCTAGTGTTCTGCTTAAGTAGCTCTAAGTCACGCCGGGTAACTTCTAAATCTTTGTTGTACTTGTACTGTGATATGAACTCGCGAGCAACATCTTACCAACTACAGATCTTGGATTCCTCAAGGGATAAGAACCATCGAAGAGCGCTATCTTTCAAAGTCTGCTAGAAATTTTGGGCCATAATTTCTTTAGAAGCCCCAAGGAATGGATCGATGATAGCTACGGAGATGAACGATCGGGGGTCCATTGCCTCCGAACTTCTCGATATTGGGCATCTTGAATTTTTCCAGTAACCTGGATTTAGGATAGGGAGACATGTAGGTGTAGTCCATGTAGTTACAGAGTGTCTGACTTGATCGATTTTCTTGGTCAACATCTTGAGGTCTTCTTTGGCCTTGTTCAATTCTTCCTCTTTCGGGTCAACAATCATAGGTAAGTTAGCCCCTCGCTGAGAAAGGTTTGGCATAGGCAGATGGGTTGGCGGCAGTCCATTAGCAGGAGGAGCACAGGGAATGTGCTGGCATTCCTCGAGAACCTAAATAGGCTCGAGTGCAGGCGGACATATAGCGCGGGGAAAAAGGACCTCGGGCTCTTCGAGGATAGGGGCCTAGTTTCTTTATATCTCATGAACCTCAATTTGAAGGTTGTCAATTTTGGCAGTGAGCTGAGCTAGAACTGTCAACAAATTCGGCTGTACATTCGGCACTTGATCCATGTTCTCCATGGAAGGAGGGTGAATCTCAAACTCAAAAGAAGTAAGGGTACTGACAGAACTTCAAGGCGGTTCGACTGAATACCGAAGCCAATAGGGAGCCAGGCCAAGGGTATTTCATTGACCTGATAAGGAGAAAAAATGGGATTTGTTTTTGAAAAAGAAAATAAGGGGAATTTGTTATTTTTAGAAAAGGAGGAAAAAATTTTCTGACATTTTTGGAAAACATGAGGAGAAAAATGTTTTTTTTTGTTTTGGAGGAAAAGAAAATGTTCTTCGTATTTTTGATAAATGAGGAAAAATGTTTTTGGACACTTTTGGAAAGAGATAAGAAAAGACGAGAGACGGGTCTCAGCATGATCATTATGTTTATTAAGTTCTCACTTGTATTAAGTTTTGCCTAGATGCAAAAAATAAATGTTGGAAGGGACCCGAGCCTGGAAAACTTGGATTTACCATATGTAGAAACTAGAGTTGGACTTGTTACTAGGCTCACGGGTGAGGTCCCATTTTAAAAGTTGCGCAAAAATTTGGGCGGCAGGCTGACCCAAAATTTCGGCAGAGTTTCGGGTCAAAATTTTCAATCTAACATGTCTGTCCTAGGATTAACACCTATATGCGGGTATGCAGTTGTTGGGTTAATTGGAAGGTGTTCCTCCCTTTTGTGTGACTTCTACGATATACGTCTTGCTTTTTAGGGCAATTGATATGTGTGGATAAGGCATTTGATATACCTGAGTGTACGTAAATTGTCTCACTATATACATCGTGGGAACGGTACATGTGAGAGCGAATTCGATATACTCGACGTACGTGAATGAGGTCCCTGCGATATACCTCTCGTTATGACTTTGGTCAAGCAATACGATGCGGGGGAACCGTTCGATATACGTCAAAGGTACTTGGACAATGGAAGGTGAGAGTCATATCGCTTAGGTTCACAGCGACTTGTCGAAATAGCTCCCATCACGAAGTTACTCCCCAGTTACGAGACAAAATTTGGTCAATAGCAATGCTACTTGGTAATGTTGTGTGTATCGTGCATGATTCTTTTATTAGTATCTTATGGAGAGAGTATCTTTATTGATCATGCCCAGTCGAGAATGAGGCACAAGTATAAACAGAATAGTAGGTATAGCAAGTGATAGTGGTTAGTGTATGATAAGTATAAGTTAGCATATATACAAGTAGAGGTGTGTGTTAGTGACACTTAACCATGGATTTCCACGTGGTGGGTGCAACATGTGGATATACGTGATCCTAGGTGCACATGGGTTGAAGTGTACATGGAAAACATCAACAAGTGTGTGAACAATGGCATAAGCATGAGGTACATATGTACATGGAATAATAAGGGAAAAAAAAAAGGGAATATACAAGAAAATGAAACACCCATGCAAGCAGAGCCTAGCCCTCTTAAAAATAGTCGCCATTGTGGGCATATCAGTCGGCGCCTGGGGAGGAGAGAGTGAGAGAGAGATATCTCCCCTTGGGAAGGTTGTATCATGGTCTCACACCCCTCTTGGGAAGGTTTCTTCGGTCGTCATCACTGTGGAGGGGGGTAAATGTGAAGAGATAGAGTCGACGGCCTATTTTATACAAAAGAGGCAAAAGAACATGTTTTTTCTTCGAGAGAGCGGCATCAAGGACAAACTGATTCATACGAAACCAATAGTTCGAAGGTTAGGGGGCTAAGTTATGGAATGGGAAGGTGTTAGGAACCCATCCCGCCCTTTCGGTCTCTCATGGGATGGTGTTATTATTTTCCTTTATATCCTCATGAAGCGTCTGAGCGTGTTTATATAGCGGAGATCGGATTTATTCAACTCATACCATGGACAGGATAGAGTGAGGTCATCCATACGAATATTCCCAAAATAACATATGTAGAAAGTATGAGTTGTGCGTTCATCATGATATTGATCGTTATTAGGAAATTATAATAAGTGTTGGATGAAACGCAAAAAAGTATGATATATATATATATATATATATATATATATATATATAATGGGAGATTTTAGAAAACTAGGGAATTTGGGAAATAGAGAGAATTGGAAAATTGAACCCGAGTCTCGGATTTTAATTCGAGATGCGTACATAGGCTATAAAGGCATCAAAGTCCACGTAGTTCGAATGTAGCATAGAGGTGGGGTTTATCCCATAGATCTTAACAGAATTTTACTATATGTATATGTGTAGAAAATGTGGTGTTTTGATTTTGAAAAAAGTGTGATGGATAATTCCGTTCGGAATTTACGTGTGTAACCCTCTTTTATTTGTTTCTGGGATTTTTTGTAGAAAATAAAGTATATGGAATATACTAATAAAAAGTGTAGAGATTAATGTGTATGAACTAGATTATGAATCTAATGTAAATTGTGCAAAAACAAGGAATTTAAAGAGAGAGGGAATGAATTGGATCTTCTTTTAAGCTTGATCTTTTATCTTGGATGAAATTCCTTGAGTGTTGATGAATGTTGATAAGAGAGAAGGCTATTTTGCCAAATTAGGTATGAAAAGGATGGGAATGTTAGCTTGGATGGAACTTCACATGAGGAACTTCGCTGATTTCGAGGGAATATTGCTAAGATCACCGATGTTGATAGATATGTTCTGTTGTCTTTTGGAATGAGGTTAGGGACCCTATTTATAGGATCAGGGGAGTACCGATCGTCCTACCCCACGGGGTGCCTATCGGAATGTCACCCTAGACATTGTACCAATAGGCAGGGATCTAGACCTGCTAATTAGGAGTCCCATATAGGTTTTCCTGAAAAAATGATCATAGAACACAAACTATTTATCCGAATTGCGCACAGGGCATACCATTAGAAAGGTATTTTAGAGACCTTCAAGAGTCCTTCAAGCTACTCCCGATTTTAGGAGCTTACTCTGGCTCAAATGTGGCTCGGAAGCGCACATCGGTCCTTTGTACTAGAGATCGTTAGACGCAAACAGATCGTTCGTCCTCACGGTAAGTCAGAATCGTGTACGGGGTGGACTGTTGGAAAGGTTAGGAGATATACTTTGACATTCCAAAGAGTATTGCCCGATTTGGAAAATTGACATTGGTCAACCGGGGCTCAGAAGTGCCCGAGGACATCTCGGAGTAAAAGGAATCATTCGTCCGTATCGTAGGTCAAAATTGAACATGGGGTATACCATTAGAAACAATATTCTATTAACTTCTGAGATTCATTCAGTCTCATTCGAGCTAAAGAGTTAAATTTGGTCAAACGGAGCCAGGGAGCGCCCAGTGGCCTTCAGATGGATTTTTGGGGGGAAACTGATCATTCGCCTGAACGGTTATGTTGTTTCACGCATGGGGTAGACCTTTGGAAAGGGATTTTAGTCCTTTCGAAGATTCAAAAAACTTTCTCTCTGAAGGTAAAGTTGATTGGGGTTAAATCGAGGGCTCGGGAGTGCCTATGGCCTCCGAATTGATTTTCGGTAGTAAAATGATCCATTCGTCCGAACCGTTATGCCGATTCGCACACGAGGCAAACCGTTGGAAAGGGTATTCATAGACCTTCAAATATTCAAAGAGTTTTCACTCTGATGATAGATTTGACCGGAGTTAAATGGGGCCCGGGGGAATCCGATGGGCTCTAGATCGATACTCGGAGTGCAACCTAGGTTTATAGTGAGATGGGGTGGTGATAGGGACCTAAGGGGAGAACTAGGGGGCCCTAGAATGTGGTGTTTACAATGAGTATTCTGTGAACCTCATATCCATACACTATTATTGTGATCAGTAGGGGTTATTATTAGGTGCCAAGATCCCTTTGAAGTCTAACATTGAGAAAACTATCACCAAGGAGTCCATATAAACCTTATTCCTTTTACAAGGCTTGGATTCAACTACAACCGAGTTTACCTGTTCACTTTTTAAGACCTCCTTAGCCTCTGCAACATGGGCTTTCCTATTTGCCACCACCTACTAAACCACCATGTACCATCTTTACTCCGAAGGAGATCGTATGTACCTGACGCTTAGGTGCTAGGGCCTTTGGTGGAAGATCAGGGTCGACCTCATCATCATCTTCAGAAACATCATCGATTATTTTTGCCCGGATATCCCTTCTGGGCTTGTCATCCCGTCTCTTCCTAGTGTTGTCTCTGTCACCTCTGGCCCCACTCTTATTAAAATATTTCTTGAGTTTTCCTTGCTTCAACATTTTCTCAATCTTATCCTTAAGTACAAATTACTTATCAGTCGTGTGGTCGTGATCCTGATGGAACTCGTACCACTTGCTCTTATCTTTCTTGTGAGTTGGATCTCTTAGCTTTTTCGTCCATCTCAGAGATGATCATCCTGGATATCGTTTAATATCATATCTCGACTGAACATCAATGGAGTGTAGTCCGAGAAGTTATCATCCATCGACATCTTTTTACCTTCTTTTCCTTTGGATTTCTGGGTTTTACTTCCACTTTCTCTATTATCATCGTCTCCCCTTGAAGCCATGTCCTCCTCCGCATTCATGACCTTCCTAGCCATGGCCAGGAGATCAGCCATGGTTTTTGGAGGATCTTCAACCCGTTTTCATAAGAGTTATCCCTTCTGCCGTCCCCCCATGAGGGAAATCATCGCGATGATTTCCTCGTAGTCTTTTACTCCTAGATTTTCTTTATTAAAAGAGGGTTATTTAGTCTCCCATAGACTCATTTTTCCCTTGCTTGACGTGCAGCAGATGTGTGGTCTTCTTCTGAGGTTTCATGATAAGCATCCAAAACTGCACATTTTATACCCCGAATAGACGTACTTTAGTTGCTAATTCTCAGCAATTTGGGTCTTATGTGCTTAAATGTTTATCTTGTAGGTCGAATGCACATTGTGGCATTCAAACATGTATTTCAAAGCAATTGTGCAGATTATGGAGCTAATTACCAATCCTGTAACCCTAGCATACCCTAACCTAGCCTAAACTCTGTCCCGAGCCGTATATGTTTGACTTGTTCCATTTCGTATTTTTTATTTTTTAGATTTTTAGTTGAGTCATTTTTATTTTTAGGGTTTATTTTAAATTTATTTCGAATTTTCTAGGATTCATTTCCCATTTTTATTAATTTTTAGTTTTTATTACGATTATATTTTTTAGGATTTCATTTATTTTTTAATTTTATTAGATTTTACATTTTTTTTAGGATTTTAGTTTTTAGTTTAATAGATTTTGTTTTAAATTTCTTTTTAGTTTCATTTTTAATCGAGTCTTTATTTTATTTTTAGAGTAGGAATTTAATTTTTAGTTTTTTAGTTTTAGTAGTTTTATTTTTATTAGTTAGTTTTATTTTATTACGGTTCAAATTAAACGCACGCATAAACTCACTCACACCTTTAAACCATACACACTCACACCTTAATACCCAACACCTTATCCGCACCATAACACCTTCTAAGACACACATACTCTCCTGCACCCTCACTAGACTCTAACCCCACTCCCATCATCTTCAACCTCACATCCTCTCTCTCCTATTTCCACCATAACCAACAAACAACAAACCCATTTCCCTAAAACCTCGGAACTCCAACCAAACCCCCTTCCCGCCAGCGTCCTCACTCCGGCACCTGAACCCCTTCTCTCGTCGGCGACCCTCTGCCCCTTACACCACCTTCCAAACCGCGACCCCAGCAGCCACAACCCGAGCTCTAGCACGCCTACGCCGGACAGCCCCCAAACTCGGAAACCCGAACCCGTGTTCCTTCCACCCTCAACCCGAGACCGCCAGTCACCCGTATACCTGGACCAAACCCGTCCGCCCCTTACCAAACTCGAACCCGGAGACTCCAATACCGCCTCCACCCTTCGGACCTACCCGAGTTCCATCAAGACCCAAAAGCCTTCTCACCTTGAACCAAAGCCAAAATCGTTTTGTTACCTGCATAACGAAATAATAAAGACCAAAGTCAAACCATTTACCCCCCTTTACCCAATATACTCTTAAACCCCCACTTCCCACATGAACAATTAAAACTCCAAAATACCCTCACCCATATCAGATTTTTATATCCTCTCAACCCACATGCTCCTCTCACCATTTTCATGCACACTCATGTCAATTATCCAATTTACCCATAGCCTCCATGTGCACCATATAAATTGAAGACTTGGGCCATTTTAAAAAGATCTCCAAATTAGTTTTTTAGCTTTGTGTGATAAAATTCTCTCCATCCCTCTATGTTGACTATTTGCATTTTTAGCAAATACCTCAATATAGAGGTGTGTAGTGAAATTTATCTCTAGGATAAATTCAACCCCACCCCTCTATAATGAATTTTTGCATTTTTAGCAATTATTTCAAAATAGATTGATGTAGTTGAATTCATCCCTTATGGGAGGTAAATTCTAATCCATTCCTTTATGTTGAGATTTTGCATTTTTAGCAATTATCTCAATATGAATTAATGATCTAGAATTTATTTCTTTGGGTGAGTTCTAATGTACAATTTTATAATGTTAGGATTTTCATTTTTACCAAATCTCTTTTATTATTTAATTGTCCGTTATGAATTCATCCACTATCCTTTTTATTTTTATTTTGTAGTTTTTAGTTTAGATTCAATAATAGCTTTTTAGAATAGGAATTTGTAGAGAGAATTCTAGAGAGAGATAGGTTAGATTAGAAAATAAATTAGGAAATTATTTTTGTAAATAGTTTTTATTTTTCTTTTTAGATATTATGGAGTGATAAATTGTGAGTAATTCAATTGAGTATTATATTGAGTTTATTATTGTTGGATGCTCATATTGGGTGGATTGTGCTTGATTTCAAGGAAATAAGAGTTCAATTTCACTTCAAGAGATTGGGTTTGATTGTTCTCTTCTCTTCTCATTTATTTTACGCCTTTAATTATTAATTTATCAAATCTCATACCATGTTAGGCTAAATCCCCTTTCAAGGGGTGGGGGAAACCCTTATTTTATGTTATTTTAGTTTAAGTAGTTTGATTACTTGAAAAGTCCCTCTGAATTTTAATTTTGATCCCTCACCCTTAAATTTACGCCTCGAGAGAGGGTAAATGATTTTCAAGAGAAAATCGAAATTCTAGTTATAATATCCATTTTAGATTCGATCTAGAGATTAGGGTTTCTTAAGTGGGGTAATATTGCTTGAATTTCAACTCTAAATTTATTTTCTAAGATTTACATAAATTTTAATCGATCGATCCTAGCGGGTGATTAATTAAAAGGAGTGTAGGTCTATTTTCTAGAGTTGTGGGGGGTTAAACTTAATTTTCTAAAAGGTTACTATTAAAATTACATTTGGAACAAGCGTTGATTTGTAATTTTGATGTTAACTTGGGAGAATTCAACTAATTAAATTAATTAGTTAGAATAGCTAAAATTTGTGGTGTAATCCCACTCCTTGATTCTTCTCGCATTTATTTACCTCATTTATCTCACATTTTAGTGTTAGACTTTATTTTCCATTTTATTCACTTTTTAGTTTGTAATTTGATATTTCATTATAGTTTAGTGTTATTTCACATCCTCACCAAAAATTGTTTTAATATTTGAAAAGCTAAAAAAAAATAGAAAAGCAAAAGTCCAAAAAGAAAGTAAAAAGTGAATTACAATTGAGTTTGTCTCTAGCTTACTGCCTTGATGTGGATTGATACCCTTACTTACCTCTACACTTGAGTTTGATATATTTTGTTGGTATTTGAGGATTTTGACTAAAGGATCATTTCAAGCAATGACGACAAAAAAATACCGAAAAGTTCTCTTTATCAAATGGAGAGGGTAAATGATTTTCGAGAGAAAATCAAAATTCTAGTTAGAACACTCATTTTAGATTCTAACTAGAGATGGGGGTTTCTTAAGTGGGGTATTATTACTTGAATTTAAACTCTAAATTTATTTTCTAAGATTTACATAAATTTTAATCGATCGATCCTAGTGGGTGATTAATTAAAAGGAGCGTAGGTCTATTTTCTAGAGTTTAGGGGGGGCTAAATTTAATTTTCTAAAAGGTTAATATTAAAATTACATTTGCAACGAGATTTGATTTGTAATTTTGATATTAACTTGGGAGAATTCAACTAATTAAATTAATTAGTTAGAATAGCAAAAATTTGTGGTGTAATACCTTCTTGATTGTTCTCATATTTATTTACCTCGGTTATCTCACATTTTAGTGTTAGACTTTATTTTCCATTTTAGTCACTTTTTAGTTTGTAATTTGATCTTTCATTTTAGTTTAGTGTTATTTCACATCCTCACCAAAAAAAAAAATATTTGAAAAGCTAAAAAAAAAATAGAAAAGCAAAAGTAAAAGCCCAAAAAGAAAATAAAAAAGTGAATTACAATTGATTTTATCTCTAGCTTAGCCCCTTGATGTGGATTGATACCCTTACTTACCTCTACACTTGAGTTTGATATATTTTGTAGGTATTTGAGGATTTTGACTAGTGGAGCTTTTCAAGTAACGACGATAAAAATATACCGAAAAGTCCTCTTTATCACTTCACTCCAAAATAAAATTTTTGGATAAACCTTTCGGACAACTGTTTAAAATTCTCAATAGAGTTCTTGGGTAGAGAGGTGTACTATACATCCGTAGCACCAGTAAGGGTGCTTAAGAAAGCACGGCATCTCATATCATCAGAAATCGAATATATGTCGGTAGCCAACTGGTACATTTCCACATGATGAATAGGGTTTGTGCTCCCATCGTACTTTGGCATGACAACTTGCGTCTTGAACTTAGTCGGGGTTGGTAGCTTATAATTCTTACAACGAATGGTGAATCTTCCATGTAACCCCTCTGCAGGGAGGTTTCGACTCTTCAGGATATCACCAATTTTGTCTTAAGGACTCTGTATGAAACTATTTCATGGCTTGTCGGTCGCTGTTACATTGCCTCCTTTAGCTATAACAATATTATCCCTTGCCCCTTGTCCTTCAGGTGGGCATTGTACAGGTTCTGTATTGGCCATCCATTGATGACTATTAACCTCTCTTTATTCTTTAGCTCGGCCTTATGGAGGTCGGCATTCAGTACATCCTCCATTTCTCCTAGAACCTGGAATACTGCGTGACCTAGAGAGTCGACCTCGAAGATCACAAACTGGGTCGAGCCTGACAAAAACTGACCCTCTCCTCAATTTTTCTAGTAATGAAGCCCTGTTTTGTCCATCTCGGCTTGTCCACCCATTATTTCCTTTGCTAACGAGGATTGGATGAACTGTATCTTCAAAAATTTCATAGGGCTCCTAGTATTAGTCCTTATCACAGCACTAGTCGTCTTGGAATTCCTGACCTTGTCTTCCAAGGCATAATCGCCTAAGGTTGGACACATGTCTACATCTCTACTGCTATGGAATTTCTTTGAGTGGGGTCGGGGATGGTCCCATGTCATCGGATCTACATCCTCCCTAGAGATCGGAGTTATCATCTCCCCTATAGCACCAGTAGCTCTAGCCATCACATTTTAGCTGGGGAAGCAAGTTGTTTTTGCATTTTCTACCAACTGGATGCTAGTAAGCACAACACCGTCGCAACCTCAGCCATTTATGACTGAGGAGGTGCCTGACTAGAGCTGGTGCCAATGCATTGAGACAAATCAGAAGCCATCTATTCCGACGAATGAACAGAATAAAGAGTGAACTGAATGAGCTATGTAAGCTGGAGAAAAGCTTGAAAAACTTAGCAAGAGCTTTTTCAACCACAATACTGATCCAAATAGATGTGGAAATGGGTCACCACCAGAGTATCAAGTGAGGTACAAGGTGGAAAAGATGAGAAAGAAGATTAATAACCTTCGTTCCCACAGACAGCGCCAACAGATGATACCAGACATAGTACCAACAAGTAAAATAGTATGAGCTCAATCCTGAATAGCTTTGCAAGTGAAACAATGGTGTTTAAATAGGTATATAAGTGAAGGAGGATATAAGGAGAAGAGGAGAAGAGGAGAAAGAATATCATATAAGTGGTTCATCCTTTGGCCTACTCCACTGTGTAGGTGAGTATGAATTTCATAATAGAAATAGGCTTTAATGGCCTTAGTGATACAATTATCACTACTTTCTCTCTCTACAATAATAAGAACAAAGATTAGGCTAGGGTTTGAATATTTTGATCATTTACAATGATGTAGAAGATGAGTATATATAGTGCCCGGGGTGCGTACTGTACCCCCCGAGCATGTAATAAGCGTGTGTAGAATGTATTTTCCAATAAGGATTAGCCACATGTCATTATCACATGTAGATCATGATGATGAAATATTCTTTCACGTGTGAGGAAGATCTTCTTATAACGATTTTGTGCACGTAGTATTTGCAACCAGGCCCACTCTTCCACGCGTGACCCAATCCACGCGCTCTGCCAGGTGTCAACTGATGGTCGTTCGGACCAGGCCAAATTGTTAAGTTTGATCCCCTGATGGTGAGGCTACTGTCATGTTGAGATGTCTTTGTTCACCCTCGGCCCCAAGTGATGGACGAGATCGGGGGAATTTGAGTTATAAGATTGTTGATATAGATCACTGATTATATTTTGAGGCGAGGACCAGATCTTTTATGATGGGCTTGCGGTCGAGGATGAGACCCTTCGTGATGGGTACAAAGTTGGGCCATAGTTTTCCCAAACTGACGATTTGCCACTAGTCATCCCTTATCGAGTTTGTATAGTCCAGGGATGGGGTCATACTTGGTATATCAACTACAGTACACAGTTATATAAGAGAGTAGATTTTGGGCTTATTTTATCCTGGAACGACGTGACTATATACTACCAGCACAGAGAAGGTAGAGTTGTGAAACGTCTTAAAGAGAGCGACCTAGTACGTGACTAAATCCAAGAATCGTCTAATATAAATTTCATAAACAATTGAGGTAATACTGATTATTTTTATTGTGCCATAAATATTTGGATTTCAAAGCACGCGGTTCACATTTGCGACATTCGTATGAGGTAATAACATATTTTGAGTAGTAGACTAAAATAAAATATGATTTTGATTTTTCAATTTCTTCATAAAATTATCCGGTGTGATATTTAGTCACAACATCTAAATTGTTCCAATAGTTACAAAGTTAATAATCACAATCGGTTTTATAAAAAACAAGTAAACATACCTCTATGACAATGAGATACACCATTTATTTAGAGTGAGACACTAGTTCCTTTAAGACTTTTCCACTAAGAAAGTGTTTAAACTTCTTCTTAAGAGAGCTAAAGGAATTGTTTCTCAGAAATAGAAGAAAAAAAGTTCCCTCACAAATTTCTTTTCTCATGCCCACAACACAGTCTCCCACTAATTCAAATGAGCAGCAAAATGGGTTATGTGAGCAAGAGGAAAAACGCAATGGGTGTAATTGAGATCATAGGGTAGGGTTTCAAGTTATGTCAAACTTTTTATATTCTTTTACCCAAAAATTTTCTTCACCTTTCACTTTTTATATTTACAAATAACACCCTTAAAAAATATTCTTAGTATTTTTTTTCTAAATCTCACAAGGGGCCCTGGCCCCTCCTCGCCCCTAGTTAGATCTGCCCCGGATTAGGGGAGACACTACATTGTAGTGAGAATCTACTACACCTATTAGTAATATTTAACACGTGCTACGTAGTCAAAATCAATCTAACTTATTAAATTACATTACAGGAAATATTAATTTAAAATACAATGGTGCTAATTAAAGTAATTTGTTCCAAAATGTTAATTTAATATCATTGCTTTATTTTGGAGTGAAAGACATATAATTTCACCATTTCAAATTAAAAGTCCATTATTTTTTTTATTCTAACTTAAAATTTTATTTCTGAACCTTAATATATATATATATAAGAAATCTTTCGTAACATTAAATGTTATTTTACAAATCGTAAAAGTATTATATATTGTTTCAAAAAGTAAAAGTATATTATATATGTTTGGGGTCCTGATATTTACTCCCAAAAACTCTCTCTAAAACACCACAAAAAATTTAAGCACAAACTTTACTGACCACATCCAAAAGTGTTGTTCCTTTTATTTTCTTTAAAATATCTAATATACACCAAACTAAATAAAAAAATTACAGACAAACTAACACCACATAATCTAAAACACCATAATAAACAACAATCTAACCTGTTGATCTTCCCACCAAAACATTCCAACCCACGGTTAAACCTTGCCCAAATCATTTTGTTCATTTCTTACCAAATCTCAATTTTTTGTGTTTGTTATGTTGTTGTGGTTTTTGTTGTATTGTATCTGTACATAAATCAAGGATTAAGGGGATACATTTCAATTGTTGAGGAAAAGAAAGTTGATGGTCAAACTTCCCAAACTCAGAACATCCAACTAACACATGATGATTTTGAGGTATTAAAACACCTCTACACACTATATAATTTGTAAAACAACATTTAAAATGATCAAAAGATTAAAAAAATCGGAGTGACTGCACTTACGATTACTCCTCGCTGTAAGTAATAGTAACTCTCAGTCATAAGTGACTGTATTATCTTATACCATGGTTCCATTAGTCAATAATTGAATCATGATTATATTTGGATGTGGGATCATCAACGGCGGTTTCATGTAACCTTGGTAAGGACTACACGATTTGACATGGTCGTGGTTTTACATCCACGGTTACATTACATCGTATATATTCCTATAGCGATCGTAGTTGGCCGTGGTATCCATATTGAAATTAAAGTTCAATTATTAAAAAATCTATTTGTTGTTAATGATTTTGTTACTATATTGTCAATTCTTATTGTTCTGATTATAATATTATCAGATGACTCGGTATTTGATGATACATTTTGGCAAGATATAGATAATATCATTGTACCGAATGTATATACTCAAAATTCTTCCACCGAGGAAGCGAATATGCATGAACCGAATATGAGCGGACTAGCAACGACATTAACCTTGCTCAAATGTTTGCGTGATTTATTTCCAGATTTCACATCGTCTATGGTAAAAAACCATATCACGTAGTTGAATTTTAACACTTTGAGAATTTTAATGTATAACATGATTGTATGACATAATTGGATTGTATGCATTGTTAGGATGCGAAAATAGAAGAAGGATTGGATATTAATGCGATTAATCAAGACCATACATGCAAATTCACCATTAAGGAGGCATGTTTAGTTTATTTATATTGTACTCAATATGATTTTTCATTTATACTGGAAATTTCCATTTAAATTGTCCTTTCATTTAACAATGTTCATCTTGAACAAATGTTTGATGACCGCGAAAAGATGATTGTTTGGTGTCAACAAGTTGGTCGTAAGCTTCACGCGGTCGTGATCATTCTGAAATCCGACAAGGCTAGTTTAGTCCAAAGGGGTAGTGTCGTACTTGGTTGTGAGAGAAACGAGTTTAATAGACCCAAAAATTGATGAGGGGATGGATAAGAAGAGGAAGATGTGTTTCGAAACATGAAAGTGTGATTGTCCCTTTCGATTAAAAGGCGTTCCCTACGATAATGCCCGTTAGGGGTGGAAGTTGTTTATAGGCTACACAACCACATGGTGTCAAAATCACTTGTTGGACACCCATATGCTAATCGACTCTCCCAACAAGAGTAAAACATTATTGCTGAGATGATTAACAATGGGGTGGGACCAAAGGAAGTACTCCAGACATTGAAAAGGATATTGGAATACAATTCTTCATCCATACAAACAATATATAACACTAAAAGAAAAATGAAGAACGTTTAGATGCAAGGATGCACCGCCATGCGACAGTTAATGCATTTGTTCACGGAGAAGAGTTATCTCCACTAACATAGAAGGAATGAGAAAACTGATGTGGTAGAGGATTTATTTTTTGCACATCCCACCTTTTGCTTGTTGGTGAAATGCTTCCCGAGTGTACTGGTGATCGATTTCACCTATAATACCAATTGGTACAATATGTCGTTATTTGAGATGATTGGGGTCACTTCCACCAGGCAATCGTTTTGCATTGAATTTTCATTTTTGAAGAGTGAGAAAGAGGAGAAATTTAGGTGGGCCCTTCAATAGTTTTTTTTCACTATACGATCCAGAAGCTTTGTCATAAGTTGTTATCTCTGACAAAAAACAATCTTGTCTAAACGCTTTGCCAAAAGTGTTTCCACTTGCCCCCATTCAATTATTCTTATTCCATGCTCAATAAAATATTAAAGGTGCATGTGTGAAACACAACATTAAAGACAAGGATAAGTAGGTATTTATGTAGGGTTGGATTGGGGTGTTGGAGTCGGAGAATTTGATCGACTTTGAGAATGCATGGTTGGCTTTTCGTAAAAACTGGTAAAACTACCTGAACATGATTGAATACATATAGAAGAACTGGTTGACTTTGAATTTTCAATTCGCGCATGCATGGACTAACCGCATACCCTACTATGGCAACGGCACAACTAATAAAGCGGAGGGTGCCCATGCCTAACTGAAAAAACACTTAACAAACAGCACCAGTTCGTTTGCGACAGTGTGGAAGGGTATGGATGCATTGCTTGGCCACCAAGTCACTCAATTTCAAATAGAGTTTCAAAAATCACTTCAATCCACCAAGAATGGACACAATGACGCGTTTTTACGCGAGATCCGTGGTAGGGTATCACACTATGCCTTGGACCTAATTGTGGTTGAGATCGATTGCATGCGATCAGTGTTGAGTGTTTCGATCGCTAACACCCAATATATGGAGATACAATGCTCCCACATACTTCGCACCATCTACGGATTACCATGTGTCCACGAGTTATCCCAATGGAAGATGTTAGGCCAAACAATTCCACCATGGGCACTAGACGATCATTAGAAGAAACTTGCCATTGTCCAAGACATCCCTCGGTATCGTGATCTTGAATATACACCCGAGACGATATTGTTTTAGAAACAGTGAATTGAGGCAGGTGAAGCCATTAGAAAGATGGTGTTAAGAAAATTAATGTAAATTACTCAACCTTCTAATACACCCTTGATGGAGCCTGTAAAAATTCATCAAAAGGGTAGGCTACCTAAGGGAAAAAAGTATACTAATATATCTATGAAAAAACTCCTTGTGCTTAGGTGCAAGATTTACCATTCATAATAGAACTTAAAAAAGTCTTTGCAAACAAGACCCTGTTGACAGGCGCAAAACCAGATACATGGTATCGGGAGAAGAATATGTATATGAAGGATGTTACTGAGTTCTTACAATCATTTGTGGATAATATATATGATGTCAAATTGGATGAAAACAGTGGATATAGGGATATTTCCAAAGGTGCGGGTGTTGGGGGTGGACTAGAACATTCTCATGTTATTCGTAGTGTTTTGTTGTACGAACTACAGAAGGACAAGCTATTTTGGGCTACCATTATGACCTCCTACGATATTGATGAGTGTGAGAGGAGATTGGACTATTTCAAACAATTATGCACAAGCAAGCGTTGGTTTATAATGCTAGAGTTTGTCTACCTTGTGGAGAATGCACTTAAGATAATGGTTGTGTTAATATCCAAATTTTAATGTTTAACTTTTGTTCCATTCGACGTTGGACCAAAATCTACGATGGAAGAGAATCGCATCATCTATATCTTCAAAGTATCAAATATTCACTGGGTGAGTTTGAACTGCACAAGATTTTGTGCCCTACCACTAATTGCCTCTCACGAGATATCTAGGTCCAGTTAAGATGCCCTAGAGTGGCCTATTTTGTTTACGTGCCACTTACAAATGTTTCAGAATATATGTTCCTAAGACATTGCGACGAAAGATGATCTATGCTTGATATAGTCGGATGAAGAAGAGGACTTGACAACGAATTAAATTAGTGAAAGTCTTAGAGATGATTGCAACTTTTTGTAAATTTTTATTGTAAATTTTAGTTATATGTAAATTGGTTATTGGAGAAAGTCTTGGGCATGATTGTAACTTTTTTAAATCATTGATTATATGTAAATTATTTATTGGTGAAAGTCTTACCAATTATTGAATATAACTTTTGTAACTTTTTGCAATCAATTATTATATGTAAGCATTTGTAACATTTTGCAATTATTAGTATAATATAATTTGGTTATTATTGATTGTAACTATTTTATGTTTTCGTTCAAATATTGGTTAGATGTGATAGGCAAGAGATTTTAAATCCTGAGGTATAGTAAGTACCAAACGGTCTCTTGAAATCGTATATATATATATAATAACGGATAACACCACACTAGATGATACATATACATGGTTATAAGTAACTGTACAAGTTATGCAGAGAGAAGGATTATTTGTCAACACAACTAATACGGTCAACTGAAAACATTTATTACACTACCACGGTGACCTTCGACTCTGACCTTATAAGACACGGTTTTATATCACCGTCATATAGAGTCAGAGATTAGGGCTACTTCCCAACCCAAATATCTCGGATTAATGTAACCATTTTTTACAAATACACGGTGTTGTATGGCCATATGTTCATAAACCACGGTTAGACCTCGTTGTCCCATTCAGGCAGAGATTTGGGCTATTTTTTAACCCAAAAATCATGGTTAAATGAAACCGTTTACTATATTTTGACGGTTCCTAACGGCCGTATGTTTGTATATCACAGTTAGACCTCATTGTCCCGTTGTGGAAGAAACTTGGGCTATTTTTCGACCCAACAATCATGGTCAAATGAAACCGTTTACTATAGGTTCACGATGTACTCTGGTAGTAAAGTTGCACATCACTCTTGGACCTCACCGTCCAATTGAGGTAGAGACTTGGGCTATTTTTCAACCTAAATATCACGATTCAATAAAACCATGTAAACATAATCACGGTGTCCTGCCATCGTAGTATTATTAACCATAGTTTAGCCTCACCGTCCCATTGAGAGAGACTTAGATATTTTTCAACCCAGCACTCACGTTCAAATGAAGCCGAATAATTTATTTTCACGGTGACCTAAAGTCGTATGTTTGTTTATCACGGTTTATTTTCACCATCCCATTGAAGCAGAGACTTGGCCATTTTTCAATCCAAATATCACGGTTAAATGAAACTGTTTACTATAAGGACACGGTGCCATGTGGTCGTCTGCTTGTATACCACGTTGTAAACTCACCATCCCATTGAGACAGAGACTTGAGATATTTTTCAACCCAAAAATCACGGTGAAATGAAAACGCTTAATTTATTTTCACGGTGCCTGATAGCCGTACAATCATATCTCACGGTGCCTTGTCGTTGTACCAGCTTATATCTCGGTTGGACCTCATTGTCCCATTGAAGCAAATACATGTACTTTTGTTGGAAACGTAGACCCCCAATTTTAAAATTCTATAAAAATAATTTCCTAAAAGTGCGGAATAGGATGGTTCAACATAAGACACACAACCAATAAATTTTAATTTATTTCAAATTAAAATTAGACTAAACACAAAGTGAAATTACATAAAACAACTAATGGAATTTTCACTTAAACCAACTTAATTCAACCCAAGTCCTAAATATTTTCCTAACAAGATTAATTCATTTTTCGAAAATTAGGCCAACCAAATTTTACCAAATTATATTGATGACTTGAATTAAATTAATCCAAATTTTACCCAGATTAATTTTAGCATCAAACTAAACAAGAGAAGTGAATCAAACCATATTTTATCTTTTAATCTTAAGCGTGCGTTCTAGGTGATTTGCAAGATAAAATAAATTCACAACCACTACGCCGCGATGTACGAGGAAAATCCAAATGGGAAAAACCTCGGACGGCCCTAGCCTTAAGTCCACTAGTACAAAATTTTACAAATACAAGACAGATGACTTACACAACTCGACTCGACTCCTTCAAGCCCCTTATGCTTCTTCTTGTACCAACCTCTGTTTATCCGATAATCTCGGACTCCACCGGAACCTTGGAATCCACCAATGAGGTCCTTGGACAACCGTCAACCCACACCCGAAGCCTTTCTCCAAGTGGGAACACCGCAGCAAAGTTTTCTCCTTTTGGGGTAGAGAAGAACCCTAACAACTCTTTTATGGGATGAGAATTAACCCGGTTCCAAATGCTCCAAGCAAGATATATATATATATATGTGGTACCTGGAATAAACAAAACAAAACTATGGGTGTATAAACATGTGTTTGAAGAAATTTTTTATTGAAATTTAACACATGAAAACATGGACTTTTGGTTGGAAGAATTTTCTCTCCAAAACCCTCTAAAGATGCTCAAAAGTCTTTTTAAAAAATTTGTCCTGAAATGGTTAAAAACTGTCAAAAGAAAGTGGGGACAAAGTAGTGGAAAAATGGACAAAAACTGCCAAAATTGTTTCCCGCCAGAAATCTCATTCGAATGACATTTCCAAGTCGTTCGAATGACTATGTTCGAATGAGATTTCAAAGGGAAAAACAGGTCAAAAGTCGTCAGAAAACCTCGTTCGAATGAGTTCGTTAGAACGAAACTTCGAACAAAAAGTCATAAAAAAATTGGCACATCTCATTGGCAAACTCGTTCCAACGACATTCTCGTTCGAACGATAATTTCGAACGAAAAGTCAGAAAATAAAAAGTTCTTTTTTTAAGCCCAAACACTTTTCTACAAAGTTCTAAAATTATTTTCTAAAAATAAAAGTCATTTGACAAAACATTACACCCATATAAAATTCCAAGTCTCCTGCATATATAAAATTGTATTCATACCTTTTGGAGACCTTGGAACAGTGTGATGTTGATGATGCATAAACATGGCACACTAACCGGCAAATGATGTCTTCACGGTGAACTAGGACGATACGTCTTCAACTCAAACTCGGTATAGGCATGGAGGATACTCATTAAAACTATCATATGACTCAAATGTTTTTGTCCGGATTTGAGCCAAAACTACAAAGGACTCAATTGGAAATTTGTGTCCATACAAATCTCCCCCTTTGGCTATTCCGGGAAAAAAACCAAACAAAAATCCTAAAGGGACGTCAAGCTCAACTAGACTTAAAAAACATCCCACCCGAAATAAAAATACAACAATTTTTTACTCAAACCTCTTACGACCGTTTTGCCGCTTTAAATAGACGCTGTTACAAAAATTCCTGCACACTTAAGAAACTCATTAAACGCATAGGGAATATCAAAATATTAAATGTAATGAAAATAAATACTAGATAAATACTCCACCTAAATTAATTCTCTCTTTTTTATCTAATAATGACCTACTTAGAAAGACGTCACCCCCTAAGTTAAATATCATAAACTAAAGGATTAGATACCACTTCTTCCCCTTTTGTTCAGGAATAGACAAAGGTAATAGAATTAATTAAATACTCATTTCTCCCCCAATTGAATGAAGTACAAGTTCTCCCCCTAAAAACTACATAAGGGAAATAAATATGGGAAAGCAAGAAAACATGATGGTGCATGAGGTGATAAGAACAAGAAAGCTAATGGGAAATAATAACAAGAACTAATCCACAACAAGGATAAATAGATACCAACTTATGATGCAATAAAACAAATGATAACAACTAACATGTATTCAACACAAACATGGGATATCAGCTAAAATACGCAACAAGATGCATACTAATTATGGCCATCCTCGATCCTCGTGGCGGGAGAGGATCCCTTTGGTCCCGTGCGTCCCTCTCGAGAGCTCTTTGGCCGGCGTCTTGGATGAGGTGAAAAATGTAGAGAGATGGAGTCGCCAGTCTATTTTACTCAAAACAGATAAAAGAAAAGGGAGCCATCCCGAAGGACAGCATTCAAAGACATACAGATACATACGAAACCAAAATGATTAGAAAAAGGGTTCGGAGGCTAAGTTACGAAATAGGAAGGTGTTAGGCACCCATTCCTCCCTTACGGTCTCTCATGGGTTGTTGATATTTTCCTTTATTTCCCCGTGATATGTGTGCATGTGTATACGTAGTGGAGATAGGAATCATTGACTTGCATTATGGAAGAGATCAAGCGAGTCATTCGTAAGAATGTTCCTAAGAATAATATTAGAAAATAGGATTTACGCCATTATCCTCGCTTTAATCGTTATAACGGAATGATAACGCACATGGAATAATATGCCACTAAGAACAAATATATGTATATACAGAATTTAAGAGAATTGAGTTTAAATAATATAAAGAAAATAGAAAATGAGAGAAAAGTAGGAATAGGACTCGAGTCACGGGTTTTACCCCGTGATGCCTACGTAGACTATAGAGGCATCAAAGTCCACGTAGTTCGCATGCAAAATGAGGGGCGGGATTTATCCCATAAATCCAATCGGGGACTTCTCTTATATGTGTATGTATGTGTGTGTGTGTGTGTGTAAAAAAGTGTTTTAGTTGTGAGAAAAGTGTGAGAAAAATGTGAGAATTCTTGTTTGGAATTTATGAGAAAATCCTCTTTTTCTTGCTTTTTGGGTTTTATTTATATGAAAATAAGAGATGTGCAATAATACTAGATAAAAAGTATATTAAGATATGTGAGATGAGAGAATAAAAGTGCTAAGTAATAAAACAAGTTAATGTGAATTTAGGAAAATTTAATGAGAGAATTGAAAGAGTTGGACCTTCTTAGAGATCTTGAGCTTGATCTTGGATGTTGAAGAGAATCCCTTGCACTTGGATGATGATGGAGGGTACTTAATTCACCAAGTTTTATGAGAAAGGTGATGAAAAGTGAAGGTTGGAAAGGGATTTGGATGTAGAAATCACACTGACTTCGAGAGGGGTTTTCTGAACTTGCTAAGAGTAATGGATCTCTAATTTTTATCCCTTATTTGGAATGAGGTTAGGCACTCCTTTTTATAGGCCTAGGAAACTGCCGATCGGCATAGCCCTAGTCTTGCCAATCGTCAGGTCTGTTTACATCCACTGCCATTAGGCAGGATTTGGAACCTGTCGGTTGGTAGTCTCTTTCAGGTTTCTTCGGAAAATCGGTCGTAAAGCACAAACTATTGATCTGAATCGTGCACGGGTTAAACCATTGGAAAGTTAATTCAGAGACCTTTGAAAGTCTTTTGGACTACTCCCGGGTCCAAGAGTTGAATTTGGGTCAAATATGGCTCGAAAGCGTTCGTCAGTCCTTTGGACAAGGAATTATCGGACGCTAACGGATTGTTCGTCCGCATGGTAAGTCAGAATCACGCACGGGGTAGACTATTAGAAAGTTTAGGAGATGTACTTTGACATTCCAAAGATGTGACCCGATTCGGAGAGTTGCCTTTGGTCAACCGAGGCCTGGAAGCGTTCGGTGACCTTTCGGAGTAAAACGGATCAATCGTCCACACTGTAAGTTCAAATCGCACACGAGGAGGACCGTTGGAAAGGGATTTTAGTGACCTTCAAAGATTCATTTAGTCTAGGTCAATCTGAAGAGCTGACTTTGGTCAAACGGAGCCTGGGGGTGTCTGGTGATCTCCTGATCGAGTATTGGGGGAAACGGGTCATTAGTCCGCACCGTAAGTCAGAATTGTGCACGGGATGGACCGTTAGAAAGGGGATTTGGTGCCCTTCAAAGATTCATTCAGTCTCGTTCAAGCTGAAGAGTTTGACTTTTGGTCAAACGGAGTCTGGGAGTGCCCGATGGCCTTTAGGTCAGTACCCGGGGTATGACTTGGGTTTGTAATGATGAAAGGAGGTGCTCGGGACCTAAGGAGAGGTTAAGGGGTTTTATAATGGGGTGTATAGAGAGTCCCTCGATGGGTGAGTTTAGAACAAATGATAGTCGTCGAATAGACAACACGTGATGCCTTTGAAAGAGAATGACCGATGGGTCGAGGTCGATTCTGAGGATGTAAGGATGAGGATAACCGATTCTACGGGTCGAAGCTAATTTTGAGGGCTTGGAGATAAGGGTGACCGATTCTAAGGGTCGAAGCTGATTTTGAGGGATTGGAGATGAGGGTGACTGTTCTGTGGGTCGAAGTCAATTTTGAGGTCTTAAAGGGGCATGCTGGGGATGGTCTTGAAGGAAAGATTTCGATCAATTTCAAGGACCTAAAACAATGATGGGGGTGACTACTTCTGCGGGTCGAAGCCAATTCTGAGGGCTTAGGTTATAATGATCTATTAAGCGAGTCGAAGCTAATTATGCAGGCTTAAGGTGAGATGACCAATTATGTGGGTAAAAGCCAATTCTGCGGGCTTAAGGTGAGATGACCCATTCTGCGGGTCGAAGCCAATTCTGGGGGCTTAAGGTGAGGAGACCAATTTTGTAGGTCGAATCCAATTCTACGGGCTTAAGGTGATATGACAAATTTTGCGGGTCGAAGCCAATTCTGTGGGCTTAAGGTGAGATGACCAATTCTACGGGGTTAAGATTGGAATGACCAATTCTGCGGGTCGAAGCCAATTCTGCGGGCTTAAGTTGAGGTGACGAATTCTGCAGGTCGAAGCCAATTCTGCGGGATTAAGGTGAGATGACTAATTCTTCGGGTTGAAGCCAATTCTGCGGGCTTAAGGTGAGAGGACCAATTCTGCGGGTCGAAGCCAATTCTGTAGGCTTCAGTTAAAATGACCAATTCTGCGGGTCGAAGACAATTCTGCGGGCTTAAGGTGAAATGACAAATTCGGCGAGGCTTAAGGTAAGATGACCAATTTTGAGGTCGAAGCCAATTCTGCGGGCTTAAGTTTGAAATGACCAATTATGCGGGCTTAAGATTAAAATGGCCTCGGGGAACTCTATTGGGGAAATCACCTCATGATTTTGATTTGAGCTGGGGAGCTGATTACTGTGGAAATCCTTGTGTGTCTTCGAGAGACTTTACCGGGGGAACAACCAATTTGATGTTGGGGAAGTGATTAGGTGGTCCTGGGTTTAGACACAATTCTCAAGGAAAATTGAGGCCTTTGGGGGATAGGAGATGATCCTGAAGTTTTGGACGTTGTCGGGGAGAGATTCGCTTGTCTTTTGACAGTTTCGCTGGGGAAATAGGGATTCTTCTTGAGGAAGTGCAAAATTTTCTTGGTGAAAATGTTCTAAATCCTTTTCGGGATTTTTAGGAATTTTTTGAGGATTTTTCAGGGTTTTCTGGTATTTTTTGGGAATTTCTATACGAAAATTTAAGGGAGGTGCCGGTCGGCATGGTGTAGAGGGTGCCATCTGATAGTGGCATAGATTTTTAGACTGCCTCGAGAAGGTAAAAGGTCAGTACCGATTCGTAGGTGGAGGTACAGTGTCGATCGACTTGACCCTTGGCATCCTATATAAAGGTGGCGAGTTCCCCTCATTTTTCACAGCTTCTTGCCTTCTCTCTTTCTACGATTTTCTTCTACGAATCGTTCAAGAATTTCAATCTCTAAAAAATGGCCACTTTTGTGAGCATCGTAGTACACCGGGAATGGTTGGTTGTTGATGACTGGGCAAACGTGGAGTGTAGGGCCAGGGCGCCTCTTGGTTTGGGGAGCGAGAACTCTTTTGACGCATTCGAGCCAGTTGCGAATGAGTGGACCTTACTGCTGGAGCCGTCGCGTCATCGCTCTTCGAGGGTGGTGAACCGTGGCAGTTATGTAACTAAAATTACTTTTGGTATTCTTTTTTTATGGTTTTCCTTTTTTCTTAGATTCTGACAAGGTTTTTCTCTTTCGGAAGTCTGATGTTTCTTTCTCGAATATGTGTGCTCACGGGACGACGAGGCTTAAGGATGTCTGGGATCATCTTCCACTTGTGGTGCGTTGGGTGGTATCCTCAGCAGGCTTTTGGAGGTTGGCATCTGTGCTAGATGAGACGCCTTGTTCGACAGTAGTCTTATGCTCTCTGGGGGAAAGGTGGTGGGACACTACCCACACCTTTCATTTTGGTTTTAGGGAGATAACTGTGACTCCCATAGATGTGCAGTAGCTGCTGGGGCTGGATTGTGATGGAGAGCAGATAGAGGTGGATCGCTCTTTGCGAGTGAGGCCATAGGCGGTGCGTGCGGCGCTTGGTGATGTAGGTAGGATAGTGTCTGGGGACTCCATCCGTCTGTCGCTGCTGAAGGATGTTTTGCTGCGCAGGGTGATTAATGTGGAAGACGGGCTACAAGTGAGGCAAATGGCTCGGTTATTTATTTTGCAGGTGGTGGAGGGATTTCTGGTGTCATCGAGCGGCGACGTTGTCAACTTATGGTTTTTACCATATCTGAGGATATTTTCGAACATCCATTCATATGACTGGGGGAGCCTAACTTTGGCGACCCTTTATTTTTCCTTGGATGCATTCAGCTGGTGCTGTCGGTAGTCTTTCACTGGAGCCATGTATCTTCTTGAGGT
Organism: Sambucus nigra; assembly: GCA_949130495.1. Taxonomy (NCBI): domain Eukaryota; kingdom Viridiplantae; phylum Streptophyta; class Magnoliopsida; order Dipsacales; family Adoxaceae; genus Sambucus; species Sambucus nigra. Next base: position 186,477,578 of record OX422213.1, read on the forward strand.
ATTCTTTAATTTTGTGCATTTTCCTTTCATGCATTCGCATGTTCCTTATTCACCTCTTGTTTATTACAAACTTTTTAACTTTCGCAGACGTGGTTCAATGAGGTGTTCTGGTGTAATACCCAGATGATTGCTTTAAAGGACAAGATCGTTGGGGACTTTTGCCGGTTGCATCATTGGCGCAAGGCCAATCGACAATCGAGGAGGTCTCTCTCTCTGGAGGCGGTGTGTCAGGTCTTGAATGGCCTAACTAGTGATAGGGTAAGACTTTTTTTCTTCAGTCTAAGACCTTTGGGTGCTCTGATTCTATGTTTCCTTATATTTTGCTGGGGATTTTTAAGGTGACCTTTTACCCTTGGGGGACGATCGTTCAGGACACGAGGTTGACTGGAGTAAATGCGCAGATAAGCCATTTGATTACGCATGAGTTTGGCCACTCTTGGTATCTCGAGGAGAGGGTGGGCTGACAGATTGCTTAGGGGGAGGTGGCGGTGCCACCTGCGAGGCCCCCTATGTCTATGAGGCGGGAACGACTGCTGCTAGAGGATGCGAGGATCGCGAAGATGATTGGTGAGTCCTACCTGTTGTACACCGATACAGTTGTGCCTTATGATTATATGGACTTTGTGATGAGTTGGCTGATGGCGCCCAGCATATATGATGCACTGCCCTTCCCTCCTGTGGGTTTAAGTCGTCTAGTGGGGTCCTCCCACAGCGATGGCGATCCTTCGACATCTGTAGTGGCGGCGACTTTGGAGGTTCCCTTTGTGCGGATGCATACTCCTTTATTCAACATTTAACAGGCTGATGGAGGGATGGTGCCTATGATGTATCGTCCTCATGCGATGGACCCGGAGGAGTTGGGTTTGACATAGGAGGTTCTTCATCCTTTAGTATATCTTTCTGCTCTTTTCTTTTCCTTCTTTTTGGTTTCTTTTGATCTTTTCTGCTTGACACTGATTCTGGCTTTTCTGGTAACACGTTCGAGTGTCCACCACTTGGCTGAGGGACATTAGGGACTGGATATCTTCGGTGACTGCCCATATTCAGGACGCAGTTCCTGTTCCTTCTTGCTTGGTGTCGCCTGCCTCATCCGGGGATGAGTCTAGTTTAGGTAGTGGTGGTGCATCATCTAGCCGTCGGGGAAAGAGAGCGCATCGCATGGGTGGAACATCTTAGGAGAGAGAGGTGAAGATTAGGTTCGGGCTGAGTCCCGTTTTTTATTTTTTTTGCTTTTCTTTATTTTCCTGCAAGGTTGATTTAACACTGAAAAATATCTATGCAATGCAATGATGCTTTTTTTATTATCTTCTGTTAATGATGAATGAATGCATGCACATGCGCTTTTTACTTTGCTACTGAGACCATAAATAGAAATATTTTTAGGATTTTGAAAGAAAGTTTCATTCAAAATGAGAATTTATATAAAGATGACAAGGGGATTTTTGAAATTCTGTTGAGAATATCAATTTATTTTAAGTTTTCTGAATTTTGATAAAAGAGGAAAAAGGAAATTTTCCAAAAGTAGGGGGTTGCCAATCTCCAAGCACCTTGTCCTTCCTATCGACAGGTCAGTCTAGTCCCATCAATTCAAAGCTTTGATTGGTACCCTCTTCAGCCTTTGGTACATTGTGGGGTAGGATTTCCTCCGATTTATGCAGGGGTTATGTCCTTTGTGGGGGTTTTCAAGTATAAAAGAGGGATAAGAGTGGAGTGTTTTCCTCACACCCTCACATCCTGACTTTCTTGTTCTGTGAGATGGCTTTCCCTGGTAGTGATGAGTTTGCCAACTACCTCGAGACGTTGGAGGCGATGCGCTCCTATAACGTCGACTATGATGCCTACAACGTGCGTTGAGTTTCTTTATGGAGTAATCGGCCTATAGAGTGGAGCATAATGATGGTGGCGGTACAATTATGGTACCCTGAAGATCATGTATTCCTCTATTGCTTAGAAGAAGTCTGTCCTACTTATGAAGAATTTTCTTCCATGTTGGGGATATATCCCAGCGTTGCCGCGACTCTGCCTAAGTTTTTCCATTCTCCCCTAGAGTTGTTGGTCGGGCTTCTTTATGTTTCGTCCTCGGCGGCCAGATCACTGGTGGCTGGAGGTATTATTTCTCTTCCAGCGGTGTTGCGGTCCATGCATTTGCAGGAGGTTGGCGATGTTGGATATATCGGAGCTGTTATTCTAGGCTTGGTTTCAAAATTGCTGCTGGTGAGTGGAGAACTGCTGGTGGACTCACAACTTGCAGCTATTACTTCATGGATGTCCTATCGCCACAATCATGCGGCAGTGATACCGGCGAAGACTCTAAATGGCCTGGATGCCTCGCGAGAAGGTCGTTCTGACTTTCTGAGGGGTAGCCATGTGATGCTGTTCATGTGGTCATCTGAAAGATTCTGCCTGGTGACTCCTCCGGAATACCCTTTGTCGGTTGTACCCAATTTCTATTCACATCATTTCATCAATGTTGGACTGGATATTGAGAGTTGGGAGAACTGGTTCGTGGAGCATGGGGCTCTAAATCTGTACTGGTCAGTACCTTGGTGGGGACAGTTGTTGCCTATTCTAAAACTGGGAGAATACACGTATGTTCGATTGGTTGATCTTAGACAGACCTATTTCTATTTCCCTTGGTGGATTCTATGCTAATTTGGCTGGGAGCAGGTCGTTCCGCCTCAGACACTTGACTTCTTTTCAGTAGAAGATTTAACAGAGCGTCTGCACATGCGGCTTGGACCTTTGTGGGAGAGTCGATGTCCATCGACCCATCCCTCTCAGTCGGCTAGGAGAGTTTGGAACATACCTGGGGATTATATGAAGTGGTTATGGAGGAGAGTAGTTAGCAAGATGTTGGAAGTGGAGACCGGACAAAGGTGGATTGACTTATCTGATACAATGGAGGGAGGTGTGGTAGTTTTTTCGAGGCTGGTTTGAGCTTATAGGTCCTTCGAGCATCTGCGGCACTCCATTCAGGTAGGGGAAGCTTGGGGACCACAGGATATAGATGATGATGATGATGTAGAAGGCTCCTCTGGTAGCTATGGGTAGGAATCTTGGAGAGTTTATTTTGTACCATGAAATAAGTTTGGTTTTTTTATTTGCCTTTTTAGGAAGGTAGGGGGAAGGGAGCTATCCGTTCCTTTATGTAATTGCACTGTAATTTCTTATTAGTGAAATAAACAAGTTTTTGATCATCTAGATGTGCCTTATTATTTATACTAATCACTAAGGCATACATAATCTTTTTGTTCAAGTATATATGTTAGAATAAACTGTTGTTCTCGAAGATAAGAAAAGAATATTTTTTGTGAAAAAGAATGGGCCATGCTCATGTGAGATGTATGAGCTGCCTACATACCTCTGGGGGTTTTTGAAAATTTTCAATTTTTATTGGAATAATTATTGGAGGGATCAGGCCCACATAATTCTGGGTAGAGGGAAATGAAGAGATTTTTTTTAGAATAGAAGGGAGATGAGAAGAGTCGTAGCACGCCGATATTTCGGACTAGTGGTAAAATTTCTTGAGACGGTCCAAGTTGACTAGATGAGCCATCTCTTATCCATCTAAGTCGATGAGCATGGTGGCACTATCGGACAAGATCTTCTTCACAATGTATGGGTCGCTCCAATAGGGCTTGAATTTCCCTCTAGGGTCCCAGATGGGCTCTATTATTTCTTGGAAGGCTAAATCCCCTTCTCGGACACCGCGGTCCTTGAATCTCTTTTTGAATGAACGCGTTATTCAGCGATGGTACCCTTGTATATGATACAACACCTTCAACCTATTTTTGTCCAGGAGTGACAGCTCGTCGAGGCGGCTTTGATGCCAGTCTTCCTCACTGACCTTGCTTTCAATTATGATGCGTAACGAGGGTATTTCTAGCTCCACAGGTATTACTGCTTCCATGCCATAAACTAGATAGTAAGGGGTAGCCCCAGTAGAGGTTCGCATTGAGGTTCGATAGCCCCAGAGGGCGTATGGGATTCGATCGGCCCAATATCGACAGCTTTCGGTCATCTTGTTGATGATGGCTTTGAAGTTCTTATTGGTGGCTTCGACTACACCATTAGTTTGAGGTCAGTAGGGAGAACATTTGTGTCTCTGGATCCCATACTCGTTGACCACTTTTGTGACTTTTGCCTCGAAATACAACCCGTTGTCTAACACTAGCTCGTGCGGGATCCCATATTGATAAATGGTGTTTTTCTTGATGAATTTGGCCACTTTCTTGGCATTCAATATTGTGTATGACTTAGCTTCGACCCATTTGGTGAAGTAATTAATGGCAACCAGGATGAACTCATGTCCGTTAGAGGCCTTGGGTGTAACCTTTCCTATAATATCGATGCCCCAGGTAGAGAACGGCCAGGGAGAGGTCATGTTATATAACTCACACGGAAGCAGGTGCTGAAGGTTGGAGAACTATTGTCATTTAAGGCATCTCCGGACATAAGTGGTGCAATCCTAGATCATGGTGGTTCAGCAGTAACCTTGTCGTATGATCTTCTTAGCAATCATGTGATCGTTCATGTGGGGTCTGCATTCCCTACTGTCGATTCCTTACATCACCTCTTTAATTTCAGCCCCTGCGATGCAGTGTAGATAGGTTCCATCAAAGTTTCTCTTGAACAGTGATTTGTGACAGATGATGTACTGGGCGACCAGTCTTCGGAGGGTTGCCCGATATTTCTCGTTGGAACCCTTGGGATACCTACTATGCTTGAGGAGGTGCCAGATATCATAATACCAACAATTGTCTAGCTCGGGATCTTCTTTGGTGATGAGCGCAATGTGGTAGCAGTGGGTTGGATTGTCTTGCTTTTGGATCAGGAAGGGGGCTATTATTATTCCTTCAGGCATGTTTACCATGGAGGATAATGTAGCAAGGGCATCAGCTAGATTATTCTTTACTCGAGGTAGGTAGTGGAAGGTGATGTCTCGGAATTGGGAGGCTAGTTCTTCTAAGCGGGCATCGAAAGGTTAAAGTTTCTCGTCCTTGACTTTCCATTTTTTGAGCACTTGACCAATGATGAGGGCAGAATCCCCATAGACATCAAGGCATTGGATACCTTTCTTGCGAGCAACTTTGAGGCCTACCGTGCATGCCTCGTATTCAGTCATGTTATTAGTGCAGGGGAAATCCAACTTGATGGCGATGGGAGTGTGGGAGTCATCTGGGGCGATCAGAAGTATCCCAATGCCATATCCCTTTTATTGGCAGCACCGTCGAAGAACATTTGCCCTCAGAGGTCGTCTCGATCGGCATAAAAGATGTTTTCATCTAGGAATTTGGAGATCTAGTCATCAGCCTCTTCCATAGGGTAGTCAGCGAGGTAGTCATAGATGGCTCTTCCTTTCATGGCTTTCTATGTGACATACACGATATCAAACTCGTCTAAGAGCATCAACTATTGGGCCATTCGACTGGATAAGGCGGGTTTTTTAAGAAGGTACTTGATGGGGTCCATTCGGGATACAAGCTTAATAGGGAAGGCGAGCATGTAGTGTCGCAACTTTTGGGTGACCCAAACAAGCACGGCACATGCTTTTTCCAAAGTAGTGTAGTTGACTTCGTAATTGGCCAGTTTGCAAATAGCATAATAGATGTCTCTTTATTTACGGGAATCTTTAAGATACTAAGCTAGCAAAGCCCTAGTTGCAATATCGGTTATGGTTAGGTATAGGAGCAAGGGGAGACCAGGCTGTGGAGGCATGAGTACTGGAGGTTGAGTCATGTATTGTACGATTCGGTCGAAGGCGCCTTGGCAGGCCTCATTCCAAACTTTGGTTGAATACTTTTGGAGGAGTTTGAAAATAGGTTCGCAAATGGAGGTGAGCTAGCTGATGAATCGGATGATGTATTGCAATTTCCCAAGGAAGCCTCAGACTTCTTTCTCCGTTCGGGGATGCGGCATCTCAAGTATGGCTTTTAGCTTGGCAGGATCTGCTTCTATCCCTTTCTCACTGACCATGAATCCCAAGAGTTTTCCCTTTGTAACACCGAAGACACATTTATGTGCATTGAGTCTCATCTGATATCATCGAAATCGTTCGAAGAACTTTCGGAGAGCGGGAACATGACCTTCTTAAGTTTTGGATTTGATAATCATATCATCCATATAGACCTTGACTTCTTTGTGAATCAGATCGTGCAGGATGGTTGTGGCAGCCCTCTGGTAGGTAGACCCGACATTCTTGGGACTGAATGGCATAACAGTGTAGCAAAAGGTTCCCCATGAGGTGATGAACGCATTTTTTTCTTAATGATCTGGGTGCATTTTGATTTGGTTGTATCCGACAAACCCGTCGACGAATGACTTCAGAGCATGATTGGCCCTATTGTACAGATCATGTCAATATTGGGTAACGGGTAATCGTCCTTTGGAGAGGCTTTTTTCAAGTCTCGATAGTCTACGCACATCCGAACTTTCCCTCCTAATTTCGGCACAGGCACTACGTTGGCTAGCCATGTGGGATATTCGATCACACGAATGAAACCCACGTTCAGTTGTTTGACCACCTCTTCTTTGACTTTGAGCGACCTTTCGGTGCAGAGATTTCTTTGCTTTTGTTTAACTGGCTTGTAATCTGGAATAGTGGGGATATCATGCTGAGCAATTTCAGGATCAATGTCGAGCATATCGTCATAGGACCATGCGAAGACATCCACGAATTCCTTTAATAATTCTTCGAGTTGTGCATGCTCATGCTCACGCTCATCAAGGGTATCCCCTATCCTAATCTCGCGTAGTTGGCTACTAGAACCGAGGTTAATAATAACAGTCTCTTCTTCATTAACTTGAATGAGGTTATGTTGTTTGTTATTAACCTTATTTAGATCAGTTAAGAATTGTTCATTTGCAAAATCATCATCATCAAAAGTTTGATTAGAATCTAAACAATTAATGTAAGGCACAACAAGATACTCAAAATCTTCGTTTATTTCATTGATAGGAAAAACATCATTGAGAACCTCATCAAAGGAGGTCTCGATTACATTTGAGCAAGGATAGATAACAGAAGAAGAAATGGGGTAAACATTGGGGTTAGGTGGGATTTCAACAGGTAGAAACGGTGTAGCATGCCAGTTGAGGAGAGGTGTATCAGTACCTTTAATCATATGGCATGGATCCAATGATGTAGTGCCTGAATGAATCATGCAGAGTGTTAGCCCCAGTGTTTGCAAGTTGAACGAATCCTCAGAGTCACTTTCCTCAGTCTCTTCGGTATCTATGATGAGGGGTTGTTCATGGTGTTTGGAAATATTAGCCCATGGGTAGCTGTCTTGGAAAAATATCTCCATTCTGGGTTTTATCTTCTTGTCTGTATGGTCATACCATGGTTTCAAAAATCCGCAAAAGGGGAAGTCCTCACCCTCTTTGATGAATCGTCCATTTAAGGAGTCACCTGGGATAGTATGGATGCAGTCTAATCTTCTCTTTGGTCGAGACTGGCGGATCATTTTGAGCTCTTATTCTGATGGTTGATACCCCAAACGACAAGGAGGGAAAGCTTTCTTCAGATCAATAGGATTAAGTATCCCTTGTTTTTTTTGCCCTAGCCCTAGTCCGGGTATGAAGTGCATGTTTTTGAACATCTTAATCACATTGACGTTGCTATGAGGGTCATATTCTGGATAAACCCTTTCTTTGAAATCGTCCCCTGTCAGGAGTAGGAGTGGTTCAACTCAGAATCCTTATAGGAGCATATCATTTGACATTTGTTGTATCTCAAGGATTAGCTTGCTGGTACTTGCACCCTCGGTATTGTCATCGTCGCCCAAAATGGTGATGACTTGTCCGTAAGTGAAGAAACTCAATTTATGATGGAGTGAGGAAGAGACACCCTTGATATTATGGAGCCAAGGTCGTCCGAGCAACAAGTTAAAACAAATTGGGATGTCAATAACTTGAAATTCAACGACGGGGTTTATAGAGCCAAACCCTATTACAAGTTTTATGGATCCCATCACCTCCCGATGGGTATTATCGTAGGCATGTACAACAGCGCAGGTTGGATCAAGGTCACCTTCCTTTAGTCCTAAGCACTTGAAGGTTCTTAATGGGCATACATTCAATGTGGATCCATTATCTACAAGAGAGAGTGGTACGATCTTCCCCATAACTTTGACGGAGATGTTAAGTGCATGATTGTGGTTTGGCCCAATTTTGGGAATTTTTTCTTCAGAAAAGGATAGCATTCGGGTAAAGTTCAGGGATCCGAGTAGATTTACAACTTCTTCTGGTATAGTAGAAGGAGGACCTGTGGGTCCAGTGAGCAGCTTGATCCAAGCATTTCTGTGAAGCTGAGAAGACATGAAAATCCCCCATAGAGTGATGTTATCTTGAGTTTTCTTCAACTGATCGAGGATCTTGCTCTCCTTGAGGGTGATCTCTGGCATAGGAAGATTTTCAACTCCCTTTCCCTTATCATTTTGTGGGTAGTGATCTTGGGATCTAGTAATGCCTCCCTGATCTGGTCATATTATTTACTGAAGAAGGGAAGAATATGAACCCTATTTCTTCATCAATCTCGAGTTGTTTTTCCATCTTGTTTATTTCTCTGAGGAGTTCTTCAAATGATATCATCCCACACATGTCGGCTACCAGGCCAGTTTTTTCTAAAGCTTGCTCTTCACTTGAATTTTCAAATTCTTCTCCCCATCTGGTGGCAACAATTCTGCCTTTCTATGAAAAGTCAATGCATTCCACAACTTCAATGGCTTCTTTATACAGGTCTTCCCATTCTGTGGGGATATGTAAGGGTGAAGGGACCAGGAGTCCTTGTAACTTCAGAGTATCACGTAACTCAATCATACTACATATATTGTTGTTTTGCTTGAATAATCATGCAATAATCTGGACAACATCATCTAGGCTGACTTCATCAGTTGGTACCACCCAATTGTTCGACTCTCGGGCCCATTTTCGTGCTTCCAAGAACAGCATACTGAACCTCTGGCAATCAATGATCTTCTGTGAGGGCAATTTCAGCTCGAACTCTAGGAGTTGGTTTGACGCTTCTGATAATTCCATACCTCCATTTTTAGAACCGGTACGGATAGTGATGCCTGCTCTGGTAAGGAGTGACAGTGCCTGATCAGTGAGGCTAATAGGGTGTAGGAGAAAATATGGGCAAGTTTAGAGAGGTCTAGGAGAGTGTATGGGTGTGATTTGAGTTGAGGGATCAAATTTTGGGTTCATTTATAGGAAGATAGCATTGTAATGATTTGGTAGTGGGTTGTGAGTAGTGTTTAGCTTAGGATTGGCTGGTGGGGCGATGGTACCCTGGTCAATTAGACCTTGGATTATGTTTCGAAGGTGAAAGCATTGGTCGGTGGTATGACCAGCGGTTTGGTGAAAGGCGTAAGGGGCATCTGCCTTGAAGTTTCTTGGAAGTGGGTTTGGCAATGGATGGGGGTCCAAGGATTTAAAAAGGTTTAGGCTTAGCAGGGCTTGATTAACTTTGGAGAGGGGATCATGGAGATTGGTGCATTCCTTCCGGACTAGGACATGGCGGCTTTCTAGTGCCCATGAAATGGTCGATTGAGAGATGTTGTTGACGGTTAAGACTGCAGTATTGGCATGTTTGTCATATTTTTTAGGGGTGAACTGTCCGGACACCTTTTTTGGTTCAACCTCTATTTTAGAAAGACCTTCCTCGATTTCTACTCATGCCTGTCTAAGAGCTCGGAAGTGGGGATAGTATTATCCTCCCATGGTCGCTAGGAGATGGGACGAGAAGTTTTTCTTTACTATGTTGACTTATTCTTCCTCAGATGGCTGAATGGTCATGGTGGCTTCTTTTTCCCTTCATCGGGTTATGAAGTTAGTGACTGATTCCCCAGAGTTCTATTTGAGCATCTTTAAATCACGGAGGGTGACATCAAGCTCTTCATTATATTTGAATTGGACATGAATTCTCGAGCTACATCCTCCCAGCTACAGATTCTGGACTCCTCGATAGACAAAAACCATTGGAGAGCGCTATCCTTCAGAGTTTGCAAAAACAATTGGGCCATCACTTCTTCAGAAGCCCCTGGGAGAGTCATAGAATGCTGATAACTGCGAAGATGAACAATCGGGGGTCCACTTCCTCCAAATTTTTCGATATTCAGCATCTTGAACTTCTTGGGTAACCTTACCTTAGGATAAGGAGACATGTGGGTGTAGTCCATGTAATTTCCAAAGATTTGGACTTAGTCGAACTTCTTAGTTAACATCTTGAGATTTTCTTTGACCTTGTTCAATTCTTCCTCTTTCGGATCAGCGATCGCATGCGAGTTATCCCCAGGCTGGGCAAGGTTTGGCATAGGAAGTTGGGCAGGCGGCGGCCCATTAACAGAAGGGGCGCGTGGAGCGTGTTAATACTCTTTGGGAACCCAAATAGGCTCGGGTGGACCCATAGCACGAGGGAATAAGACCTCGAGCTCGTGAGGAACAGGAACCTGGTTTCGTTGCATCTCTCGAACCTCAGTCTGAAGGTTGTCAATCTTGGACACGAGCTGAGCTAAGACTGCCGTCAGATCTGGCTGCACAACTGTACTTGATCTGTGTTCTCCATGGAAAATGGATGGATACCGGACTCGGAAGAAGTAGCAGGGGAATGGACGGAGCTCTGGGGTGATTTGACTGCAGGTCAAAGCCAATAAGGAGTCAGGCCAAGGGCGTGCGATCGACTTGAGTAGACTCAAAATGGGATTTATTTTGAGAAAAAAAAGGAAAATATTTTTGACATTTTTTTTTCTCTTTTGAGACAGAAGGGCAAAATATTTTTGGATTTTTGATAAAGAAGAGAGAAATGTTTTTGGATTTTTAATAAAGAAGGAAAAAATGTTTTTGAAAGACGAATCTCAGCATGATTATTATTATTATTATTATTATTATTATTATTATTATTATTATTATTATGTTCTCACTTGTATTAAATTCTCCTAAATGCAAAATAAAATGCCGAAGGGGACCCGAGCCTGAAAAAGTTGGGTTTGTAACATATGCAAAGTTATGGTTGGACTTGTAACTAGGCTTACGGGTAGGGTCCCATTTTAAAGATGTGTGAAAATTTGGGCGGAAGGCCGACCCGAAATTTCGATAGAGTTTTGGTTCAAAATCGACAATCTAATATGTGTGTCCTAGTCTTGACACATATATGCGGGTATGCAGTTGGTTCAGTGAATCGGAAAGGGTTACCCTCTTCGGCGTGGATTCCACGATATACGTTTTACTTTTTTAGGGCAATCGGTATATGTGGACAAGCCATTTGATATAATTGAGTATACGTGAATTTCCTCGCCATATACCTCATGGGGACGATACGTGTGAGAGCGAATTCGATATACTCGGCGTACGTGAATGAGTTCAGTACGATATACCTCCCGTCATGACATCGGTCAAGTGGTGCGATGAGGGGGAACCGTTCGATATACGTCGAAGGTACTTGACTAATGGAAGTTGAGGGTCATATCGCTTAGTCTAATTGTGCCCTGCCGGACCAGCGCCCATCACAAAGTGAACCTCCAGTTACTGGACAAAATTTTGTCAATCACAATGCTCTTTGGTGATATTGTTTGAATCATGCATGATTCTCTTATTAGTATCTTATGATGAGAGTATCTTTCTTGATCATGCCCAACAGGGCGCAAAGTATGATTACCAATGGTATGCCAAGTACGGATTATGCGTGCAACATGGGGATATATATGATCCTAGGTGCACGTGGTGTGAAGTGTACACGGAGAATTTTCTACAAGTGTGTGAATAGAAGCATAAGCATGAGGTACACATGAGTAGTAAAAGGGGAACATGCAAATAGGGGAATATATAAGAAAATAAAACACCCATGTAAATAGAGTCTAGCCCTCAAAACTGAAAATCCCCAGCGGAGTCGCTAGTGTAGCCATCCCCGATCCTCGCGGCGGGAGAGGATCCCTTTGGTCATGCGTATCCCTCTCGGTAACGCTTCGGTCGACGTCATTAATGAGGGGAAAGATGTAAAGAGATGGAGTCGCCAGTTTATTTTACTCAAAACAGACAAAAGAAATGGGAGTCATCCCGAAGGACAGCATCTAAAGACATACTGATACATACGAAACCAAAATGATTCGAAAAAGGGTCTGGAGGCTAAGTTACGAAAGGGGAAGGTGTTAGGCACCCATTCCGCCCTTACGGTCTCTCATGGGTTGTTGCTATTTTCCTTTATTTCCCCGTGATATGTGTGCATGTGTATACGTAGTGGAGATAGGAATCATCGACTTGTATCATGGAAGAGATAAAGCGAGTCACCCATAGGAATGTTCCTAAGAATTATATTAGAAAATAGGATTTACGTGATTATCCGCGTGTTGATCATTATAATGGAACGATAACGCACATGGAATAATACGCCACTAAGAATAAATATATGTATATATAGAATTTAAGAGAATTGAGTTTAAAGAATATAGAGAAAACAGAAAATGAGAGAAAAGTAGGAATAGGACTCGAGTCACGGGTTTTACCCCGAGACGCCTACATAGACTATAGAGGCATCAAAGTCCACGTAGTTAGCATGCAAAATGAGGGGTGGGATTTATCACATAAATCCAATTGGGTACTTCTCTTATATGTGTGTGTGTGTGTGTAAAAATATTTTAGTTGTGAGAAAAGTGTGAGAATTCCTGTTCGGAATTTATGAGCAAATCCTCTTTTTCCTATTTTTTGGGTTTTATTTATATGAAAATAAGAGATGTGCAATAATACTAGATAAAACGTATATTAAGATATGTGAGATGAGAAAACAAAAGTGCTAAGTAATAAAACAAGTTAATGCGAATTTAGGGGAATTTAAAGAGATAGTTGAAAGAGTTGAACCTTCTTGGAGATCTTGAGCTTGATCTTGGATGTTGGAGAACATCCCTTGAACTTGGATGATGATGGACGGTACTTAATTCACCAAGTTTGATGAAAAAGGTGATGAAAGGTGAAGATTTGAAAGGGATTTGGATGTGAAAATCACGCTGACTTCGAGAGAGGTTTTCTGAACTTACTGAGAGTAATGAATCTCTGATTTTTCTCCCTTCTTTGGAATGAGTTTAGGCCCTCCTTTTTATAGGCCTAGGTCATTGCTGATCGACATAGCCCTGGTCCTACCAAACGACAGGTGTGTTTAGGCACACTACCAATATGCAAAATTTGGAACTTGCTGTTTGGTAGTCTCTTTCAAGTTTCTTCAGAAAATCGGTCATAGAGCGCAAACCGTTGATCCGAATCATGCACATGGAGAATTGTTGGAAAGGTAATTCAAAGACTTTGACCCAGTTTGGAGAGTTGACTTTGGTCAACCAGGGCCTGGAAGCGTTCGGTGACCTTTCGGAGTAAAACGGATCATTCGTCCGCACTGTAAGTCAGAATCGCACACAGGGTGGACCATTGGAAAGGGGTTTCAGTGCCCTTCAAATATTCATTCAGTCTCGCTCGATCTGAGCAGTTGACTTTGGTCAAATGACAAATAGGAGCGTCCTGTGACCTCCTGATTGAGTTTTGGGGGAAAACGGGTCGTTCGTCCGCACCGTAAGTCAGAATTATGCACGGGATAGGCCGTTGGAAATGGGATTCAGTGCCCTTCGAAGATTCATTCTGTCTCGTTTGAGCTGAAGAGTTTGAATTTTGGTCAAACGGAGCCTGGGAGTTCTTGATGGCCTTTAGGTCAGTACCCGGGGTATGAATTGGATTTGCAATGATGAAGGGAGGTGCTAGGGACCTAAGGAGAGGTTAGGGGGTATTAGAATGGGGTTTCTACACTAATTATGACTAGAAAACAAAAATGGATTAGCAAGCAAGGCAAAGACTCAAAAACCAAAAAAAATACCATATATATATATATATACATAAGAAAAAGCATTAACGCACACGCACATATACATAGGTATAAACACCACACATGACACAAAATACATTAAGTTTTTCACAGTTGTATGGAAAAAATATGTCAAAATACATGTGGTAAATGGAAGTGTAGGGGTGTGAACTAGTAGCAATTAAATTTCGACCCAATCACTTAAAATATGTTCACGGAGTTTTCATTTGATTGCAAAACATTATCACATTTAGATATAGCCTCATGTGACAATATAAATTGAACTCAAAGAACAAACATACACAATGCACACAAGCTTATAATTTCGATGATTCTACAAACCAATAGTGTCATCATAATAAACGCTTAACTAGGATTCAAAGTCATTGTGCAAACCCGTTAATATATTCAACCAAACTGCTCATAATATTTCTTTTCTGTTCTTTTGAACATATTAACTAAACTATTTTTGGCCTTGGCAAATATACTTTTTAATGCCACATTTTTAAGGCCTAAAAGTCAATGGTGGCTTTTCACGCAAAGAAATTTTGTCTTTCGCACCCCGATCCCATTGATAAACAACTACACCGGATAAACATATTTTTCTAATTTTTTAAATCCGGGAAACGGGTATTACATGCACAAATCCTCCATAGTCATAGAAAAATGTAGATGACTAAATTGATGGGAGAACATCTCACTTAGCTCAAATATACATGTGACGATTAAATTTCAAGTGAGCTCGTGCATGTGTGAATTGAGGCATATAAAAATAGCATCCATTAAGCAACACAAAATTCAACTACTCCATGTAAGCATGACAAATAACATTTTAAGAATTGACAATCTTAACCAAAATTTTTAGCCACGTGGAAGAGAAAAAGAACGGGATTCAAACACAAGTATATGGCATATAAAGTGTGTCAAACTAAAATACACACCCAAAAAAATAAAAAAATCTTTTTGAGGTTTTGTAAATTTTTAACATACAAAAAAATAAATACTCAAATAGACAAACAAAAATCATTTTGCATATTTCATTAAGCCTAAATTACTATAAAGGTAAAACACAAATGATAAACAAAATCTTTTTGTATTTTTCATTTAATGCAAACTAAAATGAAAGAACTATAATACAAAAGATAAACAAAAATCATAATTCTAGCTTGAGATATGAGATAAAGAAATGGCTATAAAATGAAAAACACGCATACAACTAGAAATGATATATGATATAAAGCACAAAAGGCTAGAGTATGCAAACAACTAAACATTCAACCTTTAGATTTAGCAAGGGAGGTATCATGTGAAAGTAAATGAGAATCACAAATCCTATTTTGTAAAGAAACCAAGTTGGATATCCTAACCCAAACTAATGAAGATTGACATCCTCGGGATTTTAGGATCTTAGCTACCTTGGTTACCTTACCTTTGGATTTCCTAGAAATTCTTTTAAGATCAAAACAAAACTTTCTAAGATGACCTTTTCGACCACAATGTGAGCAAGCAGAGACTCGTCGAAAAGTAGTACCTAAGGATTGACCTCTAGAAGTGTTACTAGGTGATTCTCTCAAAACATTGGTTTTGGCTTTATTAGTGGAATAGTTACAAGAATCGAAGCCTAAACCACAAGTGTCAGTTTTAACTTGAACGGTTCCTAATATTTTATCTAATTTAGCGGACCTACATTCCAAATCAAATTTGACCTCACTAGAGTCTCTCAATTTTTCTTCCAACTCTAAAATTCTAGACTCTAGCAAAACATTCCTCTCTTCAAACATAAGAAGATCATTTTTCATTGATTCCATCAAACCTCTAAGGCTATCTCTCTCGCCTTCTACATATTCAATCTTCTCACAAAGAGTTCTCTCATGTGTCCTAAGGTCATCAACCAATGCACTCTCATCAACGACCTTAGAACGCTCCCTTAAACTAGCTTCGAACTTCAAATTTTATCTCTTTAATTTAATAGATTCTTCATATAATTCTCTAAATGCAAATTGAAGTTCACTCTCATCAACCTCTTCACCACTTTCACCTTTCTCTCTCTTCTCCACTCTTACAACCATCATCTGTTGGGGATTCGCAAATAAAGGCCTCGGAAGAGTCATGTAAATGTATATCTTCATGAGAAGATTCATTATCGGTGCTCACACGTCTTGCCATGAACGCAGTAAAGTTACGCTCTGGGGGAATCGGATCCCTCTTCCTTTTCACTTTCATCACTAAGGGTGGCATTATAGGAAATTGGTTGTTTACCTTCTCTCCTGAGTTTAGTGAGTCACTCTCTCGCCCTATGGCCATAACCCTCACAACCATAGCACCTATTTGACTCGTACCTATTAAGATTTTCATTATAGGATTTAGGGATCTTTTCGGCTTTGTCATGCATAGAATTTTCAAATTTCTTAAAATCATTTTTAAACTTATCTTTATTAAAGTTAAGAAATTTTCAAAATTTCCTAGCAAACATAGCCATATCCTCCGAGTCACTATCACTCTCATTAACCACAACTTATTTTTCCTCCTTTCGGGCTTTCAAAGAGACGCCCTTATCTATTTTCTTTTCATTTTTGGCGGGAAACATATCTAGGTCATAGGTTTGAAAATCACCTACTAATTCCTCAAGTTTGGTAGAGTGCAATGTGAGTAAATAATTTAAAACGGTCACTTTAGGGATAAATTTCTCGGGTAGGGACCTTAAAATTTTTTTTACTACTCGGTCGTCGGGTATTTTTTCTCCCAAATTAAAAGATGAATTAACTATATCGGAAAGTCTAGCATAAAATTCATCAAATGTTTCATTCTCAAGCATTTTGATGGTTTCAAATTCAGTGGTGAGGTTTTGGAGTTTCGAAGCCTTAACGACACTAGTTCCCTCATGAGTGAGTTGTAAAAAATATACCCAAGCTTCGTTAGCGGTTTCACACATTATGAGACGTCGGAATTCATCCAGTGTGACAGCAATAAACAAAGCATTTAATCCTCGGGAATTAAAATTAGCAAGTTTAAATTCATTCTCACTCCATCTATCTACGGGTTTGGGGACATGCTCATTTTCTATCAAACATGTGGCTGGGCACCACCCGTTAACAACTGATAACCAAACCCTCTCATCGATAGACTTTAGTGTCGATTTCGTACGCGCTTTCCAATTTATGTAGTTGGAACCATTAAAAACAGGAAATTTGGAAAATGGGAAAAATTCCATTTTTAACCAAAAATATTCAAAAGGACCTTAACGCAATAAATTAGCGCTCCGGCTCTGATAGCACTTGTTGGAAACGTAGACCCCCAATTTTAAAATTCTTTCAAAATAATTTCCTAAAAGTGCGGAATAAGATGGTTCAACACAACACACGCAACCAACAAATTTTAATTTCTTTCAAATTAAAATTAGACTAAACACAAAGTGAAATTAAATAAAACAACTAATAGAATTTTCACTTAAACCAACTTAATTCAACCCAAGTCCTAAATATTTGCCTAACAAGATTAATTCATTTTTCGCAAATTAGGCCAACCAAATTATATTAATGGCTTGAATTAAATTAATTCAAATTTCACCCAAATTAATTTTAGCACCAAATAAAACAAGAGAAGTGAATTAAACCATATTTTATCTTTTAATCCTAAGCATGCGTTCTAGGTGATTTGCAAGATAAAATAAATTCAAAACCACTACGCCGTGATGTACGAGAAAAATCCAAATGGGAAAAATCTCGGACGACCCTAGTCTTATGTCCACTAAGTACGGAATTTTACAAATACAAGAGAGATGACTTGCACAATTTGACTCGACTCCTTCAAGCCCCTGGCGCGTCTTCTTCTACCAACCTCTACTTAGCCGACAATCCTGGACTCCACCGGAACCTTGAAATCCACCAATGAGGCCCTTGGACAACCGTCAACTCGCACCCGAAGCCTTTCTCCGAGTGGGAATACCGCAGCAAACTTTTCTCCTTTTGGGGTAGAGAAGAACACAAACATATCTTTTATGGGATGAGAATTAATCCGGTGCCAAACACTCCAAGAAATATATATATATATATATATATGTGTGTGTGTGTGTGTGTGTGTGTGTGTGTGTGGTACTTGGAATAAACAAAACAAAACTATGGGTGTATAAACATGTGCTTGAAGAAAATTTTCTATTCAAATTTAACACATGAAAACATGAACTTTTGGTTGGAAGAATTTTCTCTCCAAAACTCTCTAAAGATGCTAAAAAGTCTTTTTAAAAAATCTGTCTCGAAATGGTTAAAAACTGTCAACAGAAAGTGAGGACAAAGTAGTGGGAAAATGGACAAAAACTGCAAAAACTGTTTCCCACCAGAAATCTCGTTCGAACGACATTTCCAAGTCGTTCGAACGACTATGTTCGAACGAAATTTCAGAGGGAAAAATAGGCCAAAACCCATCAGAAAAACTCGTTCAAATGAGTTCGTTAGAACGACACTTTGAACGAAAAGTCAGAAAATAATTAGCACATCTCGTTGTCAAACTCGTTCGAAAGACATTCTCGTCCGATCGACAATTTCGAACGAAAAGTCAGAAAATCAAAAGTTCTTTTTTTAAGCCCAAACACTTTTCTACAAAGTTCTAAAATTATTTTCTGAAAATAAAGTTCATTTAACCAAAAATTGCACCCATATAAAATTCCAAGTCTCCTGCATATATATAATTGCATTCATACCTTTTGGAGACCTTGGAACAGTGTGATGTTGATGACGCATAAACGTGGCACATAAATCGGCAAATGATGTCTTCATGGTGAACTAGGCCGATGTGTCTTCAAATCAAACTCGTCATAGGCTTGGAGGATACTCATGAACACTATCCTATGACTCAAATGTTTTTGTTCAGATTTGAGCCAAAACTACAAAGGACTCAATTGGAATTTTGTGTCTTTATAATTTTTTTCCAACAAAAATATCGCGGTCAGTTAAAATCGTGTATTACTTAATCATGGTGAGTTGTGGACGTTTAACTATATATTACGGTTTGACCTAACCGTCCCAGTTAGGCAGAGACAAGGGCTTTTTACCCTAGTGAACTATCACGGTGAATTGAAATCGTGTGTTACTTATTCACGGTAACACCACACCGTGATAGATGGTATCATGGTCACACCACACCGTGTACATCGCACAAACGGTTGGATCCCACCATACATTATATTCATGCCTTAGTATTTGTTTGTAAAATATAAAAAGGTAATTTACAATGTAATGTATAATGAACCAAGAATAATTTACCATTAATTGTTCAAATAAAATATTATTTCATACAAACACAACATTATTTCATATAAAGACAAATAAAAGAAATAAAATTGCTCATACAAGAATAATTTCAAACATGGCATGTCCATATTACATTCAAAAGCAACACAATATTGTTCATACATGTCGTAATTCAAATTTGTTATAACATGTCATACTTCAAAATTATTTTACAACACACTTGAGTGACAAATAAAGTCTTCCATAAACATTTGTCTACTTTCACCTGAAATTCTTCTTCGGGAGGCTCTTTGATTGGGGGGGCCTTCTTCTTGGGGGATTTTTGCTTGGGGGATGGATCGTGTCGTGCCTTGGTTCGAGTTTCTTTACGCATGGGTACCTTCCTCTTTTCTTTATGCGAGTGCGTTCCCTTGGCCCTAAGCAAGGCGTCAAGTGTTGCACGTGATAGTTCAAGGACATTCGAAACCTTCTCATCTGAGTCGGATTCAATAGCCTCCTGGAGCAGGCTAATGGCTACGTCTATACCCTGGGCCTATATACAAATTACCATCAAATGTGTAGACAATACTCGGGAAGAAAAGAAATGAATTTACGATTAAATTTTGAAAAATTTACCATTTTATCTGAATGCTTTAACTCCGGCATGCGTAGTCTATGCTCGAGATTTTGAATGTATGGATGGGATCTTTCTAGGTACTAAGACATATACTCATTCACATATTCCCAACGCACATTCCTCACCACAGTCGAGCGTCTGGCATCGGAAAGAGCATGGTCGACTTAGTTTAGTTGATACCATTTATCGATATCAAACTTAAATTTGTATTGGGCCTGGGTCTTTCCCCTCTCCTCTGAAAAAGGGCGCATTGACGATTTTGGATTGTTTGAACTCGGCTAGCCTAGTGTAGTATGCTCTTCGGGTAATAGGGTTCCCCGACATCATAGCAAATAAGGAGATCGTTGTACCATGAAACCTCCTGAAATGGATAGGCCTCAATGTTTTCAGAGTAGGGATCCCATACAACCTAAATGTATTTCCAAATGTTATAACATACAAAAAAGAGAATAAACACTGACAAAAAAACGTATAATACTCACATCAGAATCTTTTAATCGTCGACGGTTTCCCATAGGTTCAGTATTTGTGCAAAGGCATCCCTTGACACCATTTGCATAGACACGACTCGATATGCTAAAACTCGATATTTTTAACACCCTTGGTCAAATTGAAGTTGTCATATATCCACGTCTATAGTCAAATAGACACATTAATTAGGAAATACATATATTACAAAATAAAATTGAAAGCACGTGTTAAATTTAAAATATATACCACGAGAAGGGGAAGATATCCGGTAACCTGCCGAACATCTACCCGCAAGGCAATCCCCAACTGCCGATATAAATGTTCCCACACACCCATACCCACTACACCAAAACAGTTCAATTGTAATGGGCAAAAACCGTTACAAAAAATATTTGTAACGGATTAAATCCGTTACAAAATTGGCGTTATTTATTTTACTAACATATTTTGTAACGGATAAAATCCGTTGCAAAATTAATATTTGTAACGGACGAAAACTGTTACAATTTATTTTGTAACGGATTTAGCATTGGTACATATCCCATAGATTAGTAACGGATTTACTGAATTGTAATGGTGTTTATCTGTTACAAATATAGATTTTGTAACAGATGCAAACCATTACAAAATACCTTGTAACGGACTGAGAGTGTCATATATTTGCAACGGATGTTTTGATTTGTAACGGTTAAAGTTCGTTAGAAATATTGTTATGTTTTTAAAAATATATTAATTTCTCATTAAATAAATAGATATTAATACACTAGTTAAACTCGTTCTCAACAAATGGCAATGAAAATTCAATGCCCACAAATTTCACTCAAAACATAATTCCAAAACATACATGACAAAATGAATGACACTACATTTCGGTGATATTAAACCGATCTAAAATTATATTTCATTCATAACCATTAAAATTCCCAAAAGAAAATGTGGTACGAGACAAACCATCTAACTTTTAACCATAAACTTGAAATGAAATCTATCATCATTGAAGTTCTAAACATATTATTCCCCCAAAAGTAGTCTTCATTATATTCCTTGCAAAAGTAGACTTCATTATCCCAAACGTAGTCTTCATATTTCCTAATAAGAACCTGTTGAACAAACTCCACATTAGTAAATGTGCAAGTATAAATGAGTAAATAACATAATTTACTAATACATTTTTGTGGCATTAGCGAGCATGTAATATTATTGGGGATTCATCGATACACAACAAACGATCATAGTTACTTTGGTATCTCTTGATGAGTTAGTACCTAAATCTTGGTTGTTAGGCTATTGTTTTCAGTTTTTGCATCCGCCCCCAAAGCCCATTTTTACCCCCCCCCCCCCCCCCCACACACAAAAAAAAAAATGCATATACTAGTCAATTAGGTCAACCAAGAGTTCGATGAAGACGCGTTTAGTTTAGACAAGTTGCCTTGGTATCACTTAATGCGTGTCTACCTAAATCTACGCCTTTAGGTTACTGTTTCAAGTTTTCGCCCCCAACACCCATTTTAACACCAAAATGAAGCTTATCTAGTTAATTATTTCAACCGAGAGTTCAATGAAGATGTGTTTAGTCTAGACAAGTTATTTTAGTATATCTTAATGCGTTTGTACCTACTTCTAGGCTGCTAGGTTGATGTCTTAAGTTTTTGCCCCCTAACGCCCATTTTAACCCCAAAAAAGTATGTACTAGTCAGTTAGGCCAACCTGATATTCCGATGAGGATGGAGTTAGTTTAAACAAGTTACTTTGGAATTGCCGGATGTGTTTATACCTAAATCAAGGCCGCTTGGTTGTTATTTCAATTTTCTCCCCCCAACGCCATTTTTAACCCCAAAAAGAAGTGTATACTAGTCAATTTGGGCAACAGAAACCCGATGAGGACACTGTTAGTTTAAACAAGTTACTTTGGTATCATTTGATCTGCATGCTTAAAGTTAAAATTAATTTAATGATGATTAGTTGTAAATGGGAGAGATAGAGACTTACAATTGGGTATGGTAAGCTTGAGAGTACGGAAACAAATATCATATAGAGTTCATTATCCAAAACCATACACTCATCAACATTCTCAACAAGCCGATTCACGGACAAACTCACATTGTACGGCTCCACAATCGTATTCATCACCTTAGGCAACGGAAGCACCGATAAAGTTAACATCATCCGATCTGAATACACCTTCCTTATCTTTGATATAATAGCATCTGCATCCCAGACCTCGTCCCCCCCAACGAAAGTGACACCTGAAACAATACAAAATAAAATACACATTACAAATTAGTCCTTCTACACTGACACACAAAATCGACACATTTGGTGCGACACACTGACATATCGCACTCGTATTGGCTCGTGACTAGGATTCACACGGTTCCACCAATAATGGAGCTCAGGCACAAGGCAATACAGGTGATACACGTCCGTGTGTCACACCAAAATGTGTCAATTTTATGCTTCGGTCTAGAATTATCCATAACAAATCATTAAAATAAACAAACAAACCCACTATTTGTTTTAAGAGCATCGAATACGTACCAGATTAGTAATTAACGGTACAATAGCTTTAGGCTAAATTTAGTAAAATTGAGAATAAAACAGAAAAGCGTTGTGGGCAATGCGGCAAATTTATGTAGCACAAGTAAAAGTCGAAAGAGAAAATAAATCTTACGTCTCAGTTGATACTTGTGATATAAGACTTTTGACTTCTCTCACAGCTGAACTTATAGAATAAAGGGTCATCTTCTTAACCTGTGAAGGAAGAGAATCAGTCATTCCCTAGTCAATGCCCATTTTATGTTAAGCTGATAATCTTCTCTACTTGAAAGGTTACATGGATCACATATTAAAAAGTTTATAGATACACCAAATATAGTGGGAAAACTCAAATTGTTCAATTGTCTGCCATGTAAGTTTTATTAATTGCCCTTCTATGGACAAGGGCAGTATCAAGATAAATTGCATTCCATTACCCTTTACGTAAGGGCCCAATATATTATACACAACATTACTATCTACTCTTAACTAATAATTTTCACCATTGATAACGAGCACAAATATAATATTTTTTTTTTAAACAAAAACCACAACTGAAAATCACTATATGTGACATTGTCTCTCATTATTCATGCACAAAAACAGTGGATGATTTCAGACAGGGATTGGATAATGCATTATAATACCTGCAGCATTTGTTAAATTACATGATAATTGATGATTAGCCAAGAATTCTCAGTGTGGGACTTGATCGCCTGGAAGATTACCAACGCCAAAAATAGAAATTATAACAATAAATAGTAGTAACCTAGATATAGCCCCAACATAAACAAAAGATTTGAATCGAGGAATAATACTACCTGTGTCCAAATTATGAAAGTTAAATTTTTTTATGAAAAGATTTACTTCCCAATTTACCCTCCTAAAACTTTTGGGTATTAATGGACAACATTACAAAGTGTGTTGTTTCAATTTATAGTTTAGTGTTTTTAGCTGTCTATACTTGAAACCTTGAGACGCATGAGTGCTCAACTATACTATATTGTACAAGGCTTGGAATAAATTGTATACCAAGGATCAACTATACTTTTGGACCAACTTGGCTAAGGACAATCTGTAGGACATTTTATACAAATGTTTAGCCCATCAATATTTTCAGTTTGTAACTGTAAGAAAACAAATACAGTTTGTAACTATATTTGAAATAATATAAATTAAGGGAAAATTAAGATACACACGAGTCCTATTTTCCTTTTTAAGTACGTCCCAAATAAAGAGCCCACTTTCCTCTTTTGGATGTAGTCAACAAACCAAATTTTACAATATTGAATGAGCATTGATCCTAACCATTAAATTGAGTTGTATCCTTGTCGTAGTTTCTATATAGGAAATATTAATTTGGGACAAAGGGGGTACTATTTATGGGAACAAAACTTTTAATTTGGAACAAAGGGAGTAAATATATTTTTGTAAAATACCAATGTACTGTATTAGAGTATTTAAATTTCCATAATCTACATCTACCATCTATGCACAGGAAATTAACTAGGTATATAACGATTGTTAGGTTGTGCTAAAAGTCAGGATGTAAGAAGTGAGGTACCTCTAGTTTGTCGTCCTTAGCTCTGTTTTTTTGGGAGCAAACGGAAATCTTCAGTCAATCAAACACATTCTTGAACATTTTTAGGAGAAACAAAGTCAAGAGACACTTTAATGCAGGACTGTATATTTCTCAGTTGATGAGGACTTCCTACTGGAATAAAAACTACCTCACCAATGTGTTGTTCGAATTTCCAGTTCAACATTGAATTCCGTTTGTCCATCAACTGTAAATAGTGTTCGTGGCAGTACAAATTCCCCAATGAATCAGTCTCACTACAGCGCGATCTCTGGTCGTCCGTTCGATGACAGCGTTGACCATCGGTATGAGTAACAACATCAAAATGGAATTGATGACTTCAGCCTAACACCGATATATATTTGTTCAGCTTAACAAATAAAATAAAATTTCCACCTGCATTATTCCTTCAGTTATGTTCATAATACAAATTTATTTTCTTGGAGATTCATAATACATTACCACAACCCAGACTCGACAAACTAACAACAAAATAAGAATCAGTCGTAGTCATTCCCTCTAGTTCTTGTTTGGAATTTTTTTTACGTGAAAAATAAAATGGTGAAAAAGTTCAGCCAATTAGAGTTCATGCAATAATTATATGATTTGGACAATGCTTTGGACAAAGTGAATTGTATTTCACTTCAAATACATTTCCCCATAGGTGAAAATAATTTACTCCAGACCAAACAGGCTCTAAAGGGTTTCTACTGATATCACGTCACTACTACGAATAGTTGTTTAGAAAGAGCGAAACATCTTTGAGCATATATACAAAGAGTATTTACATCACCAAAGCATACAAAAGACACTGTTGTAAGAATATGACTAGTGTGAAGCATTAAATAGATGCCCACAGGGCATGAACGCTAATTTCAATTCTCAAAATTTATGTAAATATTTTTCCTTCCGGATCAAGAAGTGAACTCTAGAATAAAGCCAGAAGATCAAAATGAAGTTAGGTACATACTTCTGCAAAGATGCAAACTTGAAAGGAATATCATTGGCATATGATACACCGGGAATGTCCTTCATCATCAACATCCAAGTAGACAATTCATCCTCCAACGTCTTTGCGCTCAACTGGATCTCAGATAACTTAAGAAGCTCTGACTCTAACCTCTCTCTGATACACTTTTGTTCAATTAATTTCTCTTTCAATAACTCAATGTTTTCATGTGAAGATTTTAACTTTCGCATTTCACGCACTTTAGACTTCTGATGTTGAGTTATTGACAATTTGAATTAGAACAAAGTCACAAACATTATAGATTATAAATCTTACATAAAAATAAAATTCAAAGTAAGTAAGGCGAAAACCATTATGGCGGAACATTAAACAATATCAAAGTATCTCAAGTCTCAACACCTGAAGTACCCCTACTTGGAGCGTGAAGGAGCGTTAAAGTTTAACAATAGATATAAACCGTGAATACATGCGAACAACTTATATAGCATCATACCCTCATCATTATATACCTAGCTGTGCATTTTTACCACTACATCAATACAATAATGCCAAATTCAACCCATAACTTAAGATCAAGTGAATGTTTTGACAATGGGTACATATTATAAATTTATTTCCTCTCGAGTAACAAGTCACTTTATGCATCAAGGAGATCAATGCACATGTTATCGCTTAGGATTAAGCAAATTTGAACTTCCCAACCCCAATCCATGTGTGCACATTTTACATGAGGGCTATTTTGAGGGAGAATGAAATAAATTAGTTAAATATGCAATGATGTCATGTAAGAGAAGAGAGCAGAATGTTTTAGATGTGCATTTACCATGTGTATAAATACCCAAATATTGTAGTAGGAAAAAAATCAATTAAATGAATTAATTGAGCATTATGCTTTAGGCTCCATTCTTGTATTCTTCATTTACATCATTTATTTCCTGCCATGTCCAATTGAAATGGTCGGGATCGTGACTAAGAGATAACTTCCTCAATGCAAGCAATGAGTGGTGCATCTTCTCCACAGGGGTTAGATAGGAAGTTACACGAAGTCTGACTTGGTGTTTGAACCACTTTTCAAAACCAAAAAGGTGAGAAGGTTGTGCAAATTCAAGCAAAAGGTCCGATCTAACAGCATCCGCAACCTTGTTAGCATGATGTAAACTATGTGTTCACAGGTGCGAAGAAATGGTTTGAGGGAAGCTAAGAGGCTACGAGGCAACTTGAAAAATCGCCAAAAGTGGGAAAAACCACTTCACAGGTTCTGAAGTCATGTTTGCAAGATGCGTAGATGCCAATTTCAGTTTCCTTTAGTATTTTAACTTAAAGGAACGAAAAACAAACTATCCTATCATTTCTAATGTGTGAAAAATACTTTTTGATTAATAAAAATATACCACATGTATTATGAAGCCACACAATAGCTTTTCAAAATTGTTTCCAATTACAGATACTTTCCTTTTTCAGCAAGATAAGGATGAAGTCTTCCATGAGAACTTGATCAACTTTCAATGGAACAAGTAAACCAGCCAAGACTCAACGTATTTGTCAAACGGAATTAAGATAATCAAAGGTAGAACATGCTCTCCTTTAAGTCGGAGGGAATAATATTAAATAGTTGAGTGGGTTAATAAAGGATTTTTTGTAATATTTGTGTTCTCAGAAGTATCCTCTATTGTGAATCCTAATGGTGAGAAAGCACCATCCACGCATACTTTGACACTTAGCATGTATGCACAATGTTTTAAATTTCGGTCGTGTAGGGTGTCGCATTTTGGCTCCAAAGTCGGGTCTCGAAAATAATTTCACGCATCGCGCGAGCAATTTGTGTATCCACGTATCCAATGAAATAACATGTGCGTGAGAGTATGCTGAGTTGTTTTCAAAAAGTGAAAAAGAAAGTTCTAATTATTAAAAACTCTTAAGAAGACGAGCATACGAGTTCTTCTAATTTATATTAAATCTCAATATCTTACGAATTGGGACTTTATCTTCAACTTCCAAGTGTTTCACTTATGTAACTTATTTTAACACAATAAACCAAAACTAATATGAGAATTAATCAGAGGCATATGAGGCATACATGCACATAAATAGTTGAAAATTGAAGCTCCTCTCAGTAGTAGCCAACTGACCGGAACATCACCCTCAAAATAATATAAAATTATATCTTGATACATCTAATGAACAGAATATATGTAACATGTAACGAATCTTAAAAAACCTGATTCGGGACTCATGATCCATAAATAAGACATAAATAATGTGAAGAAGACATTACAGAGCTCAACTGGATCATCAATATCCTTACAGTTACCTTTAACATACCAGAAATGTGATGAACAATGCCCAAATAGGGAACAAGATTAGACCAGAAATATAATGATAGAAAATATGAACATAAAACATTTATCCTACCTCTTTATCAAATCTTGGGACCCAAAACTAAGAAATGTAAAATCCAAATCAAAACAAACATATCCAACCCTACAAGAACTACATAATCCAAACAATAAAACCTAAATCTCAATTCTAGTTGAACAACAAAAATAGAGGTATATTTGAACAAAGTAATAATAATTTCAACAAGAACTAGTAGAGGGTTTTTTATACAAGACAAGATAAGCAGTGATAAAAGAGTCGAGTCGAAAAAGCTTGCCTGCATTTCAACAAAGTAAAAATTCTAAAGTTAGATATCCAATCTTGATTAAGGGTCTGATTGTTTTCTATCTCTTATCCAAATTCCAAATCATATCCCACAAATATAAATCAACCTATTGTCTTATGTTGTGTTGAACAAAAATATGGTCAACTAGTATACAATTGAGTGAATAAAATCCATAATGAAATCAAATAATAGTTCTTACAAATAAGTGAGTAATTCTAGTGATCAAATAAAATTCACGGTCAACCATCCCTTGGCCATAATTAATTACCGTGATCGGGGGTTGAGCATAGATTTTATGTTATGGTTCAATCAGTTTAGAGCTTACACCCACGAGACTGCAATCACTATAATTTCTCGTTTAATTTGACGTTTAGGTATAAAATTCAGGATTTTTGTGTAATCTTTCAACCTTAAGCGAGTCAAGAGTCATAGATATGTAGGATTTCATGCAATACTAAAGAGTCCAGCCAAATTGGCACTAAAGATTAAAGTTCAAAACATAATAATAAGAAAAAAGAAAGTGGTGGGAAAAGTTCTCTACTAACTAACCAATACAACTACTGCATATAAGAATCTCAACATAGACAAAGCATTTAATGCCAAACAAACAAACCTATACGAAATTATTTAAAGCTGACAAAATTTTAGACTAAAGATTTTTCCTTTTCATAAATATCTCTCAAATGAACTTTAGAATCTAATAAGAAGCAAAATTCTCTACTATAGATTTTCAAAAGATTTAATTAATAATCAGAAGGTTGTGAAAAAGTTTTGATTGGTGTATAAAAATGTACTAAAAACATAGTAGACCCCCTTATGTTCAAGTCTCCATAAATATTCCTCATAAATATTCTCGATAGAATGAAAGTTCTAGAAATCATCCTCAGAGGCAAAAGCATAGTTTAAAAATACTCTCGTAAAGCAAAATACATAAATCGATATATACATATAATATAAAAATTGAAATATCTCTCCAGTTAAGGTGTTGGTCTGCACAAAATTATCCTTGGAAGAATGAAAGTTTATTGATTTAATCATTACAAGCGACCAGATTCATTTAAAAAAAGGTGGAATTAAAAATTAACATAATGACTAGCAGGAACCAAAATTAAATAATGTACCCTAACATGTTATCATTTTCCTATACCACATGAAAACCCTAAATAAAAACGAAACTCAACTATGGGAAAATAACAAATCTATGCATAATAAACCAGATGGAGGCAGAATAAAGATCATATGGTTAAACCCTAAATAACAAGAACATATATAAGCAATAGGGAATTACAAGAGTATGAGAGAGGTGGAAAACGATCCAGTCCATGCCAGAGGGGGCACTGAAGACAGAGAAGACAACACCCGTCTTTACTTCTCGTTAATCCACCGCTGACGACATCGGTAACCTGGACGGTACAGGACATGCCAGCGGATACATGTCTTTAATAAATCCATCGGTGGAAACACACGGAGATCGAAGAATTAGCCTGAGATGATCATTGGACGAAGTTAAAAAACAGTTCAATGATTGTCGTCAAGTGCGCAGGTATTTGATATGCTAAAATGGATAATAAACAATGGGTAGAGAGGTTGTGCGTGAAAGAGGGAGGGGAACAGGCAGAGGGAGTGGTCAAAAGTTTTGGGAATTAGGGGGGGGGGGGGAATCCCGTCCGACTTGCTCTATTTATTTTTTGTTTTTTCTTCCTTTTAATGATACATTCCAACGATTACTCATATATTCCAACGGTTATATTTTATTTATAACAGTTTTTAACCATTA
The DNA here is from genome assembly GCA_949130495.1 of Sambucus nigra. Lineage (NCBI taxonomy): Eukaryota > Viridiplantae > Streptophyta > Magnoliopsida > Dipsacales > Adoxaceae > Sambucus > Sambucus nigra. The sequence continues at coordinate 186,507,271 of OX422213.1, forward strand.
CAAATTTTTAATGGATAAAATCCGTTACAAATAGAAAAACAAATCCGTTACAAAATAAGTCTTTTGGTGTAGTGACCCCAAGCATAGTCTTTATATTTGTCGACTTTTTGCAAAGGTTGCAGGTAGTACACTAAGACTCGATTCCCCGATTTTTCCAGAAACAACAAGCAACTGATCATGAAAAGCAAGTACCCCCTAGCAGCCTGCTCAATTTGTCTATTCGTGACACCCTCCCCAAGATTTTTTAACCCTTCCCTTGCACAAACTCATTATCCAGTCAAAGCGCACGGCATAGACAGACTTGCATTCCTCCTGGGCCTCCTCCTTGGTACAACCCAGATATTTCGTAAGCCATTCGATTTGGGTCGCATTCTCCTCGACTTTCCTAAAAATAGTACCATACACCGATTTACCAACTACCAGGATTTGGAGGATATGATACACATTGTTAAGGGTGATGGTCATCTCACCGAACGACATATGAAATAAATTTGTCTCCGGCTGGCACCGTTTGATGAATGCCAATAGCTATACATAGTCTAAGTATTGATAGGAGTGTTTTATAATACCCAACTTCTTCACCAACTCGATAACACTTAAAAAAAAATTATAGTGGTACACACACTTCATTATGCCCCTCTCCTCATCTCGGTTCCATGTAGAATAATCGATATGGTTTTGAAAAAAAATCAACAGTTCGGGGTTATTTGGCTTGCACCCCTCAAGTTGTTATCAATCCGAGTGGCTTATTTTTTACATGCTTTCTTCTCGGGCGCTTTAGATTTGGACGGTTGAATTTCATCTTTTGATGAAGAAAACTCGTTCGTGCACCTTTCTACTTCTTTCTCTCCTACTTTTTCTCCTTCTTCATCTCTTTCCTCCTTTGTCTCTTCCTCTATTTCTTTCTCTCTTTCCTCATCTCTCTCCTTCTCTCTTTTCTCCTCTCATGATTTTTCATCTTCTTTCTCTTCCTCTTTATCTCCCGCTCTTACCTCACCCCCTTCACTAACCCCAAGCAAATCATATACCACCTCCTCAACCACTTGCTCAATTGACTGCGACATAGTACCCTCACCAACAGTAAGTAACCCCCTACCACTTGGTCAACTACTCTATCCAACGACCTCGTAGGAGAATATCCTTTGCTCGAACTAGTGGCCTCACCGACACTATTACTAGAGGAAGATAAGGGTGGTCGTACTTCCTTCGCCACCTCCAACCTCCTATTTCGCTCGGATGCGGTAGGAGGATTTTTCTTCTTCCTATTTATATGACCTACATAAGAAATTAACAAAATTACATTGAAAATGAACATCAAATTTATAAGTTATACCAACGAAGAAACAATAATATGTAAGGACCTAAAAATGACAATATTTTCAGAAAAACATATATAAATAAATACGTTCATCATGTTGAAACTTGCACAATCAAGTATATAACATACATTACATATAACTGTAAATATTTTCAATATGAAGAAAATATAAAATGGATGGTTATCCAATAATATGAAAGGGCCTAAAAATGACAAAAAAAATTCAGGAACACATGCATACGTAAAAATGCATGTATATAGTGAAATATGAAATACATTGCTAAAAATACATGCATATATGAAATATGATATACATTCTTCCATACGGTGATTATTGGTCGGAAAATAAGACACCACGGTAAGAAGAGACCGTGAAAATCAAATCATGGTGGTTTATGACCGTGAACATCAAAACACAGTGAGTTATGGCCGTATATAGGTGAATCACGGTGGGATGTGAATGAATACACTTGGCACCTTCGGCGATCGTAGGTGCAAAGAACAGTTATTTCTTTTCCAAATAGTAATCCCTAGGTTATTCAAATTGGTTAGAGTTTAAACCCTAGCTTTTAATCTCACAAAAGAAATATATTTTCACTTAGATTAATTAGGGTTATATTTTGCATGGTTTAATGAGTTTATAATGTAGTTCTTCTATGTAGTTTGCATGATAGGATTTAATGCACAAATGAGAGCATGACAGTAATAGAAGCAAGTTTAAATGGTGTAACATACCAGAAATGAAGTTTGAGAGTAGGTAGTAGGATTTCAGAGAAAATGGAAGTAAGTTGAAAGGTTCGAGAGAGAAGTTAAAGAGAGATGAAATAGAAAAAATGAGGTCTAATAGTTTTTGAAATTTTGAAGTTAAAGAGAGATATATTAGAAAAAAAATTGTATTGTGCGTGTTTGATGTTTTGTATTAATATTGAGTACTTAATTAATATTTTATAAAAAAATATTTTAAAACAGAATTTTTTATATAAATATGAGGACCCATATTTTTGTACTTGGAATAGTGAATCTCTTACCTTTTGTATTTTAAATAATAAATTCATTGAAGTAATAACTTCTTCCACCTAATATTTTGAAAGGAGGACCATTCAACAAAGTTAAAATAAAGGGTGTGGGACATAGAAATGCATTATAAAACCATGCAAAGCTCTCTCGTAGTTGAGCACAAAACAAAGCCATGGCTTCTCTTCCATCTGCTACCACCAACTTCAATGCCTACTCTACCTTGCACTCCCGCTCCTTCCTTTCTAAGCCCTCCAAAGTTTTCGTAAACGGAAAACAGTACCCCCGCTTCAGTGTCTCATGCAAAGGCACTGAGGCTGATCAAAACGAAGAAGACACTTCGGGAAAGTTTGACCGGAGAAATGTGCTTCTTGGGCTTGGTGGTCTCTACGGTGCCGCCAACTTTACAACCTTAAACCGCTCTGCTATGGCGGCTCCAGTGGCTGCCCCGGACATTGGAAAGTGCGGCCCAGCTGAGCTTTCTAATGGTACAGTTATTGCCGCTGACTGCTGCCCACCATCCTCGGGAACTATTCTCGATTACAAACTCCCACCCGCCAAACTATTGAGGGTCAGACCATCAGCTCATTTGGCTGACGATGAATATGTAGCCAAATTTTGCAGAGCTATTCAGCTGATGAAGGAGCTTCCGGAAGATGATCCGCGCAACTTCATGCAACAAGCTAGAGTTCATTGCGCTTACTGCAATGGGGCCTATCAGCAAGTTGGGTTTCCTGATCTTGACCTCCAAGTACACAACTCATGGTTGTTCTTTCCATTCCACAGATGGTACTTGTACTTCTATGAGAGAATTTTGGGCAAACTCATTGATGACCCAGAATTCGCTCTCCCCTTCTGGAACTGGGACACCCCTCGTGGCATGCAAATCCCAAACATGTTCGTCGACCCCTCATCTCCGCTCTACGACGAGAAGCGAAATATGTCCCATCTTCCACCCACTATTGTTGATCTGGGTTACAATGGTAAAGATGAAAATACAACAGACCTTGAGAAGATTACTAATAACCTTGCCATCATGTACAGGCAAATGGTTCCCAACAGTGCCACTGCTGAGCTTTTCTTTGGTAAAGCTTATCGTGCTGGTGATTCCCCAAGCCCTGGAGCTGGCTCTATTGAAAACACCCCTCATACTGCCATCCATCGTTGGGGAGGAGATCCCAGACAGCCCAACGGAGAGGATATTGGCAACTTCTACTCAGCTGGACGAGACACTTTATTTTACTCACACCATTGTAACGTGGACCGCATGTGGACAATTTGGAAAACATTAGGAGGCAAAAGAAAAGACATAACCGACCCCGACTGGTTGAAGTCCTCCTTCGTTTTCTACGACGAGAATGCGCAGCTCGTGCGCGTGAAGGTCGGTGATTGCCTCAACCCCAAGAAAATGGGTTACGCATACCAAAAGGTCGACGTTCCGTGGCTAAACAGCAGGCCAATTCCAAGGAAGAAGAAGTCCAAAATTGCTAAAAAATCCCTCGAAAGCGCAACCGGAACCAACGTTGAGTTCCCCATTACTCTCACAGAAATTATCAAGGTTTTGGTGCCACGGCCTAAGAAATCAAGAAGCAAGAAACAAAAGGAGGACGAAGAGGAGATTTTGGTTATCGAAGGCATCGAGTATGATAGAGAGAAATATGTCAAGTTTGATGTGTACATTAACGATGAGGATGATATCGGAAATGTGGCACCGGACAAGACTGAGTTTGCTGGGAGTTTCGTGAGCTTGCCGCATAACCATAAGCACGGGAAGAAGGGGAAGACTACGCTCAATCTGGGGATAACCGATCTTTTGGAAGACTTGGAAGCTGAGGATGATGATAATGTGCTCGTCACTTTAATCCCTAAATCTGAAACTGATGATGTCACCATTCGTGGGATCAAGCTTAAGTTTGCGTCTTAAGTTACTTGTCGCTGTTTGATTTCGTTAGAAGACTGTCATCTTCTGACCAACAATAAAATCCGGAACTTGTTTGGGATCACCTGTGATGGTGATTTCATTATTAGATATTACTAGATTCAATCTTACCGATTATGCCTAGAGTTTAAAGTGTGGAAGACGCGTTGTGCAGTAGTCATCGAATGCTGTGTTTTTCGATTTGCGTTTTCATATATTTTAATTAGAAAAGCTTATGCACTACAACTTTTATCTATCTTTAATTAAAAAAATCCCAATACTTTAAAATATGTTGTAAACTAGCCTTATAAAAATTGCTAAAATATATTTTTATTAAAGTATTTTATAATCCGATGTTTAGAATAAATAAAAATAGTCAAATAACAATAAATAGTTTTTTACTTTAACATTTTAATAAACAACTAATTGGCACCAAAAAAATTAAAAAAGTTTAAACCAAAGTAAATAATAAACCTGTGCACATTATATTGAATGAGATGAATAATAACATAAATACTATCAAAAAAATTCACATTACAAAAGAAAACAAATTTTCTGCAAAATTAAAAATTATAATTAAATTAAAACCAAGAAATTTTTAAGGTAAAGGAATATAAATCGAGTCAAAATACAGTGTTAGTATATCTAGGGGTGTTTACGGGTCGGTTCGGGTCGATTTTGGACCATAATTCAAACCGAACCGATCGGTTCGATTTTAGAAAAGGTCAGGCCGAAACCGAACCGACTATGAAAAAATCGTCGATTTCGGTTCCAATCGGTTTAGGATCGGTTCGGTTTCGGGTCGGGTTTCGGCAGTTTCCTATTTGGGCGGGTTTTTTAAGGCCGGTGTTCGATTTGGGTCGGTTTTTGAAGGTGGTTAATGGTTTTTGGATATAAAAATATAAGATATTTAGTTTTTTTTAAATATATATTGATTTCGGGTCGGTTCGGTTTGAATCGATTTTTCCCATGTATAAACCGTCAACCGAACCGACATGGTCGGTTTTTTATATCCGCAAACCGTAGGCCGAACCGAGCTAAAAAAATCGCCGGTTTCGGTTCGATTCGATTTTCGGGTTGGTCGGTTTTTTTTTTCACACCCCTAAGTATATCATACCTTTCAAAGGATTGAAGTGATAATGCATTGCTCGATGGTTACGGTGGTTTCAACGTACACAACTTGTGCAAGAAAAAACACGTTAGCGAGATAGGAGATATCCATATGTGAAGAATAACACTCTTTATACACATTCAACCTTCTTTATCTCATTTGGTATTAGCCCAACTAATTTTGGATGGAACTCGGTGATAAAAAATAAATAAATGAATAAAAAAATCTAAAGACACTTTTCGTAGAAGTGTTATATGCAACTCATTTTAATAATGCTTGTTATGTACTTCAATCAAAATCTTTCTTGTAGTCTTTTTCCTACACGTCAGAAATGGATATGGAAAGTTAAGACTCTGAGGTAGTTATCCTAATTTTTTATAGTCTTAAGAATAACCTTTGACATATTCACGAACTTGCTCAACATTGTCTCGCTCGGGATCAACATATATGAAGACAGGTACTATCTCAATTCCTGCTTTTTCCTCTGCAAGCATTTACATGATAAAATATGACATTACAAAAATCTATATAACGCATAAAAAATTATTGAAAAAGAATTTAACCTAAACATACGAAAAAAACCAACAAAAAAATAATAATATAAATTACTGGAAGCATGTTCACGTTCTTAAAAAAACTAAATATTTAAGAAGATGTGTTAAACTAATATTGTCGGGGACTGGCAAAGGCAAAGAATGACAATCATAATAAGAAGATATAGCAATAATTAATATAATGGGGAAGATACAGGGAATAGGTGCCTAATTTAAGATCATTCCATTGCAGCTATATTTAGGGGTGACGATTCGTATTATTGGGTCATGTTTTCTCCTAAAACGATACGACACGACACGACAATGAATTAGTAAACATAAACAGGACACGACACGAAGTCGTATTTTTTTTAAGCACCACGAAACACGAAATACGTAAAAACACGACACGACATGATTAACACGATTTTTTTTTTGTTCAAATTACCACGATTTGCACGAAACCAATTTTTTGTTCAAACTAACACGATTAACATGAATGGAAAAAATAACACAGCAGCAATGTAGAAAGATATGAATTAAAGTTCATATATATGTTATTATCCTCTGTTATTATACTCTTACAATCACAACATCAAGCAAAATATAGAAATATATGACAGCAGCACACCCACATAACTAAATAACTAATTTTCCCTAAAGTTACAATGGAAAAAACAACAACTATCATAGCAACAAACCTTATAATTATAAATCAAACCTTATAAATTTCTACATTTCGTTAGTCATCATCTTTCACAACTAAAGTTCAAAATAGAAACCCACAAACGTTATAAACCACAAACCCAGATGGAGGACCACCCATCCGTCAACAATCAAAGCAACAAAAATGAAATAAAAACCCGTTGGGTGTTGAGAGATAAGGTGACAATAGGTTGGGCCCTAACACAATTTATGTACTTTCCAGCCCGGAGGAACCCAACAATCCTTTTGATATAAAGCTGAGATGAGTTTCCTGATAGTGGAGAAAGTCGAAGAGATAATTGATGAAGCGAAGAGAGAAGATTACGAAGGCAAATCTCGCATACAAATTTTGTATTATCTGGCGAAAGTGATCGGTAGTTGTGTTACTAAGAATGTATATAGTCACGGGATGAATTGAAGTACTACTTTTTCGAGGTCTTAATGTTGTTTAGATTTTCAATAGATTTGAGAGGGAGAGAGAACATTTTCATTTCCAAGATAAACATGTGGAAGAAGAGTTTGCTATACATTCTGATATAAAGGAGAGGCCTGAGTAAATAATAGAGAGAGGGACGATGGGTTAATGATAGCCACGTGTCAGTCCTATATGATTTGGGTCTATAATTTTTATATAGTTATATAGATCAGCATTATATGACATTTAAATTCATATTTTTTAACCGCTAGGAGTAAGGATGATAATTTAATCCGAACCGTAGGAGCCTCACCCCGTCCCGCCCCTAAAGGGGCGAGTTTTAAAACCCGATTAATTAATTAGGTGAGGGTATGAATTTTGAAACAAAATCTGTTTATCAAATGGGGCGGGTTAGGAATTCATTTAAATAAAATCGTCCCGCCCCGCCCCATCCCGTTTAACTTATGCGTATATAAATACCCTTTATATGTAAGTTAATGACAATTAAATTACACACATACACTAAAAAACCCTTTATATGTATGCTAACTTTGTAAAAGATCTATGTGAAAATATGGAATGACAATTGGGAGAGTGTCTCACATATTGAAATACGAATCATTGTAGACCTCTAAGATTATAATGTAATATTTTTAATTTTACTATTTTAAAACCTCCCCACCCCGTTTATTAAATGGGGCGGGTTAGTAGTTAATTAAATAAAAATCGTCCCACTCCGCCTACCTCATTTGTTAAATGGGGCGGGTTATAATTTTTTAGAACCCGCTCCATTGCCATCCCTAACTTGGAGCGATTTGCAGCTAACTCAAAGTATTTTAAATCCTAAATCTAACTAACAATTATTTATTCTCAATATTTTTATACATTAATATATAATATACATACATCATATATTAACATGTGTATAATTCTTATAAATAAAAAATATATATGTTAATGTAAACAAAATTACATATATTTATATTTTATTAAATTATATAATATACTAAGATCCATATATTAGATAATATTATCAATAAATACATTATACTTATATATTATTTTATACTTGAATTATTAATGTATGAAATAACATAAAATATATATATAGTACATATCTATTAAAAAATATCATCAATTTATGTATTTATATAATTTTATTATGAATTATACATGCAAGATCCTAATATATATATATATATATATATACACTCAACTTACCTCATTAAATATACATAAAAATACATCATATATATTTATGCATTTATGATGTATATATGTATGTACTCATGTATGTATGAAAGTTTTACACACACACACACACACATGTATAATATAAATATAGATGTTTGTCAATTTTGTCAAATTTTTAGAAAATTGTATTTAAAATATGTTTACCAAACGCGCACCAATATTTATAAACACAAAAAATTGAATTTTAAAACTGTATTTAAAAATAGTGTTTTAATCAACTTTTTTGAATATATAACCAAAATGGAAAGTTTTAATTTTTAATACCTAAAAGGAAGGTACCTTAATATTATTTTATTAAAGGTGGAAGACTAAAGCTGAAAAGGTAGTGTTGTACTAAAGTTCTTGAACTCTAAATTTAATGGCTTAGTGGCTTTCGTTATTTTTTTTTAATCAAAAGTGTCTTTCTTTCAAAGACTGCATTAATTAGCAAATGCATTTTCCTCGAAAATTGATATATAAATTGATCGGATTTCATTAATAAATGAGTTTAAGCAAAAGTGATTGCAAATCATTACCGGAGGTGGTAATTTCTCGCAAGTGATGATATCCAATGCACACAAGTCAAATTAGATTTAATATAACATGAAGTAATGAAATCACACAGATAGCACAAGTTGTACATGGTTCGACAACGTTCTTACGCCCACAGGATTTAGGATTTGCTCTTTATTGCTTTTGATAACTTGTCAATAGGATTGTAGTACTCTTCGATGTTACAATATCACATGCCCCCTCATGGACGAGGGGTTTACATTTGTAGGAGAGCTTCAGATGGTCCTAAGATCCGGCAATAATTATCCCTAAGAGTTAGGATCTATGTTTTATCACAATCAACTGTTATGAGTAGTGGACTTGTAGAAATATTCTTTAACTTGGACTCTTTGTCACTCATAGGTACATGCGGCTTGCGCGCTCATGTCGAGCACATGCATAAGTAATTCTAGACCTCACAATTGCCTCAAAAGTTCAGGGTGAGGTCACTGGGATTTGTTGCGTTTAGGTCGGTTGTTAATACTTAACAAGTCTTTTACACTAAGGGAGTAGTAGTATTCCTCATTGGTTAGAGGCTGAGAATCATTTGAACTACTTCGCAGTGGTCGGAGGATAATTTTCTAAATGCCCTATAAAATGGAACTTTTTTGGCTGATTGCCCCAGGTGCATGTTTGTAAATACGTCAAACTTAATTAGGTGTGGAGAAATACGGTCATCGCTTCTATAGCCACCATACGCGGGTCATAATTACTTTATGGGGAATTGTAAAGCCATTTCAAAGGACAAAACAATTGTTTCTTATGTTTCCCTCTCATTTCAAAACTTGCGTAACTTGGAAGATGTTTTCACAACTCCGATTTTCATTTTAAGCTTCCTTGACTTCTTCCCTCTAACTTTTCTTCACTTCTTCAATTTTTTTCTCAATTCTTTCTTTGAGTTTCAATCTACACAATACTGTACATTATCAATAAGAGTACTGTTAAAAAATTGAAGCTTCATTACCACATACCCCAGTGGGTTCAGGTAGAAATACTTGAGGGTCCTTTTGACCTCTGTGCGCTCCCTGAAGGACACTGGTTTCCTTACATCTTTATAGCTGAGTGTGGGGTAACATTTCCCCCAAACCAATTATTTCTTCAGCTCTGCCAATAATTTAAAGTGGTCCCAACACATGTCCCTCCAAATATGTTGAGGTTCGTTAACGGGGTTAACCTAATTAAGGAGTTATATGGTATTACAGACATTATGCATTGCTACCAATGGGAGACGACCCATGAAGGCGTTTATTACTTGAAGATGAGGGTAGCCAATCGGGCTTCGGTGGTGAACCTGCCTGATTATAACAAAGATTACTGGGATCGTGGCATTTGTAGAGGGGTACACAAGCACACTATAACCAGTAAAGGGTTATGCAAGAAATTATGAATAAGAGTTATTGGGAGAGAAACTCCAAGTTACCAGTAAGTCACACGAGTAATGAATAATAAAATTGGGGTATACGAGCAAGCCCTAAGTCATTAGTGGGCGAATAATTCAAGCGTAAGTCCAAAATTACCAGTAAGTCACACGAGCAGTGGCTAACAAGAGTTCATGGATGAGAAAATCTAATTCACCTATTAATTACGCGAGTAATGATTAATAAGGGGATACACGAGCAACCCCAAGTCACCAGTCAGATATGCAAGCAATGCAAAAGAACAAGCGACATGAGTGATAATAGATCATAAAGATCTCAAATAAAAGTAAGCACACGAGCAGTCTTTTGACTATCAAGTAAAGGGAATAACGGGTGGTTACTCAAGTAACATCAAAATAGACAAACGAGTACTCCCCTTACTAACATTATTATTTTTTGTCTTGCCAAAGTTCATTTAATAAGAAGCCTTGATCGATAAATAAAGGTTAGAGAAGATGGTCAGTTAGGACTTCTTGTGAGTTTTGGCTTGGAGGATGAGAAGTAAGACTTGTTCAACAAAATAAGGCTCAACCACTTCAATATATTAGGAAAGAGATAATGGTAAGGGTAGGGACAATAGAGGTCTCTCACGCTCATATTTAACACAACACACATCATTGAATAAATCGTGGGAAGTCACCATGCAAAATATTTTTTTATCACATGCAAACGATTGGTCACTTGATTGTGTGACACCCCGCCTAATAAAATACGGGGTGATCAGTCATATATCAAATTAAAATAGGAATCCCAGTTGGTTCATTCTTAGCATCACTGTCGAAAAACTTTTTAAAACTTACTAACCAACTAGTATTCCAAAAGTTGGTGCCAAGTTTTATCTTTTTATTTAAACAAAAGAAATAACATGCGGAAATATACAATGATCCATTCACAAAAACTGAATCAAATTAACTAAATAATTAAATAACTACTTGCCGAATAAACCGTCGGCCACAAAAGTAAATAGTCTAATAACAATCGTCCAACAACTGAATAAATGAATCCGAAAACTATACTGAAAAGTCTGGGCGACAAGCCTTAAGTAAATTTGAAACTTATAGATGATTCCTACTATAGGAAAGAATGAACGATGCGTCTAACCCAAGCTCCTGATAGCTTCCACATGTGTCGCATCTACGTGTCCCTGGAATAGAATATCAAGCTCGGCGTCCCTGTAGCTGGACACCTAAAAGGTTTTGAAAATAGTTTTATAGCAAGGGTTAGAACCCAAAACATTTTGAAAACATTTAGCAATTGATTAACTTCCAGTAATATAAAATGCATGAATGCGCTTCATATTTAAGTTAATGTCGCACTCCCTTGAAGACAAACCCACCCCTCAACTAATGTGCACACCTAACGCTTTCTTTATCCCACCTAGTCTTCTACCCTGAAACTAGATACTTGATATAACTCTTGCCAACCGCCCTACTCAATCCCGAGTATTTTTAATGCATGATTTATAAGTTATTTACCACCTTAACGTAGTTAATGATCTTTCCTTGAAAGCCATATAACATTCACTAGTTATAAAAATAATACAATTTTCTCCATGTATTTAAATTACCCGTATATAATTATTCACCCCATTATATATGCAAAGTTATCTTACAACAATCACGCATATGTTGAATATGAATATAACCCATAAATAATTATTACAATACACTTCATGTATTTAATTACTCGTATATAACTATTTATCCCATTATATACGTAGAAACATTTTACAACATTCACACATATGTTGAATATAAATATAACCCATCCTCCCGAGTAATAACTCACCGGATATCTAAAGTTCTATCCCACTAGATGTACTCGCATAACCTAGTTACCCTAAGTTAGAATTGCTCACTAACTTGGCCAAAATATAAACATAATGGAGGCAATCAGACGCCGAACCGAATCGGGCACCCAGGACCAGATCGGTCCAGTCCTTTTTTTTTCTGCAGACACCAGATCGATCCGGGTCACTAGGGGCGGACCGGTCTGGGAGTTTGTAACAATCTGCTTCCCTTGTCTCAGAATGAACTCTTCTCTCTCAATCTCACGGGTTTCCCACAATTATTCCTATGCAAGAGTGACCTAGGACCTCCCAACACTTACTTCGAAACCTTATATGGTCTCTCAATGTGTGTGCTCCCGCTCCTATCCTATCATAACGTATGTCTACCGACACCTAACTACCCTAACCTAATCATAAATACTATACACAAGAATCACCCCATACACGTCGAGGGTGCGACGACCTTCTCGTACTTCTCAATTAATCCCCATAGATAGGGTCTGACAACCAAATTGTGTCGGCTTCTTTGACGCACGCCTCAAAGTGCGGTTGAAGGCGTTGACCATTAATGTTGAAAGTGTTTCCCGCTTTTGAATCTTCCAACACTATATCTCCATGGGGAAATGCTTCTCTTACGACAAATGGGCCCGTCCACCTTGAACGTAACTTGTTGGGAAATAAGTGTAAATGAGGGTTGTATAAAAGCGCTTTTTTTCCTCGATGAAACTCTTTGCATCGAATTATCTTGTCACGTGCGAGTTTCATTCTTTCCTTTGAAATTTTAGCATTTTCATATGCGTTATTGCGCATATCTTCCAACTCATTCAAGTGAAGCTTGCAAGCTTCACCGGCTTTATCCAAGTTGTAGTTCAACCTCTTGATCACCCAATAGGCTTTGTGCTCTAGGTCCACGGGGATATGTAAAGGATTTCCATAGATAAAATAAAATCCATACATCCCGAGGGGGTTCTTGCAGGTTGTACGGTAAGCCCATATCACATCGTTTAATCAAAGGGAAAAATCTTTTGGGTAGGATCCAAGTTCTTTTCAAAGATGATCTTAATCTCACAATTTGTTAACTCAACTTGCCCACTTGTTTGGGGGTGATAATTCGTTCCAACCCTGGAGACGAATCCATACTTTATCATTAATTTTTCAATTGACTTATTGCATAAATGTATGGTATTATCATTTATGATTGCCTTCGGAGCATTGAAGAGAGAGAGTATGTGTTCTTGTCAGAACTTTATCACCACTTTGTTGATATTCGTCTTGGTAACTATTTCTCTACCCATTTGGAGACGTAGTCTAGCGCAATGAGGTTGTATAGGAATCCAAAGGAGGGAGGGAATGGTCCCATGAACTGAATACCCCAACAATAAAATAACTTAATGACGAGTATAGGGGTTAGTGGCATCATGTCGCGGTGGGTAATAACTCCCATCCTTTGATGAATATCGCAAGATTTTCAATACACCTTCATTTCTCGGAACATTATAGGTCAATAGAGATCGATTTGAAGGATTTTAGCAGCCGTCTTATTCTTGGATAAGTGGCCTCCACAAGCCTCCGTATGACAAACCTGAATAACACTTTGAATTTCTTCATCCTGAACACATCTTGAGGTGAGTTGGTCCGCACAATATTTGAATAAGAATGGATCATCATAGAAAAACATGCGTAACCAAGTTAGAAATTTTTTCTTTTCTTGCGGTGTCCATTCGAGAGGATGGCTCCCGTGACAATATAGCTAACAATGTTCGCAAACCAAGGTAGGGAGGAAGTAGCAAAGAGTTCTTCATCCGAAAAGTACTCAACTATGGGTATTAGATCACTAGGCACGTCAGACGAGAGCCGTGACAAATGGTCAGCGATGACATTTTCTACCCATTTCTTATCTTTTATAGAGAGATTAAACTCTTGTAGGAGTAGGATCCACCTTATGAGGCGCGACTTCGAATATTTCTTAGTAAGGAGATATTTAAATTCCGCATGGTCGGTAAAGTATGTAATCGACGACCCAATAAGGTATGAGCAGAATTCATCCAAAAAAAATAACCGCTAGCAACCCATTCTCCTTGGTGGAGTAGTTAAGTTGTGGCCCGATCAACTTTCACCTAGCGTAATAGTTGACATGATCTTTCTTATCCTTTATTTACCCTAAAACAGCCTCGATCTCTTAATCACTATCATCACACATGAGCTCGAATGGAAGGTACAAATACGGAGCTTGCGTGATGGGGGAAAAATTAGCATGCTTTTAAATTTATCGAAGGCCTCTTGGAATGGGTCATTCCAATCAAATAGGGTGTCCTTCATAAGGAGGTTCCTCAAAGGTCTAGCGATGGCATTAAAATCCTTGATAAACCTTCTATCAAATCCTATGTGGCCTAAGAAGGAATGCACATCCTTTAGTGATTTAGGCAGGAGAAGCTCGTCTATGACATCTATTTTTGCTCGGTCAACTTCTTTGCCTTTAGATGAGACTATGTGGCCAATAACTATGCCCTCAGTAATAATGAAGTGGCATTTTTCCTAATTAAGAACTAAGTTCTTTTCCACACATCGGGATATTACTTCCTCAAGATTCGCTATACATTTGTCAAAAGAGGGGCCAAAAACACTAAAATCGTCCATGAAAACCTCAAGTCCTCTATTTACAATGTCGTTAAAGAGACTTAGCATGCACCGTTGAAAGGTCACGGGTGCACTGCACAATCCAAAAGGCATACGTTTGTAGGAAAACATGTCAAATTGACATGTAAAAGTCATCTTTTCTTAATTAAGTATGTCTACCTCAATTTGGTTATATCCGGAATAACCATCAAAGAAGCAATAATATGGGTGACACGCTACACGTTGAAGAATTTGGTCGATAAATGGTAAGGAAAAGTGGTCTTTTCTCATTCCGGCATTGAGTTTTCAGTAATCAATGTAAACACGCCACTCGGTGGTGGTGCATTGAGGAATTAATTCTCCCTTAGCATTTTCGACCACAGTCATGCCCGACTTCTTCGGGCCGACTTGAATTGGTCTTACCCATTTGTTATCCGAGATAAGGCAAATAATCCCAACATCTAACAACTTGATAATCTCCGCTCTAACAACTTCTTTCATAGTTGGATTTAGTCACCTTTGCATTTCCCTCGAGGGCTTCGCATCCCCCTCGAGGTGGATTTTATGGGTACAAATAAGGTTCAAATACGATATAGACCAACCAAAAGCACCTATGCGCTTCCTCATAATTTCTAACATATTGCCCTCTTGCTCTTTATCTAGGCTAGAGGAGACAACAACAAGAAACGTCTCATCCTCTTCTAAAAAGGCATATTTCACATTAGAAGGTAGTTTCTTCAACTCGAGGGTAAGAAAAATCTCTTCGAAGGGAGTCAAGCATGACTCCCTCGGGGGTAGATCCTCAAATTGAGAAACCTAATGAACATCTCTCAACTCCTCTAACGACGCTCTCTCGTCTAATATCACTTTTAACTCCTCAACCTCTCGCTTAAACTTAGTGTATGGACTCTCACTCTCATTACCTCTCACTAGGCATGTTCTAAAGCGTCCCCATCCATGGTTATCTCAATGGGATCTTCTATTACCTCTTCTATTAGGTTGATCGTATGGATTTCATCTTCGTTACCCACTTGGTTAGAAATATTAAAGATGTTCGTCTCGAGGGTCATGTTCCTAAAATGAGTTGCATTTGCCCATTTCATGTGTTGATTAAAGCATTAGCCATAGCTAAGAATGGTCGGCCTAAAATGATAGGAATTTGGTTTCTATAATGCATGGAGGGCTCAGTGTCCCAAATGTCAAAGTTTACCAGGAAGTAGAAAGGGTCCACTTGGACTATCACGTCCCCAACAATCCCTCGAGGCACCTTCACTGCGCGATCCGCTAATTGGAGAGTGATTCGTGTGGGATTAAGGTCACTCAAATCAAGTTGCCTATAAATGGAATAGGGAAGGATATTAACACTTGCGCCTAAATCCAACAAGGCTTTCTCAATTCGACGCTCTCCAATAACACATGAGATCGTGGGTGCACCCGAATCTTTAAACTTGGGTGGGAGGTCATTAAATATAACGGATCTCACATTCTGTGCTAGGAAGACACTCTTATTCACCTTTAGCCATCTTTTTATCGTCAAAATATATTTAATGACCTTGGCATAGGCGGTAATTTGTTGGATGGCATCCAGGAATGGCAAATTCAGCTTAACTTTCTTAAGAACATCTAACACATCTGCATGGGAGGCTCCCTTTTGAGGTGGGACCAATCGTTGAGGGAATAGAGCGGCGGTGGGTAATTTCATAACAACTTCAGGCTCGTTAGCATCGTCTTTCTCACTCTCATTCAAGGGGGCATCTGCGGCCTCTTTCGTGTCGGGCAACCTCCTTGTCTTTTGGCTCCTCGTATGGGGAGGTGATAAATCAATGACTCGCCCACTATGTAGAGTGGTGATGAATTGCTATTGCTCTTATTGATCGAAAGATGTATATTTAACATTGGCTTGACCTTGAGGAGGTCTTTGGCCTTGTGCTAGAAACTTTCCTTCTTTTGGACACTTAACGAGGATTGCAGCCTAGATATGCTCGTATTCATCTCAGTGAACATGCGCTTAAACCTAGCATTGGTTACATTTTGATATTGGATTAACTGGTTTAAATTTTCCTCAAGAGACCTCTACGATGGGGTAATGTATGGGCCTGGAGGTCGTGCTTGCATGTGTGGCTGCATAGGTGGAGCTTATTGAAAATATAGAGGGGTGGAGGTAGGGCAACATGTGAATTTGGATTCAAAGCATCTTTTTATTGCCCGTAGCTAAAACCAGGATGCTTCCTCCATGAAGGGTTGTATGAGTTCCCATGCGGGGCATTAAAATTCTCCTTAAATCCTCCTATTTCTTCCACTTGCTCGCTAATCATTCCTTTGTAGGCGTGTATCTTCGGACATTCCTTTGTTGAATGTCCCACCTCATAAATGGCACACACCTTCTCTTGCACGGCTCGGGTGGATTTGGTAGTTTCTCTTATTCGTACCTCGAGTATGTCATTTTTTCTCAAATTGATCAAATCTATGGTCTAACAACGTATATTTATCCAATTGCTATAGACCGGACGTAGCAGGAGTGGTGGGCACTTATAGAGGTCAGTTTTGGGCATTAGGATCGGACATGTCCCATGCTTGAGTAGTCTGAGTGACATACTTGAAATGAGCCTCAGTATCACTCGTATCTAATTCCCAAAATAGTCTTTCACACTTTATTTGAACAAGTTGTTTAGACGATATATTAAGCCCTTGATGTAAGAAAGAGATAAATTGATGCTTCTCTAATCCATAATGTGGGTGAGCGTTAACAAGCTCTTGGAAGCATTCCCAATATCGGTCAAATGGCTCATTATCTCGTTGTAGAAAGGCTTGAATTTGATCCTTGACCAAGTTGGTTTTATGTGGTGGAAAGAACTTTGAGAGAAACTTGTATTGCATATCCTTCCATGATACAATAGAGTTCGGTGGTAAAGACCAAAGCCAGGTCTTAGATTTATCCTTTAAGGAGAAAGGAAAAAGATTTAGGCGAATGACATCCATCGTGCAAGCTAGATCACAAAAAATTTCGCACACCTCTTCAAACTCGCGGATATGGAGGTATGGTTTCTCCGAATCCATGCTGTGAAGTGTTGGAAGAATATGTATCACCCCATTACGGAAGTGGAACTGTCTTGCATTGTATGGAAGTAGAATGCATCCAGGGGTGAAAGTTTGCTCGAAAAATAAGAGTTCTTTCATGGGGCGATATGGTAAATTTCCCTCACCCGTACCAAAATTGGTGATATCCGACATTTCTCTCTCTCCAATTAACTCAGAATCCTCAAACAGTGTTCTAGAAGTGTGACTCGACGTGTGACTTATGATGGAGTTTGGAGGTGTAGGAGGTGGAGCCCAAAATTATGGAACGCGAGGGGTATGGGGGATATCGAAATTATACTCAACGATAGGATTTTCATGTAATCTTATTGGAGTATTTTGAGGACTTTGTTCTGGATTTTGCATGGAACGGCTTTTGAGAGAGGATTTCTTTTTGGCTTTTTTATTTTTCTGAATTTTTATTGAATTTTTTATTTATTTATTTTTTGCTTTTTAAATGTTGGAATCAAATTTGGGATTAGATCTACTAACCTAAAAGTCTACCTAAGCTCCCCGGCAACGGCGCAAAAAACTTGACGCGACCACAAAAGTGTGGCTCAAGTGCAAGTCTGTCGTGTAAGTAATAACCTGGTAAGTCGGGATCGTATCCCCAGGGAACTAGGACGAACGCTCGTAACAAAGAAAGAATAGAAGATTAAACCTAAATTGATTCGAGAAAGAAAGTAAAAGATGATTAATTGTGGAACTGAATTTTACTGTCTAAGTGAAAATGAACTTTAAATTACTGACTCAGCTACGTGCATAGAAATATAACTACTGCAATTAAGTAAATATGAATGAGGAAAAATAGGTTAGGATACAATCCCCCCAAATCCTAGTAGATTTACCGGATAGAATACTACCTTTTGAATTAGAGAGTTGATCAAACCCAGTCTTTATTAATCCTAAGCATTACATATATGAAGGCACTAGCCCGCATCATACGTAATCAAAGGCAAGAATAAAGCGGTGCTACAATATCCAACATGCACATCGTATCCTTAAACACCCCGGTTACCTAGAGCAAACGAGGTTAAAAGGTCTACGATGGTTTTGATCATTACACAACACGATTCGATCAAAGTTTAATTCAAAACCTATTTTCTATTCATGTAAACTGCATCGGGTAGGGTTCACGCATCCCAACCCTTGGAAATTTAGATGGACATAATTAAACTAAGCATGAACACAAAATCTATTTTGCATAAATCCATAACTACGTGAAAAATTGGGAAGAAACTTGTAAAGAAAAATTACAACCTAATTTCTATGAATTCTCACACACAAATCGTAAAGCAATTGAACTCAGAAAATAAATAATACTTGGAATGAAGAAAATTCTGGAATTAAAGCTTGAAAACTTGAAAAAATGTTGCGGAAATTAAATGTAGGGCTCTTAGGTGCAAAAGTTCTCTAAAACTATCAAAAAGAGAACTACCTAAAGTCTTGTAATTAGTTGGAATAAATACCCTATGAAATTACAAGAGTTTGAGCTAGATACAACTCTAAATTTAAAAATGAAAAATTAGAAATTCGTCACCTGGATCGGTTTGACCTGGACTATCTGTTTGGTTTGGTACTTACCGGATCGGTTCATTTTTACTTGAAATCGGATTAGTCCGGTAGTCTGTTTTATTCAAGAACTTTTAGGATTTCGGACTGGTTGATTTTACGATGATATCGGATTGGTCCTCCATTTATAGGAACTTTGTCTTCACCGGACCGGTTCACTTTTGGCTCACACCGGATTGATCCGAAAATCTTTTTCTTTCTGCTATTGTTGGGATTTTCTCTCATCTTTGGGGATTCATAACTTCTGATCTGGGATCGGATTTGGATGTTATTTCTTCCTACGTGCTTGTAGACTCGAGGTCTTCAACTTTCATTTTGGCCCTCGTCTGAATTCCAAATGTAAAGTTACGCTTTTGCCCTCTGACTTTTCTTCCTTGATTTCTCGATTGTGAGTTTCCTCTTCTCTTCACTTGTATAACATACTTGTAAAAAGCATAAAGAATACAAGAAACTTGATGCACTATATAGGAAATGTCAATAGTGAGTATATGAGATAAATCAACGCATTTTACATTGTATCGGGTGATAAAAGCTGCTAAATTAAGGGAATAAATCATAAGAATTTATGCCTAATCAGTTAAACTAAAAATAGGTGTCTTTTTTACAATATATATATATATATATATATATATATATTAATTGATCCATTTATTTAACTAATTTGTTTCTATTATTACTTAATCCTAACAACTAATGTGGCACCCATGTAATTCTTATTTTGAGACTTTTTTATTAAGTCCTATTGATTATTCAATCGTTATTTAAGTTCTGTATTTTATGGTACACACAGTAAATCTCACTGTCTGTGTAATGTTTTTCATTGAAATACTATGGACTCCATGAATCATGTTTGATAAATATATAGATTTCATTTTCCAGTGAACACAGTAAATTTTATTGTCTTTACAATATAAATACAGTAAATTTTACTGTTTGTATAAACGTCACAGATATAAAAAACATTTCATTTTCTAGTGCATGCAGTAAATTTTACAATATTTACATGGGTTTATACATTAATTAACCCATTTATTTAACTAAATTGTTTGTATTATTATTTACTCCTAAACTCTAATATGACAACCCAATTAGTATGTATAAGTATATGTAATTTCTATTTTGAGATTTTTTTAATGAAATCCTATTCACTATTCAAGCATTAATTAAGTTCTATTTTTAAAGATTTACACAATAAATATTATTGTCTGTGTAATTTTTAATTGAAATATTATGGACTCCCTCGATCTTGCTTGATAAATATATAGATTTTATTTTCTTGTGAACACTATAAATTTGATTGTCTCTATAACATTAACACACTAAAGGTTACTGTTTACGAAAATGTAACATATACAAAACTATTTCAATTTCTACATCATACAGAAAAGTTTACTGTATGTGTAATTTTTTCTTATAAATTTTATAGGCTTCATGGAACTTGTTTGGTACATCTCGATGAGTAGATTTCAAAAATAGTAATTTTGCGAAAAACGGATTTGTCACTCAAAAGTTATGATCATTTGAAGATTCAGAATGGGATGGAAAAAAGTTCAACCACTTATATAACTTCCCATAAGAAATTACGCATGGTTGGTTTTGAAAGGGTAAATTGTGAAGAAAAAAATTAAAAAAATTAGGAATAGGACATATTTAATGGTTGAAAAGTCAATAGGACTTAGTTAGGTAAACTTTGTTCTCTAGGCACCTATATATAAATAACACTGTTAAAAACCCGTAAAATGAGCCATATATTTTGTTTCGTTCATTTTGAAATAAAATGTCGATAAAAAAAAATCACCAAATATCTAAAGGAATAGATGTGTCCCTTGTATATGCCAATGTAACAAACGTGTTGATTCAATAAGTACTCTTAAAAACTCCAATTAACGCATCTCGTCTTCTAATAGGATTTGCATTTACCTTTGCAATTTAGGCAATGGGCTAGGGACCCCAGTTAGGATTGGACCTGACTTAAAGTCATAATAAATATGATATGTGTTGTCAAATATTTTTAAATTTTAAATAATTCGTATAAAAATATAAAGGTTAACATTCAAATTGGTTATACACACATATTTATTTCAAAATGTACTTTTTTATATAAAAACTAATTTCACCCGTTTTTGTAATACTAAGATTCATACCTTTGTTAATCAAATCTTTACTTTTATATATTATACTCAATTTAAACCAAGTTAAATTGTTGAAGAATTCAAACTGAAATTTTTAAGAAAAAAGAACAAAAAAATGTGCACCTTAATATAATATGTTAATTGTTTTTAATACAAAAATGACAATTTACAACTTTCATATGGGGCTGTGACGACCATGTCTGCCATCATATAAATGTCAACTATGTCTTAACACCACACCAAATGATGGATAATATATGTTGTACCATAGTTTGAAATATTGGACAAATTCTTAATCTTCAAGGCCATAGGTAATTTCATGACAAAAGGGAAAATCGTGACCCTTAGTCCACTACCCAAAGTGCCCTGTGACACCCCGCTTAATAAAATATCGGGTGATCAGTCCTATATCAAATTAAAATAGGAACCTCATTTGGTTCATTCTTAGCATCACTGTCGAAAACTTTTTAAAACTTACTAACCACCAAGTATTTAAAAATCTGGTGCCAAATTTTATCTTTATTAATCCAAGATAAAATAAGTGCGGAAATAAAATAAAACATCCAATGCTGATACAATCAATCCTCACATAGAATAATAAAAGTCTTGCCGAATAAACCACCGACTGAATCCAAAACTAAACTAAACTAACATAAACTAATAAATCTCATACAATCTGAAAATAAACTAAATAAAACTGTGATGGACAGATATGAATTCCTACACTAGGAATAAAAAAATAGATGCGTCTATCCAAATCCTGCAACATCCACATATGATGTAGCTGCAAATCCCTAAAATGAAGTAAAACATGGTGCCCCTGTGGATGGACACCTAAAAGGTTTTGAAAATATTTGATAGCAAGGGTTGGAACCCAAAATATTTTAAAAATATTTAGCAAGTGATTAAATTGCAATAATTTAAAATGCATGAATGCTCTTTATCTTTAAGCTAGTGTAGCACTCCCTTGAGGATAGACTCACCCCTTAACTAATGTGCACACCTAACGCTTTCTTTACATCTCCTCCTAGTCATCCACCCCGTAACTAGATAATTGATATAACTTTTTTTAACCACCCTACTCAAATCCGAGTATGCTTAAGAAATGATTTATAAGTTGGTACTCACATTAACTTATTTAATCATTTTCCCTTTTTAAATCCATATAACACCCACATCCATTATATAAATAAATACAATCTACTTCATGTATTTAATTACCTGTATATAACTATTTATCTCATTATGTACATGAAACCATATTACAACATTCACACATATGTTGAATATATACAATTCATCCTCCCGAGTAGTACCTCACTCGATGTTTTCTCTAAATTGCTATGAACCCGGGCTACTCAGTCCCACCTGTAGTTTCGAGACAACTATGGCCCGCCGAATCGTAACGTAAATAATAAACGTAATGGAGGCGGTCATATTCCCCTGAGTATGAGAACATCATCTCAATGGCCCAACTCCTAAATTGGACGCTATGACGTGGGGATATACTCGCCCTACTCCTTAAGCTAGGAGACTCGCCCACATCGCGCAACCTCCCTTGATAGCACTAGAGTATATAATTTAAATAAATATCTAGTCACTGATATTTATAAGCACACACAATATATATACACTATCACACACTGAATATATATAATTTAAATCCCGATTTTACCGTCTTCAAACATCCATAGCAGTAGCCAAGATTTTGCCGAGTCTATGGTCTGACTCTAATTTAATTAATTTGCCCATTAATTAATTTAATACCTTCCCGAGTCTATGGTCCGACTCTAATTTAATTAATTTATCCATTAATTAATTTATTACCTTGGTGTCACTCAACCAATATACCCGGACTCGCTCACTTGGCCCGTATCTTAATATTTCTTGAGTCTATATTTTGACTCCAAATTAATCTATTTATACATCAATTTCTTTAATAACATAGTGTCACTCAATTACTATGCCTGGACACACTCACACGGCCCGAAATTAAATACTTATGAATTTTGTCTCGCCAAATTATTTCCATAAGATTCACACCCTCACTTAACTTTTTATTTTCCTTAGCACCATCTTCCTAAAGTCCTAAGTATTAACTTGTGTTTAATTTTCACTAATTAATCTACCTTAAAATTATCCCAAAAGAAGTAAGTCTAATTGAAGAAAATAAGCGTCACTGCCAAAATACCTGTTGAGTCGATCGATCGACTCCCAGGGTCGATCGATCGATCAAACAGTTCATCTTCTCCGATTTCCAGTTTCCACCATTGTTAAACTTGTAAGATTTTCATTCCCTCTCAAATTTTTACCCAAACACATTCAACATTTAATCTTTATAAGAATAGGTTCTAATCATCCTAGAAACCTTAATTTATCATCTAATTTACATATCAATCCATGTATTCCCGATTTGAGTTCTCATTCGAGTTATATTTAACCGATTCAAATTCATCATTCTCAATCGAAATTAAGCATCAAAACATACTGGATTTCACCCTACAATCCGATTACAACAGTCCCTTATCATAATATATCATCAATTGAGTAATGAAACTACACATATTACCCAAATTCAGAAAATCCATTTTTATTGTCAACACACACCCAAAACGAATTTTTGATACACCCACTATGATATGAATTGATTATCATACTATAAAAATCACAGCAAGTTAACCACTTGCTTCTAATTGTTCGTAGAGTCTAATCCTTTGAGGTAGAGGATGGTTTGATGAAGAACACCCAAATCTCTCTCTTGATTTGCCTCCAAAAGATCCTCAATTGCTCCTTTTTCCTTTCCTGAAAGACTTGGGTTTAGGATTTATGTTTTTCTCCCGTTCAACACTCTTAGAATTAGGTTTAATACACAAATACCGTTTTTAGTCTAATGGGCCAAGCCCAAATGACACCAACACACCCGTGTGGGCCCGAATATGCCTAAAAATGCCCCGAGATCCATTTACCACTCTTGGGTACTCTGTTTTTACTATCTCATCCTATCCAGACTCAACCGTGTACTCGAAATTGTCATCCGAATTAATTTACTAAAAGTCCTTATCTCACACCCAATCTAGTCTATACCCGACTCTCAGTTGAGATAATACATGCCACGTGACTAATACACGTTATGACATAAATAAATTATTACTATTCACTTAGTAATCTAGTTTCCATAAATATTAATCATTTACTCTCCGATTAATATTTAAATAAATATTAATATAATTAATTTAATTAAATTATGACACACAAGTAATTTAAAATTTACCCGAATTAATTAAGTATATAAATGCATAAAAATACGGGGTGTTACATAATTCCCCCCTTACAAGGAATTTCATCCTCAAAATTAGGTCATACCTGCAGCGAATAACTCCGGATGCTGCTCTCGCATATCCTCCTCTCGCTCCCATGTAGACTCGTCAACGTTGTGATGAGCCCACTGTACTCTGACTATTGGTACTACCTTAGACCGCAGTTTGCGCGCACTATGGTCCAAGATAACTTCAGGTCTCTCCTCATATGAGATGTCTGGATGCAAGTCAATCTCCTCGAGTGGAACGTACCAGAAAACCCTCTTACTCCTCCGATATTTCTTCAACGATGCCACATGGAAGACGTCGTGTATCCACTGAAGATGCTCTGGCAAACCCAGTCTATAAGCTACCCGTCCCACTCTCTCAGTGATAGGGAAAGGCCCCATATATCGTGGTGCTAGCTTCCCCTTCTTACCAAACCCCATCACTCCTTTCATAGGAGACACCCAGACTAACAACTGATCGTCGACCACTAACTCCACATGTCTCCGATCAGCATCAGGATAACTCTTCTGCCTATCTTGAGCTATCCGAATATGTCCCCGGATCACCTCTATCTTGGCAGTCGTCTCCTGGATCATCTATGGCCCCAATAGCTTATTGTCACCCACCTCTAACTAATAGGCGGGCGAACGACAAGGTCTCTCATAAAGAGCCTCAAACGGTTCCATGCCAATCGTAAATTGGTAAGAGTTGTTATACGCAAACTCTACGAAAGGAAGGTATCGCACCCATCCTCCCCCAAAGTCTAAAATGCACATCCTTAGCATATCCTCCAGCATCTGATTAACTCTCTCAGTCTTCCCGTCTATCTGTGGGTGGTTGGCAGTACTCAACCTTAACTCTATGCCCATGGCCTCCTAAAAGCTCTGCTAGAAGTGGGGCATAAAATTATTGTCTCTGTCAGACACACTGTTAATCGGTACCCTGTGTAGCTTAACTATCTCTGCTATGAACAACTGTGCATATCGCATCATCTCAAAATCAGTGCGAACCGGTAAGAAATGGGCTACCTTGGTCAACTGATCCACAATCACCCATATCGAATCGTAACCCCTCTGTGATGTAGGCAACCCCGAAATTAAGTCTATGGAGATACTCTCCCATTTCCACATGGGAATCTCCAGTGGATATAGCATCCCTGGAGATCTCTAGTGATCAAATTTCACCAGCTGACACAAACCTAGCCTTCTTCAGCTCCTCACTGCTCACCTTGCCTATAACAAAATTTGCAAAATGAGTAAACTCCTCCTCGTACTCTGTTACTATGTGCTCGCCCTGAGTCACTGTAACACCCCAAGACTTTTGAGACTGAGAAATTTAATTTTGGGAAAATTAAATTTAATTAAATTGGAAAATTTTAAAATTTGGTAATTTAAGTCCAAAAATAGAGGACGTTTCAAAGTATTCCGGATGATATTTTTGAGGGTACCATCGATCCCGGAAGGGTCGAGATAGTCAAAATGACTGTCATTGGGTCTTATTTCGGCTCCGGAATGTTTTTAATTTGTTTTGACTTGAATTGGAGTCAACGAGTCATTTAAAGTGTGTATTAACATTTAAAACTGGGTTTGTTGTTTTAAAAGGTTGGAGGCTTACGGATGAAGCCTTCTCAAATAAGGAAGAAAGAAAGAAGAAGGAAAAGAAGAGAGAGAGGAAGAAAAGCTTGGGATTTCCGGCCCAACCGCAACATCGAGGATGATCCAACCTCTACAAACCCGAGGCAAGTGTTTAATCTTGCTAAATAGCTATTTGTGTATTTCATTTCATAAATTGTGGGGTAAAGAAATGGTTTTTGGGTATTAATGTCAAAACCTAGATTTTTAGGTTTAATCTTGAAATCAATGATTAAATTGAGTATTAATGACATAGAAATGGTTGAGATCAACTTTGGGTTGGTTAATGGGTTTAAAATCATGATTTGATGAAGGTTTGGGGGTTGGAATGAGAAATTTAGGGTTTAGAATTCGTAGGTTTTGAAGAAACAGATGAAACCTTCAAAAATTGCAGGTCCGAATCGATTCGCCCCCTCAAGCGAATCGATTCGGTTTGGTAAAACTAGCAGGTCTGCATTGACCGAATCGATTCGGACCCCAAGCCGAATCGATTCGGCCTATTGCAGAAGCCCAGGTCTTTGGACCCGAATCGATTCGCCTTGGAGGCCGAATCGATTCGCTAGTCCGAATCGATTCGAAACAGGGCCGAATCGATTCGGAAACAGGGCATTTTGAGGTATTTTCTCCATAGTGATTTTAAACCCTTTTTGGTTGGGTTTATTGAATTGGGGCCTTCTCTTAAGATGAAAGAGATATGTTCTTGGAGACACATAAGGAGTTTCTCACACGTTAGGGTTTTGGGGACTCCTTAGGGTAATTTGGGAGAAATGTATCCATGTATGTATTTGGAGTTATGTATAGAGATTTTGGGGAAACCCTCTGGGATTGAGAATCCTAATTGTAGATTTAAAAGTAAGTGTAGATGTGATGTGAGGCTAAGAACTCTTATAGAGATCTTAGATTAGGGTATTCACACAAGTGACCGAACCATAATCGAAATCGAGGGAAATGAGATTATTTGATGATTGAAAGAATGAGCTTGAGGCTGATAGACTATTAGTTATATGTATACCGATAGTCAAAATGATTACTAGATTCTTTAATGTACTCGGAAATATAGATGATATGTGTAGTGAAAGATTCCTACACAAACTCTTGGGTGATGGCCCTAAGGTTGAATATATATAGGTGTAGATATATACATATGGTTTTGGGAGACTGTTCATCATAGGAAAATGATCGAATATGTTTCAAGTATGGGATTATATTCACGTATCGAGGTAAATTAAAGGAATTGTGATGACGGCTTGTATATTGAGGACTATGTATACTTATAGCCAGGTATATATATATATCTTATGCATATGAACGAGAATTAGTTTATCATATATATAGTTAAGGTTATGTGTGTATGGGTTGATATATATCCGTATGTATATAAATGTATGGATATATTTACGTTATGAACGTACACGGAATGGATACTTAAACCGTATATGGTGGTTTATTATTTGATCCTATAATTGGATCATATGGATGTATATATATTGTGCATGTGAATAATACATATACTTAATTGGTTAAGCATACCACGCTCATGCTATCATTGGGAAGTTGCGCGCGTAGAGGGTGAGCATCCTGGCTTATAATGCAGGGTGTGGATATCCCCCAGGTCATAGTCGTCCCTTGTGATTATTATACATATAGATATATATTTTTGGGATGAGACGTGGTGGGTATGTTTCGTCTCATTGCCGGTTGGAACTATGACCGCTTCCCGGGTCGTCGTGTGCGTGTGTTTACCACGAGGTGGGTGTCGTTTAGTCCCACCATGGTGGCCCCAGCATTGCTACGTGAGCCGGGCACTGGGAAGATGATAGCATTGATGCATTTTATCGGTGATATATATAGCCGGGTATATTATGTGCATGGCCTTGTACATCATATGTAGTATGTACACTTGGCTATTGGATTGATGATGATGATATATATATACGGTTAGAAATAAATACCTATATATATATATATTTATATATATATCCTATAGATGAAAGGATATGGACTTTTTAAAGTACATCTTAGGTGATAATGGTGTACTAGACTGATGGGGGTTGATGTATCGCACATAAGGTATCATTTCGGTTACATCATCCCAAGGATATTATTGGAGGTTCTTTTATTTTATCTTAATTGTTTTCTTTCTTTTCTTTTCTCCTTTCTTTCTTTAGGACTTATAGTTAGTAGTAATGGTAGTATTAACTTGTATGTTGAGGATTATGGATCTCTAGGATCGACATTGCCCAGGAGTAGTGTAACGAGGGGGTTCCTTGTTTGGATTTCGCTTTGCGAGACGCCTCACGCACGAAACGCAGTGCTATGTCGAGAGTTGAGAGAAGTAATTCTATTTGTGGCATCTCGGATCTCTGGTCTTGACCTTGTCAGGAGTAGTGTAACGGGGCGGTTCCTTGTTTGGATTTCGCTTTGCGAGACTCCCCACGCATGAAACGTAGTACAAGTTTGAGATTAGAGAGAGGTTTTGCCAATATTCCATGTGCATGATATTAAGTATATAGATTATTACATTTTAGCCTATATATATATGTATATATATATTTATGTATATATATATAGGGGTAACGTATTAAGACTATTAATTCTTTAATTATATATCGGAATTCATTAAGCCTTTTATGGCATATTTGTAGTAATCATAATCTAATAGGATTAGAAATGGGTGGATCCTTAGATTATGACGGGAAGGTAGCTCTCGTGGTTATAGGCTAGGCCTGATAAGTTAGGTTGTCCTAAAATCAATGGGGGTAATTTAACTAAAATTTGAGGACGCGAATAGGTGCGCGCCTTTAGATGAGAGGTGAGTTGGGGTTCCACGAGAGTGCGGTCTCACTTATTTATGAAATTAAGTACACCGGTATTTATTACGCACGGTTAACACACTTGCTAAATATTTTACACATTCGGGGCTCTGACCCGTTTACTTTTCTCTCCTCCTTGTATATATATATGTTACCACAGGTATCCTACCGCATGGATGCCGGATGACCTTCTATCATGCGTCTTGGGAGCCGTGACAGGTGCGGACTGTTGCGGGATGTTTCATGTAGCCGCTTCCTACTTCTTTAAATTCTAGGTAGGATTCATGTTGTATATCGGGCTTGTACCCAAGGGATATTTATATATATGTTTATAATCATTCCATTTCAGTTATTGTATTTGCTGTGATCCGACAGCTTATTCGGATCTACTTTTTGTAGTGCATTCGGTTGTATTTATTTGGTTCATTTTAATTATTATAGTTCTTTCCTGCATCTCTCATATTCATTAGTAGTTTTATAGTGTTGGGTTTTTGTATGTTGCAAGTTTTAAATTTTTATAACATCTCGCTTATATGATTTCGGGTAGTTAGTCCTATATTATATAGTACCGTTAGTTGATGTTGAGACTGGACCATCTGGAATTCCTGATTTAATATAGTATAGGGCTGGCCACCCGTTATTATTTTAAGCGGGGTGTTACAGATGGTATCAGAGCATCAGGTTCTAGAGTCCTTAGGATCTGTGCGAGTTTCTGCATTCTTTCGTTAACGTTCTTGACATAAAGCCCTATAAATAGGACTGTTGTGTTCACTGCGTTGTTTTCTTCTGTGAAGTATATTCACTTGATTGGCGTTCTGATAACAGTTGCTCTTGTTTCGTTTCAAACGCCGCCTAGATTTTGTCGTCTAGGAAAGAATAGGTTTAGAAGTACGGAACTCATAGCATATTTTGAGTACGCTTTGATCGGGGGTAGTTGTTTTCCCCGATTCTGGAGGAGATATTGAGGAGATTTCTAGCAGTGGTTCGAGGTGATTTATCGGCAGTTGAGTAAGAAAGGAAATTTACTCGAATGGCGAATCTTGGTCTTGGTAAGGAAAGTCCGAGGTGAGGCATGTAGTGTAGTCCTTGGGAGGTTTAGATTGAGAATCTGTTAACCTTAGTTAGGAAACCTGGTTTTGGTGACTCTTACCGATGTGAGGTAGGTGGAGTTGTCCTAATATTGGGAGTATTGCCTTCTGGGAAGTGGGAGTAAGAAATTTGGAGACTCAGTTTCGTTGTGTAAGACTGAGGGAGTTTTTGGTTGTCGCCATCGTGTATATCCTTCAAAATGGTTAGGAAGGATTTTGAAGAAGATGTTTCTCTTGTGAAGAAATAGGCTTAGGGATAATGATTTTCCTGGAAGGAGTAGAGGGTCTTGAATTGAGATCCTTGGATGAGGTGAAACCATTAGATTATGGAAGTATAAGGTAGAATACCTTTCTTTGGGTTTAAGTCATACTTTGTGCGATACCGGGAACGTCGAGAGTTATAACATTGAATTCCGGAGGTGAGGAATGTTAAGGTTCGCTGAATAGTGGCTATAAGACTATTGTCTTATGGGTAGGTAGGACATGTGATTATAGTGCGCCTAAGAAGGGAGACTTATATTGTGGGAAGACGTTAATGTATGTAAAAGAGTTTTAGAGTTGTGAAATTTAAAGTTTAGTAGGGGTATGTGAGCGGATAATTTAGCTCATAGTTGTGCTAGTTTTGAGAACTAGATATTGGTTAGAATATTGTATTTGTTGAGGCCTTGTGTCTTAAACATAAGGTGTTTGTTTGGCGTGTCGAAAGACGCGGAATATATTTATATTGTATTATTGTATAGGCCCTCGGGCAATATCTAACATATGAAAAATCTTTTTCTAAAACCTTAACCCTGGTTCAACTAATCTCAATCCCCGACCTAGCTACACAGTAGTGTATTGGGAGGGTTCCTTGTTTGGATTTCGCTTGCGAGACCTCCCCCGCACGAAGGTGGCTAGCGTCAGGAATTGAGGAGAGTTCAACCAGTGGAAATTTTCAAACTTTTATATTTAGTATACTGTTATAGATTATGTTACCGAGGGTTATCTTACAATTTGAGGCTAATGGAGCCTGATTAGGATTTTTCGAGTAGAAACTCGGGTACAGGGTGTATGGGCGCCCTGGGTAGCTAGTTGATTTTAAGGATCGGTAAGGATCTATATCGCTCGACGTGAGAACTAGAAAGGATCGGCATAGTGATCTTGAGGATTGATGTAAGGACTAGATGATATTGATGTCCTAGGCTCATCTTAAATTTCGCGGACGAAATTCTTGTAAGGGGGGAAGATTGTAACACCCCAAGACTTTTGAGACTGAGAAATTTAATTTTGGGAAAATTAAATTTAATTAAATTGGAAAATTTTAAAATTTTGGAATTTAAGTCCAAAAATAGAGGACGTTTCAAAGTATTCCGGATGATATTTTTGAGGGTACCATCGATCCCGGAAGGGTCGAGATAGTCAAAATGACTGTCATTGGGTCTTATTTCGGCTCCGGAATGTTTTTAATTTGTTTTGACTTGAATTGGAGTCAACGAGTCATTTAAAGTGTGTATTAACATTTAAAACTGGGTTTGTTGTTTTAAAAGGTTGGAGGCTTACGGATGAAGCCTTCTCAAATAAGGAAGAAAGAAAGAAGAAGGAAAAGAAGAGAGAGAGGAAGAAAAGCTTGGGATTTCCGGCCCAACCGCAACATCGAGGATGATCCAACCTCTACAAACCCGAGGCAAGTGTTTAATCTTGCTAAATAGCTATTTGTGTATTTCATTTCATAAATTGTGGGGTAAAGAAATGGTTTTTGGGTATTAATGTCAAAACCTAGATTTTTAGGTTTAATCTTGAAATCAATGATTAAATTGAGTATTAATGACATAGAAATGGTTGAGATCAACTTTGGGTTGGTTAATGGGTTTAAAATCATGATTTGATGAAGGTTTGGGGGTTGGAATGAGAAATTTAGGGTTTAGAATTCGTAGGTTTTGAAGAAACAGATGAAACCTTCAAAAATTGCAGGTCCGAATCGATTCGCCCCCTCAAGCGAATCGATTCGGTTTGGTAAAACTAGCAGGTCTGCATTGACCGAATCGATTCGGACCCCAAGCCGAATCGATTCGGCCTATTGCAGAAGCCCAGGTCTTTGGACCCGAATCGATTCGCCTTGGAGGCCGAATCGATTCGCTAGTCCGAATCGATTCGAAACAGGGCCGAATCGATTCGGAAACAGGGCATTTTGAGGTATTTTCTCCATAGTGATTTTAAACCCTTTTTGGTTGGGTTTATTGAATTGGGGCCTTCTCTTAAGATGAAAGAGATATGTTCTTGGAGACACATAAGGAGTTTCTCACACGTTAGGGTTTTGGGGACTCCTTAGGGTAATTTGGGAGAAATGTATCCATGTATGTATTTGGAGTTATGTATAGAGATTTTGGGGAAACCCTCTGGGATTGAGAATCCTAATTGTAGATTTAAAAGTAAGTGTAGATGTGATGTGAGGCTAAGAACTCTTATAGAGATCTTAGATTAGGGTATTCACACAAGTGACCGAACCATAATCGAAATCGAGGGAAATGAGATTATTTGATGATTGAAAGAATGAGCTTGAGGCTGATAGACTATTAGTTATATGTATACCGATAGTCAAAATGATTACTAGATTCTTTAATGTACTCGGAAATATAGATGATATGTGTAGTGAAAGATTCCTACACAAACTCTTGGTTGATGGCCCTAAGGTTGAATATATATAGGTGTAGATATATACATATGGTTTTGGGAGACTGTTCATCATAGGAAAATGATCGAATATGTTTCAAGTATGGGATTATATTCACGTATCGAGGTAAATTAAAGGAATTGTGATGACGGCTTGTATATTGAGGACTATGTATACTTATAGCCAGGTATATATATATATCTTATGCATATGAACGAGAATTAGTTTATCATATATATAGTTAAGGTTATGTGTGTATGGGTTGATATATATCCGTATGTATATAAATGTATGGATATATTTACGTTATGAACGTACACGGTATGGATACTTAAACCGTATATGGTGGTTTATTATTTGATCCTATAATTGGATCATATGGATGTATATATATTGTGCATGTGAATAATACATATACTTAATTGGTTAAGCATACCACGCTCATGCTATCATTGGGAAGTTGAGCGCGTAGAGGGTGAGCATCCTGGCTTATAATGCAGGGTGTGGATATCCCCCAGGTCATAGTTGTCCCTTGTGATTATTATACATATAGATATATATTTTTGGGATGAGACGTGGTGGGTATGTTTCGTCTCATTGCCGGTTGGAACTATGACCGCTTCCCGGGTCGTCGTGTGCGTGTGTTTACCACGAGGTGGGTGTCGTTTAGTCCCACCATGGTGGCCCCAGCATTGCTACGTGAGCCGGGCACTGGGAAGATGATAGCATTGATGCATTTTATCGGCGATATATATAGCTGGGTATATTATGTGCATGGCCTTGTACATCATATGTAGTATGTACACTTGGCTATTGGATTGATGATGATGATATATATATACGGTTAGAAATAAATACCTATATATATATATATATATTTATATATATATCCTATAGATGAAAGGATATGGACTTTTTAAAGTACATCTTAGGTGATAATGGTGTACTAGACTGATGGGGGTTGATGTATCGCACATAAGGTATCATTTCGGTTACATCATCCCAAGGATATTATTGGAGGTTCTTTTATTTTATCTTAATTGTTTTCTTTCTTTTCTTTTCTCCTTTCTTTCTTTAGGACTTATAGTTAGTAGTAATGGTAGTATTAACTTGTATGTTGAGGATTATGGATCTCTAGGATCGACATTGCCCAGGAGTAGTGTAACGAGGGGGTTCCTTGTTTGGATTTCGCTTTGCGAGACGCCTCACGCACGAAACGCAGTGCTATGTCGAGAGTTGAGAGAAGTAATTCTATTTGTGGCATCTCGGATCTCTGGTCTTGACCTTGTCAGGAGTAGTGTAACGGGGCGGTTCCTTGTTTGGATTTCGCTTTGCGAGACTCCCCACGCATGAAACGTAGTACAAGTTTGAGATTAGAGAGAGGTTTTGCCAATATTCCATGTGCATGATATTAAGTATATAGATTATTACATTTTAGCCTATATATATATGTATATATATATTTATGTATATATATATAGGGGTAACGTATTAAGACTATTAATTCTTTAATTATATATCGGAATTCATTAAGCCTTTTATGGCATATTTGTAGTAATCATAATCTAATAGGATTAGAAATGGGTGGATCCTTAGATTATGACGGGAAGGTAGCTCTCGTGGTTATAGGCTAGGCCTGATAAGTTAGGTTGTCCTAAAATCAATGGGGGTAATTTAACTAAAATTTGAGGACGCGAATAGGTGCGCGCCTTTAGATGAGAGGTGAGTTGGGGTTCCACGAGAGTGCGGTCTCACTTATTTATGAAATTAAGTACACCGGTATTTATTACGCACGGTTAACACACTTGCTAAATATTTTACACATTCGGGGCTCTGACCCGTTTACTTTTCTCTCCTCCTTGTATATATATATGTTACCACAGGTATCCTACCGCATGGATGCCGGATGACCTTTTATCCTGCGTCTTGGGAGCCGTGACAGGTGCGGACTGTTGCGGGATGTTTCATGTAGCCGCTTCCTACTTCTTTAAATTCTAGGTAGGATTCATGTTGTATATCGGGCTTGTACCCAAGGGATATTTATATATATGTTTATAATCATTCCATTTCAGTTATTGTATTTGCTGTGATCCGACAGCTTATTCGGATCTACTTTTTGTAGTGCATTCGGTTGTATTTATTTGGTTCATTTTAATTATTATAGTTCTTTCCTGCATCTCTCATATTCATTAGTAGTTTTATAGTGTTGGGTTTTTGTATGTTGCAAGTTTTAAATTTTTATAACATCTCGCTTATATGATTTCGGGTAGTTAGTCCTATATTATATAGTACCGTTAGTTGATGTTGAGACTGGACCATCTGGAATTCCTGATTTAATATAGTATAGGGCTGGCCACCCGTTATTATTTTAAGCGGGGTGTTACAGTCACCTCACTGAATTTCATCCTCATCTCTGCCTCAACTCCTGGAAGAAAGTACTTGTGGTCGAACCACACCCATAAATCATCGATGGTCATCAAGTCCTTATCTCCAATAGTGGTAATAGACTCCCACCACTGTAAAGCTGCTCCAGTCAACCTGAAGGTGGCTAACATCTACCTTTGTACCTCACTGTAGTCAATAATACGCAAGTGGCGCTGCATATCCTTCTTCCACATGCATGCTGGGACTACCTCAGAACTCCCCTGAAACTCTGGTGGATGACCCTTCTCAAAAGCCTACCGAACTCTCTCCAACTCTGACGACCCCGGGTGGGCCGATGCAACTGGGGCCACTGGTTGATGTGGCTGAGGCTGAGGAAAATGAGCTATCATGACTTCCACCAATGTATTAACTTCCTGGGCCACCACCTCTGCCATCTGAGCTATCGTTACTAATCCTGGTGGGGCCTGCGGCTGTGGAACCTCTGGCTCCTACTGAGCCTCCCTCACCTCGTCCGTGGCTATTGCCCTAGCAGGTACTCCTAAGCGACATCTGAAATTCAAAACGAGTTGTATTAGTTCACTATTGATAAAAACTAATAGCAGATGCATGATAACTCATAAGCATGAAGATAAAGCAGCAGTCCTAATAATAGGGCTCTATATCAACAAAACGCTATGCTGAAATGTAAAAAATCGTACAGATCCTACGGACACTAGAACCTGATTCTCTAATACCATCTATGACACCCCACCTAATAAAATATTGGGTAATCAGTCATATATCAAATTAAAATAGAAATCTCATTTGCTTCATTCTTAGCATCACTGTCGAAAACTTTTTGAAACTTACTAACCACCTAGTATTTAAAAAGTTGGTGCCAAATTTTATCTTTATTAATCCAAGACAAAATAAGTGGGAAATAAAATAAAACATCCATTGCTGATAGAATCAATCATCATATGGAATAATAAAAGTCTTCCCGAATATACCACCGGCTAAATCCAAAACCAAACCAAACTAACAGAGAGTAATAAATCCCATATAATCTGAAAAGAAACTAAATAAAATTGTGACCGACATGATCGAGATAGACTGATATGAATCCATACACTAGGAATAGAAAAATATATGCGTCTATCCAAATCCTGCAACATCCACATATGCTGCAGCTGCGAATCCCTGGAATGAAGTCACACCTGGTGTTCCTGAGGCTGGACACCTAAAAGGTTTTGAAAAGATTTGATAGCAAGGGTTAGAACCCAAAACATTTTGAAAATATTTAGCAAATGCTTAAATTGCAATAATTTAAAATGCATGAATGCTCTTCATAACTAATCTAGTGCTGCACTCCCTTGAGGATAGACTCACCCCCAATTAATGTGGACACCTAACGCTTTCTTTATATCTCCCCCTCGTCATCTATCCCAAAACTAGATAATTGATATAACTTCTTACAACCACCCTACTCAAACCCCAGTATGTTTATGATATGATTTATAAGTTGGTAATCATATTAACTTAGTTAAACATTCTCCCTTTCTAAATACATATAAGATCCACACCCGTTATATAAATAAATACAATCTACTTCATTTACTTAATTACTCGTATATAACTATTTATCTCATTATGTACGTAAAACCATATTACAACATTCACACATATGTTGAATATATATAATTCATCCTCCCGAGTAATACATCACTGCATGTTTTCTGTAAAGTGTTATCAACCCATGCTACTCAGGCCCAACTGGAGTTCTGAGACAACTATGGTCCATCGAATCGTAATGTAAATAGTAAACGTAATGGAGGTGGTCATATTCCCCCCAGTTTGAGGACATCATCATAATGCCCCACCTATGAAATTGGACGCTATGACCTGGGGATATACCCGCCCTACTCTTCAACCTAGGGGACTCACCCATATCACGCGACCTCCCTTGATAGAACCACAATATATAATTTAAATAAATATCTAGTCACTGATATTTATAAGATATTTATAAGCACACAATATATATACTATCACACACCGTATATATATAATTTAAATCCCGGCTCTACCGTGTTCAAACATCTATAGCACTAGCCTATATTTTCTCGAGTCTATATTTTCCCATTAATTAATTTATTACCTTCCTAGTCTATGGTTCGACTCTAATTTAATTAATTTATTACCTTAGTGTCACTCAACCAATATACACGGACTCACTCACATGGCTCGTATCTTAATATTTCCCGAGTCTATATTCTGACTCCAACTTAATCTATTTATATATCAATTTATTTACTAATGTAGTGTCACTCAACTACTATGCCCAAACTTACTCACACGGCCCGAAATTAAATACTTATGTATTTTGTCTCACCAAATTCTTTCCATAAGATTCACACCCTCACTTAACTTTTAAATTTCCTTAGCACCATCTTTCCAAAGTCCTAGGTATTAAGTTGTGTTTAATTTTCACTAATTAATCTACCTTAAAAGTCTCCCAAAAAAATTAAGGCTAATTAAAGAAAATAAGCATCACTGCCAAAAGTTGAGTCGATCGATCGACTCCCAGGGTCGATAGATCGATCTAGCAGTCCATCTTCCCTTATTTCCAGTTTCTACCATTGTTAAACTCATAAGATTTTCATTCACTCTAAAACCTTTACCCAAACACAATAAACATTTAATCTTTATAAGAATAGGTTCTAATCATCATAGAGATCTTAATTTATCAACAAATTTACATATCAATCCATGTATTCCCGATTTGAGTTTTCATCCGGGTTATATTTAACCGATTCAAATTCATCATTCTCAGTCAAAATTAATCGTCAAAACATACTGGATTTCACCCTATAATCCGATAACAACATTCCCTTATCATAATCTATCACCAATTGAGTAATGAATTTACACATTACCCAAATTCAGATTACCCATGTTTATTGTCAACACACACCCAAAATGGATTTTTGATACACCCAATATGATATGAATTGATTATCATACTATAAAAATAAAATCAAGTTAATCACTTGCTTCTAATAGTTCGGAAAGTCTGATCCTTTGAGGTAGAGGATGGTTTGATGAAGAACACTCAAATCTCTTTCTTGATTTGTCTCCAAAAGATCCCCAATTGCTCATTTTTCCTTCCCTCAAGGAACTGGGTTTATGATTTATGTTTTTTTTTGTTTAAAACTCTTAGATTTTGGCTTAATACCCAAGTCCCGATTTTAGTCTAATGGACCAAGCCCAAATGACCCGAACACCCCTGTGTGGGTCCGATTATGCCTAAAAATGCCCCGAGACCCATTTACCACCCTTGGGTACTCGTTTTTGACTACCTCGGCCTATCCGGACTCAACCGTGTACTAAGAATTGTTATCCAAATTAATTTACTAAAAGTCCTTATCTCACACCCAATCTAGTCTATACCCGACTCCCGATTAACATAATACATGCGACGTCACTAATACACGTTATGATGTAAATAAATTATTTCTATTCACTTAGTAATCTAGTTTCCATAAATATTAACCATTTACTCTCCCGATTAATATCTAAAGAAATATTAACATAGTTAATTCAATTAAATTACGACACATAAGTAATTTAAAATTTATCCGAATTAATTACGTATATAAATGCATAGAAAAACGGGGTGTTACATGCGCACGCTTTCTATCTCACAAGATTCTGTAGGTTCTTCTCAAGCATTTGAAAATGCTTGTTTAAAGGCTAATGAGTGTTAAATTTTTTTTAAATTTTACCTTTCTAATAGCAAGGATTAGTACTTTATTACATACATGACTGAGGAATATCGACTTGGGATTATTGGCATTAGAATCTATCCTTGCATCCCATTCCCTTTTAGAAAAATATTGAGAACGTAGTCTGAAACACGTTGTCATCATTACATTATTGCAAAATTTCTCACTCTAATTAATAAATAAAAATATAACACACTTAACTAAAATTTGCAAGGAAATGAATATATATAATTGTCACAGATGTTATGGTAGAATTATAACAATTTATAAGTTTCCTTTTAATATTAAATCACAAAACCATAAAAGCAGAATATCTTTAATAGAATCTTAACATAAAACTGTAATTTAACAAACATATTATTGGACAATTCAATATTCAATCAATACTTCTAAAATTGATTAAATCTATCGAATAACAAACTTTAGAATGGACAATAAATTTGATATTTTATGTAATGAGTAAAATTTGAAGAAATAGATTTTTCCCTTCCCAGTCCAAATATATTTTTATTGTTATTGTGTACCAATTGGTGGAGAAATGGTTCACTATATATAGGGTGAAAGGGGACCCGGAATTCCCTTTAAACTCACCATTTACCATCCACTAAAGTAGCTAAAAAAATCTCACAAATATACTAAAAGTCATGTGACCTTTGGAATAATAATTTTCTAAGATTAATTCATTAATTATTCAAATTCGTCCCCTTTTTTGGACCACACTAATTAGGAGCAAAAATTTATTAAATTTATAATTACAAAATTTGGCGAAATTTATAATTAATAAATAATTAAATATTAATTTGAACAGTCTCCCACTTGGTCCTAATAAGGTTATACATAACGAATTGATTAACATAAGTTGTGCAAGTATCTTAAAACATCATTAAGCACCTTAACTAAATACTTCATTAGTGTGAGTCAGGGAGGTTCCACAATAATTCAAGCGCATGGTTCCTACCATGTACCACACCACCAAGGTCATACGTAATAAGAATAAATATGTGAGTTGTCATAATGGTCTCATAATGTCTTTATAAAAGACTACTTCTGTCACATTCAGTCATTCACATGCATGTATACAATTAAGACATAAATTTGGAATTCAGAAACTCTTTATTGATATCAAAAGTTGTGTCAAATAACTAAGCAAATAGCAATTACACAACTAACTACTCGAGACCCATCTCTTTAGTATGTTGCAAAAATATCTTCGGAGATAAACCTTTCGTTACAGGATCGAATATGTTAACATTACTACTAATGTGTTCAATTAACAGAGTTTATTTCTTAACATTTTCTTTGACAGATAGATACTTCATCTCAATATGCTTAGCTGCTTT
Source organism: Sambucus nigra (assembly GCA_949130495.1). NCBI lineage: Eukaryota > Viridiplantae > Streptophyta > Magnoliopsida > Dipsacales > Adoxaceae > Sambucus > Sambucus nigra. Next base: position 186,547,648 of record OX422213.1, read on the forward strand.
AGAATATCTATCATTCTTTGAAAAGAAGACTGCTGCGACATTATCATAATAAATCTTCAGCGGTTTAGATACTTAATCCATAATACTAAGTCCTGAAATAAAATTTCGCATCCATAACCTATGATTTGTAGCTTCAAAAAAAGCCAAAAACTAAGCCTCGATAGTTGAAGAAGTGGTGACACTCGGCTTAGCACTTTTTCATAAAATAGTCCCTCCTGCCAGAAGGTAAACATAACCCGAAGTTCTTTTTCTTCTATCAAGGCATCGTCAAAAATCTGAGTCTGAATAACCAACCACCTCAAGATGATCGAATCTCCTATAAGTGAGCATGTAGTTTTTGGTCCCTTGCAAGTACCTTAACACCTTCTTTACAGCCTTCCGTTAGAAGTCACCCAAATTACTTTGATATCTGCCCATTATCCCAATGGAAAACTAATATACGGTCAAGTACAAGCCTGTGCATACAATAAACTCCCTACAAGAGAAGCATATGTCACACCTTTCATATGACCCCTTTCCAATTTAGTTTGGGGACATTGAATTAATTAGAATTTTCCCCTTTTATAATTGGAACATTAATGAAATTCCAATTTTGCATGCTAAACCTTTGTAAAACTTTTTTAATGTAAGCCTTCTAAGACAATCCTATCAATCACCGTGATCGATCACGATAAATCTCTATCCCGATCACGAAGGTTGGCTCGCCTAAATCTTTCATTTCAAAGTTTTACGAAAGGTACTTCTTAGTGTCCTTTAGTAAACCAATATCACTGCTGGCGATAAGAAAATCATCAACATATAGGACCAAAAATACAAACTTACTCCCACTGGTCTTTAGGTATATACACCGATCACTGATGTTTTCCTTAAACCCAAAATATGTAATGGTATGATGAAACTTAAAATACCGTTGATGAGAACCTCATTTATGTCCATATATGGATTTCTTTAACAAACAGACTTTGTGTTCCTTTCCTTTCTAAATGAAACCATATGGTTGTTCCATGTAGACTTCTTCCTCTAAACTACCGTTAAGTAAAGTTGTATTAACATCCATTTGGTTTAGCTCTAAGTCATAATGAGCTACGAGTACCAATATGATTCTAAGCTAATCCTTTTTTGAAATAGGAGAGAAGGTTTCACTATAATCAATGCCTTCCTTTTGAGTAAAACCTTTGGCAACAACTCTTGCTTTATGTCGTTCATTATTGCCATTTGAGTCGCATTTGGTCTTATAGATTCATTTAGACCCGAATGCTTTATAACCTTTAGGCAAATAGACTAACTCCCAGATTTGATTAAAATCCATAGATTTTATTTCATCATTCATGGCATCAATCCATTTATTAGAATTTTTTCTAGAAAAAGTTTTTCATAAGAGACCGGATCATCAATACCCACAAGTTAAATTCATTTTCTTGAAAACACACCACATAGTCATCCGAAATAGCTATCTCCTATTTCACTGAGATTTCCTTAAAGCTGTGTCTTGTGGTGTTTCAAGAATAGGCTCATTATGTGGTTGCTCAGTATATGGTTCATCCATTTGTTCTTCCTTGTTGGTCGGGTCAATAATCGGTTTAACAACATCACTATGAACGATAGGATCATTAGGAACCTCATTAGGAAAATTGTGATTTTCTTGAATTCTAGGAAGAGGAGTATTTTCCTTGATTTCTTGAATAATCACATTACTAACTTCATTACTCCCACTAATTTCACCATGTTCAATAAATTTAGCATTTTCGGTTTTAATAATTCTTGTTGTATAGTTAGGACAGTAGAATTTATACCATTTGGATTTTGTTGGATAACCAATAAAATAACAAGTTAATGTTCAAGGGTCCAACTTCTTTTCATGTGGATTATAAATTCGTGCTTTTATTGTACATTCCCAAACACGAAAAATGACTTAACGGGGGTTTCCAACCGTTCCATAGTTCAAAATAAGTATTTGGAACTACCTCACTAGGAACATTATTTAAGATATATGCAGTAGTCATAAGAGCGTGCACCCACAAAAATATAGGTAAATTACTTCTACTTATCATACTCCTAACCAATTCAATAAGAGTACGATATCACCGTTCCGCTACACCATTTTGACAAGGTGAACCTGTCATTGTGTATTGTGCGCTAATACCCAAACGTTCATGGAGTTTAGCAAAAGGACCGGGATGTTGCCCCGATTCATCATATTTTCCATAAAACTCACCACCTCTTTTCGATCGAATGATTTTCACCATTTTGCCTAATTGTCGTTCTACTTCGGTAATATAAACCTCAACTGTATTAACTGATTGAGATTTATCATGCAATAGATACAATGTGCAATAACGGAAAAAATCATCTATAAAAGTGATAAAGAATTTTTCTCCTCTAATAGAAGGAACATCAAAAGGACTATAAATATTATTATGTATAAGTTCAAGAAGCTGGGTGCTTCTTGTGGCTCATTTCTTTGTGTGTTCGGTCTTTTTACCCCGAATACAGTCCACAGAGTCACTAATATCAGACCAATCCAGAGTAGGGATAATTCCCTCTTTAATAAGCCTTTCAATTCTCTCTCTGTATATGTGTCCTAATCTTTTATGTCACAAGTAAGCAGAATTATAATTAAATGAGGTATGTTTAGTTCCAGCATTAGTATACAGAGACAATAAAGATTCCAAAAAATGAGGATCAAGATTAATTTGAAACAAAGCAGTCGACAAAAAACCCGAACCAAAAACAGAATTATTCTTATATAAAGTAAAACCATTATATTGAAAAGTAAAAGAGAATCCACTTATTGAGAGTTTAGACAACGAAATTAAATTTCTCAAAACTATGGGTAAAAAAAGAGTATCTTCAATATCCAAATAAAATCCAGATTGTAATTTCAACCGAAAAACTCCTATTCTTCAACTTTTGATTTTTCTTGATTTCCCATGTAAAGAAAATCTTCATTTTGATTTATTTTTCGGATGGAAAGGAAGCCCTTTCTTTTCAAACCAAGCTTTGCGCCTAATGCAGTCTTTCTGAATATGCCCTTTCCTATGACAAAAGTGGCATTTGACTGCTACTTTTTCCTTCTTTTGGTGTGAAGGACCAGGTTCATTTTTGGAAGGACTAGGACCTCGCTTCATGCCCTTTCCTTTCTTTTGCTTACCAACTCCTTTATTGACCACCACATTCGCCACTTACAATTTAGACACTTTACCATTTTTCTGCTTAAGACGTCCTTCTTCCTAAACCAACATGATTTGTAGTTCATTAACATTCCATTTAATTTTAATGGTATTGTAATGAATTTGAAAAGGCCCATAATCAGACGGCAAGGAGTTTATGACCAATTGGACCAAGAAATAATCATCCACTGTACACCCTAAAGTTCCCAGTTTTGCAGCAATATTGGTCATCTCAATAATGTGTGCGTTCATGGTCTGAGTGCCATCGAACCTCACAATGTTAGTCATCCATAATTTTCCCAGCTAGGGATTTGTCAGTAGTGCGAAACCTATCTTTAATATTTTTCAGATATTGTTTCGCATTGGTGGTTTCAGGTAGGGAAGTTTTTACGCTTGTTGCAATACACATTCTAATGAACATGAGACAAAGCCTATTTGATTTTGACCATGTACTATAAAGGTGAACATCATTCTCACTGCTTTGTTCAGTAATAGAAGCGGGTTCATCAGTAAGAAGTGTTATATCGAGGTCTAAAATACCAAGGATAAACTCAATTTGCTCGCACCATTCCGACAGATTAGTTTCGTCGAATTTCGAAAAGGTTGAGGCTTCAGAAAACAGTTTAATATTCATTGTAAAATTGCTCACTCTACTTAATAAATAAAAATATAACGCACTTAACTAAAATTTGCAAGGAAATGAATATATATACAATTGTCACAAATGTTATGGCATAATTATAACAATTTATAAGTTGCCCTTTAATATTAAATCACAAAACAATAAAAGCATAATATCTTTAAGGGAATTTTAACATAGAATTGTGATTTAACAAACGCATTATTGGACAATTCAATATTCAATCAATAATTCTAAAGTTGATTAAATCAATCGAATAACAAACTTTAGAATGGACAATAAATTTGATATTTTACGTAATGAGTCGTCGGTCGGTGTTGGTCACGAGACGCGTTAATCAAAATATCAATAATATTTAACTATACGAGATATTGGCATGTGTTTGGCCCGAGGCTCATAAAAAAATATATAAATTAAAAAAATGAATATATTTAATATTCAATGTTATGAATCATTAGCTTTTTCTTAGCACGGCACTCATAAAAAATATGAACATTAAATCGACACGAGTCTAATATCCTACCATATGAAATATATTGGACTGTGTTTGGAACGAATATTCAACTAAAGCGGGACCATTAGAATAAGGTTCATAAAATAGTTCTAGATGCAACTCTTATAAAATATGAAAAACATAAAAATTTTGTCAAAAATGAGTTAGCATCATGAAACTGTAGAAAAATACTCCAGAATCTCAGAAATATTTATGGAAATCAAAAATAAATTTCTGGATTGAGATATCCCCCCCCCCCCCCCTCCCCCGAGATTATTTTCATAAATGGCAAATTCAGAGTTTTGAGAGCCTAAACAATCTCGGATAGCCGAAAAATAATTTACATCACGACCAAAGGTGGAGAAAATTGGTCCCTGGCCCGTTTTCGATCAGACTGCCAAGTTTCATCGCATTCGAAACAAGTTCGGGGATAAAAACACTATTCAAAGCAAGCGCTTTTTGAAATTTTTTGTTCCAGAATTGCTTGAAATTTGTAGGGTTGATAGAAACGGGTTAATTAACCATAAAACCATCATATATATGGTCTCAGTATATCAAATGAAAATGTTTTATTTAAATCTTAATTGTCTTGCTAAAATAAAATAAATAAAATAAATAAATCCAACAAATTTGTTAAAAAAAATAAAGCTGATTTCAATATATTTGTTAAACAGATTCTTAACAGATTTGTTAAACAAATAAAACTGTGTTTAAAAATCAAACATATAAAACTATTTTTAATAAATCAAACAAATAAAACAGTTTTTAAAACATATTTGTCAAATAAAACTGTTTTTAACAGATCAAACAAACAAAATAATTTTTAAAACAGATTTGTCAAATAAAATTGTTTTTAACAAATCAAACAAACGAAATTGTTCTTAATTATATTTGTTAATATCAAACAAAGATTCTTAACAATTTGATAGAATCAATTCTCGTTGAAAAATTTCTTATATAATTTAGCATGTAATTCTCGTTCATCATGATAAACAAATTAGTGTTAATATTATCACATAATACTAATGATCATGATAATTAAATCAGTGCAAAATTTTAATCATTAAAACTGAGTTGATCAATATATAGGGATGGCATGATAATATTTCAACATAGCTCTGATACCACATGTAAATTATATTTTAACATAAATAAGAATTATACATATGACAACAGTTAATTCTTATTAGATCTTCAATATTTAATGCAATCACCACTTTAATTTTAAATACAAACTTTATGTAAAATTACCTTTCCCCATTGAAATTTGATTAGTTTGTTAAAGTTAATGTGCTTCAAGAACAACTTCCAAATTCCTAGACCTTCTTTAAGCTCCAGAAAATGGCCAGAATGCTGAAATTATGAAAAATTTAGAAAACAGGTTTTCCCTTCCTAGCCCGGATATATTTTGTTTATTATTGTGTACCAAGTGGTGGAGAAATGGTTCACTATATATAGGGTGAAAGGGGACCCGAAATATCCCTTTAAACTCATCATTTGTCATCCACTAAAGTTGTTAAAGGGTCTCACAAATATACCAAAAGTCATGTGACCATTGGAATAATAATTTTCTAAGATTAATTCATTAATTCAATGAAATTCGTCCCCTTATTTGGACCACACTAATTAGGAGAAAATTTTATTTAATTTATAATTACAAAATTCGGACAAATTTTGTAATTAATAAATAATTAAATATTAATTCCCACAGGAAGTGCTCGATTGAGGACGCTCCGTAGTGTATCTCCCCACCTCCTTCTTAAGAATCGTCAACGTCTTTAGTTAGGAGTAAGAGGTGTCAATTGTTCTAGGACATTATAATGAAACCTCGATCTCCATCTCTCGCATAATTTTCAAGATGGTGCACTGAGGCAAGATAGTATTGCCACCACAAAGTATACATTTCATAGCCTTAATCTTTTCTTCCTTGATGCCTAAGCCCCGTGTGATATGGTTCAAATGAGTCATGTGGGTGTAAATGTTCCTTAGGAAAGGATGGCGTGACAAAGAGAAATCATCTAGTCCTCAAGTGCCTTATGAATTTCAATTAAGGAATGCATTTGTATAATATATTCCTGGTGCATTTAAGGATGCCCAATTTCGATTAGGGGACTGTGACCCTTTTAGTGTGTCCTTTTCTTTAAATACACCATAAATAGAACTGTAAAAATGATTCAAATTTCCGATGCACTTCATATTAGACATACTCATATATCACATTATTTGCATAACCATTGCTAACATTTAAAGCGCGTGATAGATTTTATATTGTCTAGAAAGACTCCACCTTTTAATTCCATCCCACACTCATGAAATACAGATCGCAAGAAGAAAAACACCTTATAATGTAATTGAAATATTCTTGTCATATATAAAATCAAACAATAAAATTAGGTCGAGGATATGTGGGTCGAGGATATGTCATCATATACAAGAAATGATCATTCATAAATTAAAAATGTCCATGTTCCCAATACCCTTCAATTACCTTCTAAATAAGAATAAAATAGCAATAATAGAGTTTGTTTTTCTCTAATTCTAATCGTGTGGAAGATTGGAATATGAGTAAAATAGAATTTTGTAACTCATATTTCACTACTACTACTACTACTAATACTTACGCATATCACTTGTTTTACGAAGTTGACGTATTGTGTCATTAGTATCGTCGAGTAAGGAAAACATTTTTCTAAGATTACAATAACTATCGAGAGATAGAATTATAATACATTATGAAGTTATTAAAAATAATTAAATTATAACAGTTGACAAAAATAGATTTTGGATTAGTTGTTAGGAAGTGGCATAAGCATGCACTTGGTATCCTAAGGGTGTAGTCTCCCCTTTTAACTTTGGCTAATTTTTAAATACACTCTCAACTTTTGTAGAAGCTTTACGATATGGTATTAAAATTAGAAGAGTGGTGGTTGTATAGCTCTAAAGTAAATAGTAAAAAGTATAACATACATGAATTACTTTATATAGTTCAACTAATTAAAATATACGGATTGCTCATTATTTGTATACTAATTTTGATTATGATTTTTTCACGTACTATTTGATTCTTCATTTTTTTCACAAATATTTAACTAAAAATAATCATTTCCTTAGTAAACGTTACATACAAAGTAATGAGAGTTTATAATAATTATGCAATGTCTGTTAAAAAAAGGGGGCATATGTTCGTAGGTCCCTCACGCGCCTTTAATATCGGGAGAAGTCCCACACGCGTGAGGGTGTGTTAATCAGTCCCTTCCGGTAACTAAACTAACACAACAAGCTGGAATGCAAAAATCCACCGCCAGTGCACTTGTTGAATTTCAGGTTGATGGCATGGGGTTTTGGTTCAAAAGATAAATTATGTTAGAGAAGGATTTTTCGTCAAAAAGAACAAATGAAACTTTTGCTCTTAAGAATGTGTAAAAATTCATTATCAAAAACTGATTTTTCGTCCACAATATAAAAACAGGACGAGTAATGGACAAGGGCAGTTATTTTAAAATAACAGCATGAAAGAAGTAAAATAATTCCAAAACTGACGAATCTCGTTTGAACGAGATATCTAACGATAGTCCAGTACAATTGTTAGATAAGTCGTTAGAAACCTCGTTCGAACGACATTTCTAGTGAACTTCTACGAGATACCAGTGCAGGCTAGGCTGGGTCGTTAGATACAGGCCGTTTGAACGACCTGGAGAAACTTCGAATGGACATTCTATTTTCTTTAAAAAAGATTTAAAACTAATTTTTAAAATGGTTTTTATGAAATTTAATTTTTTAATTAAAATTACTCCAACACATAAAAATGATTTTGGTCATATACCTTTTAGGAGAATGGAATTGAGATGCATATTGATGTAGCTTGAACATTGAATACCTGATTGTCTAAGGTTGTATGAAGCTTGATTATAAATGACCCAAAAGAGTTTTGTCCAACGGAATGTAGCCAATACTATAAATAACTCGAGTGAAAATTTGTCCTTACAAATTACTCATCTAATTTTGGATTTGCATTTGTAAGTTCATCATTTTTTAAGTGGTTCAATATCTAAATAGTTATATCAGATTTCATATTACACACAATATCTTGTTAAGTTTTTTATTAAATCAAATTCTTACTTAGATTTAAATTAAGGTTTCATATGCTTAGGGTTTGTTAGGATTTCATATTTAGTTACACACAATGTTTTGTTAAGGTTTAATATTATTAATGTTTAGAGATAAATTTGATTTAAATTGAATTTGATATGTCTAGTTTTCTAATTATTGTAAATTTAATTTGAATATTGCATGAAATTCGATTACTATTGATTTTTGTGGATAATATTATATGTTATTTAAATGTTGGACAAAGAACACATTATATGCATCTCTGATTTCATCCTACAATATCTAAATATTAGCAGTTTAATATTTAATGATCTAAACAAAAAAGGCACTTTCCATTAAAATGCTGCCAAACTAATTCTTGTGTTGGATTCTATTTAGAGTTTCATTTTCATATAGTTAATCTTTAATAAAAGTTTATATCTGGTAAAAGTCATTAATATAAATTAAATATTTTTTTAGAAATTGATATATTTCCACATAATTGCATAATGAATTTTGGATTTCAATTTCTTGTTCATTGTTAACTTCAATAAGTAATTATTGAATGTAGTTTGGAAGCAAGTTTATAACACTTCTGTCAACATTCACATAAATTTATCTGCTGTTTGAATATGAAACAAATGATATATTAGATGTACATATTTTTTCTTAGATATATAAGGTACAAGACATGAAAATTATTTAGTGTTGGTTATGCAGTTGGATATATTTGATGATCACTATATTTTATGTTGTCTAGTAATCATGTAGTATACACATTTTGATAAATTTGACATTTTCTTACAATGTAACGAACCTATAGATAAATTTATCTACAGTATGAATATTGGACAAAGAATACATTACATATATTTATGTTTTGGTATCATAATGTAAATATATGTAAGCTCTCCATTCAAACAGTTTGAGGCGAATTATTGAGTGGCCTAACTTCAATTTACAATTTCAATTTCATATCATTATTTTTCAGTTAAAGTTATTTAAGATTTTAATGATACGTGCAAATTAGATATTGTTGTTTAGGGTTCTGCTTAAGTCTACATGATTAAAAATAAAATTTGGATTTCAATTTCAATTTCTATTTAATTATTGTGTTTTATAAATATTTTGAATGTGAGTACATAATAACTGCATCATTGTCTATATAAATTTATCTATGATTTTAATATTGAGCAAATCACACATTACATGTATCTAATTTTTTCAAAAAATTTGACATACAATACATGAAAACGAATAATTGTTGATAGAGCAGTTCGATATGTTTGATGATCACTTAATTTTTTTCATTGTTAATATATAACATAACAAATGTTATTGGATGAATTTGTTCGTTCTCTAGTGTAATGAACATGTAGATAAATTTATCAGATCCTTTAATATTGAACGAATAACACATTACATCTGTTTATACTTTCATCTTACAATATCTATTATGTGTGACTTATCCTTAATTTACATCACATCTTATAGAATAATATGATTAATGTGTCAAAATTGGATTGTATCATCATATTTAGAATATTTCACTGAAATAGTGAACATATGAGTAACAGTCTAGTAAATGTATCTATGTTATAAAAGTTGCAATGATGATATGGCCACTTTTTTTAATTTTATATTTGTTTTAATCTCTACATTCATATATTGTGTAAGGTACTGAGATAAAATAGTAAGCACTAGAAGTTCTCACGAGAATAAAAAAAAATGACAAAGTGTTTTAAACGGTTGACAAAGAATAAATAAGTCCAACAAAACATAAAAGCAGTACAAGTTGAAACTGCAAAAAGGTAAATTTTTAAATAGAATTCGGTTCACATTCTGTGTTGTTCTATCTTTAAAGTATATTTATGTGTTTTTTAATATTATTCAGTTATAATTTCTTGTTTTTTATTATAAGTAGCTTTGGGGAAAAAAGGCAAGTGCATGGCAATTTCAAGAAATCGATTGAAGAAAGTCATAATTCTGAGGAAAATGCTTCCATAAAGTAAATTATCTTTCTTCTCCTCTTATATTAAAGTAAATTAGTTTAAATTTTCAAACTAACATATACCTTATATATACCTCATAATCGTTAATACACATAATTTTGTTTCATAGATTAATGATGAAGATAGAGACAGGAAGCTCACAAAAATTGAAGGATAAGTTGGTTTCTCCCAAACAGAGCCAAAATACATATGAGCTCAAAAATGGTCAACGGGAAATCTGAAAAGTTAGAGGACAGTTCAAGTGAAATACCTACATTTAGGTTGATTAAAGACGTTGATTTTGGGAAGTCTCATTCTCAACTCAACTCAACTCAACAAAGCCTTTTCCCAATTATTTAGGGTCGGCTACATGAATCCTATTTTTCCATTTCGTTTTGTCCAGTGCAATATCTTCGGTTAAACCACATGACTTCATGTCCTTTTTTATAATATCCCATCAAGTCAATTTAGGCCTACCTCTACCCCTTGTGTTACCATCAATACTAACTAAATCACTCTTCCTTACAGGAGCATCCATTGGTCTACTCTTGACGTGTCCAAATTATCTAAGTCGATTTTCTCTCGATTTCTCTTCTATAGGAGCTACTTTTACCGTTTCACGAATTTTTTCATTTTTAATTTTATCCTTTCGAGTTTTACCACAAATCCATCTTAGCATTCGCATCTCCGCTACACTCATTTTCTGCACATTTTGTTTCTTAGTTGCCCAACACTCTGTCCCATATAACATGGCGGGTCTAATGGCCGTCCTATAATATTTACCTTTTTAACTTCAAAGGTATACGCCTATCACACAAAATGCCAGTAGCACTTCTCCGCTTAACCCAGCCTGCTCTAATCCTATGAGTAACATCATCACTAATATCTCCATCTTTTTTAATAATCGATCCTAAATAATGAAAATGATCATTTTTAGGTATCTCTTGACCCTCCAATTTCACCACATCTCCATTTATCCTCCTATTACTACTAAAATTGCACTCCACATATTATGTTTTAGTTCTGCTTGTTTTAAATCCTCTTGTTTCTAAAGTTTCTCTCCACAATTCCAACCTAGCATTAATCCTTGTCTTAGTCTCATCCACTTCAACAATATCATCTGTAAATAGAATACACCATGGAACCTCATCTTGTATTTATCCAGTCAACTCATCCATAACAAGCACAAAGAGATAAGGACTTAATGCTAAACCTTGGTGTAGACCTACTGTAATTGAAAATTCACTACTTTCTCCGGCTGATGTTCTTACTGTAGTCATCGCACCATCATACATATCCTTGATCACATCAATATATCTGTGAGTCACTCCTTTTTTATGTAGAACCCACCATATTATATCTCTGGGTATCCTATCATATGCCTTCTCTAAATCTATAAAAATCATATGAAGATCCTTCTTTTTCTCCCTATACCTCTCCATTAATCTCCTCAATAAATAGATTGCTTCCATTATTGACCTTGGTTTACAAACATGGAAGAGGAAAATATAGTAAAGGAAAAAAGGACAAAGAAAATGACAAAAAAAAAGAAACAGAAAATAAGCCAAAACCTGCTTCGAAAAAATCAATTCAGTTTCATTGAAATATTAGAGCAATCGCAAGATTGTTGAAGGAGTTGAACATCAAAGATTGTCATTTAAAGAAACTAAAAAAGAAGTACTTTTGGAGTATATTCAACTCTTTTTTAAAGAATAAAGTAATAAAAGAACAATGCAAGAAGTCTGATAAAAGTGTGATAACTTTGCTACAATCTTATGATGCACGAAAAAAGGTGTATGATTGAAAAACAACTTATAAGGATTACAAAAAATGAAGTTTTCCTTATCTTTGGTGTTCCTATAGGAGATGAGGAAGTTATTTTTGGATATGTTTATAAACCAGGCACCACCTCTGAGAAGAAGCTTTCGGACCACAAAAACCATGACATTAAAGTGATTTCTACCAAACTGTTGGAGGCAGTCAAAGGAAAGGAGGAAGAGGATTATAGGGACATAAAATTTTTATTGTGCTTATACTTGTTAGCAACCATATTTTTCACATCAATAGGAAATACAGTGAAATGGTTTGCATAAAGTACATGGAGGATTTGGAAGGCATGACGAAATCAAACTGGACGAAGCCAATACTTGAAAGTTTAACGTCTTCAGTTTATAGGAAATATGAGAAAGAGCCTGAAAAGGTTTTCGGATGTGTACTCTTATTTTTATACATAAAAACAAAATTATTTGTCTATATATTGATGTCCAGTATAATAATAATAATAATAATAATAATAATAATAATAATAATAATAATAATAATAATAATAATAATAATAATAATAATAATAATAATAATAATAATAATAATAATAATAATAATAATAATAATAATAATAATAATAATAATAATAATAATAATAATAATAATTGATTTTTTTTAATGAATTCATCTATGTGATTTTATTTGCTTTGTAGTACTTGTATTGTGAGCACACAAGAGTGATGAATTCAAAAAAATCGTGCAAATTTACAAGATTCATTAAGTGGAATCTTCCTACTCTCACCAAATCGTTGAAAGAAAACAATCCTCACGATTGCAGAATTAGAGGTAATCCTTAATCTATACATTTTTTGTCAAAATGATTCCTAAAATATATTTACAAAATTAGTTCGCAATTATACATTTATAAGATTCCCTTTCATCGCTGAACATTTTAAGAAACTGGGACACTCAAACCCTACCTTGTTTTACGTACAATGTAATGGACAAACAATTAAATGAGTTGTGTATATGATCTTACGCTTACAATTTGAAAATTCATAATCAAATGATTGTATGCCCTTATAATTACAGATTGAAGAAATTCTTCCTTGTTGAGCAAAAATACAGTTTTCCCTTTACACAAACTACTATGCCATTCCTACATTGATAGAGTTGGTAAAATAATTAGCATGGAATCACTTTTGCTTTTTTTAATAATTATGTGTAGAGTCAAATTCATTTTGCTTATTTTTAGGTATCTCCAAATAGATTTTCAATAGCATATAAAGGAAAGTTAGTAAAACTCATTTAGAGTATGTATTGATGAAAGTGGTGCATAACTACATGCTTATGCTTATGTAATAGGTGTGGTGTTTAGTCAAGTGCTTACTTCTTATGCTTATGTAATCGGGATATATAGGGGTGGGTGGGGGTCAAAAACTTGATGTATCGTGTGATATCATAGTTTGGAGCTTATATGGGAGATGTTTAAATTTCATAATATATAGAGCGGTGATGACTGAAAATTGTATGATAAAATTGACATTGTAAAAATATTTGAAGAATATGTTATGTGTATATATTTGTTTCATAACTAGAACTTTCCATAGGTTAGGTTTTGAATGTATGTTATTCATGCATTACAACTATATTGAAATTCATTGAAATTCATTTGTTCCTTGTAGTAATTTTTTCAGAATTTTCAAATCCATATTTGTTGAATATTTTATTCTGCCTTTTGGATCTGCATCCAAAACATTTCCTATTTTGTAACATGCCTATTAAATATAAATTGAATATTTACATGTTATTTTCATTCTCAGTTTCTTCTTTCATTACAATTTATATTTAACATTGTTAACTTTCATATATTTTTACCATATGTTATTGGTAGGTAATAAGAGGAGATTTAGTAGAACAAAAGAGGAGGAGAAAATTTTAGGAAAAGCACGAAAGAACTCGATTATACATAGTGATGAGGAAAAATATGAATCAGTGCCTCAAGCAAGTGCATAAATAAATGAACCCATGATAGAGGACATGGACACTCGAACCGCAAGTCACTTGGATGATTTAACAGAGGAATTTATTACTAAATATTTAACAGACCATCATCTTATAGCATTAGATATACAATCTCTTATTGAATTCCATGATGAGGCTCAACCAAAGCTATAGAATAATTGAAGGATGTAAAAAAAAAATGATGATATAAAGGAGGGATCAAATGGAGAAGTTGAAGGACATAAAGAAATATTTGAAAATGAATGTCAAAAAAGAAAAACATATTGAAAAAAAGTTTAAGAAAAAGAATAGTGAAATTCGGTTGTTAAGGAAAAAAGTTTAAGAGAAAAAAGAGCACTATGCAATTTTGCAGAAAAATATAAGCTTTATGTATGAAACAAGAGGTGAAGAAGAAAGATTCAAGGTACTGTCTGCACAGAAAACCCCGATTGAGCACTTAGATATTGGAGTTAGAGAAAGGGATAGTGCAAAAATTAATGAAGGAAGTCCAATAGAATTTAATGTTAAAAGTATTAACCAAAGCCAAAAATTAGAGGATAGAAAGAAAAAAACATGAAGAAATAGAGGATCTTGATATGTTCAAAGTTGATTCGTAAAAAAAACAAATTACACGGTCATCAAGATTAAAAAAAAAATAAGAGAGAGATGAAAAATAAGGAGGTGGAAGGTTATGATTATCAACCAAATGCAAGAGTCACTAGGGCATGGAGAGACAAAGATGTTCAAACGAGTCAAACACCTAAAATTAATATTGACTTTGTAAACTCGGTGTCACCCGCAAAATCAACATTGAAGAATCTTACCTTTCCTTCTGATAATCATGTTATTGAATAGTTACCGCGAACAGTTATATTCACTCTTGAATTATTACATACGAAGAATAGACCAGGGTAAGTTAATATCAATGAAATATTTTGTTCATTATTTGAGATGGATTATTACTTGACCATGTACATTACTAATGGTAATAATATTTTATTTGAATTTTCACGGCAATAATTTAGGAGGATTCAAAGTTGGGGGGTTTTTAGTTTTGCTAATATACAACTCCTCATAGATATGGGGCCTTTAATAGATAATGTGAGGAACAAATAAATTTATCTATATCGATTTATTACAATTGATATTTTCTATGTTTATATATACTTTATCATTTCCTTTTAAATGTAATTTCAAGTCATTGATGCATACATGCTTGTTTTAGAGCAAGATTAGAGAGTTATGGAGGCTACCGATCAATTATCATCATCGTAAGAACCATTTAGGGAATGAGACCATTTTTCAGTTCAATGGCTTGGGTACATATTTATCTTCATTTATTAATAGTAAATGTCAATCCATTAGACTAACATCTTATAATTTTATCAAACTTAAGTTAACAGCCTTTAATATGAGATTAAAGGCCTTCAATAAAATATTTGGTTGATGATATACTTATCGATGTCATAAATTGCAAGTATGTACCTTAAATTATTACTATTTATATGTATATGTTATCTAAGTACTTTTATTTATCTATTGATAATTGTATAAAACTTAATTTCATTTCAGGTACTTATTCTTTCTCATAAACTCGAGGAAGAGTAAAAATGATAAAACTCCATTCCATTCGACCCTACTTCTCTTAGATAGAGAGGAAGGTTAATTAATGCACTTCAATTCAATACTTCCAAGAAATTTAAACCAAGACCAATACATGTATGAGGCATTTGGGTTGGTAAGTACGTATAATTAAATATGAAACTATAATTATGCACATATATTAAACTAATTAAAAATTGTAATAATTTGTTTTTTAAAGCTTTAGAGAGACTATGTTGAGGAATATTAGAGGAAAACACTACTTATTGATGAAGAAAAATTTATAAAGTTAAAGCAAAATGGATTGACAAAGAAAATATTCAAATGGAAAATAAACAGGATATTGTCAACAATAAGACCCAAATTCGTAAGCATCTTGTGACACCCCGCCTAATAAAATACCGGGTGATCAGTCCTATACCAAATTAAAATATGAATCCCAGTTGGTTCATCCTTAGCATCACTGTCGAAAACTTTTTAAAACATATTAACCACCTAGTATTCCAAAAGCTGGTGCCAATTTTAACTTTTTAATAAACAAAACAATACATGCGGAAATAAATATAAACCATTCACACAACTGAATAAAACTCGACTGAATAATTAATTAAAAAATTTGCCGAATAAACCATCGGCCACCAAAGTTAAATCCCATACAAACATCCAACACCTGAATAAGTACATTTGAAAATTGTACTGATAAGTGATTCCTACTCTAGGAATGAAAGAACGATGCGTCTAATCCAATCTCCTGCTAGCATCCACATATGCCGCAGCTCAGTGTCCCTGGAATAGAATATCAATCCTGGCGTCCATGTGGCTGGACACCAAAAAGGTTTTGAAAATAATTTTATAGCAAGGGTTAGAACCTAAAATATTTTGAAAATATTTAGCAAGTGAATTAACTGCAGTAATTTAAAATGCATGAATGAGCTTCATATTTAAGTTAGTGTCGCACTCCCTTGTGGACATTCTCACCCCTCCACTAATGTGCACACCTAACGGTCACCTTGACCCCCACCTAGTTGCATTACCCCCATCCAACTAGTCCTGGTATAACCTCCCCTTGCCATACTACTCTAACCCGAGTATAATGATTCTTGAATTATAAGTTGTTTCACAAATTAACTTAATTAATTCCTTCATAAAGAATAGCATATAACCGTGTCCCAAGTTATATAAAGTAAATACATCACACATTGTATTATTACCCGTATATAATATTGAATACCATTATATACGTACCTTTACTAAACATCCACACATATATCATACGTATATCCATCCCTCCGAGTATACCCTCGCCGGATGATTCTCTCTAAAGTGCTATCCCACTAGGTGTGCTCACATAACCTAGTTACCCAAGTTGGGTTCGCTCACCAACCTGGCCTAAAACATAAACGAAGTGGAGGCGGTCATATTCCTTCCCTAAAAGTGAGATAATCTCCTCACCCATATACCAGACGCTATGACCTGGTGATATACTCACCCTACTCCTCAAGCTAGGGGATTCACCCAAATCGCGCATCCTCCCTTGATAGCACTAGAGTATATAAATTAAGTAAATATCGAATCACTGATATTTAATAGCGCACACAATTTATACACACACACACACACACACACACACACACACATATATATATATATATATATATATATATATATATATATATATACTATCACTACACGGTATATATATATAAAATAAACCTCGGCTTCACCGTGTACTTAAAAACTCGTAACACTAGCCTGTAATTTCTCGAGGCTCTGGCCAGACCCAACTTAATTAATTTTCTCACTTATAAAATTATCATTACCCCGAGTCTGTGGTCCGACTCTAATATATTTAATTCACACTCAATTAATATAATATTTTTCCCGAGTCTGTGGTCCGACTCTAATTAAATTAATTAACACACCTATTAATTTAATACCTTCCCGAGTCTATCATCCAACTCTAATTAAATTAATTAACACCTATTAATTTAATACCTTCCCGAGTCTATCATCCGACTCTAATTAAATTAATTAACACACCTATTAATTTAATACCTTCCCGAGTCTATCGTCCGACTCTATTTAAATTAATTAACCCACTTATTAATTTAATACCTACCCGAGTCTGTGGTACGACTCTTATTTAACTAATTTACACATTAATTAATTAATACCCTTCCCGAGCCTGTAGTCCCACTCTAATTAAATTAATTAACACACCTATTAATTTAATACCTTCCCGAGTCTGGTCTGACTCCCAGTTAATTAATTTACACATTAATTAATTTATACCCTTCTCGAGTCTACCGTCCGACTCTAATTAAATTAATTAACACACCTATTAATTTAATACCTTCTTGAGTCTGTGGTCCGACTCCCAATTAATTAATTTATACTAAACCGAGTACGTGGTACGACTCTCCTTCAATTAATTTACACATTAATTAATTTAAACCAATCCCGAGCCTACAATCCGACTCTAAATTAATTAAGTACAACATCAATTAATTTAATACTTTTCCGAGTCTACTTTCCGACTCTACCTTCATTAATTAACCCATCCATTAATTTAATAACTTGGTGTCACCCAACCATTATCCCCGGACTTGCTCACTTGGCCCGTAACTTAATATTTCCCAAGTCAATGTTTCGACTCCAAATTAATTTACTCTCTCAATAATTAATTAAATATTTTTGTGTCACTTAACCAACATACCCGGACTCGCTCACTTGATCCATTTTTAATCTCATAATTTCATTCCCACATATTCCCCCACAATGTGTCACACATTCATCTCCATAAATTTCCCAATTATATTTACCTATAATTACCAACATACCCAGACTCACCCACTTGGTCCATAATTAAATATTTCACCTCAATTTCTTTAATAATACAGCGCCACCCCACTACAATACCTGAACATTATTCCTCGGCCGAATATCAATACTTGTGAAATATTTCCCCAAATTCGTTCATCTCGTGACATACCGTTCACACCCTCCTAAACCCAATTATATCACCCTATAATTGTTAAGGAAAAGTAAGGGATTAAATCTTAAATAAAATTCTCTTTATATACAAAACTGGCCGAACTGCCAAGTTTCTGGGACCGTCGATCGATCGATCCCCCTAGGTCGATCGATTGATCGAGCAGGTCATCGTCTTCCCCGGCTTGCTGTTTCAGCCATTAACGAACCCTCAAGCTTTTGTTTCTTCCCAAACCTTTACCCAAATCATAACCAACATATTCTCCACACAAGAAAAGGTTCTAAACACCCTAGAGACCTTAATCCATCAACAATTTGTCCAAAACCCTAAGTATATCCGATTTGGGTTTTTCACCCGGGTCTCGTTCTACCAAATCCGACCCTACCATATTCAGTCCATGTAATCACTATACATAATGTAATTCACTCTACAATTTAATCTTAACAGACCCAAATCATAACTTAATATCCATTGAGTAATTAAATCTGCCCATTACTCTAAATTCATAAAAACTCAATTTTAATTATGGTTACACACCTAAAACGAATTTTCATATACACACACTATGATATGAATTGATTATCATCAATTTAGAAATCACAACAGTTAACCACTTGCTTGGAATTGTTCGTAGAGTCTGATCCGTTGGTGAAGTCCCATAATTTTGGCTCGAAAAATTCCCAATTACTCTCGGTTTGCTTTCCCCCAATTTTCCTCTCAAGCCCTAGGCTTAGGATTTGTGTTTTCTTCCATTCAACACTTCTCCATTTAGGTTAGAAACCCTTAATCCCATTTTTTTGTCATATGGGCCTGATTAAAATGGCCTGAATCACTCCGTGTGTGCCCGGCTATGCCCAAAAATACCCCGAGACCCAATTACTACCCTCCGGGTACTCTTTTCTTACTGTCTCGACCCATCCGGACGCAACTGCGCACTCAAAATTTCCATCCGAAATACTTTTTGACATTTTCAAATTTCGACCTTAAAATGCGACAGACATTAATTCGGACAATTAAACTTTAAAGTTGCCAATTATAAATAATTCGGCTCACTCAAATAAATTCTCCAACTCATGAATTTAAGTTCCTCCAATTTAAATATTTTTATAAATCCCAAAAATAATTAAATATTAAATCCTCAAAATTACGGGGTGTTACATACTTCCCCCCTTACAAAGGAATTTCGTACTCGAAATTCAGATGAGCGTAATGTTCCAAGCTTCGCATATCACTTTCTAGTCATGTGCCTCTAAGCCCGCTATAACTATCCCATCCGCTTCTAAGCATAAGTTGCACAAGTATGCATTTAAATTAACCAGGGAGCCTATACACCCTATACCCGTGCATAACCGGATAAACTTTGCCTTAATTAACACGGGGCCCATACACCCAATCCCCGTTCTTTATCGCACGAAAGTTAACCGACTATGCTAGTCGTAACCCATAACATAACTTTGAACCTGTAGTCACATCACACATATGTATATCTACATATATATCAACTGCTCGGGGTACCCAACCCATGTACTAACGACCAGACATCTCCCCACTTTCCAACGTTGTGCTAAGTTTCCTACGTGGGATGTCTTGCAAAGTGAAATCCAAACAAGGAACCCCCCGATACACTACTACCTAGCATTATCGGTCGTTGAGATCCGTTAGACCCTCAGTCCATAGCACGTATCCCTAAATACTTGTCTCTTAACACAAAAGTATATACGATTACCCTTATGCTACCAAAGAGAACATAAAATACCGCGCCCTTACTATCACTAGTCCTTGCGCAAAATAAACCCCGAGATATTTCTCTTTGCTCGAAAATAAATCTAACCACCCTGATTCACTTCAGTAAACACCCCTACTTATCGGGATAAAAATGTGAGAACATAAGACCTCACTTTGTGTCTATCGCACCACACAATATAACATACATACACACATATACATAGGCTAAACGACATCTCAGGTGATGCCTCATAATAATAATATCCTGGTATCGCGAACACCAAAACTTACCCCCACTATTCACAATAGTTCAAATCCCATCGCTATCCAGCCGATATTTAGGAAATATTATCAACCCTACTCCCATAATTCTTGAAAGTAGTAACTCTTCGCATAATTCAAACCTTCACTCAGTGTAAACCTCCACTCTCCCGTTAAGAACATCAAGGAACTCCGCTACCCTACGGAAAGTTTATCCACATACTATGGCTGCTACAGCAAACGCACCCACTAAATTCAACTCACCCGCGAACTCTAGTGAAAAATAAGTCTTATATTGTGACATCGTCCTTGTCACTCAAAAATATATCCCATGCCCATAGGGTACAAATAATTACCTCCATACTCCAGCTGCAACGGCTGATCCTCGGGTTCCGGAGTATCTTCTCCCTGCCCGAATGCACCCATGACTTGCTTTAGTGGCTGTACATCCAGGACATTGTCCTGTAGTTGACCCCTGCCTCACTTAAGGTAATCTCTCTTCATGTGTCCATCTTCCCCACAAACTAAACATCTTCTAATGCATTCACCCTTCCACTGATCCCTTCTATGCCGACCTTGATGGAATTACTGGCCATCCTGCCAATAGCCCCCAGCTCTAAGTTTAACGTGATTTCCCTGTCAAAAATCCTGCCCCTAATCTCCCCCTGCCTGCTGCTGGGATACCCTACTGGTACTGTTCCCTCCTGCCTTATACGACTGGCTAGTTTCCACTCCTCTCCCGCTTCTTTTCGTGTGGAAGCGATATTCTCGATAGTGTAGGAGTGTTGCGTTAACAACATCAGTATAAGTTACTAATGCGAAATTACAAATTAAATGTTGTCTGATTCTCTAGACTAACCAATTCACAAACCTAACTTTCTTTCTTCATCGCTTACCTTATCCGGTACAAAATTTGCCAAACGAGTAAATTCTTCCTCGTAATCGTCCACTGAACGGTCTCCCTGAGTCACCTCAATAAATTTTCTCCTCATTTCGGTCTCAATCGCTGGAGGAAATTACTTGCGGCCTAACCACATCCAAAACCCTGCAATAGCAAGTGTATCCCTTTAATCAACTGTGGTGATCGACTCCCACTACTGTAGCGCTGCTCCCACTAAACTAACAGTGGCTAGCATTTGCTTCCGCACCTCATCGCAATCTCGCATGCATAGGTGACACTGGATATCTCTCTTCCTTGACACGCTAGCACTACATCTGAACCCCCCGTAATTCTGGTGAATGTCCACTCTTGAAAAAACCTTTCTTACTTACTGCAACCTCGATGGCCCCGCAAGGCTTGAACATCTGGTGCCATTAACACTTGTGGCTGATCCCGTGGAAAGTACCCTGCCATTGCGACCACCGTCTCTTCAACTGCCTACGCCACTAGTTCAGTTACTTGTGCTGCCAAAATCATCTCTGGCAGTTGCTGCGGTAACTCTTGCTCCTGACGATCCTCTTTAGTCTCATCTCCCCCTGCTGCCCTAGCTTCTCCCTCTCCTGGGCGGCGTCTGGAATGAGAATCGAGTCGTATGAGTTCACCCTCAAATACAAATTTGGCAGAAGAACGTAAATGCATCTACGTATAAGAATAAAATAATCCTATAATAGGGATCTATATCAAAGATTGCTAAGCCGAAACGTGAAAAGCCACACAGATCCTAAGGACACTAGAACCTGATGCTCTGAAACCATCTGTGACACCCCGCCTAATAAAATACTGGGTGATCAGTCCTATACCAAATTAAAATAGGAATCCCAGTTGGTTCATCCTTAGCATCACTGTCGAAAACTTTTGAAAACATATTTACCACCTAGTATTCCAAGAGCTGGTGCCAATTTAACTTTTTAATTAACAAAACAGTACATGCGAAAATAAATATAAACCATTCACACAATTGAATAAAACTCGACTGAATAATTAATTAAATAATTTGCCGAATAAACCATCGGCCACCAAAGTGAAATCCCATACAAACATCCAACACCTGAATAAGTACATCTGAAAATTGTACTGATAAATGATTCCTACTCTAGGAATGAAAGAACGATGCGTCTAATCCAATCTCATGCTAGCAGCCACATATGTCGCAGCTCCGTGTCCCTGGAATAGAATATCAATCCTAGCATCCCTGTGGTTGGATCCCTAAAAGGTTTTGAAAATAGTTTTATACCAAGGGTTAGAACCCAAAATATTTTGAAAATAATTAGCAAGTGAATTAACTGCAGTAATTTAAAATGCATGAATTCGCATAATATTTAAGTTAGTATCGCACTCCCTTGTGGACATTCTCACCCCTCCACTAATGTGCACACCTAACGGTCACCTTGACCCCCACCTAGTTGCACTACCCCGTCCAACTAGTCCTGGTATAACCTCCCCATGCCATACTAGTCTAACCCGAGCATAATGATTCTTGAATTATAAGTTGTTTGACCAATTACCTTAATTAATTCCTTCATAAAGAATAGAATATAAGCGTGTCACAAGTTATATAAAGTAAATACATCACACATTGTATTATTACCCGTATATAATATTGAATACCATTATATACGTACCTTTACTAAACATCCACACATATAGCATACGTATATCCATCCCTCTGAGTATACCCACGCCGGATGATTCCCTCTAAAGTGCTATCCCACTAGGTGTGCTCACATAACCTAGTTACCCAAGTTGGGTTCGCTCACCAACCTGGCCTAAAACATAAACGAAGTGGAGGCGGTCATATTCCTTCCCTAAAAGTGAGATAATCTCCTCACCCATTTACCGGACGCTATGACCTCGGGATATACTCACCCTACACCTCAAGCTAGGGGATTCACCCACATCGCGCAACCACCCTTGATAGCACTAGAGTATATAAATTAAGTAAATATCTAATCACTGATATTTAATACCACACACAATTTATACACACACACACACACACACATATATGTATATATATATATATATATATATACTATCACTACACAGTATATATATATAAAATGAACCCCGGCTTCACCGTATACACAAAAACCCGTAACACTAGCCTGTAATTTCTCGAGTCTCTGGCCCGACTCAACTTAATTAATTTTCTCACTTATAAAATTATCATTACCCCGAGTCTGTGGTCCGACTCTAATATTTTTAATTCGCACTCAATTAATATAATATTTTTCCCGAGCCTCTAGTCCGACTCATTAAATTAATTAACACACCTATTAATTTAATACATTCCCGAGTCTATCATCCGACTCTAATTAAATTAATTAACACCTATTAATTTAATACCTTCCTGAGTCTATCGTCCGACTCTAATTAAATTAATTAACTCACCTATAAATTTAATACCTTCCCGAGTCTATCGTCCGGCTCTAATTAAATTAATTAACCCACTCATTAATTTCATACCTTCCCGAGTCTGTGGTACGACTCTCATTTAATTAATTTACACATTAATTAATTAATACCCTTCCCGAGTCTATCGTCCGACTCTTATTAAATTAATTAACACACCTATTAATTTAATACCTTCCCGAGTCTGTGGTCCGACTCCTAGTTAATTAATTTACACATTAATTAATTTATACCCTTCCCGAGTCTACCGTCCGACTCTAATTAAATTAATTAACACACCTATTAATTTAATATCTTCCCGACTCTGTGGTCCGACTCCCAGTTAATGAATTTACACATTAATTTATTTATACTAAACCGAGTCTGTGGTACGACTCTCCTTTAATTAATTTACACATTAATCAATTTATACCAATCCCGAGTCTACAATCCGACTCTAAATTAATTAATTACAATATCAATTAATTTAATACTTTTTCGATTCTACTTTCCGACTCTACCTTCATTAATTAACCCATCCATTAATTTAATAACTTGGTGTCACGCAACCATTATCCCGGGACTCGCTCACTTGGCCCGTAACTTAATATTTCCCGAGTCTATGTTCCGACTCCAAATTAATTTACTCTCTCAATAATTAATTAAATACTTTGGTGTCACTTAACCAACATACTCGGACTCGCTCACTTGGTCCATTTTTACATCTCATAAATTTATTCCCACATATTCACCCACAATGTGTCACACATTCATCTCCATAAATTTCCCAATTATATTTACCTATAATTACCAACATACCCGGACTCACCTACTTGGTCCATAATTAAATATTTCACCTCAATTTCTTTAATAATGTAGCGCCACCCCACTACAATACCCGAACATTATTCCTCGGCCCAATATCAATACTTATGAATTATTTTCCCAAATTCGTTCATCTCAGGACATACCGTTCACACCCTCCGAAACCCAATTATATCACCCTATAATTGTTAAGAAAATATGTGCCACATATGAATTTGCCAATAAATAAAAGTAAGGGATTAAATCTTAAATAAAATTCTCTTTATATACAAAACTGGTCGAACTGCCAAGTTTCTGGGACCGTCGATCGATCGATCCCCCTGGGTCGATCGATCGATCGAACAGGTGATCGTCTTCCCCGGCTTGCTGTTTCAGCCATTAACGAACCCTCAAGCTTTTGTTTCTTCCCAAACCTTTAACCAAATCACAACCAAAATATTCTCCACACAAGAAAAGGTTTTAAGCACCCTAGAGACCTTAATCCATCAACAATTTGTGCAAAACCCTAAGTATATCCGATTTGGGTTTTTCACCTGGGTCTCGTTCTACCAAATTCGACCCTACCATATTCAGTCCATGTAATCACTATACATATTGTAATTCACTCTACAATTTAATCTTAACTGACCCAAATCATAACTTGACATCCATTGAGTAATTAATTATCCCCATTACTCTAAATTCATAAAAACTCAATTTTAATTATGGTTACACACCCAAAACGAATTTTCATATATACACACTATGATATGAATTGATTATCATCAATTTAGAAATCACAACAGTTAACCACTTGCCTGTAATTGTTCATAGAGTCTGATCCGTTGGTGTAGTCCCATAATTTTTGCTCCAAAAATCCCCAATTGCTCTGAGTTTGCTTTCCCCCAATTTCCCTCTCAATCCCTAGGCTTAGGATTTGTGTTTTCTGCCGTTCAACACTTCTCCATTTGGGTTAGAAACCCTTAATCCCATTTTTTGGTCATATGAACCTAGTTAAAATGGCCCAAATCACTTCGTGTCGGCCCGGTTATGTCCAAAAATACCCCGAGACTCAATTACTACCCTCGGGTACTCTTTTCTGACTGTATCGACCCAATCGAACGCAACCGCGCACTCAGAATTGCCATCCGAAATACTTTTTGACATTTCCAAATTTTGACCTCAAAATGTGACGCACATTAATTCGGTTAATCAAATTTTAAAGTTGCTAATTATAAATAATTCGGCTCACTCAAATAAATTTTCCAACTCATGAATTTAAGTTTCTCCAATTTAAATATTTTTATAACTCCCAAAAATAATTAAATATTAAATCCTCAAAATTACGGGGTGTTACACATCTATTCATATATTTCATTTATGTAGCATTCAATTGACGATATATTACTAATTAATAAAATGTTTTCTTGTTATAGGGTTGATTGTGGAGTCATTATTTGCTATATCATGAGGAAGATGTCGGATAGTAAATCCATCTTAACTTACATCAAGAAGAATCACATGTGCTTAGTAAGGTCATTGATGATCAAGCAACTTCTTGCCCTGGGTCAAGAGATTGACGACTTGTAAATGGATGATGTCAGTTTGGAAGTTGAATGAAAACATATTTTTTTCTTTGTTACTTATAGTTAATGAATATATTAAGTATACTATTAACACTACTAGAACTCTTTTGGATTGAAGATGAAAGACTGCATTATAAGTTTCTTAGAACCAATCATTTTGATTATATTTTGATAGGTTATGTTCAATGTATATTTTGTTTTGAATGTGTTTGAACATGAATATTGAATGGATATTTTGAATGTTTGTGGAAGTTATTTGAGTAAAATAGTATTTAATACTGCAAACTTATTACATATATGAATGAATACTAAATGTTTTCACCATTTGATCCTTATATTTTTCCACGAGCAAAAATCGCAACATATTCATAATTAGGTTTGCTTATAAAAATGAACATTGCTAAGTTTCAACAATTGTTTCAATTCCATGTAATGAGAACTTATTTGTAATGTAGTTCAGATAAACTCATTGTATTAATCTGATACTGATTTCATATTAGGTAACAAAAATAAATCAATGATTTATCCTACATTAGATCTAACTTACTCACATAAGTATAAACCAAAAACAATTTTAATCCACGTTTCAATCCAAACCAAACTTTTAAGAGAACAATAAAAACTTGACAAATAAATAAAAAGAGTTTATAGTTAATTATCAAAACTGATAATTTCATTTTTGTGCAAGTGAAATAATAATTTTACTCTTCAATTATTGCCGCTGGCGCAGACCATTCAAAATAATTTAAAAATAGTTATATTGTTCATACTAACATAGCATTGTGTGTTTTATAGGATAATTCAGCAGTGCAATACAAACATGTCACCCACGGAATTGCCCACATGACACTGGTTTTAGCTTAAAACCAAACATCCCAAATTATGTCATAATGTCTATAGTCAAGATGGCTAACTCGATTTACACTCCAAACATAATGTCAATGGCCGTACATCAACTTCGTTCAACCAATTTCATCCACTGGGATGTACATGTAAAATAATATACTACCCACCTACTCCACCTTAATTCTAGAATTATTGAACCCTAAAAAATTTCATTCTATTACAACAATTTGAATTCGATACCAACAAAAAGAAAACATAAACTAAAAGATAAAAAAAACTTAATTACAAAAAAAGATAAATTCACATTATATATAACAAAAAAATAATTTGTGGTAATCTACAGACTCGTCTAATAAATATATAATTTAAATAACTAAAATTTTATACAAGACATTTAAAAAACCAAGTAAGCATACAAAACCAATATAGGTAATCAGTAACGTATTATTATAGACATTTTAGAATATGAGAACATATATGATCCAGACAACTATACATAATTATAAAACTAATGTAAAACTCTCCCTATCTACACATTTCACGAATAACTTTTTTAGTTATGTCCAACTTTTTGTCAAGTGCCACACTTAAATTCTCTCTTTTCTTCACCACGAGAAACAATCCACTTCTTTCTCGGCCTCCGAACAATTGGCTTCGTACTAGGCAGGATAATGATTATTTCCGTATCAGATTCGTCATCTCTTCTAAATGCAGGAACAAGATAAATGATGTCCTCACAAGATTAAACAAAATACTCTTTCCTGAAAAACTTATTAATGAACATATTCAAATCTTTCCCGTACTTCTGTATAGCCACAACATCATGAGTGCACAAAAAACCATTCACTTGATACTCACAATAGGAACAACTTCTTTTGGACAGATAAACCATAACATTATCCTTCTAGTGAACCTCAAACACAAACTGGATGCTTTACTAACTCTCTAACTCCTACCTTCTTTCAACAAATTAGCAATTCGATTGTCGATTTTAGGACATATGAATCCATTCCATCCACCAGCCATCGCCCTACGCTCAACTATCATCTTAATAATTCGCCCTCCATAATAGGAAAATGACAAGATTCATGGGCCCACAAATTAAAGGACTTTGTAATGTTAGAATACATCTCACCGTATTTCTCACCTTGAAAATATGAACTTGTCCAATGTTTCCTCCTCAAACTATGCATGAACTTTCAAATTGGATCAGATCCTTCCATAAGCAACAAATAAAGTTTTTAATGGAATTTTAATTGACTCAATTCATATGCACAATTATGAAATATCTCCACAGGATTCACCCTCACGAATTTGAAAATGAACTGGATAAGTGGTGTCTGAGGTTGTTCTTCAAATGTTGCAAACAATATAAATGGTGAGAATTAGGAAAAACTTTTGGAACAGACTTCGTAAGTCCTTTATTCTTATCTGATATAAAGATAATATCGCGTGAAGAATTAACATGTGATAAAAGCTCCAAAAACCATTCCCAGTTCTCTTATGTTTCAAAACCAACAATACCAAATGCCAACAAAAACATTCTTGAAGAACAAAAATTACAAAACTTAGGTTAAACGAGAAACCGAAATATAAATATATAAATTTTAAGTTAGCAGAATAAATCAACGTTTACCTTGACTACCATTATTTCCTGTAGCAGCGAAAAGAATTACACTATTTCAGGATTTTAGAAATGTCCCATCAAGAAATAATAGACGACAACAAAATTTAAATCCTTCAATGCATGCATGGAACTACATAAATAACTTTTTAAATCACCCGGAATCATTATCACAATCAATCTCAAATATGCCACTTGGATTATAAGTCAATTAAGCTTCACTATGCCATCGAAGACTGCCAAATGACATAGATTAATCCCCATATATTAATTTCTTAGCTCTTTCAACAGCCGGCCATGCAACATGATAATTAATAATCAATTCGTAGTTATTTTTCATATGGAAAATGAAATCCACACGTTGTATTAGGGGTCGTTCTTTAATTTTCTCAACAATAAGCGATGCAACAAGTTTCGAACTAATTCTCGAACGTTTCGTTGTCTTGTATGTAGAGCCATGTGTATGTTCATTTAAAAGATCACTTCCATAAAAAATGAATTTTCCTTCTATACATGATCGTGAACATACCATGAACACCCAGTACTTCCCTAGAAAACATCAAGTCATTATCCTAATATTGTCATTCTTTACATATCGAAACTTAAATCTGATCTCAATTGAAAATATACACAAAACTCTTCGAAACTCATTAACACCTCCTTCAAACTTTTGACCAACATGATACAACCTTTTTTACTAATAAATAGACATCAAAACCTTCTCTCCATGTTTGGAAAAAGAACAAACTCAACTGACTTCATAATCAGCCTCATTCTTAACATACTACTGAACACCACTACAAATACCACTAGAAAATTGATTATTTCCTTCAACGATTATTTTAGTTGAAATGGAAACATCAATACTAAAAACTGAATGACAATCGCAATAAACCACTAAATTCTCCAAATCTGATTCATCATGAAATGCACAAAATGAATTTTCGGGCATATTATAACACAAACCAAAAATTTCAATGAATAGGTCCATCCATTTTGTTCATATATGAAGAATCAAATCATCAAATCGTGTATTCCTTTCTAACTTCATCAAAGAACTTTTCTCTTCGAATTTGAACATCAACAACACGAGACAATCCATAACACATACAAAATAATAACATGAATATATCATCACATATAAATTAAAAATATAAATTGATTTAGTTTACATTTACTCATTTTATCTTGCAAACTACAAAAACTATTAGTAAAAAGGAAGCAAAACCCCCTTGATGTGTTTCAATCAGATAGATTCACTATGTCATATGTTAATGATTTCATATCGTATGTAGTTTAAATCAGATAAATTCAACACATTACACAAACCTTATTGATAAATAAAATGAATAGGTGAAACAACTAAAATTTATACAAACCATTAATACAAAATGCTAAAATTTATCTATCATCTATAATATGTTCATAGTAACAAATGAAATAGCACAGAGAAAATGAAAATTATACCCAAAATGAATAAGAATGCTATTGAAATTCTTAGCACAATTAAAAAACCAAGATATAATAATATCTTAAATATAACATGAATACAAAACACCATACATAATAATAATAATATCCCTTAAAAATTACATCATTAAAAAAACACACTCTCAAAACATAAATTCAATCAAAAAATAATATAGAAATTTACTAAAAAGTTCAATAGACAAATTACAGAACCAATAGAACAACAAAAACAAAGAAATTGCATTATACGTGTATCTAAATAGTTCTTACGATAAGAAGATAAAATTAGGTCTTAGAACAAATAGATCAAATAGACCATACAATTGCAAATTAAAAAATGGAAAAAACTGTCGTTTCTAACCAAATAAATAAAATTGCATCTTAAAAAACTAAATGTACAAATGAAATGAATAAATTTATAAAAGTGACATAAATTTGAATTACCTTGAATCAATTATTACAAAAGGAAGAGGAGGTGGATTCAATTGACTTTAATTTGAGAAAAAAGGCTTTGAATTGCTTCAATTAGCTTCGATTTCAAAGATAACAAATTGATTACAGAAAACTTGATCAATTTCTTGAAATTTAGGTTAAAATACATAAATAACAACAATCAATTATTGTCGCCTACACTGCACCAAAAATGGAAGGCTGAAGGGGCAAAACGGTTAAGAAATCTCAAACTTGAGCTACCGTTACGGCATATGTGACTTCCTAGAACAATTCAAAAAAATAGTTTATTATTAAACATAGGCACGTGTGGGAGTTTTAAGTCACTCATATGACTTCATTAGTAGCTTCGTATAATTATTACAAAAATTCTAATAAAATGGGGGGGCACCAGATTGTGACACCCCGCCAAATAAAATAGCGGGCGATCACTCCTATATCAAATTAAAACAGGATTATCATATGGATCATTCTTAGCATCGCTGTCGAAAATCAAAATTTTACTTAACTACTCTTTTTAACAACTACAATTTTAAAACATCCACACAGTATGCGTAAATGAAACTGAAATGAAATAAAATAACCGAACACTCGGTCAAAGTATACAACCATATTTAATGCTGCTAAAAGAATAACAAAATGCATTTGGGCCATTGGCCCGAATATTTATACAGTACCTCCTATCTAGAGTACAAAGATGGAAGCGTCTACCTAGAACCTGCACGAATCCACAACTTCTGCTGCTGACGTCTGACTCGAAGGAAGTGCCATTCAAGCATCCCTGTGTCTGGACACCTATATAATATATATATATATATATATATATATATATATATATATAGCAAGAGAGGAAAGTAGATAAACGGGTCAGAGCCCGCGTTTGAAAATATTTTGCAAGTGCATAAATGCTTTATTTTTAGAAAAATATTTTATCTCATATTTAAATTGGTATCGCACGCCCATGAGATACCCCTCACCTCTCTTCTAACAGTGCACTCCTAGCGCATCCCTCTAAACATCCTAGTCAAGATACCCTGCAAAACTAGTCTATCACCCAACCACTATCAACCCTAGATAGTCCAAGAAATGTACTAAGGGCTAAACTTCTCCCCAGTCTCAACACTAAGCCATGTTCGTGCGTGGAGTGTCTCACAGAGCGAAATCCAAACAAGGAACCCCCCGATACACTACTACGCGACAAGGTCGATCGTCAGGATCCATTGAACCCTTGGTACCCAATTTATATATATAGCATATTTTATATCAATACCATGTTAAACTTCCGGATATATCTCCCGGAATGAGAATTACTTTATATACAAAGTATATATCAATACTAATCCTTTTATCTCCAAACTTTCCATTTCCTTTCTTATATCCAGGAAATGTATATAAAAGTCAATTCATTATCATGAATTGCTTTAACAAAACATACAACTTTTTAAAAGCCAGTTTTATTATCATAAAAAGGCTTTTCCGTTTCAAAATATCCCATTTCCCTTTTTATATTCTGGAAATGTATTAAAAGCCATTTTCATTATCATAAAAATACTTTTACCATATCATATGCTTCCACTTCCTTTCTTCCATCCGGGAAGTGTTACCGAAGCCAAAACCTTTATCCCATTTCCCTTCTTCCATCCGGGAAATGTAAATTAAAGCCAATTTATTATCATAAATTGCTTTAATACCAATAATGTCCAACATTATTGAAACCAGTTATATATATGTATATCATAAAACGCGTTCTAAGACCGCCCATACGGCGCTCCCCTAAATGACCATCATCTTCCAGTGCCTATCAATTACGACACCTGGGCATCTAAACGCAATACGTCGGGAAGCAGCCATATGCCTGCGGGCTAGTGATAACCACACCCCAAGTTACCTAACCATCTCAAAAAACATAACATAACATAAACGTTCATATGGACTAGAGGACTATATCCACCCTGCATTCGCTAGTCAGGGGGCTTCACCTCAGCGCGTGAATTTCCCTTATGATGTCATTTAGAGAGGGTGTTGACTATAAATCAGTAATTATGAAAATCATTTCCTTTTCCATTTTGAAAACATTCATATTTTATTTTCAAAATCATTAACATCATGTCATATATTTCTCCTCGAATATACATAAATGGCCATATTTGCCAAACCATCTATCGATGACCAAAAATCCCAAAGATTCTCTCAAAGAATCATAATCATGCATTCATATTCGCATGATACTAAACCCAAAGAATTTACTTACTAAACGATACATACTTTAATCCCATCTAATGATTAATTTGGATGTCTCCAATTATACTATTTCTCATTAAGCGAATATATATCTATATTCTCAATTTATCCTAATTATCTTATAGGATACACTCACTCCACAATCGATTATAATTATTCTTCCTTTACGCATAACCATGTAGGCCTAAATGCCCATAAATAATAACCTAGGAATTAATCCTCCGGATCATGCCCTACATTAATTCAAGGCCTTCTCATCCAACTAGAGGTTTATTTACCCTCCAAACTATTATTTAGGAGTCCCATTATCATAACTAGGAACCCCCATAAGAATCCCAAATGGTAATTTAACTCCCCATACTCTTAAAGGGAGAAAACTGGAAATTCTTGCCTAAGCGAATCGATTCACCCCTTTAGCGAATCAATTCGGGTGGGCGAATCGATTCGGTTCCCAATCCGAATCGATTCAAAAAGTATTATGCAAACAGGTCTTTAAATGGTGAATCGATTCGGTCTATACCCAAATCGATTCGGCCCACTGCAAAAACCCAATTCCCTTTAGGCGAATCGATTCGGCCTGTACCCGAATCGATTCAGCCAGTTTGAGGACTACAGTTTGGGCGATTTTTCAATCTCCGAAATACCCAATAACAACCCAAACTCCATTTTTATGGTTTTCAATCTCAACCAACAACCCAATTAACATCCTAAGATTGATTTACAACAAATTCTTCCATAAATTGTGGGTATTAAACTACTTTCTAAGGTTTTGGATCTTAAAACCCAAAAACCCTAGTTTTGACATTTCTCCCAATTCAATTTGATTTATTACTCCATTAACATGGTTTTAATACTAAAAAGCATCAAGAGTTTACATTACATCAATATGTAAACTCGTATCAAAGTTTTCCCCGTTTTTAATTTGGGGTTCTACCAACTATGATATGAAATAAATGCATAATTGAAATAAAGCAAGTAAACACTTGCCTGGAGGATGAAATTCGACGACCTCGAGCTGAATCCCGCGGAGTTTGGCCGGAGTTCCTCCTTTTCTCATCTTTTCTCCTCCTTCTCTCTCTCTTCTCTCTCTTTTCTTTCCTTTTCTCTTTCTCTTCCTCTCCTTCTTGACTTATAAGGGAGAAAATAAGGGTTTAACTCCTTAAAACCCAAAAACGACTCGTTTACTCAATTACGAGCCCTTTTTACTCCAAAATTCCTCGAAACTAAATTTTGAAAATCGGACACTCTTTGTCGACTATCTCGGCCATTCCGAGACTCATGGCGCAGTCAAAATTTCTATCTGAGGTACTTAACCGCAACTCACTATTTCAACCCCACACGACTTAATGGGGGGTTTTCCAAATTAAATCTCGCCTCGTGTCGCTTTACTTAACAGCGACATATAATTAAAATATTTCGACCTATATAGTCCCAAAAATTTATTTAAGTATCATCTCTGTGCTGATTACCATTATTAGGAGGATTGACTTCACAAACTGAATTTATTTAAGTATAAGATGGAAAAGACACCTTATAATGAGCACGAAAATTTCTGGATGATTAAATCTCTGTGTATTATGGTTGTTGAAGTTTTCTAAAATATGAGAAAACTTCTCCATCATTTGTTTAAATTACGTTATCAATATCCTCTTTGAGAATTGGTTGAGAAGGAATGACATTTTTAACATACCATCTTTATAGAAAGTCTATTTCATCTTAAGATATCATTATAGGTGTGTTAACATTAGATGATAATAAATGAGTGTCAATAAAATAGTCTTTCCTAAAAGACTTAATTATTTGAAATTAGGGGACAGGGTGTTCATGACTTTATAGTAAATTCTATAAATTATTCCAATAGTTTCAGATCTGTGTAGAAAATTATACCCTTTAGTTTGTACTCAAAGATTCATTGCCTTGAAGATATATTATTGGATAAGGATAGAGTAAGATTAAGATACACATCAAAGTAAAGGGGTCCATTACATAGACTAGTTCCGATGGCTCCCATTAAGGATCAACGAAAGTCCATACACCTAACAACTCTAAGTGTAGCTTGGTGGCAATCACTCATGCATAAATGGGTTAAAGGTTTAGAAGAAATTTGTATTAAACCACCATGGACAAATTTCTATTTTTATTCTTTATATGATATTTTAGATCATCTGTTAATAAAAGCTCGATTGACTTATCCTCCTTATACATACTTATTATTTATTCCATAGTTTTAATTGCTAATTTGCAATAAAAATTATACCAATTAGCTTGGGATATTATTTTGGATTAAACTTTTAGGATTTTCCATTTCTTCAATTATTTTTTAACATCATACTCTATTAGAGATATTTTTTAGTTAACTCGGAGGTTGAGAAAATATATTAGTTTTCTTGTATTCCCATTATAAAGAAGTTAATGCATGAATAGTGTATAGTAAAACCATATAGTATTATTCTATATTAGGTGTAAATATTAGTATAAAGATATATTGAAAACCCAAAGATGATTATATAAATTCGAAGCATAAGTGAAAATACACTATATGATTATAAAAGCTTAAACATGTCTGTCAACGATTTTCGAGAACACAAAAGCCTTCAATGCCAATTTAATGAGAAAATAGCCAAATTACACACAACTTGAGTGATGTCCCATAGAAGTTTACAAAATCATGAAAGGATATTATAGGAAATGTTTCTAAAAGATTTAAACAATCAATGTTTTCCAAATATTTATTCTCGCTTTTATCAATTATAATACCTTACCTATTCCTATTCAAGCATTAAAAAAAGATTTATGCCATTGTGGATATGATACCATAAAAGGTAAGAATCAATATAATATTAAAGTTAATCACTATTATAAGTTGTATATATTACAATAATTTAAAAGAAACATAAAAACTTAAAAAGGTTTCCATAATAGAAGCCGAAATCTTATCAGAATTCTTAGAGAGAAGGGAGAGAAAATAAGAGGTCTTAGAGAGTTGATGAGAAGTTATGTTGAGCAAAGCACCAGTAATCGCTTAAATAAGGAAAAATGGGAATATTTTATTCCTAAAGTGGAACACAAATCCAACCATTATTTGTTGTATGGCTGACTAATTTGTCTGTATGCATCGGCTAAGTAGACAAATTTGTCTTCATGCATCAGTCGAGTGAACAGTGGGTGCCAATGTCCGGACAATGGGTTGCTTGCTTTGTCTAATTGATAAAGGAGTTGGACCCACTACTTTATTAAAGTAAATTTTGATTAATACTTGAGGGGGCCACCATAAATAATTGAAGTTGTTGGCCTTCACTTTAATTAAAGTAACGAAATTTAATTTTTCCATTGTTAAATTAATTAGATTGATTATAACTAATCCTTCTTATTCATGGTATGAGACTTAAAAATTACGACATCCTAACTATCTACCATTGTAGGTGCATTGCCTTTAGAGTTCAGATTTTTTATATCCTCATTAGGATCTTGAGATTCTCCAGCAAGACAATAAAATGGGTTATAACCAAAAGCCATGGATATGTCATCAAAATATTTGAGCCAAGTTCAAAATTAGAAATGGAAGGCAAAAATTGAGTCTTCGTATTTTCCATAAATTGAATCATAACTTTTTGTTCTGATAAAACTCGATATGATTGCCTTAATTTTTTTAAGAGCTTCAATTGGATTTGAACTTAATTTTTCTAGAGGAGGAAAAAATTTCAGAATTTGATCAGAGTAAAATTTCACTCTTTCGTCAATTAAGGACATTATCTCATAATTAAACAAGTTAGTCCACCATCGATATGACAAAATTCTTTTAAGAACTATGACTTTTAATTGGTTATGTTTGCATTATAAATCCCATTTCCAAATCCACGGGACTTCAAGTTCAGAGAAATATAACAAGGTATAAAATCCTATGGGAATATTATTTTTCCCCCTTATATTTGGCTAAAATTTAATCCATGGAAGGAATAATTTTTCCTTAGAGAAAATATACATATTTAGACCAATTTTGTTCCACCATGGGAACAGCCATCCAGGGTAATCAATCCTGGTTGACTGTGGGCATAATTTAAAGGACCAATTATGCTTATGTTTATGATTTTCAAACTAAAATGAATAATTTTAAGCATTAATATAATCTTAATAATTATAGGATATCCCTTTTATTGAGGTAAGATGCTGATATTTATTTGGGTCAATTTTGTATTCTCTCACCGAAATAAATTTATTAATTACAACTTTAATGTAATGGATAGGAGTTTTATAATTACCCTTTTCATTTACGTGTGGGAAATTACCACAAAATTTGTCTTCGTAAACATTGATTCATATATGAACTCATGTTTACCATCTGGGTGTCGCATATTTTTGCATGTTAAAATAACGGGACTTAATTTCCCATATATCATAAATCCATTATTAGTCCACAATACATATTTGGTTTAGTTTTGGAATTTCCAATCGCATACGAACCATTTTTCCATTTATTTTTTTCAGTTTGTATTATGATAAATTCATGTAAATCTTGTAATGGAGGATACTGGTCTTCATCCACCATTATTATTTTTCCATGTAGTTGAGAATTACCTCGACCACGACCCTTAGAGGGGCCACTCATTGATTCTGCAAAAATTCTCGAGTTAGAAAATCAGGGAGGGAATTATTTTCACCTCTAAGTTGATCGATATGAAAAATTAATGCACACAAACTAGTCTGGCATTTAATAAATATTTATTTATGTAACAATATTCATACACTAGTTTGTGCCCTCATAGGTAGTTATCTTATTCCAATTTTTAAAACACTTTGGGTCCCTTATTTACCTTTCTGGAATGCTTCGTCAACATTCAAGAATTTTAATCCGGTTCTAGATCATCCCCATTATCACATATTTCGCATTATATGATGAGAGATAAATTAGAGAATTCCTTACACACATCACATTTTCTCACAAAATCATTTTCAAAACATCTTGGTAAAAACTTTTTATGTGTAAATCATTAGGTTTTGCGACTTTGATCTTAAGGTTCATATCTTGGGTGATCTCTGATATTTGAAGACAAAGTATTTTGCAACATTGTTGTCGTGTGTCATGACATCGAATGCTGAGACTGTCCATCGACGGATAGGAGTCTTTGTCTTGCTACAATTTTGTGGAAAAGTGTGAAGATGTGAGTTAGCACATAAGTCATTATCCCCCTCTATAAGTCTTTATCAAGTTTAGTGATATTGTTGCATTGGCCCGAGCTTTTTCCATTCTGTGAGATTATTTGTGTCTTATTTATCTCTTCTGCATCTTTTCTCATCCACATGCTGAAATAAGATGAGACATAAAATTTGTTAATTAAAATTTGGGTAAATTTTTTAACATAATATTTTTGGTGTGCAAAATAAATTTTGGTGGGTCTCCATTTCGATACGTAATATGCACTCTCAACTAGTATCATAGCTTTATCCTATTTTATTAAGGTTGAAAACCCTAGAGGTAAAATGTGCATTTTTTACTAATATGGAGGATAACAACATGTTTTATTCTTTTTTAGCTTTTTGAGGATATTGTTCAACCTATATATTGTTTTAGCTCTTTAAATGACGGTTCATCAAATGATAATAAGTTGTGTCAATCTTCATCCATTAATGATAAATTATCTTCTAAGATTGACACTTTGTCTTTTTTTGTAACACTAGTGATGATTTTCTAGATAAAGAAGATACTGACCTTCAACAAGCTTATGGCAAAATCCCTTCTGAAAATGCTGGACTTAAAAAAATATTATTAAAAACTTCCATTAAACGGAAAAATGTGAAAAAGGAAAATTCTTCTCTAAAAATTAAAGGGTCCCTTATAAGCAATATTGAAGCTCAACATGCATCTCTTAGTTCGAGTCTCCTTTGTATGGAGAATGAGAATAAAGATTTCTAAGAAAGGTTAAAAAATTTACAATCTGAGTTGAAAGAATGTAAAAATCTTAACCATTAACAAAACTAACCTCTTGAAAATTAATAAGTCTCATCTAAATATGACAAGGTTACCATCGAATATAGATTTAAGAGGATGGGAAAATTTCTTTTAGCCCATACTACATCTTCGGTGGGTAAACATGGAATTAGTTTTGAAAATCCTCGTGGAAAATCTAAATTTGAGGGAAAAAAAAAATCCGAGAAAGCTTCTCAAAACACTCATGTACTTGAAGACTCTTCATCATATCATGATAAGAAAGATATTTCAAAACCTTTGAATAAAATTGATCATCACTTTGTGTATCATTGCACTTTTTGCGAACTTTGTGGCAATCTAAAAAAAATTGCTATAGGCTTTTGAAAAATTCTAAGCTGAATAAGAAAACACACTTGGATGAAGTTTCCACCTTGAAACATGATTTTAATTCTCATTTTGATAAATCTAGAACTATTTTTTCAAAATTTGAGAAAATGTCAATATCAAATCACATTGATAATAGTTTGAAGGATTTAGGAAAGAATAATAATATCAAAGATCTTTGGACTACGGAGGAAAATATCTTGTTACTCACACTACCTTAGTTGCCTAAAGTGATTTAGAATTGTATTTTGAAAATGGGTGGTCTAGGCATATGACTGGAAACCAAGCTTTATTTTCAAAACTTGTTAGAAAGGAATCCGGGTTGATTAGTTTTGGATATGGCAACAAATATAATATCTTTAAGAAGGGTAACATATAAATTAATGGTTTTCTACGTTAGATAATGTTCTTTTGGTGGATGGCTTAGAGGTTAATTGCTTTAACATAAGTCAAATGTGTGACGATCATCAAAAAGTGTTTTTTACCAAAAAGCAATGTCAAGTCCTTGACTCTAAGGATAAATGAATTTTGAAGGGTACTAAAACCATGGAGAATTATTGCATAATCAATATATCTCTGAGTATGGTTTGAAATAGTGCTAAGGAAGATGTGGCGGATATTTGGCATAAGAGGTTAGGTCACTTGAATTATAGAGATCTTAGTACACTTGATAGAAATAAACTTGTTCGTGATTTACCTCATTTAGAACAACTTCTTCCCGTGTGTGTGGTACTTATCAAATGGGAAAATAACTTTTTAGTCCACATAAGAAGTTAAAAGTTATGTCTACCTCGTATGTGCTAGAACTTTTACATATAGACCTTATGGGCCCAATGCATACATAGATCATAGATGATAGACATTGTGTTTTTATGATTGTAGATGACTTCTTTAGATTCACTTTTGTAGAATTTTTATATAGCACGTCTCATGCTAAGGAAATTTTTACTCCCAAGTGCAAATAACTTCAAAATTAAAAGTCTTACATTATCGCGAGAGTTCGTAGTGACCACATGGTAAGTAATATTTTAAGGAATGGGTATATTAGAATTATGTAGTGAAGTTGGAATACACCATGAATTTTTCCCCCCAAAACGCCTCAATAAAATGGAATAGTCAAAAGGAAAAACAAAACTATCAAATAGATGGCTGGTCCATGTTGATTGGTAAGAATGTTCTGAAAATATTTTGGGTGAAAGCTTTTTATGAGGCTTCTAACGCCGCCAACCAAGTTTATAGGAGGTATGGTACTAACCAAACCCCTTATGATAATTGAAAAGGAAATAAACTCACACTCAAACACTTTGGAGTCTTTGTAAGCAAGTGTTACATACTCAAGGATATACAATATCTAACAAAGCTTAACTCTAGGAGTGATGTACGAATTTTTCTTGACTATTCCACTAATGGTCGTGCCTATCCTGTTTTCAATTGTGTCTCCTAAAAAATTATGGAAACTGTTAACATCATCATTGATAATAATGGTTCATTTGACTTCAAAGAGAATGATCGTGAAGACATGTCTTCCATTTTTGCACATGTTGAAGAATAAGGAAAAGATAAAACTGATAAGTGTGAAGAGGTTGTACCACCACCTAGTAAGGTTGTGAATGTGGGAGATGTACCTACTTGGGTTAGAAAAGACCATAATGCTTTCAAGATCATTGGTAGTGATGATGTTGGAGTAAATACAAGATCTGAACTCTAAAAGGAAGTTTACTTTCTTTGTTATGCTTCCACAATCGAACATAAGAATGTTAAGGGTGGCTTATTAGATGAATATTGGATCAATGATATGCAATATGAAATATATAAATTCACGAAACCCGAAGTTTGGACTCTTGTCTCCTTGCCTAAGGATGTTCATGTTACTGGTATATGACACCCCGCTTATTAAAATAAGAGGTGGCCAGCCCGATACTCCAACAATAACAGGAATCATATATGGTCCATTCTTAGCATCACTGTAAATACCATAAATAAACGAGATAACCACCCATTATTTTAGAAAACGGATTGCCAAAATTTATTTAGTAGGTTAAAGAAAATATTTAAACAATCCCAATTGAAAAGAAGGTGGATATAACTAAAGATAGGTAATCGATCAACAATCAAAAACATCAAAATAACCGAATAAGTTGTCGGTTAACAGACACTTACAAATAGGTTACACCGAGAAATCAAGTATAACATTACATAATATCATATCAATAATACAAGTACCAAACTTGGGCAACACGCCCAAATGTGCAACCGATCATAACTAGAATACAAAAAGATGAAAGCGTCTATAACAAATATCCAAATACATCCGCAAAGTGTTACAGCTCCTAGACACTGGAATAGAAAAGTCAATACGGGCGTCCTTACGGAAGAGCACCTGAGTGAATATAAGATTTATGCAAAGCAAAGAAATATAAATGGGTCAGGGTCCGGTTTAATATGATCACCATGTGAATAAAATGCATGATAGTCATGGACTATTTAATCATCATGAATATGCTTGTTTCGTTTACCATAAACAATGATAAGGAATCTAATTTCTCAATCTAAAAGCATAATCTAACACAATAATAATGACAATGATCATAATTCATTTATGCAGGAGAATATAGATAAAATATTACTTAAAGGGATTCCATTTCATTATTACAAAATTTACACCATTTCATTTCACCGTTCCTTTTCTCATTAGGAATCGTATTCAATCCATTTATTTCATAGAGTGCTTTGCCATCAATAATATCCCACTTTAATATGAATAGTTATATTACGCAACATATAACGATTCTAAGACCATCCTTTCGGGTTTCCCCACTAGACACTCCCCTAAATAGCTATCATCTTCTAGGGCCCTCACCAAGACAACCTGGGAACCCACCCTCGTATAACGTCGGGAAGCAACCATATGCCTTCGACAGTGAATCATAACCACACCCAAAATTACCCCACTTCGAACAATAATCACACAATATATAATAACTGGTCCTATGGCCGAGGACTATATTCTCCCTGCATTCACTAGCCAGGGGACTTCACCTCATACGCGTAACTTCCCCTACGATAGCATTTAAAGAGGTGTGTACATGTAAATTTATCATTCACAAGTTATTCCCCTTTTAAAGTATGCATTACCTTTTATCCGGAGCCATAAGCTTTTAATGTCATCATTATAAACCTCAATTTTTTTATTTTTTTTATAAACCTTAATGTTTAATTATTCCCAACATAAATCTCCCTTAATTAACATCCCTTATAAAACCACTCATGTGTGATATTCTTTAACACAATTCTAGAAGTTTACAGTAACTCACTCTAACTCTTCTTAGGTCTAGGCTAGTTTATTCTATAAAAGAATCATTTATCTTCCTCTAATTTAACTAACTAAACTAATTCCAAATATAAGCCCCAACTCTCATTTCTAACTTAGGTTCTTAGATACCATACTACTAGACTCTAGTACTCTAGTTTTACTTCATTCAAGAAGGTTCCTAAGTCCCTATCTTAAAAGAAAGAAGCCAAAGGAAACTAAACATTTTAGGGTGAAACACAGGGGACCAGTCGACCGGTCATGGGACCGCGGTCGATCGCGCCTCTTTGATTTTGCCTAGAAAGGAATGCAGTAAGCTCATTTTTGAAGGCCCGATCGACCGGTCCTAGGACCACGATCCACCGTACTCTAAATTTATACTTATCGAAGAAAGCAGTATGCCTCCCCCTTAAGGCCCGGTCGACGGGTCCTGGGACCGCGGTCGACCGCGCCTATGAGACCCATGATTATCTCTTATTCTATAACGCTAAATCGAAAACCTAAACCACTTA
Organism: Sambucus nigra; assembly: GCA_949130495.1. Lineage (NCBI taxonomy): Eukaryota > Viridiplantae > Streptophyta > Magnoliopsida > Dipsacales > Adoxaceae > Sambucus > Sambucus nigra. The sequence continues at coordinate 186,590,863 of OX422213.1, forward strand.
TTCTTACACTTCCTTTATTGTCATAAATCAACAACCTAACCACAACAATTCTACACTACACTAATCCAATATAACCAACTTAAATCACACAAACTCCAAGATCCAAGGTTTAAACATCCAAATATACCAAAACCTACTATTTGTTCAGATCCTCTAATATTACATAACTATCACAACAAATTATCCACATTGCATCATATACTAGCAAGTTAGAAACTTGCCTTAAGCTGAAAACTCGGATTCTCTTCCGGTAGATTTTTCTCTTCTTTTTTCTCTTTTTTTCCCCAAATTCTCTTTCTCTCTCTCTCTCTTTCTCTAGGTTTAGGAACATATATGAGGAATAAAATGGTTACAAGACTAAATCGTGCCTTAAGTATATATTCCCATCTTTAAATGTTAATACACCATTAAAATGATTTGTAACTACATAATTATGTCATAACCTGTCAAAAGTGCCCGAAACCCAAAATACAATATGGCACTTATTTTGACTATCTCGACTAATTCGGGACTAATGCGCCCTCTAAATTGGCATCCGTAATAATATAAATCATTTCAAGTTCCAACTTCATTTAAACCATGAATGCCGTTTAAAACACAACGACACCATAAATCGTAACATGATGCCATTTACATTCACATAACAGTAAATATGTAAAAATCTAGTAAATATTATCTTTTAATCCACTAAGAATGATATTTACCCCATTATCCAATATTTTATATAATTACCTCTCACGGAAAATTAATATAAAATCAATTACTCATAAGTAAGGGTTATTACATACTCCCCCCCCCCCCCCCCCCTTATAAGGAAATTTTGCCCTCAAAATTTTTGGCATACCTTGCAAAAAGAGATGTGGATAATTTTCTTGCATATCGTCCTCACGTTCCCACGTTGACTCATCGGCATTGTGATACCCCCATTGGAATCGAACCAAGGGCACCACTCGATATCTTAGCCTACGCTCTCCGTGATCTAAGATTGCAACTGGTTGTTCCTCGTATGAAATATCGGGTTGTTATTCGATATCATCCCAAGGAATGTGCCAGTGAGCTCCTTAACACCTCTTGTACTTTTTCAAGGATGAAACATGAAACACATCATGAATCTGTTGTAGGTGTTCTGATAAGGCAAGTTGATACGCTACTGGGACTACTTTAGCAATGATGGGAAAAGGGCCTACATAACGCGGTGCAAGCTTTCCTTTTTTCCAAATCTCTTTATACCCTTCATTGGCGATACTCACAACAAGACTTAATCTCCAACCTCTAAATCCACATGCCTTCTATTAGCATCAGAATAACTCTTTTGAAAATCTTGAGAGATTCGGATGCGACTGCGAATAAGTTCAATCTTCGAAGAAGTATCTTGGATCATTTCAGGTCTAAGAAATTTATTATCCCCTACTTCCAACTAACAAGTAGGCGATCTACATGGTCATCCATACAATGCTTCATAGGGTGTCATCCCGATAGTGAATTGGTACGAATTATTATAAGAAAATTCGACCAAGGGAAGGTATTGTTCCCAACCTCCTTTGAAATCAAGCACACACATTCTGAGCATATCCTCCAACATTTGATTGACTCTTCCCGTCTTCCCATCTGTTTGAGGGTGATAGGAGGTACTCAACTTCAATTCGGTTCCCATAGCTTCTTGGAAACTTCGTCAAAAATGGGAAACAAAAATTTTGTCTCGATCAGAGACTGTATTAATGGGCACCCCGGGGAGTCTAACAACCTCTGCAATAAATAGACGAGCATAACGAGTAGTATTGTAGTCTGTACGTACCAATAAGAAATTTGCCGACTTAGTTAAGCGATCGACGATCACCCAAATGGAATCATGACCGCTTCCATACAGGTATTTCCAAGGGTTTTAACAATCCCATCAATTGCTGATGATCTACCTTCGCCAGCTGATATGTAGTACATTAGGAAACAAATTTAGAAATGTCCCGCTTCATACCCGCCCACCAATATTAATGGTGCATGTCTTGGTACATTTTGTCACCACCCGGATGTACTGCAAATTTGGACCCAAGAGATTCTGTCATTACGGACCGTCTTAAATCCCCTTTGTCCGGGACAACAAGTCTCCCGTGGAAACATAACCTACCCTCGGAACTTATAGAGTAGGATTCCGCTCCATCGGTTAACAATTGGTGTATACGGTCCTGACAACTTTTGTCCCTTCCTTGAACTTCCACAACCCTTGCCACTATAGTAGGCGTAAAGGTTAACACCGACATAAATGCCCTTGCAACCACGTCCTCTTGGCTAAGTTCTTTTCATTTAGACTTCCATATCGTGGCTAACTCCCCTTCGGGTTTTTGACTCAACGCATCCACCACTACATTAGCCTTACCTGGGTGATAATGAATATCAAATTGGTAGTCCTTCACAAACTCTAACCATCGACGTTAATGCATATTCAAATCCTTCTATGAAAATAAATATTGCAACGATTTGTGGTTCGTGAAAAGACGAAATTTCTCCCCCAGGAGGTAATGTCTCCAAATCTTCAAGGCAAAAACTACTGTAGCAAGTTCCAAATCATGAGTCGGATAATCCTTCTCACGGGGCTTTAGTTTGCGAGAAGCATAAGCAATAGCCTGATGCTCTTATTGTAGCACACCTCCCAACCCTTGTAGAGATGTGTCTATAAAGACCAAATATTTCAACCCCGGCCTCAGTAACGCAAGCACTGGAGCAGAAGTCAACTTATCTTCTAGCTCATCAAAAGCTAGCTGACAAGAATCATCCCAAACAAACCTCACCCCCTTTCGAGTTAAATTTATCAAAGGGCTAGAAATCTTTGAAAAACCCTTGATAAATCTGCGATAATAGCCAGCCAAACCCCGAAAACTGTGAATCTTGATAGGTGACGTGGGCCGACCCCATTCCCTCACCTCAATAACTTTACTTGGGTCTACCGAAATACCCTCAATGGTAACAATGTGGCCTAAAAATTGTACTTCCTGTAGCCAAAAACCACACTTCTTAACCTTAGAACAACATCTGCAGGACCAACCGTAAATGCTTAGCATGATCGACCTCTGTTTAAGAATACACCAGGATGTCATCAATAAACATGATAACAAACTGGTCCAGGAAGTATCAAAACACTCTCTTTATAAGGTCCATAAACACTGCAGCGCATTGGTTAGCCCAAAAGGCATAACCAAAAATTCATAGGACCCATATCTAGTCACGAATGCAGTTTTGGACACATTCAGTTCTCTTATCCGCAGCTGGTGATACCCAATCCTCAAATCTATTTTAGATAAGTATGAAGCTCCCATAAGTTGATCGAACAAATCATGAATTCGAGGCAGCGGGTATTTGTTCCTGATGGTAATTTTATTCAACTCCCGGTAAACAACTCACAACCGGAGAGAACCATCTATTTTATTTACAAACAATACAAGAGCTCCCCACGGCGACGTACTACGCCTAATAAACCCCTATTCTAACAACTTCTGAATCTGATCCCTTAACTCCCTCATCTTAATAGGTTCCATACGATACGGATCCCTAGTAATCGATCGTGTTCCCGGTGCTAAATCAGTCACGAACTCGATCTCCCTACTTGGAGGTAAACTCGGTATTTCTCGAAAAATATCTTCGAAGTCTCTAACAATCGGAATTGAATCTAAGGAAATGACTACATCCCAAGAAGTCACCTCTGCAATACAATATAAGTAAGTGCTAGAACCTCCTTCAGAACGAGACATAGCCACTAAAAACATCTCTTGCCCCGGAATGGCAAAAACTATACTTTTCCCATAACAATTTACTATCGCACGGTACTTCACTAGCCAATCCATACCCAGGATTACATCATACCCAACCATATCAAGGATGAGACAATCGGCCTCAAAACACATGTTACCAAGATCTATTTCTACTCGTTTACAAACAAAGAAAATAAGTGAACCATCACCCATATAAGATTCAACACTAGTGAAAGTACTCTCCGTAGATTTAATTAGCTCCGTCGACTGAGCAAAACTTATAGAAAAAAATGAGTGTGTTGCACCCGTATCAATCAATACACAACCCATATACCCATGAATGGGAAACTTACCCTCAATAGCTAGCGGCGCTGGCGGGGCTGGAGGAAGCATAGCATCTTGTATGTGGTAGACACGCCTATACTGTAGTTGTCCCTGTTGTAGAGTGATGACTGGGTTAGGCACTGGTGGCGGTTGTTGTCCCTGTTGATCCTATGGAACTCTAGGAAACTTTCCTCCAATCAACTGCGGACACACCTTCCTATAATGACCCAGCTCCCCACATTAAAAACAACGACCCGCAATATTTTCCTAATTTTGGCCCCTATTATTTCTGAACTGCCCAAAGCCTTGGCCTTGTTGGCCTCAACCCCTATTGTTTCCCCGACCTTCCAGTTGCTGTTGCTGAGCACCCTGACTGTGCCTAAAATTATTGCCATCAAAATTAAATCCACCGAAACTTTGTCTTTTGGACAAATCCCCTTACTGGGTGTCCCTTTTCTTTTGCTTACCTCCCGATAATTGGGACGAGGGTAGTGCTCCCCCTCCTGCACCATTGCCTCCCGATTTACTCACTTGCCCGATAATTGAAACTTTCTTACTTCTCTGTACATGCAACCGATGATCTTCATAATGGAGTAACGTGGTATTCATCTCATCCCCTAAAGTTTGTAGAGCTGGATTGCCCACCAAGCGTTGTCGTATCCTCCAATGTAAGCCTCTAATGAACTTTGATATTCTCCTCTCCTCCCTCATCAGCACAAAAATAGCCAAATGAGTTAATTCCTCCTCATATTCTGCCACCGAACGTTCACCTTGAACTACATCTTGAATCTTTCTCCTTATTTCCCTTTGGACTGTCGGAGGAAAATATTTTCGATCAAACAAAACCCGAAACTCAGTTATAGTTATAGTATCTCTTTGCTCTGGCGTGCTCATCGACTCCCACCAATGTAAGTCTGTTTCAACTAACTTAAAAGTAGCAAGGATTTGCTTTCGTTCTTCACTACAGTCTATCAAGCGAAGATGGCGTTGCATATCCTTTTTACACTGGTTAGATACTATCACATCGGAACCGCTATGAAATTTTGGAGGATGACCCTTTAAAAAGGATTCTCTGACTCATTCCCATGGAGAAGGTCCCGCAGGGGCTTGTTCCTCCTGAGCCCGTAGCTGTTAGACTTAGGGAAATTGCTGAACCACGGTAGTCATCGCAGCATTGACCGCCTGAGCCACAGTATTGGCTACTTCAGCAAAATTAATAGTTCCTTGTTGTGGTGGTAGAGGACCTATATCATCCTTTACAACTCTATTTCTTATCGGAGGGCGACCTCTCTTAAGCGGCATCTGAGATGAAGAAACAACTCAATTAGATAACTATAAAGAATAATTTATATTGCATACGATCACAAATATAGACAAATAAAATAGTCCTAACATTTAGGCTTTGCATCAAAGAACGCCACTGTAGAACTTGACAAGTTTGCATAGATCCTAAAGACTCTAGAACCTGATGCTCTGATACCATCTGTGACACCCCACTTATTAAAATAAGAGGTGGCCAGCCCGATAATCCAACAATAATAGGAATCATAAATGGTCCATTCTCAGCATCAGTGTAAATACCATAAGTATACGAGATAACCACCGATTATTTTAGAAAATGGATTGTCAAAATTTATTTAGTAAGTTAAAGAAAACATTTAAACAATCCCAATTAAAAAGAAGGTGGATATAACTAAAGATTGGTAATTGATCAATAATCAAAAACATCAAAATAACCTAATAAGTTGTCGGTTAACAAACACTTATAAATAGGTTACACCGAGTATTTAAGTATAACATTACATAATATCATATCAATAATACAAGTACCAAACTTGGGCAACAAACCCGAATGTGCAACCGATCATAACTAGAATGCAAAAAGATGGAAGCGTCTATATCAAATATCCCATAACATTCGCAAAGTGTTACAGCTCCCAGACACTGGAATAGAAAAGTCAATACGGGCGTCCTTACGATGGAGCACCTAAACGAATATAAGATTTATGCAAAACAAAGAAATATAAATGGGTCAGGGCCCGGTTTGATATGATCACCATGTGAATAAAATACATGACATTCATGGAATATTTAATCATCATGAATATGCTTGTTTCGTTCACCATAAACAATGATAAGGAATCTAATTTCTCAATCTAAAAGCATAATCTACCACAATAATAATGACAATGATCATAATTCATTTATGCAGGAGAATATAGATAAAATATTACTTAAAGGGATTCCATTTTGTTATTACACAATTTACACCATTTCATTTCACTGTTCCTTTTCTCATTAGGAATCGTATTCAAGCCATTTATTTCATAGAGTGCTTTACCATCAATAATATCCCACTTTAATATGAATAGTTATATTACACAACATATAACGATTCTAAGACCGTCCTTCCGGGTTTCCCCACTGGACGCGCCCCTAAATAGCCATCATCTTCCAAGGCCTATCACCATGATAACTTGGGAATCCTACCTCGCATAACGTCGGGAAGCGTCCATATACCTTCGACAGTAAGTCATAACCGCACCCAGAATTACCCTACTTCGAACAATAATCACACAATATATAATAACAGGCCCTATGGCCAAGGATTATATTCGCCCTCATTCACTAGCCAGGCGACTTCACCTCATACGCGTAACTTCCCCTATGATAGAATTTATAGAGGTGTGTACATGCAAATTTATCATTCACAAGTTATTCCCCTTTTAAAGTATGCATTACATTTTATCCGGAGCCATAAGCGTTTAATGTCATCATTATAAACCTTAATGTTTAATTATTCCCAACATAAATCTCCCTTAATTAACATTCCTTCTAAAACCCCTCATATATGATATTCTTTAACACAATTCTAGAAGTTTACAGTAACTCACTCTAACTCTTCTTAGGTCTAGGCTAGTTTATTCTATAAAAGAATCATTTATTTTCCTCTAATTTAACTAACTAAATTAATTCCAAATCTAAGCCCGAACTCTAATTTCTAACATAGGTTCTTAGATACCATACTACTAGACTCTAGTAATCTAGTTTTACTTCATTAAAGAAGTTTGCTAAGTCCCTATCTTAAAAGAAAGAATCCAGAGGAAACTAAACATTTTAGGGTGAAACACAGGGGACCGGTCGACCGGTCATGGGACCGCGGTCAATCGCGCATCTTTGATTTTACCTAGAATGGAATGCAATAAGATCATTTTGGAAGGCCCGATCAATCGGCCCTAGGACCGCGGTCGACCGTAATCTAAATTTATACTTATCGAAGAAAGGAGTATGCCTCCCCCTTAAGGCCCGGTCGACGGGTCCTGGGACCGCGGTCGACTGCACCTATCAGACCCATGATTATCTCTTCTTCTATAATGCTAAATCAAAAACCTAAACCACTTATTCTTACACTTCCTTCATTTTCATAAATTAACAACATAACCACAATAATTCTACACTACACTAATCCAATATAACCAACTTAAATCACACAAACTCCAAGATCCAAGGTTTAAACATCCAGGTATACCAAAACCTACTATTTGTTCAAATCCTCTAATAATACATAACTATCACAACAAATTATCCACATTGAATCATATACTAGCAAGTTAGAAACTTTCCTTAAGATGAAAACTCGGATTCTCTTCCGGTAGATGCAAGATCAAACCCCAAATTTCTTCTTCTCTTCTTCTCTCTTCTTTTCCCCAAATTCTCTTTCTCTTTCTCTCTTTCTCTAGGTTTAGGAACATATATGAGGAACAAAAGGGTTACAAGACTAAATCGTGCATTAAGTATAAATTACCATCTTTAAATGTTAATACACCATTAAAATGATTCGTAACTACATAATTAAGACATAACCTGCCAAAAGTTCCCGAAACCCAAAAATACAATATGGCACTTATTTTGACTATATCGACTAATTCGGGACTAACCGCGCCCTCTAAATTGGCATCCTAAATAATATAAATCATTTCAAGTTCCAACTTCATTTAAACCATAAATGTCGTTTAAAACACAATGACACCATAAGTCATAACATGATGCCATTTACATTCACATAATATTATCTTTTAATCCACTTAGAATAATATTTACCCCATTATCCAATATTTTATATAATTACCACTCATGGAAAATTAATATAAAATCAATTACTCATAAGTAAGGGTTATTACATGGTACTAAGTGGATCTTGAAAAATAAGTGTGATGAAGATGGTTCCATTTTGAGGAACAAAGAAAGTCTAAGTGCTCAAGGTTATACATTTTGATGATTATTTTCCCCTATTGCTATGTTAGAGTTGATTCGTTTATGCTAAGCCATAACATGTGCCTTATACTTCAGGCTCCGTCAAATGGGTGTAAAAAGTGTTTTTCTTAATGGCAATCTTTAAGAGGAAGTCTATGTGTCACAACCAAGGGGCTTTGAGGATCCTAAATTCCCAACACATGTCTATTTCCTCAAAAAGGCTTTATATGGCCTTAGACAAGCACCTGGATCTTAGTATGAAAGGCTTACCTCATATTTTGAGGGGAAAGGCTTCAAAATAGGAAATTTGGATAAGACCTTATTTTGAGATCTTGTTGGAACGACGTTGTGGTTGCGCAAGTATGCATTGGTGATATTATTTTTGGCTCCATAAATAAATATCATGCTCAAGACCTTGCATAGTTAATGCAAAAAGAGCATAGTTAGGGAAATCACCTTCTTTCTTGGTCTCCAAGTGCGACAAATGGACAGTGGCATTTTTATTTTGCAATATAAATATGAAAAGGACCTCGTGAATAAATTTGACCTCAACTCTTTTAAAACTAAACTTTCCCCATGAGTTCTTCTACTAAGCTTGGAGAGGATATCAATGGAAATAATGTCGACAAGACATTTTATCATAACATGATAGGTAGTTTGTTATACCTCATAGTTAGTCATATCGACATATCTCTTACTATAGGAGTCGGTGCTATCTGCCAATTTTATCCTAAGGAGTCCCACTTGAAAGTAAATAAACTCATTATCAAATGTGTTTGTGGAACCACAGGCTTTGGTGTTTGGTATCCTAGGAATACTATCTTTGTTGTCTTATTCAAGTTTCGGTTGGGCAAGATATGTTGATGGGAGAAGGAGTATATCATATATATTTTTTCATCTTTGAATCTTATTAGTCTCATATCATGTCAAGAAATAAAATTTTGTTTCACTTTCCACGATCGAATCAGAGTATATTATCGTAAAAACTTATTGCGCTAAACTCTTTTGGAAGAAATAAATGTTGGAGGATTATAGCATTGGTCAAGACTGCATGGTCATATATTGTGACAATACTAGATATATTGATATATCCAAAAATCTTATCCAACATTGTAGAAAAAAGCATATAGACATTTTACATCATTTTATTAGAGATCTTGTTGAAGAAACAGTCATGTCTTTGAGCTATGTTTCTACCGATCTTTAATTAGTCCATATTTTAACTAAACTCTTTATTGGACTTTATTTGAGTGTCTTAGGTCATCATTATATATTTTCATCATTAATTGAATGATTTGATAACATGTCTAGGATTTGTGCTTCTTTTCTTTATTGCATTTTCAATCCTATGCCATATTGTTAATTTTTATAAGAGTCAGTTATATTCTTTTTCAGAAAAATATTTGTTGAACAAAATCATTTATATAGTCTTTAGATGATATACTCTTTGTCATCTCTTCACATATCAAATGGTTATTTTGGTATACTTTTTCCTTTTATTTGGATAAAAGTGATTGTGTGCATCATAAGACAAGTATATATTTTATTTTAAAGTCTTAAAAGCTTTGAAAAATTTCTCATTGGGAACAAATTCTCATATTTAATTGCAATTTACACCAAACTTCACATTGTATTGATGACGGCTTATGAGCAATGACAAAGTTGTACAATTATTTACAAACGGTTCAAAGCTTTGAATATTTGTGAGAGATAGTCCATTATCCTCAAATGTGTATGTGTGAGTTTTCATCATGATTTAAAGGAGTTGAAAAGTTAGATGTTATACGTCAAAATCATGAGAGATGATGTGATTAGGGCTACAACTTTAAGTGGATGATTCTACCTTTGAAAATTGAAAATAGTATCCCATATTAGTATTAAATGTGTAAAAGATGCTACATGCAAGAATATTTTGAACAAAGTGATGTTTCAAATATATATATATATATATATATATATGCAAAATTGAGTGACGTCAAAGATGTAAAATTAAATATTTTAACCATATCGCTTATTGAGGAAGAAAAACGTGTTAGTTGAAAATATCTCAAAAGGTGATGGAAATTTTCACTACTGTTAATGCTTTGAGTCATGTGTTCTCGATTTATTACTGTTAATTGAACTCAATCTTGGTTTTATTGTTTAAATTGTGTTCTTTGTTTTTAATTTTCACATGAGATATGATCTTTTGTTATTAGTTGATAAAAATCATCATGGTATTATCCTTTGAGATAATCGTTTCTTAATCATGAACACTAATCATATATTTCACAGCATTTTTTGAGTAGGAAACTTTAAACTATATTTTTTCCTTATCTAAATAAAGGTTTTGGAGTTTTTTGTTCACTATGTATTGCATATGTTAAAATTATCAATAAAAAACCTTTTTATTGTGGACACGTCCTTAACTCTATTCTATCAACATCATTATCTCCTTAGGCTTTATTATTTTTTTTTCTTGATTTCTTTTATTTGTGTACTTCATTAACCAAAAGGGGGGAGAAGTTCTTTAGAAAGGGGGAGCTTTCATAGTTAGGTGGAGACTTGAATGTTTTTTCGTATGCTAGTTAGTATGAAATTCATCTTTATATATATTATGACTAACTTTTTCATACTGTGGATTTCTTCACACATTGGTATTTTGATAAAGTTTGCTAGTGTGTTTCAGGAAATCTTATTCCAAGTTCTTTGAAGAAGTATCTTATAGTTTTTCGGTTATAAGCATTTGAAATTTCTATCCCGTTATCCCTTTGTTCGGGAACTCTCTTATAGTTGATAGGGATTTCATTATATTTCTTATAATCTTTAGTTGTTGTGTTTTTTCAATGGAATACACAAATTGGGAGATTCTAAGAGTATTCATATACTCGTTTGTGACCTCATAGGTAGTTGTATTATTCTAATTTTTCAAAACACTATGGGACCCTTATTTACCTTTTTAGAAAGCTTTATCAACATTCAAGATCTTGAAGTTCATTCTTGATCATCCTTATTATCACATATATCATATTACTAATTGAAAGGTAAATTGAAGAATACCTTCACACATTCCACGTGTTCTTACAAAACCAATTTTGGAACATCTTGGTAAAAAAAATGTGTGTGTAAATCTTTGGGTTTTTCTACCTTGATCTTCCTTGTATAACAAATATATGAAAAAATTCAAAACAAGAAAAATTTAGTGCAACTGGCCTATTTCGCTACAGTAATAATTTTCGTCACTGGAGCAAAAACCGAGAAGTTCCTTTGGTAAAAAATCTCTGGAAATTGGCGCTACAGCTTATCGTTGAAGCATCACCACAGCGACACTTTCACTCCAACAATACTTACCTTGCTGACTGCCAAACTCATTGCATATCTCATCAAGAATCTCTAGACGAAGACACATCTTTCCTGGCAGCAGGTTCGCCACAACGAGGCCCATATTCATCGGTAGCGGCTCCTCCGATAATGCGTAAAGATCCTCGAATCTGTCATAAAGATCTTTGGGGATCTTCTTGATATTTTTGTGAAAGGCACATTTTTGGTAGTTGATCGGACTAGATAACCCCCAACCACTATCTCACATACGCTTTTTGTAAAATATGTGTTCTTTGGCTAGTCTGGATATTTGGGAAACCCATTTCTATGGTTTTACTTATTTAAACGATTTATGCTTTTCATTTCAAAATAGTTGTCACATCTTTCACGTGCAATATACCAAGAGATTCTTTTAGTGTGTATTCTTTTCTCCTTCCTTTCTAAGGAGATAAGAACACATTTGTGAAAAAGAGTGAACCCATTTTAACAATCGAGTTTGTATTTTTCACCTTCTATTCTTTGCATTTAATGACCTCTCCTTTTAAAGGTTGATTAATATTCAAGAAAATAAAGCATTTTAATCAAGAACTCATTTTCATAAAACAAACTTTCAATACACTTTGGGTCTTTCTTGTAACACACCACGTCTTAATTGCCCCAATTACAATAACGAAATAGTAATTATTTTTTGTTATTTGTTTATTTCCACTCAAAAATTTAAGAATTAGGTCTAATAAATTATAAATTCTATATTTTAAATTAATATTAAAATTCAAAGGAGAAAATGTAATTATCAAAACTTAATAAATATCTCTTTGATATTGTCAAAGAGGAATAAAATTATAAAATAAAATATTTTCATTATTATCTTTTTGTTGTAACTTATATGAAAAAAATTTAAAAAAATATATTTACAAAATATCTACTTTTTATACTTCTTCATATCATTTACAAAAAAATAAAGAAAAAAAAAATGATTTACAAAAAAATAAAGAAAAAAACAAACTCATAAACTCAACAGCCCTCCTCCTATATAGAAAAATATAACCGAAACACTCTTAAAACACCACAAAACCTTACACCCTCTTCCCTAAACCCATGAACCCATCGATTTCCCTCGGGTGAGTTTCCATTCCATTCTTTATATATATATATATATATATAACAATGTGTGTGGATGAACTATATATATACATATGACAATGTGTGCGTGTATGTGTATATGTGTGTGTGTACTCAGTATGTATTCATGAGTATATACATATATGTATATGAGTCTGTGTTAGTATGGGTAAGAAAGATGAGAGAGATTGTTGGGTTCGTATTTTATATATATATATATATAGTGTGTGTGTGTGTGTGTGTGTGTGTGTGTGTGTTTGTGTTTGTGGTCAAAGGTAGGAGATAAAATGGGTTGTGACACCCCACTCCATTAAATACAGGTGATCATTCATTTATTAAATTAAATCAGAATATCCAGTTGGTTCATTTTTAGCATCACTCTCGAAAAATAACTTCCGTATTAATCACCTAATGGTTAACTAAGCTAGTATTAAAAAATTTAATTTCAATTTAATAAAATCCATTATAACAATGTAAACCATTGATCATGTAATCCACTCCATAATAATTAAGTGACATCATAACTGAACTAAATGTAACTGGAATAAACTCTCTAGTTCAAATGTCTCAATACCATCATCCAAATAAAATCGATTATAACAGTACCTACATAACTAATTACAATATCTGAGATAGAAATGGAATAACTAGAATTCTGGTTGACATGCCCTAAATGAAATAGATACTACAGATGTCTGAATCATTAGAATAGAGTTGTCTAATACAAAATCTGCAACTCCCATAGCATACATAGCACGTCTAATATCCAGTACTCTACGCTGGGGGTCCCTGTGGCTGGACACCTAATATAATCGATACAAGAGAGAAAAGAATATACAATAAAATGGGTCAGAGACCAATTGTAAAATATTTTAAACATATCAAGTGCTTAACAAGTACAATTAAGCAATTATTATGTACTTGTTAGCTCCTCGGGCTCTCGCTTGAGAATCTCAGCGCTCATCTAGAGGGAATGCCTAACGTACGTCATAATCCTCCTAGCTGAAGTTTCCAACTACTAGTTTGAAATAAGAGTCATTATGATTCTAACTTATATCATTTCCCCGTATTATCCACGTAATACGTATGGTAATTATATGTATTCATTTCTCTTTAATACGAACTAGACTATTCAAAGCTTTAAGATTAAGTATTCACTTACTTAATTAAATTCAGCTTTCATTATTCTTTTACATGTACTAATTTCACACAGTAGATTAAATCACAGTATATATATTCATCACACTATTATATATACTAATATGGCACCTCCCAGACACAGCTGCTATGTATGCATACTCCGCTATCATGTCTTGGTACATCTTTCACTGTATAAAGGACTATTGGTTCGGTGTCTCTAACGAACCATAAATCTCATAACACATATATTGGAGGCGAGCATACTCCTCAGCCAAATGGGTCACGCACAAACCTACATTCCCATTCAACCGCCGAAACTATAATTCTCACCGATAGCACATGTCCAAGGTCCTATGCTGAGGGTGCGAATCTAAAATCCCCCCCAATGGGCTCATCGGGATAAGATCGTCCACAATGTGAAATCTCCACCTAGATAGCAAGCAGCGTAGGTATGTCATACACAATATAAATCAAAATATAGGTATTCACCCCACCTATATATATCATAACAATAAGGCATACGCACAACCCATATGATATGTCCCATACGTAGTATATTTATATCTCCAATATCCTATGTATTTATTGATTATGACTTTACTTCTTAAAGTATATTCTCAATATTTGTAAAATCAGTAGGTAAGAAACTACACCCTACTAGTCCATGTCATTATAATCCCCAAATTTTCGTGAATTAAATTTATTTTCAAATTAGGTTTATTCCTCGATAATCCCTAATTCAATTTAACTCTTTATTCCATCTCATAGGACTTATACCATACATTAACATGGCCTACTGGTATACCCAAATACTCCCCTTATTTTAAGAATTTAGTCCCATAATCAAATACCAAGCGATCCCACAAAAATAATAATCAAAACGAAAAGTTGGACAAATCTGGGCAGCTGAATCGATTCGCCCCTACAGGTCTGCAAAATTTTGCATTTTAATGGCTACGGGTTTCAATTATTTTCATCCTCAAAACCATCACCAAATGATCCCAAACTCCCCATAAATCATCCCAAATGGTACATCAAGATATGTGAATGATTTCTAACATCAAAATAGTACAAAATCATCAAGGAGTTTCAATTAAATCTAGTTAATTCCATGAAAATTCAGAAAACTCTTAATTCATCATCCTTACACAAAAACTATCATAAAACCTAGATTTCTTCACCAATTATACCCAAATTTCATGGAGTTGATTCTATATTCAAAAAGATATCAATCCTAATTAGCTTTCATTTCAAGGATTCAATTAAGATCATCAAAATTCATCTTTCATTCACATAACTTTTCGGAATTTCATTACTAACCTAACATGGATAATATACAAGCTATAATTTGCAATAATTAACCATTTGCCTCTAATTCGAAGGTCTGAACCATTGGGGAAGATTATTCTAGGGATGTTCCTCCTTGTTTTGAACAACCTCCATTGTTGTTGGTGGTGGTGGAAGGTGACTCTTGGCTTTTTGTCTCCTAGAAAAGCCTCTTCCTCTCCTAGAAAAGTCTCTCACTCTTCTTTAAGTCTTTTCCCTTGATATTTTTTGTCAATGAATCTCAATTATAAAAACTCTACACTTATATAATACCACTACAAATTCGTGGGTACTATTCACCTGATTTGGAAAATGACCAAAATACGCCTCTGGGTGTCAATTTGGTTTCAAATTGACCCAAGACCCAAATTAATCCCTCCGAGTAGACTTTTTTGACTATTTAAACCCTTACGTACACTTTGGCGGATTCAAAATGACCATTTGGATGATATAAAAATAAATTACTTTTCATTTCATTTAAATATAGTCCCGACACGAGTCACACGCGCGTCCCGACTTATTTACCGTAATTATCGTATTCATAACTTGCGATAATTTTATAAAGTCATAATCATATATTACTTTAAATCACTAAGTAATATTAAACATAAATCACATATTACTTTATTCTCGAGTAATATTTAAATCCGAATTAATTTTCAATTATCCCACAATTAATTCTAACTAATACCATTTTAAAAGTCATTAAAATACGGGGTGTTACATGGATAAGGAATAAAAACTTTGTTTACAACACAACATTTTTTGCCTGTTAATGCAACTAAATGAGTGATCCAGTACGTGGTCTGGATGATTGAAAATAGTATCCATATATCAAACTAGACATACAGATAGTGCGGGTGTAATTTTGGGGTCGTTGGGATGGGTTCCGAGTCGTCCAAAGTCTGGCCTATACTAGTCGTAACAAAGTGACAAATCTGTTAAGCCATGTTTGGACTGATTTTCGAAATCCTATGGGAAGCCAAAAATAGTATCCGATCTAACCGACAAGTTTTACAAAGATTGGAGAACACATACTGGTGGTGCACACCTACTCACGCTTATCAAGGTGCGTGTTCGAAGTGTCGAAAGTTTGACAAAAATAACTAAGTTTACAAAATTAAATTTGTGGGCTATGTTTAGGCTCAATTTTAACACATTTTTGTTGCTTTAAAAATTAATCCAACTTCACCAACTTTGAGTTCAGATATTCGAGAGTCAATATATATGGTTGGCAGCATGTTCGGATTAATCGATACATGTGTTCTAGCTGACAAAAGTTGGGTCGAGAAAGGGTTGTTTTTAAAAATTAAAATTAGGATTTTTTTTCATAAAAATGCATAAATAAATGTACATACATATATTTATTTATTATAGCTACGTATATTAATGCGACACTCTGTCTATTAAAATAACAGGTGGCCAACCCTCTACTAAAATAAAGCATAAATCTCAAATGGCTCATTCTTAACACCACTATCGAAAATCCAATGAATTACTAACCACCTATTATTTAATCTAATCGTGTGTCGATTTCAAACTTTAATTAATGTAAATAAAATCATTCACCATCAACTATGCCGGATAAATAATTAAATCCACAATCACATCATAATATCATAATACTGGAATATAATATAATATATTAACCAAATAAACCATCGGTTTACAATTCAATACAATCATCCAATACAACTAAACTAAATAAAACTGAATAAAAACTGACACTGGGGGACATGCCCGGATAATAACTGACGGAATCCTAGCTAAAATCTCAAAGATATAAAATGACTAAATAATTTTCTGCAACACTATACCACTGTTGCAGCCCCGATGACTTAGTTGTGATAATAATGGTTAGCATCCTTGTGGCTGGATACCAAAAAGGTTTTTTGGAAAATATTTTGACACGGGTTAGAGCCCAAAACCTTTTGAAAATATTTTGTAAGTAATTAAAAAGCATGAATAAATATGTGTGCATTCTTCCATATTTAAATTGGTGTTTCTCTCACATGATATAATATTCACCCTCCAACTATAGTGCGCGCCTAACGTATGCATTTTAACCCCTAATTATGATATCCCATCTAACTGGTCTTCAATATCCGTAAGTCCATTTGCTACCTCGTGTCACGTGTATTTTAAAATCGATTTTCCCATCCGTTTAATGATTATAATTCTCAATTATAATTAATCAATTCATGTCAGATAACTTTAGACAATTACAATTTTTAGTTATAATTTATCATTTTATTGCAAATAACTTTCACTAGTTATTAAATTAATATTCACCCTTTAATATCAAATGCCCATATATATTTTTCTACACACATATATATACGTAATTCAATATCACATCAAGCATACATATATATCACTCGCTATATACGTATAACTACCATCCCTCAGAGTAATAATTCATTGGATGTGAATCTCTAAAATTCTTTCATGTACCGGGGCATACACACATCATCCCGGGCCACCAGGTCAGACTCTCACACCGAACCCTGATAAAATCTTAAACGTATTGGAGGCGTTAATAGGTTCTTCGATAGTGAGTCATAACCATACACAAATTACCTCACTTCAAACTTAAACCTCAGAGGGCACCTGCGTGGCGCTATGACTTGGGGTCCATACTATGTTTTTCGCCAGGGAAGATCACCCTCATTGCGCAACCTCCGATGATAGCATTACAGGGGTATATTCAGATAATTATATCATGAATAGAGATATAATAATATATACATATAATGTCCATATACCCGTATATATTTTCTCAATAATTTCGACTAATCGTGCGTATTTCTTGCGGCGCTAGCCCAACATTTTTTTAATATCATTTTCATTCTCAATTAATTAATTATCCAATTAATTAATTAATTAATTAATTCTCATAATATTAATTCTGGACACGTAAAATTATCAATCATTTTGAATCCTTATTTTCCCGAATTTTTCATCACAAATTCATTAATAAATCCCGAAGTATAATTTACCAGAAATACTCTAAACCTCGCCTCAAATAAAAATACCAATTTATCTAATCCATAATATCAATTAATATAAGTTTTTTAGAAGTCATAAATTATCCCCAAACATCATAATCTAATCCCCGAATTTAAATTACGAACATTTTTATCAAATAAGCCAAGTTGTACGTAGCAGGGCAACTAAACAGAGTTAGAATCCACAATTATAGTCCTATTTTTAAAAATATATCAAATCAGATCCAAAAATTATTCGAATCACGAATACAACTTCAGATTTGGATTCTATACGAAAAATTTAGATGGTTATGTTTTGAGTTTTTCTCAAATATCTTATGAAATCCCTCAAAAGAAGATCTAAAAATGTCCAAATTGACTCTTCTCATTCCTCTTGTTTTTGCCTCTTTGAGATTCATTTTTGGCAAGTCTCAACCCCATATTCATTAGTCCTACCATATAATTCTTCAATAAAATTCAATTTTCAGCAATTCTAAATATAGATTACGTTTATTTTGAACATACATCTCCCTACATATGATTATTTCATGGATTTTACAAGAAATATCTACATATGTTAAAAGTCTCCCTATCTCGTAACATTTCATCAATTTCAATCTTTCAAATTCATAGTCCATTCACCGATATGGGATTCAAATTCCTGATTTCAATTCTAAATAATCATACATGTATTTTTATGAAATCATTTGTCGAAACCTCAATTGAATATGAATTCCACCTAAAATAAATTCCCAATCATAATATGAATTGAAATTGAACACGTAAATAAATAGCAAGATAATTACTTGCCTTGAGATTCATAATGTTTGAATTAGTTGTAGATGATAACCAAAAATCCCTGAACTTCTTCACAAATCCTCCCACTTCAATTATCCTTGAATTTCTTTATCATTTCTTGAAACTTTTGAACTTTTCTCTTCACTTTCTCTAACCCTTTGGTTTCTCTCAAAGAACCTTTTATTTTTTGTAAAACGATGGTTTGTTTCTCTAAAGTCATTATTTTATAACACAAATCCTGGTATTGTCCCTTCGTATCCCATTAAAAAGACCAAAAAGTCCATATATTAGTCTCGACAAGTCTAAAAAGTCCCCGAGACCCAAACACTATCCTCTGTACTTAATTTTGACTATTTTTACCATTTTCGGATTAACCGTGCACTCAAAATCATCATCCGAGTCACCCATTGTCATTTTACTATCTTATTTCCAACATGACCCCACAAGCGCCTCCCAAATAAGATATCATAAACCCCTCGTTTTTACTCACGTATGACGTAATATAAAATAATATAATTTCATTTACTTATCACACAAATAAATATACCATCACATAAATATTAATCCATTTCTCGCTAATTAATATTTATATAAATTCGCTTTATTTATCAATTTAATTAAATTACTTGTGACACGGTAATTTAAATATTCATAAATTAATTACTCTCAAAATTACGAGTTGTTACATACTTCCCCCTGTGAAGGAATTTCATCCCTAAATTTTAGATAAGTCTGGTACTAAAACTTCGGATCCTTACCCACATGGCATCTGGACGTACCCGACATCATCTCATGATAACATTTTAGTACCGCTACTATACACCTTCTAGTGGTACCATACTGACTGAAGTCTAACTCACTACGACCCAAGATTATCGACATGTTTATTCAATCCTTTCATACTGTTATAGTCTATCATTCTTGTGGTCTCACCTATACAATGATATGCAAAACTATCGTGAATCCGCTAATAATGCTCCAATTATACGAATCTAAACTCCACTAGTTCCATCATCTCCATAATGAGGAAAGGACTCACTTACCTAGGTTCTAACTGCCCTTCCTATCAAATTACATAATTCCTTTCATGGGAGATACCCACAATAATTTTTGACGACTCATGTCAATCTTTAACTCTTGGGTTTGTGTCGAAGTAACTCTTACCACATTCTTGAGCTATATGAACATGACTTCGATTAACTCAATCCTAGTCGGTCAACTCTAAATTACGTCTGGCCCACGAAACTTATTGTCTCTTCACTCCTAATCAACCCCAGAGTGGACGACAAGGCCTCCCGCCTCAAGTTTGAAAAGGCGTCTTTCTTATAATGGCTAGTATAAGTTATCACATGCAACTCTGCCAAAAGTAATTTCTCCTCTCAATTACTTTGAAGTCTAGAATATGCATTTCTCACATTCTTCAACATCTTAGTCACCTCTTTCGTTTACTTTTCGCACTTGGTCCCCATCGCACTCCTAATAAGCCCAATCAAAGATAGCACTTAAGGATCTCATCCTTATCATAATAATGTTGGGAAACACCTTGTGCTTGTTCATTCCCTATCTTTAATGAATATTTAGCACATTGTCTGATAATGTAACTCTCCCAAATTACTAATAATTACTCCATCTCGGTCAACCAATTCTACATGCCCAAAAGAACTCTTAATCGCTTTACGATGTTAGTAACCCAATGATGAACTCCATCAGTCTGCCTATCCATTTCGTTACTATAATCACTAATAACTATGGCGGATCGCCTCGGACCAACCTCTTACCATCTACGAGTGGTGAACCTAGAGGAAACGTTATTATGTCTCACTCCAAACTGATTCGCACGCTCAATATCCCATGTCATATGGTACATCTTACTCCCCTTCATGGGGTACTCTAAAAATCGTGACCCATGTGTATGCTCTAATTTTATGCACTTTTTGGGACCTCTTTGCCTAATAAAATGAACATCCTATTTATACGCAAGTCATCCTCAAAAATTCTTGAGTATGACTCCACTCTACGCAAGAAATCTGTTGGACCCTCCTTTAGGTAGAGAGATATCTCTCGCCTGTGTCTTTATTGTTTTTTAACCCATCTCAGGTGGAATAGCTCTCCATGTTGTATATATATCCGGACTATCTCCTTCCTTAACCGAAGTTCAGTCCATTTTACTTTTCCACTTCTTCTAATGTCCCACAGGCATAGGTTTAACACATTTTTTACCATGTCTCCTTGGCTTGAACAATACTAAAAATTAAACTAACCAGGGCACCCATACACCCTATATCTCATGCATATTTACACAAACATCATAGACGTAACATATTTATCTTAAACTCATCCCCTCATGTTCGGTGTGGTTATACTCAGTTACCCTAATAATCACGCCTTAATTATCCTCAAGATGGTCCCACTTATCCACTAGTTGTGTAAAACTTTCCCCAACGCTTCTTACACATCACTATCTGGCTCCACTGGCCTCATATCATATAATAGCTCTCAACTCGAAGTATTTCTCCACACGTACCATGATCATCATTAAAAACAATACTCTAGCATCAAATAACGTTTACTAACTCCTGACGTTTATTAAGGTCCATCTATGGAACGTCACGCAATTGAAATCTTACTAAAGAATTTCCCCAATACCCTATCGCCTGAAATTTCCTGTTATCGAGGTCCTTTGACACAAAGCACATAACCAAAACACTTAAAATCCTATACTAAGACGTATAAATATAATCCTTAACTACCACCTCCCTAAAGGATTCGTATAATACGACGATCGCACTACCACTAAGTCCCCAGCGCTACGTCTATAACGAGCTAAATCTCTCCGCTCGGTGGTAAACATGATATACCCTGACTCACACCACTAAAGTCCCTATGTATCGAGATCGAATATAATGAGATGATTGTACTCTCAAAAGTCTCCAATATAATATAGTATATACGTGGGATCAACCCTCTTTCAGGTGAGACATCGCAAAAGCAACACACCCTGCCTTGGAATAGAAAATACGATAGCCTTATTATAACAATCCACCATCGTTCAAACCATTGCTAACCAGTCCATAACCAAGATAACATCATAATCGCATTACACATCTCTCGTATGCGAGTCAATCCACTAAAACATATATTCTCAGTGTCCGCACTCGCTCCCTTGTAGATGGAACCAAAGAGATCCCTCCTACTCAATGGTAAATATAAACACACAGTATGATACTAACGATACACCACTAAACCCATCTCACACGCAAGTCTAGTGCTAACAAAATAATGTGACGCACTCGTGTCACACAAAACTTACCCCATTTTCCCACAAAGATAAAAATCTTACCTTCCATTGCCAATGGCACTGGCTATTCAAATGATTCCTGGACGTAATACTCATGTCAAATCTAAACCAAAAACTGTTGTAACTATTACCCTTGTTGGGAACCATGCTCATGTCCCCTATCTCTCTGCGAACAAGATCGACGCATGTGGTACTTCTCTCCACATAGAAAATACCTTCATGTATAATCCCTCTATCTCTAGCCCCACTTGCCATATCGAGGTTGCCTTACTCTTTGGTTCTAGTAGGCTCGGTCCGGATGGCTACCCCAATTGTTTCGTTGGCTCCACTGGCGCTATGGAACATCCTACTAGACCTTATGGCCATATCTAAACCCACCTTCACTCGATCATAATTCCCTTGCTCATAATCTTTTAAATGGGTCCCTCTCTTGGGTATTCCCCAAGTGGTGACCCACCAACACCAATACACCCTGTCTTGCTCTACTAGCAAGAATCTTAAATTCTTGGTTCACTTCACATGGAAGCATCGATATTGAAACAATAACAGTACGACATTGACACCATCGGCATAAGTCATCCAAGCTCGATTTCCCCATAAGTGCTGGATAATTTTACTCGCGAGAAAATCATCAAACATAAGGACCCTATTTGCCTTTATATCCACCTCATCGGGTACGAAGTTTACTAAACAAGAAAATTCTTCCTTATACTCGGACCCTGTCTAGCCCTCCTGTGGAAAGTCCTAAAAATTATTTTGCATCTCTATTTGAACAGTAGATGAAAAGACTTTCGGTTAAACTGCACCCAAAATTTCTCAATATTTATAGTCTATCTTTCCTCAGATGTGGTGACATACTCCCACCACTGCAACGCTGCACCTATGAGCTTAAAAATTAGCAAAATTTCTTTCTGAGAGTCACTGCACTCCACCATACTCAAACACCTTTATATGTTCCCCTACCTTTTGTTTGTTAATACATCATTCGTATTTCTCGGATACTCCAGTAAATGGCCCTTTCTAATGTTGTCGTTGAGTCTCTCGTATACTGACTGAAATGGGTGAGTTTGAATTAGCAGCATCTTTCTCAGTGGCGATGCTTGGGGAAACTCTTGCACCATGGTGGCCTTCACAACATTAACTACCTGAGTAACAGTAGTGGCATCCTCTGCTACAGTCACCGTTTCTCGAATAGTCTGCGGATCCGACTGACCCTCTCATCCTGAGTCTTCCTAATAGACTTTCTTGGTATTCCTCCATTTTTCAGCATGCGCGACCCAACCGAACTCGTATAAGATTCACTATAATAGCATGAGAACGAAAATAGAAATAGGAATTGACAATCCTAATATAGCCATCCCCGGATATACCCCCTCGCAACGCGATGAGAGAGGATCCTCTAGGTCTTGCGCGTCCTTCTTGAGAGCGCTTCGGTCGACGTTAGTGAATGAGGTGAAAAATGTAGAGAGATAGAGTCGCCAGTCTATTTTACTCAAAACAGACAAAAGAAAAGGGATCCATCCCGAAGGACAGCATCCAAAGACATACTGATACATACGAAATCAAAATGATTCAAAAAGGGTACGGAGGCTAAGTTACGAAATGGGAAGGTGTTAGCCACCCATTCCGCCCTTACAGTCTCTCATGGGTTTTTGTTATTTTCCTTCATTTCCCCGTGATATGTGTGCATGTGTATACGTAGTGGATATATGAGTCATCGACTTGTATCCTGGAAAAGATAAAGTGAGTCATCCATAGGAATGTTCCTAAAAGTAATATTAGAAAATAGGATTTATGCGATTATCGTAGTGTCGATCATTATAAGGGAATGATAACGCATGTGGAATTATACTCCATTGTATATATATATATATATATATATATATATATATATATATATATAATTTAAGAGAGTTAAGTCTAAAGAGTATAAAAAATGGGAAAAGAGTAGAAAAAAGGACACGAGTCTCGGGTTTTACCCCGAGACGCCTACGTAGCCTATAGAGGCATCAAAGTCCACGTAGTTCGTATGCAAAATTAGGTGTGGTATTTATCCCATAAATCCAATCATGGACTTCTCTTGTATGTGTGTACGTGTGTAAAAAAGTGTTTTAGTTGTGAGAAAAGTGTGAGAATTCCCATTTGGAATTTATGAGCAAATTCGTTTTTTCTTATTTTTGAGTTTTATTTATATGAAAATAAGAGATGTGCAATAATAGTAAATAAAAAGTATATTAGGATATGTGAGATGAGAGAATAAAAGTGCTAAGTAATAAAGAAAGATAATATGAATTTATGACAATTTAAGGAGAGAATTGAGTAAATTGGACCTTCTTGAAGATCCTGAGCTTAATCTTGAATGTTGGAGAGCAGCCCTTGCACTAGGATTATGATTAAGGGTAGTTAATTCACCAATTTTGATGAAAAAGGTGATGAAAAGTGAAGGTTGGAAAGGAATTTGGATGTGGAAATCACGCTGACTTCGAGAGAGGTTTTTTGGATTCGCTGAGAGTAAGGTATTTCAGATCTAGGCTCTCTTGCAATGAGGTCAAGCCCTCATTTTTATAGTCCCAGGGCCTTGCCGATCGGCATAGCCCTGGTCCTGTCAATCGGTAGGTGTGTTTAGTCACACTACCGATAGGCAGGGTCTGGGACCTGCCAATTGGCAGTCTCTTTCAGGCTCCTTCAAAAAATCGATCGCTGAGCACAAATCGTTGATCCGAATCGTGCACGTGGTGAACCGTTGGAAATTTAATTTAGATACCTTCAAAAGTCATTGGGACCACTCCTGGGTTCGGGAGTTCACTTAGGGTCAAATGTGACTCGGAACTGCTCGTCGATCCTTTGGACGGGAAAACTTTGGATGCAAACGGATCGTTCGTCCGCATGGTAAGTCATGATCGTGCATGGGGTGGACCGTTGGAAAGGTAAGGAGATATACTTCGACATTCCAAATAGTTTGACTCAGTTTGGAGAGTTGACCTTGGTCAACCGAGGCCTGGAAGTGTTCAGTGACCTTTCGAAGTAAAATGGATCGTTCGTCTGTATTGTAAGTTAGAATCGCGCATGGGGTGGACCGTTGGAAAGGGGTTTCAGTGCCCTTAGAAAGATTCATTCAGTCTCAATCGAGCTAAAGAATTGACTTTGGTCAAACAGAGCCTGGGAGCGCTTGGTGGCTTCTAGATCAGGTTTCGGGGGAAAACGGGTCATTCGTCCGCAAGGTAAGTCAGAATCGAGCATGAGATGGACTGTTGGAAAGGGGTTCCAGTGCCCTTTGAAGATTTATTCAGTCTCGGTTGAGCTGAAGAGTTTGACTTTTGGTTAAACGGAGCCTAGGAGCATCTGATGGCCTCTAGGTCAGTACTCGGGATAAGACTTGGGTTTGAAATTATGAAGGGAGGTGCTAGGGATCTTAGGAGAAGTTAGGGGGTATTAGAATGGGATGTCTACAAAACTCATCGATGGGTGAGTTTGGAACAAACGATGGTCGTCGAATAGACACCACATGATGCCTTTGAAATAGGATGACTAGAGGGTCGAGGTCTATTCCAAGGACCTAAGGATGAGGATGACCGATTCTGCGGGTCGAAGCCAATTCTAAGGGCTTGAAGATGAGGCTAACTGATCTGCGGGTCGAAGTCGATTCAACGGGCTTGAAGGAACAAGTTGGGGATGGTCTTAAAGGAAGTAATGACCAAAGCAATGATGGGGGTGACCAATTTGTGAGTCGAAGCCAATTCTGCGGGCTTAAGGTGAGATGACCAATTCTACGGGTCGAAGCCAATTCTGCGGGCTTAAGGTGAGGTGACCAATTCTACGGGTCGAAGCTAATTCTATGGGCTTAAGGTGAAATGACCAATTCTGCAGGTCGAAGTCAATTATCCAGGCTTAAGGTGAGATGACCAATTTTGCGGGTCAAAGCCAATTCTGTAGGCTTAAAGTGAGATGACCAATTCTGCAGGTCGAAGCCAATTATGCGGGCATAAGGTGACGATCCAAGATCGAGGTCAATTATGATCTAAGAGAGGTGATGACCGAGGATAGAGGTCATTTCTGACCTAACTAAGGTGACGTTCCAAGACCGAGGTCAATTCTAACCTAAGAGAGGTGACGATCGAGGATTGAGGTTAATTTTGACCTAACTAAGGTGACGATCCAAGACCGAGGTTAATTCTGACCTAAAGAGTGGTGACGACTGAGGACCTAGGTCAACTATGAACTAACTAAGGTGACAATCCAAAGCCGAGGTCAAATCTGACCTAAAAGAGGTGACAATCCAAGATCGAGGTCAATTCTGACCTAAGAGAGGTGACGATCGAGGACCGAGTTCAATTCTGACCTAAATAAGGTAACGATCTAAGATCGATGTCAATTCTGACCTAAGAGAGGTGACGACCGAGGACAGAGGTCAGCTCTGACCTAACTAAGGCGACGATCCAAGACCGAGGTCAATTCTAACCTATGATAAGTGACGATCGAGGATTGAGGTTAATTATGACCTAAGAGAGAGGTGACGACTGAGGACTGAGGTCAATTCTAACCTAACTAAGGTAACGATCCAAGATCAAGGTCAATTCTAACCTAAAGAGAGGTGACGACCAAGGACCGAGGTCAATTCTGACTTAACTAAGGTGACGATCTAAGACTGAGGTCAATTCTATCGTAAGAGAAGTGACGACCAAGGACCGAGGTCATTTTTGACCTAACTAAGGTGACGATCTAAGACCGAGGTCAATTCTGAACTAAGATAGGTGACGACCGAGGACCGAGGTCAATTCTGACCTAACTAAGGTGATGATCCAAGACCGACGTCAATTCTGACCTAAAGAGAGGTAACGACCGAGGTCCGAGGACAATTCTAACCTGACTACAGTGACGATCCAAGATCGAGGTCAATTCTAACCTAAGAGAGGTGACAATTGAGGACCGGGGTCAATTCTAACCTAACTAAGGTGACGATATAAGATCGAGGTCAATTTTGACCTAAAGAGAGGTGAGGACCGAAGATCGAGGTCAATTTTGACCTAACTAAGGTGACAATCCAAGACTGAGGTCAATTCTGACCTAAGAAGGGTGTACATTTCCTTTGGGAAAATCAGGGATTTTGCTGGGGATAAAGATTGGATTTTGGGTTTCGCTGGGGAATAGCGAATGAGCTGGGGAAAATTTAGAGTGTCCTTTGGAGATATTGATGGGGATAATGATTCTCTGGAATTCCGCTGGGGAAATTACCACGTGATGTTGTTTTGAGCTGGGGAGCCAATTTTTGGGGAAATCCTTGTGTCTTTTGGAGACTTTGCGGAGGAAAGGAAAATTTGATGCTGTAAACTCCACTGGGGAAGTAATTAGGTGGTCCAGGTATTGAACGTATTGCTCGGGGAGGTTTGAGACCTTTGGGGTATAGGAGGCGATCCTCGGAGAAGATTCTCTTGGCTTTTGAGAGTTTCACTGGGGAAATAGAGGTTCCGCTTGAGGGAATGTGAAATTTCCTCGGTGAAGATGTTCAAAAACTTTCCAGGGGGTTTTAGGAATTTTTTGAGGATTTTTCAGGGTTTTCTGATATTTTTGGGAATTTTTGTATGAAATTTTAAGGGGGTGTCGGTCGGCATAGTGTGGTTCGACAGTGGCACGGTCTTTTGAACTGCCTCGGGAACGTAAAGCGGCAGTGCCGATCAGTAGATGGGGGGTCAGTGCCGACCGGCATGAGCCTTGGCATCCTATATAAAGGGGGCTAATTCCCCTCATTTTTCACAACTTCTTGCCTTCTCTCTTTCTGCGATTTTTCTCTGCGAATCGTTATAGCATTCCGTGATTTGAAAAATGGCCGCTTTTGTGAGCACTGCAATAGACAGGGAGTGGTTGGTTGTTGATGATTGGGCAAATGTGGAGTGGAGGGCCATAGCGCCTCTTGCTTGGGGGAGCGAGAACTCCTTTAATGCGTCCGAGCTGGTTGCGGATGAGCGGACCCTGCCGCAGGAGTTGTCGTGTCATCGCTCTTCCAGGGTGGTGAACCCTGGCGGTTATGTAAGTAAAAATGACCTCTGGCATTCCTTTTTTGTGTTTTCCTCTTTTCTTGGATTTTGACAAGGTTTTTCTCTTTTGGCAGTCTGATGTTTCTTTGAAGAACATGCTTGCCCACAGGACGATGGGGCTTAAGGATGTCTGGGATCATCTTCCACCTGTGGTGGGTTGGGTGGTATCATCAGCGGGTTTTGGGAGGTTGGCATCTGTGCTGGATGAGATGCCTCGTTCGACAGCGGTCTTGAGCTCTTGGGGAGAGATGGTGGGATACTACCCACACCTTCCATTTTGGCTTCGGGGAGATGACTGTGACTCCCATAGATGTGCAGCAGGTGCTGGGGTTGGATTGCGATGGGGAGCAGATAGAGGTGGATCGCTCCCTACGGGTGAGACCAGAGGCAGTGTTGGCGGCGCTCGGTGATGTGGGGAGGATAGTATCTGGGGATTCATTCGGTTGTCCCTGTTGAAGGAGGTTTTGTTAGGTGGGGTGGTTGACGTGGAGGACGGGTTGCAGGTGAGGCAGATGGCCCGATTATTTATCTTGCTAGTGCTGGGGACATTATGGTGGCATCGAGTGGCGACGTCGCCCACTTGTGCTTCTTACCGTACTTAAGGGTGTTTTTGAACATCGCTTTATATGATTGGTGGAGCTTAACTTTGGCGACCCTCTATTTCTCTCTCGATTCATTCAGTCGGTGCTGTCAGCTGACTTTTACTGGAGCCATGTATCTTCTTGAGGTATTCTTTAATTTGCGCATTTTCCTTTCATGCATTCACACGTTCCTTATGCGTATGATTTTTTTATTGCAAGTTCTTATCTTTGGTAGACATGGTTCTATGAGGTGATTAGGTGTAATACCCAGCAAATCGCTCTGAAGGATGAGACTGTTGGGGACTTCTACCCGTTGTATCGATGGCGCAAGGACAATTGGCAGTCGAGGGGATCTCTTTCTCTGGAGGTTGTGCGTCAGGTCTTGAATGGCCTGACTATTGGCAGGGTTAGACTTTTCCTTCCTTAATTAAGTTCTTTGTATGCTCTGATTTTGTATTATCTTATACTTTCTTGGGACTTTCAGGTGACCTTTTACCCTTGTGGGGTTGCTATTCAGGACACGGGGTTAACTGGGGTGAACGCACAGCTGCGGCACTTACTGGCGCATGAGTTTGGCCACTCTTAGTATCTCGAGGAGAGGTTGGTTTGACAGATCACTGAGGAGGAGGTGGTGGTACCACCTTCGCGGACTCCTATATCTATGAGGTGGCTGCGGCTGCTGCCGGAGGATGCGAGGATCGCGGCGATGATCGGCGAGTCCTACCTGTTGTACACTGATACGGCTGTGCAATATGATTAGATGGACTTTGTGACGAGTTGGCTGATGGCGCCCAGCATATATGATGCCTTACCTTTCCCTCCTACGGGTTCGAGTCAGCCAGTGGAGTCCTTCCATAGTGGTGGTGGTCCGTCGACGTCTGCGGTGGCGACGACTCTGGAGGTTCCCTTCATGTGGTTTCATACTCCTTCGTACAACATTCGGTGGGCTGATGGAGGAATGGTACCGATGTTTCACCGTCCTCATGCGATGGATCCGAAGGAGCTGGGCATGATAGAAGAGGTCCTTCGTCCTGCGATATACCTTTATGATGATGTTGGAAATAGCACCACCCTTCAAGGTGTTTGTAAGCTCAATTCAATGTCAACAATGGCAGGATAAAGGTATATAGAAGGTATACACATATAGTAGAAAGAGGTGAGGAGAAGAGGATTAACACCGAAATATAAGTGGTTCAGCCAATCAGGCCAACGTCCACTGTGCTAGTGTATGGTGTGTATCACTGTATGAGGGCTCTAATGGCCATGGATACAATCTCTCAAGCTTTCTCTCTCTACTGTGTGTTTGGACAGAGTTTCAGCTAGGGTTGCTAATTTTGGATCCTTTACAAGGTAGAGGGTGACCTCTATATATAGTCCCCAGGGGGTGTAATATGCCCCCCATGCATGCAATGATCATGTGCGTGTTGATCTAGCCAATATAGAGAAGGCATCCGTCACTGTCACATGTAGAGAATGATGATGAAATATGCTCCCCACGTGTGGGGAATGATTTGTTATAACAGATTTGTGTCCACGTGTCCTTATCCATGTCAATAGGTGCTCGGCTATCGTGCTTGGTCATGACCTCGGCCTGGGAGAAGCCGAGGTTGACAAGTCTAGTTGCTCGTTCAATCCGAGATGAGCCATGAAGGTCTCGGCTTAAGTTCAGCCGAGACAATGGATAGGGGTCGTCCTGGGTCGAGGTTGAGCTGGCATGTGCTTGGAGCAGTAACTGATATCTTGATGTTGACCTTGGTAGAAGGCTTCTTGCGAGCTCGGCCTACATCTAGCCGAGGTTTCCATTCCCAGGTGTACTGGAGTGCTGCTGACCCTTATGATACGTGTAGTGTCCTTTGGAGAGATTAGTGGTAGTGTCGCCTGGGCCGACCCTTATATGATCGAGAGTTGCTATCACGGATCCAAGGCTTTTCCGATGTTGGCTACATTCTCGGCCGAGGTTGGTGTCTCTGAGCCGAGGTCACACTTGGGGCATATCAATCACCCCCAGCCCTTAGTTACATGTGAGAGCAGGTGACGAGAGTTAGTAATTATTGGAAATTTGTTATTTGTTGAATGTTACTGGATGAGTATAGTAATATATGAGTTTTATTTTATAATATTGTCACGTGTGAATAAAATGACAATTATGGAAATTTAAGTCGGGACGCGCCTGTGTCGTGTCGGGACTAAATGTTGATTAATAAAAGTGAATAAATTATAAGTTGCTCGTATGGTCATTTTGAGTGTGCCAAAGTGTCCGGAAGGGTCGAGATAGTCAGAAAAGTGTACCCGGGGGTTTAGTTTGGGTCTCGGGGCGTTTTTAGGCCTAATTAGTACCCCGAGAGGGCGTTTTGGACATTTCGTAATTATGGGTAATCAAACCCACGAATTTTATAGGGTCATATCAGATGTAAAATGTTATCTTCTAGGGTTAACACAACCTAAAACTAATGACGGCCATTAGAGAGGAAGAGGAGAAGCTCTCCAAGGAGTTCTAGGCCAAGAACACCTCACAGGAGACTCTGTGGCGCCATCTGTGGGAACGAGAATATATCCCTTCCTCTTCTTCAGCTTAACCTCACCGGAGACTCTGGTGGTGAACCAGGCATCACCCCTCGCGTGGAGTTGTTTCACCATTGAAAGAGGTCCTTTAAGGTATTAAGCTCACCTGATACTTAAGCTCTTCACTAAGCAACGCATGGCACCAGAGTTATCGTCGCCTCTTCCGCCACCAGGTTATTGACATTGCCATGAGGGTTGTATTCTTGACAAACCCTTTCTTTGAAATCGTCCCCTGCTGAGAGTAGGAGTGGCTCAACTCGGAATCCTGATAGGAGCATATCATTTAACCTGTGCTGTATCTCAAGGATTGGATTGTTGGTACTTGCACCCTCGATATTATCATCATCGCCCAAAATGGTAATGACTCGTCTGTCAGTAAAGAACTTCAATTTCTGATGGAGTGAGGAAGACACACCCTTGATATTGTGGCGCCAAGGTGGTTCGACCAACAAGTTGAAACAAGCTGGGATGTCAATAACCTGGAATTCAACGATAAGGTTTATAGGGTCAGCCCCTATTACATGTTTTATGGATCCCATCACCTTCTGACAGGTATTATCGTAGGTACGTACAGCAGCGAAGGTTGGAACGAGGTCACTTTCCTTCAGTCCTAAGCATTGGAAGGTCCTTATTGGGCAAACATTCAAGGTGGATCCATTATCGACAAGAGAGAGTGGTACGACCTTCCCCATAACTTCGACGGATATGTTGAGAGCATGATTGTGGTTTGGCCCAATTCTAGGGATTTCTTCTTCGAAAAAGGATAGCATTCGGGTAGAGGTCAAGGATCCAACCAAATTTACCGCTTCTTCTGGTGTAGTAGAGGGAGGAACTGTGGGTCCAGTGAGCAACTTGATCAAAGCATTTATGTTCAGCTGAGAAAAGATGTAAAAGCCCCCATAGAGTGATGTTAGCTTGAGTTTTCTTCAGTTGATCGAGGATCTTGCTCTCCTAAAGGGTCATTTATAGCATAGGAAGGTTTTTAATGCCCTTCCCCTTGTCATTGGCTGGTAGTGAGCTTGGGATCTGGTAATGCCTCCCTGATCTGGTCATGTGATTTACTGAAGAAGGGAAGAACATGAACCCTGTTTCTTCGTCAATCTCGGGTTGTTTTGCCACTTTATTAATTTCTCCGAGGAGTTCTTCAAATGATATCATTCGATATAGTCGGCTATCGAGCCAGCCTTCTCGAAAGCTTATTCTTCATTCGAATCTCTGAATTCTTCCCCCCATTCGGTGGCAGCAATTCTATCTTTCCATATAAAGTCGATGCATTCCACAACTTCAATGGATTCTTTATACAGGTCTTCCCATTATGTGGGGATATATGAGGGTGAAGGGACCAGGAACCCTTGTAGCTTCAAAGTATCAAGTAACTTCGACATACTGCAAATATCATTGGTTTTTCTGAATAATTCTGCCATAATATGGATGACATCATCTAGGCTAACTTCATCGGTTGGTACTACCCAATGGTCTGATTCTCGGGCCCATTTCCATGGTTCTAAGAACAGCGTTATAAACCTTTAGTAATCAATGATCATCTGTGAGAGAAATTTCAGCCCGAACTTTAGGAATTTGTTTAACACTTATGATAATTCCATACCTCCATTTTCAGAACGGATATGGACAGCGATGCATGCTCTGTTAAGGAGTTACAATGCCTGATCAGCGAGGCTAGTAGGGTGTAGGAGGTAATATGGGCAGGTTTGGAGAGGTTTGGGAGAGTGTATGGATGTGATTTGGGTTGAGGTATCAAATTTTGGGTTTTTTTCTAAGAAGATGGCATTGGCATGATTTGAGAGTGGGTTGTGAGTAGTGTTTAGCTTAAGATTGGATGGTGGGGCAATGGTACCCCGGTCAATTAGACCTTGGATTACATTTCGAAGGTGAAAACATCGGTCGATGGTATGACCAGCGATTTGGTGAAAGGCGCAATGGGCGTCTGCCATGAAGTTTCTTGGGAGTGGATTGGGCAATGGACAGGGATCCAAGGGTTTGATGAGGTTTCGGCTTAATGGGGCTTGATAAACTTTGGAGAAGGGAGCATGGAGCTCGGTGTATTCTTTTCGGACTGGGACAGGGCAGATTTCTGGTGCCCATGAAGTGGTTGGTTGAGAGATGTTATTGATGGCTGAGATTAAAGCATTGACAGGTTTGTCATATTTTCTGGGGGTGAACTGTCCAGACACTTTCTTTGGTTTAACCTCTATTTTAGCAAGACCTTCCTCGATTTCTACTCCTGCTTCTCTGAGAGCTCAGAAGTGGGGATAGTATTGTCCTCCCATGGTTGTTCGGACATGGGGAAAGAAGTTCTTCTTCACTATGCTGACATATTCTTCCTCGGAAGGCCGATTGGTCATGGTAGCTATTTTTTGCCTCCATCGGGCTATGAAGTTACTGACTGATTCCCCGGAGTTCTGTTTTAGCAGCTCTAAATCATGGCGGGTGACCTCAATCTCTTCGTTCTATTTGTACTGCAATATGAATTCTCGGGCCCATCCTCCCAGCTACGAATTCTATACTCCTCAAGAGATAAAAACCATCGGAGAGCGTTATCCTTTAAAGTTTGCTGAAATAATTGGGCCATCGCCTCTTCTGAAGCCCCTAGGAGAGTCATGGAATGGTGGTAACTGCGAAGATGAACAATCGGTGGTCCACTTCCTCCGAATTTCTCGATATTCTTCATCTTAAACTTCTAGGATAACCTCGCCTTAGGATAATGAGACATGTGGGTGTAGTCCATGTAATTTTTGGAGATTCAGACTTGGTGGAACTTCTTAGTTAGCATCTTGATATCTTCTTTGACCTTGTTCAATTCTTCCTCTTTCGGATCAACGATTGCAGGCAAGTTAGCCCCATACTGGGCAAGGTTTGGCATAGGAAGCTGGGAAGGCGACGGCCTATTAACAGGAGGGACACGAGGAGCGTGCTGATATTCTTCGGGAACCCAGATAGGCTCGGGTGGACCCATAGAGTGAGAGAATAGGGCCTCGGGCTCTTGAGGATTAGGAACCTAGTTTCCTTGCATCCCTCAGACCTCAGTCTGGAGGTTGTCAATCTTGGACACGAGCTGAGCTAAAACTACCGTCAGATCTGGTTGTGTAATTGGTGCTTGATCTATGTTCTCCATGGAAAGCGTATGGATACCGGACTCGAAAGAGGTAGCAGGGGAACGGGCAAAACTCCGGGGTGAATTAATTGAAGACCGAAGCCAATAAGGAGTCAGGCCAAGGGCGTGCGATCGACCTGAGAGGGCGTAAAAATGGGATTTATTTTTTAGAAAAGGAATAAGAATATCTCAGACATTTTTTTTTTAGATTGAAAGACAAAATATTTTTTGGATTTTTGATAAAGAAAGGAGAAATGTTTTAGGATTTTTTATGAAATGTTTTTTTTTGGGAGACGGTCTCAGCATGATTATTATGTTCTGACTTGTATTAAATTCTCCTAAATGTAAAATGAAATGCCGGACGGGACCCGAGGCTAAAAAAGTTGGGTTTGTAACATATGCAAAATTATGGCTGGACTTGTAACTAGGCTCATGGGCAGGGTCCCGTTTTAAAAATGCGCAAAAATTTTGGGCGGCAGGCCGACCCAAAATTTCGGCAGAGTTTCGGGTTGAAACCAAAAATTTAATATGTGTGTCCTAGGCTTGACACCTATATGCAGGTATGTAGTTGGTTGGGTGAATCGAAAAGGGTTCCCCCCCTTTGGCGTGACTTCCACGATATACGTCTTGCTCTTGCGGGCAATCGATACGTGTGGACAAGCCATTTGATATACCTGAGTGTACGTTAATTGCCTCACCATAGACATCATGGGGACGGTACGTGTAAGAGCGAATTCGATAGACTCGGCGTACATGAACGAGTTCCCTGTGATATAACTCCCGTCATGACTTTGGTCAAGCGGTACGATGCGGGGGAACTGTTCGATATACATCGAAGGTACGAGGCCAATGGAAGTTGAGAGTCATATCACTTAGGCTAACTGCGCCTTATCGGACCAGCGCCCATAACGAAGTGACCCTCCAATTACTCGACAAAATTTGGTTAATCACAATGCTCTTTGGTGATATCGTGTGAATCAAGCATGATCCTTTTATTAGTATCTTATGGTGAGAGTGTCTTTCTTGATCATGCCCAACAGGGAGCAAAGTATGAGTACCAATGGTATACCAAGTATGGGTGATGCGTGTAACATGAGGATATATGTGATCCAAGGTGCACGTGGTGTGAAGTGTACATGGAGAATTTTCTACAAGTGTGTGAATAGAAGCATAAGCATAAGGTTCACATGAATAGTAATGGGGAACAAGAAAATCGGGGGATATATAAGAAAATAAAACACCCATGTAAATAGAGTCTAACCCTAAAAATGAAAAGTACCCAGTAGAGTCGCCACTGTGGCCATCCCCGGATATACCCCATCGCGGCGCGGCGGGAGAGGATCCCTCTAGGTCTCGAGCGTCCCTCTCGGGAGCACTTCCATCTGCGTCAGTGAATGATGTGGAAAATATAGAGAGATAGAGTCATCAGTCTATTTTACTCAAAATAGGAAAAATAAAAGGGTGCCATCCTGAAGGACAGCATCGACATACTGATACATACGAAACCAAAATGATTCAAAAAGGGTTCGGAGGCTAAGTTACGAAATGGAAAGGTGTTAGGCACCCATTCTGCCCTTACGGTCTCTCATGGGTTGTTGTTATTTTCCTTTATTTCCCCGTGATATGTGTGCATGTGTATACATAGTGGAGAGAGGATTCATCGACTTGTATCATGGAAGAGATAAAGCGAGTCATCCATAGGAATGTTCCTAAAAGTAATATTAGAAAATAGGATTTACACGATTATCCTAGCGTCAATCATTATAAGGGAATGATAACGCATGTGGAATAATACGCCATTAAGAACAAATATATATATATATATATATATATATATACACACACACATAGAATTTAAGAGAGTTAAGTCTAAAGAGTATAGAAAAATGGGAAAAGAGTAGAAAAAAGGACTCGAGTCTCGGATTTTACCCCAAGATGCCTACGTAGCCTATAGAGGCATCAAAGTTCGCGTAGTTCGTTTGCAAAACGAGGGGTGGGATTTATCCCATATATCCAATCGGGGACTTCTCTTGTATGTGTGTGTGTGTGAAAAAGTGTTTTAGTTGTGAGAAAAGTGTGAGAATTCCAGTTTGGAATTTATGAGTAAATCCTCTTTTTCTTATTTTTTGAGTTTTTATTTATATGAAAATAAGAGATGTGCAATAATACTAAATAAAAAGTATATTAGGATATGTGAGATGAGAGAATAAAAGTGCTAAGTAATAAAACAAGTTAATGCGAATTTATGAGAATTTAAGGAGAGAATTGAGAAAATTAGACCTTCTTGAAGATCCTGAGCTTGATCTTGAATGTTGGAGAGCAGCCCTTGCACTAGTATTATGATACAGGGTAGTTAATTCACCAAGTTTAATGAAAAGGATAATGAAAAGTGAAGGTTGGAAAGGTACGCTGACTTCGAGAGAGGTTTTCATGATTCGCTGAGAGTGAGGTATTTCAGATATGGGCTCTCTTGCAATGAGGTCAAGCCCTCCTTTTCATAGGACCAGTTCATTGCCGATTGACATAGCCCTGGTCCTGCCAATCGACAGGTGCGTTTAGGCACACTGCCGATAGGCAGGGTCTGGGACCTTCCGTTTGGCAGTCTCTTTCAGGCTCCTTCGGAAAATCGGTCGCTGAGCACAAACCGTTGATCCGAATCATGTACATGGTGAACCGTTGGAAAGGTAATTCAGAGCCTTCGAAAGTCCTTAATCTCTCCTGGCTTTGGGAGTTGACTTTGGGTCAAATGTGGCTCGAAAGTGCTCATCGATCCATTGGACGGGAAAACTTCGAACGCAAACGGATCGTTCGTCCGCATGCTAAGTCAGGATCGCACACGGGGTGGACCGTTTGAAAGGTGAGGAGATGTAATTAGACATTCCAAGGAGTTTCACTCGGTTTGGGGAGTTTACCTTGGTCAACCGAGGCTTGGAAGCGCTCGGTGGCCTTTCAGAGTAAAACGGATCATTCGTCCGTACGGTAAGTCAGAATCGCGCATGGGGTAGACCGTTGGGAAGGGGTTTCAGTTCCCTTCAAAGATTCATTCAGTCTCGATCGAGATGAAGAGTTAACTTTGGTCAAACGGAGCCTGGGAGCGCCCGGTGGCTTCTAGATCAGGTTTCGTTGGAAAATGGGTCGTTCGTCCGCATGGTAAGTCAGAATCGTGCACGGGATGGACCGTTGGAAATGCGTTTCAGCGCCCTTTGAAGATTCATTCAGTCTCGATCGAGCTTAAGAGTTTGACTTTTGGTCAAACGGAGCCTGGGAGCGTTCGATGGCCTCTAGGTCAGTACCCGGGGTATGACTTGGGTTTGACATGATGAAGGGAGGTGCTAGGGACCTTATGATAAGTTGGGGGTATTAGAATGGGGTGTCTATACCTAAGCATAGGGCTCTATATCAAATAAAAGTAACGCTAAAAACGTAGTAACTCCGCACAAATCCTAAGGGCATTGGAACTTGATGCTCTGATACCATTTGTGACACTCCGCCTATTAAAATAACTGGTGGTCATCCCTTTACTAAAATAAAACAGGAATATCAAATGGCTCATTCTTAGCATCATAGTCAAAAATCCAATTAATTACAAACCACCTATTATTTAATCAAGTCATGTGTTTATTTTAAAGATTAATTAACACAAATAAAATCATTCACCATCAACTATGCAAGATAAATAATTAAATCCACAATCACATAATCATATCTAAATACTGGAACATAATAAAATACATTAGCCGAATAAACCATCGGTTTACAATCCAATACAACTTAATTAAATAAAACTGAATAAAAACTGACAATGGGCGACATGCCCAGATAATAACTGACTAAATCCTAGCTAAAATCTCAAAGATAGAAAATGACTAAATAATCCCTGCAACACTCCGCCACTGATGCAAATCCGATGACCTAGAAGTGATAATCATGCTTGGCGTCCCTATGGCTAACACCTAAAAGTTTTTTATGAAAATATTTTGACACGGGTCAGAGCCCAAAACTTTTTGAAAATATTTTACAAGTAATCAAAATGCATAAATAAATATGTGTGCATTCTTCTATATTGAATTTGGTTTAGCGCTCACATAAGATAATATCCCTAAGTACATATGCTACCTTGTGTCACATGTATTTTAAAATTAATTTTTTGATCCGTTTAATAATTATAATTCTCAATTATAATTAATCAATTCATATCAGATAACTTTCAATAATTACAATTCTCAGTTATAATATATCAATTCATTTCAAATAACTTTCACTAGTTATTATTTAATTCATATCGTGACTGTACATATCTTTTTGCACACATATATATTTAGTTCAAAATCACATCAAGCATATATATATATATATATATATATATATATATATATATATATATAT
Organism: Sambucus nigra; assembly: GCA_949130495.1. Classification (NCBI taxonomy): domain Eukaryota; kingdom Viridiplantae; phylum Streptophyta; class Magnoliopsida; order Dipsacales; family Adoxaceae; genus Sambucus; species Sambucus nigra. The sequence continues at coordinate 186,629,825 of OX422213.1, forward strand.
ATATATATATATAACTGTAATCCCTTAGAGTAATAACTCATTGGATGCGAATCTCTAAAATGCTATCATGCACGAGGGAATGAAAACATCATCCTGGGCCACCGGGTCAGTCTCTCACACCGAACCCCAATAAAATCGTAAAGGTATTGGAGTTGATCATATTTTCTTCGATTGTGAGTCATAACCATACCCAAATTACCTCACTTCGAACATAAACCTCAAAGGTCACATGCGTGGCACTATGAACTGGGGTCCATACTTAGTCTGCTATTTTTCGCGAGGAAAGATCACCCACATGGCGCAACCTCCAATGATATCACTAGTGGAGTATGTTCACATAATTACCATCCTCACACACACACACACACATATATATATATATATATATATATATATATATTCTCAATAAACCCCGAAAATCGTGCCTATTACTCGGGGCACTAGCCCAATATTTTTCAAAGATTATTTCCATTCTCAATTACTTAATTATCCAATCAATTAATTAATTGATTCTCATAATATTAATTCTGGACACGTACAACTCCCAATCAGCCTGCATCCCAATTTTTTCGAATTTTATATCCCAAATTCATTAATAAATCCCCCAGTATAATTTAACTCAAATACTCTAAACTTCACCCCGAATAAAAATACCAATTTATCTAAGCCATAATAATCAATTAATATAATTTGTCTAGATTCTCAAATTATCCCCGAACATCATAATTTATCCTCAAAATTAAATTACAAATATTTTTCATCAAATAAGTCAAATTGTACGTAGCAGGGCAACTGAACAGAGTCAAAATCTACCATTGTAGACCTATTTTAAAAATGCAAAAAATTAGATCCAAAAATTATCTAAATCACCAATTTGACTTCAGATTTGGATTCTACGTGAAAAATTGAGTCAGTAATGTGTTTTGAGTATTTTTCAAATAGCTTCCGAAAGCTCTCAAAAGAAGATCTAAAACTGTCCAAAGTGACTCTTCTCATTCCTCTCGTTTTTGCCTCTTTGGGTTTCGTTTTTGACGAGTTTATACCCCAGATTCATAAGTCACAACGTATAATTATTTAATAATATTCAATTTTCAGTAATTCTAAACTGGGATTACATTTATTTTGAACATACATCTCCCTAATATGATCATTTCATGGATTTTAGAAGAAATCTCTACATATGATAAAAGTCTCCCTTTCTCATAACATTTCATCAATTTCAATATTTCAAATTCATAGTGCATTCATCAATGTGAGATTGAAATTCTATATTTCAATCCTAAATAATTACACATGTATTTTTTGGATTTCATTTGTTAAAAACCGCAATTGAATATGAATCCCACTCAAAATAAATTCCCAATCATGATATGTACTGAAATTGAACAGATAAATAAATAACAAGAGAATTACTTGCCTTAAGATTCGTAGTGTCTGAATTCATTGTATATGATAACAAAAAATTCCCAAACTTCTTCACAAATCCTCCCATTTGAATTATCCTCGAAGTTCTTTAGCTTTTCTTGAAACTTTTGAACTTTTCTCACTTTCTCTCTAACCCTTTGGTTTCTCTCAAATAACCTTTTGTATTTTGTAAAATGATGGTTTGTTTCTCTAAACTCTTTATTTTAGAACAAAAATCTCGTTTTTGTCTCTTCACATCCCATTAAAAAGACCAAAATGTCCATTTACTAGTTCTACTAGTTTACAAAGCCCCCGAGACCTAAACACTACCCCCCGAGTACTTAATTTTGACTAATTTGACCATTTTCGGATTAACCTTGCACTCGAAATCATCATTCGAGTCACCCATCATGAGTTTACCATCTTATTTCCAATGCGACCCCACACGCGCGTCCTGAATAAGTACTATTAACCACTCACTTTTATCTCTTATGACGTAATATAAAATAATACAATATCACATAAGTAAATATAATATCATATAAATATTAATCAATTTCTCGCTAATTGATATTTATTTAAATTCACTTTATTTCTCAAATTAATTAAATTATTGTGACACGTGTAATTTAAATTTTCTCAATTTAAGTATTCTCAAAATTACAGGGTATTACATATTTATATAAATTCACTTAATTTCTCAAATTAATTAAATTACTCTGACACGTGTAATTTAAATATTCTCAATTTAAGTATTCTCAAAATTACGAGGTGTTACAATTAAGTCTTTCAAATCAATTTTAATATAAGCGTAAATTTTTATATATTTACGTACTCTTTTAATTAATATTAATTTTAAATAAAGTTAATGATTCGTAAGTTTTAGTCTAAAAATCCAAAAAAATATTTAAAAATACTATTAAGTTTACAATAACACGTAAATTTTATTAGAACCTAAATTTTTATTTTATCATAATACGTTATTTTTGGTGATACGCATTTAAATAAATATATTCTGTCAATATTTCAAAAGAATTATGTCATCATATTTTATGACTAAATATAACTATCACTATTTTGTTTGCTTATTAAACCGACGGAAATATGTGTGAGTGAAACGTATTAACTAGATATTAGAATACCAATCCCCAGATAACCGATACAACCACCTCATCAGCACACCCAAACATGGTAAGCTCAACAAATAACTAGTCAAGTTAAAGATCCAAATTTCGAAAGGTTTTTCCTTTTCAATAATAATTTCAGCGTATTTGATACTACTATTGATATCGCATTGTGATAACCCCAAATTATTCTTAATATATGCATGTTATGATACGGCCATGCTACATATGTCGTTAAATATCATGAATATTTGAATATGGATCATTTGGATCAATTTAAACCGTTTTCGTCCAATAACTAATTGCATGAGGTTACTGCAATGATTGAATTAGTTCACCCATGCACTTAGCCCTAAATTACTATTAGTATGTGCAGGTTATGATACTGCCATGCTACATATGTTGTTAAATATCATGGATATTTGAATATGGATCATTTGGATCAATTTAAAGCCTTCTTATCTAATAACTAATTCCATGAGATAATTACAATGATTGAATCAGTTCACCCATGCACTTTTGTGGCAAATATCTTTGTTACAAACATCAATATTAACTAGAGAGTAGACTTTAGTGTTATCCCACTAAATTTTTCTATTTGTTATGTAGATCTCAGATGTTTGAGAGCCTGGATTTATTGTTATATATGTATGAGTGCCACTCTAGTTAGTGTACCTAGCAGTTTATTTTTTTTTTCAAAGAATTTGGGTTGATATTATTAATTGGTTATACTGATCATGCTTAGATTTTTTTTATTCTAATTAGTAAACTGGTAAGTATGGGAGTATTAGTTTAAAAATCCTTCACTTTGTTTTTATCATAACTATTTCTTATGCTTACTTTATAAGGTTTGTTCATTAAATAGTTACACACTCAATATATATATATATATATATTCAATTTAGAATTGGTTAAAATCTACTCAACAACTTTGTTGATTATTTTTCTTCCAGTTATTTTGAACAGGTGCCTATAGGCAATCATGAACGCTTCAGGAATTACTTGATACATAGTGATAAGGGGAGGTTCTATTAGAGGGAATGAACCATAGAGCAGCAGGAGAAAGACATATATAAGTCTTATATAGGGATGAGTTTTTTTAAGTTACACATGTAAAATATTTGAGAATCAATAAATCTCTCAGTTGTATAAGCATTCATGGCATATTTATGGTTTAGCATTATTTTAAGATAAAACTCATACACGAGAAATCGGGGTGTGACAAAGTGGTATCAGATCCTGATTAGGTAGCCTATGGATGGAGAATTATTGTTATAAGTATACAAATAATTAGGTTGCAGTTTAGACAACAACATAGAGAGTTAACCTTAGGAACACATTAAGGACTAATGTGACGTAGTAGTTAGAGTTGGATGTAAAAAAAATAAAGGTTAGATTGTAGATAATATTAAAAGGACTCGGTTACTAGATAAGACATTGTGAATTATAAGTGAAAAATAATGTATTTAGGAAAGTGATCGTGGAAGTAGAAGGAATAAATATGTGAAAAATTATCTAGGATTTTATGCGGTCAGTAGAATATCAATAAATTTTGGAGAATTAGAAAGGATGCAACTGAGTTAGCATCCGAAACATATTAGCAAAATACTTAGGAAGTGATTGTATACAGTATACTCCATAAAAAGTCTTCATAAAGAACCATTTCTATCTCAAGCGACTCAACTTGTATTCTCTTGTAGAATAAAACTTCATTTGAAAATTCATTTTTTATCTTCGAACTTGATCACATTTCACTGACCTATTGTTACATTTTTCTGCATTGTACTCTTGTTGTATTGTATACAAATCCCCTAGGGAGTAAGACGACCTGTGTTAGAATGGTACATGTATAGGATTAAAACAACCCACATTGGAGACATTCGTTAGTATGAATGAGGAATGGTGTTGTTAATCATATTGTGTTTAACAATTTTACTCTTTAGCACGTAACTACATTAATAATAGATTCTACTTAAATAACCTAAAAACATAAATCATGTTATGAATACTAATATGGACCGATGTTATATACTCCGTGAGCTGCACCATGTTAATTTTTCTATTATTAAGATTTATGATATCAGTATCTCCCTAGCCATACGGTTCTGTGATAAGCATATATAAAACTTTTACCCGAGATAGGATTGATATAATAATGATCCTGCATCTGAATATCCTAGACCCTAAACTGTGTGAATTAAGTTTCATACGATACAAGGAAACTTGTGATATAGTCACTTATCCTAAATATTTAATTGATTTAACAGCCCTACCGAGTACGTGAACATAAGTAAACCTCTAACCATTGAAAACACTTTTCTCCTGCTTATTTAGTAAACTGAATATCTCACTTATTCACAAGAAATAATTGTATGTATAAATCAAGCCAATTATATTATACCTCAACCCATATTTACAAACCTACTGAAGTATTATGAACCTTTACCCATGTACATGTGTTAAACTTGAATGTTAGAACTAAGTAAGCATGATATAAAGTTTTTATGAACCCAAAGTCATGTTCAAAATATTCTTTGATTCAATTACATATATGTGGAATCTAGCCTGATGAAATACGTCAAAACGGATAGTATTCAAGTGGTGTTTTAATAATCCACCATCTAAACTGTGAACTCAAAATCGACTGATTAGGAAAAACATATAAATTGATTCCTTACATCTTGATCTCCTTAAGAATAATTTTATCCCAATTTCTTGTTCAAAAATTATAACAATGCCATGTCAATATATGAAAAAATAACACAACCATAACCTTATACTAAATACTTACTCCAAACATTGTAAACCTTTACCTTATTTGTACTCCATCTAGGATAATTCCTATTGCGTGTCTTAAATTCTTACCTAAACTCATATGTTACAACCGCAATCCCTAATAGTGTTAATCTTCCCAACCTCTTACTATGTAACATGTCTTATCATTTGGTTAGAATTCAGATATTAGTAAACTTATCTAATCCCTACCTAAACCTATGATCCATTTCATGCTTGAGTTAGTACATACATGCTCTATAATACGTACTGAGAATGCCAATATATGAATTTAAACTATTCAAACACCTAAACCATACATTATAACTTATTATAATTCGTAAATATCATAAACTCAAAATAAAATCTTTACTTAAATAGACAAATCATATCCTAAATTATTCATATTATAACCACTCCAAAATAAGAAATATAATTATGTTTTACGATAAAACAATTAGTTGAATATTTTCTCCCGAAGCAAGTAAATTAACATCCTATAAAAAAACATTTACATTTCTTATACAATCTCACATTATACCAAAGTTACCATGTAATTACAATCATATACTCACTCTTTTCTAATAAAATATACTAAAAAATTGTTAAAAAGTTTTGTTAGACTATATAAGAATCTAATTCTTAGAAGAATTATTGTCAACTCAATAGATTTGTTAAATCAACAGCTCGGGATAAACATAGGTACACACATACATTGAAGTCTACCCCAAAATATACCACTCTCTTTTGAAATAAATTAAATTACAATATTACTTGTTATTACTTATGATTGTGAATACTTATTTTCAAGAACTTAAGAATCCTCAAAACTTATTTTCCAAATACCCTAAATGGACTAGGTAATATTTTATTTAAATGTGAGATCATATTATTCTGTAAACATCATCATATATGAGTTGTCAATGTTCATATAAGTATCACTAGGAATAGTCAACCATTCATACTTTCGATACCCAAACCTATTTTGACATTTGTTTAGAAGCGATAATTCTTTCATCCCAATCAATAAAACCTAAAACTCTACAAATATTTTTCCAAAAACTACCTGTAGTTACCTTTTCAAAACTATAATTAGTTAAAGAATAACTAAACTAAAAGTTAGACCCTGAGATCAATCAAACTACCTAGTATTACCATTAGTATAAAAAATTAGCAACCTTATAATTGAATTCAATGATATTAAATTTTCACGATAGATAAAATTTTACAAGAATTAATAAACACAACTTCCACTAAATATGTTGATCAACATTACTCAAGCAAGATAATTATAAAGTTAATGTCCTAATTCAAATAATCTGTAAGCAAGTACTAAATCGTATGAAGAATTAAAACACATAACAAAATATAATTAGCTTCTTCTAAAGTCTAGATAGCCTTACCTACATAGTTTATGTTAGTTACTAAACAATGTAGGAACAATAATACACCATAAAAAGTATAGTGAGACAACTCAACTAACCCATGATGAATAAAGTGATATAACCAGCTCCTATAGATATTTATGTATATGGATAGAACCCAGTTGCTCAATACATGATGGCCTCATACCACGTCCAAATCCCAACTCGTATACAACCAAACTATGTCAGCATGTTTGTATTCTACATCTTTATAACCTCAATTACTACAAAAATTCTAATTCTAAATAGTTTACTATGATACTAGACGAATTCGGAGAGCTTGTACAACTATCAATTTATTGTCAAGTTACATCTTGATGACATTTTTCAAGCCAAGTAACCTCGTTAAAACTATATGCAATTCCATTTCCCATATTATAAAATAAGCAATGTATAAATTTCATAAGTATGCGTGTAAGTCAATTTAAAACAATAGTTGTGAGTAAAAAATATTTCAAGTTATACAATATCAACACTATCTCTAAGACTAAGAATAAGAATTACCATCGCATGTAATTACCATATTCTTCAATAAATTTATGTTTCCGCCAGTAACTTTATTTCATTAATTGTTATTATCTCCTAGACGCCGGGTAATAACATACGTGACAAGCTATCCCCTTCGTAATCAAGGAACAAGTTAAAGCAAGTAAGAATATTAGAACTAGCTCAATGATATATTCTCATAGTATATAAAATTTTGAGGATGAAGTTTTTTAAGGTGGGTAAATTGTAACACTCCACGTCTTGATTGACCCAATTATGACCATGAAATAGTAATTGTTTTTCGTTACTCGTTTAACCCAACTAAAAAATTTAAGATTTTGTACATAATAAATTATAAAGTCTTATTTTAAATTAATATTAAAATTCAATGGAGAAAATATAATTATCAAAACTTAATAAATATCTCTATGATATTATCTAAAAGGAAAAAAAATTATAAAAGAAAATATTTTCATAATTATCTTTATGTTTTAACTTATATGAAAAAATGTAAAAAAATATTTACTTACAAAATATCTACTTTTATACTTATCCAAGTCTTTTTTTTTTTAAAAGAAAAAAAACTCATAAACCCAACCGGCCTTCTCATATATAAAACAAGACAACCGAATACTGTTAAAACACCACAAAACCTTACAACCTCTCCCCTGTACCCATGAACCCATCGATTTCCCTCGGGTGAGTTTCCTTTCCATTCTTTTTTCGAAACATTTGTATATATGAAGTATAAACATGTAGTGTGTGTGTGTGTGTGTGTGTGTGTTTATGTGTATGTGTCTGTGAATTGTGTATGTATATATGTTTATACAGTGTATATGTGTATGTACATTATGTGTGTGTGTGTGTGTGTGTGTGTGTGTGTGTGTGTGTGTGTGTGTACATATAACAAAGTGTGTGGGTGGGTGTGTGTGTGGGTAAGAAAGATGAGAGAGATGGTTTCGTTTTACATACAGGTATATAAACAGAAGGTGTGTGTGGTACATATGTAGTGGGTATATGGCCAAAGGTAGGAGATGAAGTGGGTAAGGAATAAAAAAAATTTATTTGTGGCACGATATTTTTTAGCGTGTTAACGCAACTAAGAGTAATGATACTCTTACCGGGTCCAAGTACCGGTTTAGTACCAAATGCGCTTTATTTGATTGTACATTGGTGGGACCTACAGCATTCCCTGGCGGGACCCATACCATAGTACAAACAAATAAAGCAGTACCGGTACTAAACCGGTACTAACACCCGGTGTGTCTAACATTTTCCCGCAACTAAACGAGTGGTCCGGTACATGGTTCGGTGATTGGAAATAATGTCCGTATATCAAACTAGACATATGGGTTGTGCTGGTGTAACTTCGAGGTCATCGGGCTGGGTTTCGAGTCGTCCAAAGTTTGGCATACTCTAGTCATAATATAGTGACAGCTTTATCAAGCCATGTTTAGACAGATTTTCGACATGCTTCGAGTAATCAAAAATAGTATCCGAGCGAACCGACATATTTTTCGAACCCTAAGAACACATACGGGTGGTACACACCTATACACGCTTACGAGGGTGTGTGTTCGAAGTGTCCAAAGTTTGACAAAAATAACAAAGTATATGCAAATCAAATTTGTGTGCCATGTTTAGGCTCAATTTTAACTTGTTTGGGTGCTCTGAATATTAATCCGACATCACTAACTTTGAGCGCGAATATCTGAGAGTCAATATGTATGGTTGGCGGAACATTCGCATTAGCCGAGACATGCGTTCTACTCGACTAAATTTTTGTCGAGAATGATTTATTTTTATAAATTAAAATTAGGATTTTTTTTCATAAAAAATGGATATATATATATATATATATATATATATATATATATATATATATATATATATATATATATATATATATATATATATATATATATAGAGAGAGAGAGAGAGAGAGAGAGAGAGAGAGAGAGAGATTTATTATAGTTACGTATATTAAGTCTTTCAAATCAATTTTAATATATGCTAAATGTTTATATATATACATACTCTTATAAATTCTATTAATTTTAAATAAAGTAACTGATTTATAATTTTTAGTCTAAAAATCCAAATTTGTTTTTAAAAATACTATTAGGTTTACAACAACTCGTAAATTTTATTTGAACAGCTAAAATTATATTTTATCATAATACGTTATTTTTGGTGATACGCATTTAAGTAAATCTATTTTTATCAAGATTTCAAAAGCATTATGTCATCTTATTTTATGACTCGATATAATTATCATTATTTTGTTTGATTCATAAACTGGTGAAAAAATGTGTGAATGAAACGTATTAACTACATATTAGAATATCAATCCCCTAATAATCGATATAACCACCTGATCAGCATAACCAAACATGAAAAGCTCAACAAATAACTAGTCAAGTTAAAGATCCAAATTTTTGTAGGATTTTCCTTTTAAATAATAATTTCAGGGTATTTGATATAACTACTATTGATATCGCACTGTGATTACCCCAAATTACTCTTAGCACATGCATGTTATGGTACAACCATGTTGCATATGTTGCTAAATATCATGGATATTTGAATATGGATCATTTAGATCAATTTAAACCTTTCTCATCTAATAAATAATTTCATAAGGTTATTACAATGATTGAATCAGTTCATCCATGCACTTATGTGCCAAATATCTTTGTTGTACGCATCGGCGTTAACTAGGGAGTAGGCTATCGTGTTATCCCAAAAAAATTTATACTTGGCCTCTAGGCCTCAAATACTTGAGAGCCTGGATTTATTGCTACATACATATGAGTGCCACTCTAGTTACTCTGCCTAGCAATTTATTTTTTTCTAAATATTTTGGGTTGATATTATTATTTGGATGTACTGATCATGCTTAATTTATTCTATACCAATTAGTAAACTGTTAAGTATGGGATTATCAATTTAAAAATTCTTGACTTTTTTTATCAAAACTACTTTGAATGCATATTTTATAATGTTTCTTCATTAAACAGTTAAATCCATACACACTCAAACTTCTCTCTACATATATTTGTTATAGAATTGGTTAAAATCTACTCAGCAAATTTGGTTATTTCTTTCCCACGAGTTATTTTGAAAAGTTAACTATAGGAAACGATGAATGCTTCCGAAACCACTTGAGACATAGAGACAAGGGGAGATCTTATTAGAGGGAATGAAACATAGAGCAATGTCATAAAGACATATATATATTTTTATATAGGGATGTTCTTTTTGAGCTAAAATTTTAAAACATTTAAGAATCAGTAAATCTCTAAGTTGTTTAAGCATTCATAGCTTATTTATAATTTAGCATTACTTTAAGATTAAACTTTCACCCGAGAAATAGAGGTGTGACATTTCTCCCAATAAGAAGTATTGTGATACTTAAGGTTCTCTTTTGTGGTTCATATCATGTGTGATCTCTAAATTTTGAAGACAAAGTCTTTTGTAACATTGTTGTCTTATATCATGACATCGAGATGTTGAGATTATCCATCGATGGATAGGAGTTTCCATATTTCTATAATTTGGTAGAAAAATGTGAAGGTGTTGTAATACCCAGCACTTTTATGGGAAATTAAATTTAATAATTAAGTGCAATTTGGGAATTTAAGAAATTATCATGAATAGTGATTTTTGGAGTTTTCAAGGATTTAATGACTTTCAAGGTATGTTATATTTACTTTTAGGATTAAATAAATGAGTTGAAGTATTTTATTCTATGTCGCAGCTGGGTAAAGCGACAAAGGGTAATATTTTTATTGAAAAACCTGCATTAAGTTGTGTTGGGTTGAAATAATGAATTGCGATCAAGTAACTCGGATGAAAATTCCGATTGCGCGGTTGGTCTCAAAATGGCCGAGATAGTCAGAATAGAGTATCTGGGGGACGTAATTAATTTTCGGGAATTTTTGGACTCGTAATTAAGTAAACGAGTCATTTTTGGGTTAATAATGGACAAGCCCTTATTTTCTCCCTTATAAGACACGGGAGAGTAAGAAAGAAAGGAAAGAAAATAGATAAAGAAAGAGAGAAAGAAGGAAGAGGATAAAAGAAGAAAAAAATGGGAGATTCGGCCAAAACTCCACCGGATTCGATTCAAGGTCGTCGAATTTCATCCTCCAGGTAAGTGTGTACTTGCTTTATTTTATTTTATGCATTTATTTCATATTATAGTTGGTAAATTATATTATTTTGGGTTAGAACCCTTAAAATAAATTTGGTAAAATTTGAATATGAGTTTACATATTGATGTAATGTAAACTCTTAATGATTTCTAGTGTCAAATCCATGTAAATGGTGTGAAGAAATGGATTGAAATGGGTTAAAATAATAGATTGAGGTTTTTATGGTTTTAGGGTTTAAATTAAAGAGAAATAGTTTAATACCCCAAATTAATTGATGTGTTAGTTGTAAAATATAGATTTGATGTTTATAGAGTTGGTGGATGAGACTAGAAACAACAAAAATGGAGAATAATGGAGGTTTGGATTTTTGGAGAAGAAGGTGAATAGTGACCTTCGTCCTTCCCAAACCGATTCGACCATGAGGATAATCGATTCAGCTCTTGATCAAAAAATAAAAATTGTAGATCTTTTCGATACGGTCGCGTGGTCGTCGACCGCGTATTTTTCTGATTTTTTTTTTATTTATAGTGATTTTTCTACGAAAGGCTGTCCGAGATTGAAATTATTAGTCAGAAATTAAGGCTAAAATTATTTGGAGATAAATATTAGGGGTTCTCAAATAGAGTTTTAGGACCTCTAAAGGACTTGAGGAGATATGAAAACTTTGGGTTCGTTGAGTTATAATTTAAATGGAGATTGGATTGAGTTTTGGGTTTTTGGTATATATATAAAACCTAAGCATATTTGGGAATTTCGGACCAGTCGAATCGATTCAGTAAGAGACAGTTTGAAAGTAGAAACATTTCGACTCGATTCGGTGGCCAGCGAATCGATTCGAACAGGCCGAATCGATTCGATCCTGGCAAATTTTTTAGGTTTCTCCTTTTAAGTTTAAGGAGACTTAAATTATGGTTTTGGAGATTATTATAGGAGATTATAAATGGAATATTAGGACTCCTAAATGATGATTTGAGGATAAGTAAACATCGGATTAATTTAGAGTACGATCCGGGGTATGGATTTAAATATTGTTTTGGGACAAGAGACATTTGAGAAAATCATTCGGCAAGTGTGTATAGATATATTTATGCGGTTAGAATAAATATGGGCCGATTAAAATCGATAAAATCCTAGAATTAGGATGGAATTTGGGGTTATTAGTCATCGTTATGTAAGATTGAAAATTGTGACCATTTATATAATTGAGGAGTGATGTCGACTATATATACGATGTGATTAAAGTATATATATATAATATGATATAGATATGTATATATATATATGTGTGTGTGGATGGTATATATATATGTGAAGCATACCCCTATAATGCTATCAATGGGAAGTTGCGCGATGAGGGTGAGCACCGTGGCTCGAGGAGCAGGGTGTGGATATTCCCCAGGTCATAGCGTCCATTGTGGTATTATGTGATTTTTATTAGGGGTGAGACATGGTGGGTATATTTTATCTCATTGCCGAGAAAGAACTATGACCGCTTCCCAGATGTTGTGTGCGTGTGTTGGCCGCGATGTCGATGATATTGAGTCCGACTGCTGGTCCCCGGGATGGTATGTGAGTGATGCCCTGGAAGATGATAGCATTGAGAGACCGCATCCTTGAGTTATAGCTCGTTGGGATGGTTATTGTACTTGTGTGATAGTACATTACTTGTGTATGAGAACAAGATATTATATCTCTATGAGAGTAAAGAGATAAAATGAATATGAAATGAAAAAGAATGAATTCTCATTCTGGGAGATATATCTGTAAGTGTAACATGATACGTATATAAAAGTGAGTATGAAAGTTAAAGATGAGCATGATAATGAATATAATTCTATGTGTGTGTGTGTGTGTGTGTGTGTATATATATATACATATATGCCAAGTAGTAGTGTATCGGGGTGTTCCTTGTTTTGATATTGCTTTGAGAGACATCCCACACGCGAATATGGCATAGTGTTGAGACTAGGGAGAAGTTGATCCCTTAGTACTTGGGTTGTTTAGAATTTCTATAGTTTGGGGGTGACGGATTAGCTAGGCAGTGTAGCTGGACTAAGATGTTTAGAGGGATGCGCTAGGTGTTCACTATTAGAAGAGAGGTGAGGGGTATCTCATGGGAGTGCGTTGCCAATTTAAATATGAGATAAAACATATTTTTCTAAATAAAGCATTTATGCACTTGCAAAATATTTTCACAACTCGGGCTCTGACCCGTTTCTAAATTTTCCCTCTCTTGCTATATATTGTATATATATATGTGTCCAGACACAGGGACGCCTGGATGATAATTACTTCGAGTCAGACGTGTGCTACGACAGCTATGGATGCATGCAGGGTTTTTTTTAGACGCTTCTATCCTTGTAATCTAGATTGGAGGTATTGTATAAACATTCGGACTAATAACCCAACTGCTTTTATTTATTCTTTTATCGTCTTTATGTGCGTAATTCAATTGGGTTGTATTACTGATACCGAGTGTTCGGTTATTTTATTTCTTTTTAGTTCCATTTATATAAACTGTGTGAATGTTTATATTGTATAGTTTGTTTAAAAGGATTAGTTAAATAAAATTTTGACGCCAGCCTAATAGGTTATTAGTAATTAATTTAGTTTTCGACAGTGACGCTGAGAATGATCCATATGCGACTCCTGTTTTAATTTGATATAGGAGTGATCTCCTGATATTTTATTAGGCGGGGTGTCACAGATGGTATCAGAGCATCAGGTTCTAGTGTCCTTAGGAATCTGTGCGGACGTACTACGCTTTCAGCGTTGCTCTCAATTTGATATAGAGCCTTAGGTTTAGGATCGTTAATTACTCTTGTGAGATTTTGTTTTCCTGCCATTATGTAAGATTATAGTAAATCTTTTGCTCGCTCATTCGAGACTCGATCGTTGATCGATGAAGGACGACCATAGGAAGGCCGCGATGAAGGAAGCAGGAGGTGAATCTTAGTTAGAGTTATAAGTTGAAGTTGGAGACTAGGACTGTAGTAGAGGTCACTCTCCTTGTGTTATTTGCTAAGAATTATGGAAATGAATACTAAGGAATTGTAGTTATGAGTACCCTAGTATCGCTGTAGTAGAGAGTGGTACTAAAGTTGAGTTACCCAGTGAAGCTAAGGGTTCGAAAGGGATCTTACGGACAGTTTTTAACCGTGAGTCCCCTGACTTAGTAGGAATGAGAAGAATGCAGTTTTAAATTATCCACATAAGGTTCGGTCAGAGGCCGACAGTGAATAAAGAGATTTAAGGATAAGCGAATTTTGTACTGAGACGAGGAAAGTACAATGAAGAGAGAGTCCTTTAAAGGAATGATAGGCTCACTAGGGGAGTGTTGCTAACACTTATGGAAGGTAGAACTACATGTTTTGATCTTGCCCGGTAGGAGTTAAAGGACAAGAATAGGGTGCCGAGGTGGGGCATCGATTAATGTAGTTTCTGGCTCAGTAAGGGCAAGTATATCATGTACGGGAACTAGTTGGAGTAGCTAGGGAGATTGGCGAAGTTATTATGAGTTTCACCTCAAATAAAGGAGGTATATTCGGTGTGACAAGATTGAGTCACGATATTTTATTAGTCCTAGACTCGTGTGTGATTCGAATTTATTTGTAGTATCGATAACATTATATAGTATATGATTATGTGTTTTTCCGCAATAACGGAGATCTATTTTCTTTCATTCGTTGTGAAGAGAGGGTTTTAGTATTTTAAGTTTATATCAGACTTGTATTGCTCATTTTGTGTGTGTTATACAAGTATGGTGTTGTTTTGAGTATATTATGATATTTGTTGTTCGGAGCAATAGCAGGCTAATGATGGCAAGACTATCGTGTTCGCGGTTCCAGGGTGGAATCGGTTGTTGTTGCGATATCTCACCTGGATACAGGTTGATTTCGTCTTTATTATATGTATAGTTGGAACTTCAGAGAGTAGATGTTTCATTATCATGAATCGAGTGTATGGCGACCTTATAGATGTGATTTAAGGTCATTATTGTTGAGCTATGAGTTTAAGCTCATTATTGTTTGTGAAAGGACTTAGTGTTAGTACGAGCGCTTGATGTTATGGCTCCTGGGAAGAAATAGGAGTTTAGACCACATTTTGTGGAAAGAAGGGATAGGGTTATCCCGGTTGCATAATTGAAGTTAACGGACCCCCACGCATGAACCTTAACGACGTCGGGAGTGGAGAGAAGATATAGGATACGAGGATGTTGGTTTTGTCGATAAGTCTTATAGTATGGAGGAAACACCATAGACTGAGGGTTGTATGATGATGATATGATTATGGAAAAGTAAGTGCTATGGAGAAGCACTAAAGTGGTCATCTCACCGCAAGCAGGTGGGTGAAGTAGGATTAGAGATTTTTATTTGAGGCGTATAGCCAGGCCTTAATGAAAAGGCAAATTTTGGAGGACGTGTGTTTTAGGTATGATGTTTGTAACGCTTTTGCAGAAATTTGGCGCCTCGATTAGTTAGACTTTCCTTTTTGCCTAGGTGGAAGGATAGAATAGTAGAAAGCGTTAATAGGATTAGCGAGGGAACACTTAGGAGGTCCCGTCGGTGTGCCTTAGGTCGTTATACCTCAATGATCGATGACGTAAGGGAGTAGTGTAATGGGAGGGTTCCTTGTTTGGATTTCGCTTTGCGAGACGTCCCATGCATGAAACCAAGCGAATGTCGGAAGTTGAGAGAGGCCTTGGGCACTAGGTATAT
Organism: Sambucus nigra; assembly: GCA_949130495.1. Taxonomy (NCBI): domain Eukaryota; kingdom Viridiplantae; phylum Streptophyta; class Magnoliopsida; order Dipsacales; family Adoxaceae; genus Sambucus; species Sambucus nigra. The sequence continues at coordinate 186,645,910 of OX422213.1, forward strand.
ACTTAGGATTATACTCATTTCACGTGGGTAGAATAACACTTAGATCGTAGGATTATTAGGGAGTAAGTTCAACACAGTTAGTGGAGCCAATATAGGGAGAATTGAATTTTGTAGATTAGGAAAAGTCCATGTGTGAGTATTACACCGAGGAAATAAATCCCATTGTTTAGAGAAAGTGTACATGTCAGACGTTTACAATAGTTATATAGAGAAGCATGGGTTATAAGGTGTATGGGCACCCTGGTAAGTTGGTTTTATATACCGCCTAAAATAGAAGGAGTGTAGCATTTAAATTTGAAGATTATGCTGTGAGGGTCATAATGGATTTGGAGTGTGTTGAATGGAATGTCGTAAGAAGTACGCGATAATCCAATTATTGTATTGGGCAATAAGAGGTAACAGTATAGTATACTACAAACATTTATAGAGGTGAGTGTTGAATGAGGGTACGGTTAAGAGCTATTGGGTTAGTACCATTCCACTTTGAGGCATTAGGATGTGGAGTGATTCACGATCCTAGGTTAGTGTTGGTAGTATCGGTTGTATCTAAATTTCGAGGGCGAAATTTCGTTGTAAGGGGGGGAGTATCTAAAATCCCGCACTTCTATGGGAAATTAAATTTATTAATTAAGTGCAATTTGGGAATTTAAGAAATTATCGTGAATAGCAATTTGGGAATTTAAGAAATTAGTTGATTAGGTAAATTTTTTAACATAATATTTTTGGCGTGTAAAATAAAGTTTGGAGGGTCTCCATTTTACAAGGGCAAATCAGAACTTGTCGGCCGTCTCAGCTACCTGAATGCCAAATCGGAGATAATATGTAGATATTAGATATCATAAGGGGTGAGGATAAGAGGATTAACTATAGGATATAAGTGGTTCAGTCTTATAAATGGCCCACTTCCACTGTTTAATTTGCTATATTTGGATCTATCCCTGGGGATGCAATCGTGTCTCGAGTTTACTCAAATGCATGTATTTACATATGTAGTTTAAAAACTTCAATGTAAAATTAACTAAGTCTCTATATGAGATTAGTTGGATTCCCTTCCATTTGGAGGGATTTCCCCATTTTATAGTAATATTGGTAGAGGGAATAAGTATGCTAGTTGGCATGGGCCAAGTGGGGACCTCCTAAATTAGTGGAGCACTCCTTGAGTAATTTAAGGGTATTGTCCATCAAGTGTGGGATCTTAGCGCATGCTAACCATAAAAATCCATAATAATCCAGATGGGTGTTGCGTGACCAGCCACTAAGGTCCCAGGCAGTCGTTTTACCTTGCTGTCATCAAGCTGAGCAACTGAGATGAATGAAATTTAGAAAGGTCGAGCTCATGTGGCGGCCAGATTTCGGTCAGGGCCGAGCTCCTTAAGGGGTAAAATGCATTTTTATAAATATGGTATAACACCGCAATTATGCATTATTATTATTAGACATTAATTGCATTATTTAATTTATTATTTGGATTATTATATTCGGGATACCGAGAGTTTATTCGATTTATTTTATTTATAATATCAGTAGTCTTTACTTTCAGTCATTATGGATGTTTATGTTTATATTATTGAATGGTTTCCTTTATGCATGTTAATAAGATTTCAAAATTGACACCGGACTTAATAGGTTATTAATTTAATTAATTGATTTTTGACTGTGATCCTAAGAATGAAATCAAATATAATTCCCGTTTAATTTAATTAAGGCTGATCAACTGATATTAGACTAGGCGAGGTGTCACAGACATAACCATCTGGTTATAACGAAATGAGGTTTTTTAACTTTAACTTTAAGATGAAATGAAGCCATAAATGCTACATGCTTGTGATCAACAGAATAAACAAACACAATGGTAGAGGCTGTAGAACAAATTAGAGCTGCCACTTATTTAATAATTTCGACAGCGTATATTGGAAATCCATCAAAAAACTTTTGCATCTAGCTTTCCAAATCTCCTATATAATCACCATTGGTAAAACTTGATGAAGAAATTTGATATAGTCCTTATTGGACTAGAACAAACACCAAGAAATAAAGTAGAAAAGTGATTCCAAATAACTTGAGCCATTTCACTATTTAAAAACAAGTGATGGATGGTTTCTACATGAATATGGAAACATTGGCATATAGAAAAAAGTTTAATCCCTAATCTTTGGACTTGATCATTAAGAAGAATATCATTATGAAGAATATTCTAAATAAATATTGAAATTTTAGGAGGGATATGAGAAGACTAGACGAATTTCTGAGAAGAGCTTGATATAATAACTGGCATGCATAACCAATAGGCTGTCCTTAGCAGAACTATTTTCCCAGGCCAAGATATCTTTCTTTTAGGAAGGCAAACTTCGGACAACATTATCATCATACAAGAAATCATCCATTCATTTAACAAAAAGAAAGGTAAGACCGGTGGTGTCATATTTCAAATTAATCTTGAGAAAACCGATGATAGAGTGAGTTAGTACTTCCTAGATAAAGTTCTTAAATGGTTTTAAGTTAGTGAAAAACTCATCAAACTCATTTTGAGTTGTGTTAAACCACCTCTACGGCCATTCTTTCGAATGGACACCATCTCCCCAAGTTCAAACCTACAAGGGATTACGATAAGGAGACCCTATCTCTCCGCAAGAATTGGGTTCTTGGAATGCGATTATTATCAAGTGAGGCATAACCCCTTATCAAGACCGTGATTAATTCCCAAGACTATATTTAATAATGACAATAAATGAGAGTAAAAGGGAACAATATTCAACACATAAGTTGGTATTAAATGAGATGTTTTTACACCATAAATGCACTATAAACACAAAAAATAAGTGGAACCAACAGGTAACTTGGTCCGAGGGAGAAAGAGCAATCACTCTTTATCACAAGAAAGGCAAGGCAGGAACTTCAGGCTCAGTTAATACCTATTAATGGTGGTATTAATGGAAGCAACGGGAATATTCAAATAATCAATGTTCTCAAAAAAGTTCTCATGTATGGAGGAAATCCAACAACAATTATTGGTTTAAAATTTTTATCCTTGTAAACGGTTTGGTTAATTTATTTATATGAAGGCAAGGTCACTCGAGTGACCTTGCTTGCATTAAATGTGATTGACTAGCATTAAATGCTACAGTACTGTGGCATTAATGTCAAAGATATTGCTTTAAATGCATGAGATGTTGTGACTAATTAGAAGCGTGGTTGCATGAATGGGGATATGACATGGTAGCTCAAAGGTTTACCTTATAACAGCTATGAAATCAGACTTGGCCAACTAGGCCTGCCATCCTAAGGATAAAACTCACTTGAGTGATCTTATTTTGAGTCCCCAAATGCCAATGTTATGACGTCATAAAGTTAGTGAATAGTGACCCTCACCAGACATGTGGTCACATCAAGCAAAGGGGATGGTGTATAAAGTTGAAAATTTTCAACTCGAAGTATCTCGAACATTAAGTGTGTTATTTATTGGATAGAAATTATCTCTAGCCGATATATCTGAGGTTGGGGTCCCTCGAGGAGGTTCCCCCGAGTATGTGCTGAATGAAGTGGCTCGATGTGGAAACGGCTTGAGCACCTGTTTGTGCTAGATGAAGTTTTTCCTAAGTGTTCCAAGAGGGTTGGTTATTTCCTTCCCAATGCTTCCTTACTCCCAATCCACCAAACAAAATCCCTGCAAGGTTCCCAAGAGTAGGATGTTCGATAGAGCATGTGAGCTCTCCCATGCCCTGTCAGGCATGGTTTCTCGATGGTATTGAACATCCTCACCCATATTACAAAGAAATTGTTCAATACATAAAAGTACAAGATCAAATATATTATGTTTGTTATTACAACTGCTGTCACTAGAATAATCTTGGTCTTTATAAAGAATCCTTCGAGGAGTCTCTATGGAGGGCCTTCGGGGGGAGGTCTTTCGAGGGATCTTTGTCTTCATTCTTTTGTTTACCTTTTTCTAAGTATAGAATCATCTCAGCTAATCAACCTTTGGTGAAGACTCCACGCTACATTTTCCCCTTCATAGAGATATTTGTTTACTTCGTAAAGAAACATCTGTACGAAATATTCAATCAGTTCTTCGAAGTATATGGGAAAAATATGGATTAATTTCAATATTCAAATCTTATCATAAGTAATGTTTGTTTATCAACAATTTTCCCTGTGGGTTATTTTAGATTCAAACCCATTGGGACCCCATCTAGTAGGGGCCTTCAGAAATAAAATGCCATGATTGCTTTTGAAGTGTCTTTTGTCTGGGAATTAAAAAGATTTTGTTTAAAATTTATCCCAAAAATAATACATCTCCCCAGACTGGATATATTCGTGTTTTTCATTATTGCTTTGGGACCTTCGCATTTACGTGACTGGCGCTTGCTTCTCCCTTTTACACAGCGGGGTCAAGGTTTTGCGCATGTCTCTCTCGAGATATTCCATTTGTCACCTTTGTTTTGTCATTATTACCGCTTATGGTTTTTTGCCCCTACGCGCACGTGCAATCCACGCGGAGTACTTCCAATATTGTCATTTGTTTATGAACCGTCACTGTTGATTCGTTCTTTATACTGTTCTTGCCCCTATAAAAGGGCACACTCATCCCCTTCAACTCTTTACCGTTCTATTTCTTTTCCATTTGTGTTTTCCTTAAGAGAGAAAGATTACCAACTCCTTCTTTTCATCTCCTTTATAACTAATCTCTTCTTTCATCTATGTTCATAGGCCCTGTTGTTAAGAGGATTCAATCATCTAGGGGTGTGTCCCCTCGTACACTTTCCCGTTAAAACCAAAGCGCCCGTTATTTTCGTGGGCCCTATGTTGGTGAGCCTGATCATTTTGGACCATTGCTGAGAATTTTCCCGGGACACTTAAACCAGTAATAGAGGCCCACTTGTTAATGGTTGAGAGCGCCGACGCCGAAGAATCATCTTACATCCCTACGGCAATGGTGACCCGCATTTGGATTGAGCACGGGGATTATACCTACTCTAAAGTGAATTTTGAAACCACTTGAGGAACTTACGAGGCTCTAGGGGCTTGGCCCGACTATATTCATGTCAAGTATGACACGGAGTTAGCTCTGGTGGGTTTATCATCGAGCTATTGGATGGGTTATCTCACCCTTTCCAATAATAACCCCACTCTTCAAACCCTTGTCTCCAGGTGGAGCCACCTATTACACACTTTTGTAGCAGCTTGGGGTGAATTTACGGTCACTCTTGAGGATGTTTGCAAACTTTTGGGGTAAGAGGTTGCTGGGTTTGAGTCGTTCTATGAGGGGGTAATTTCCATTCCTGAGTTGGCCTCTAGGGCAGAGTTGGAGGTTGGTGAAAGATTGTATGGTCACTTATAACAAGTGAACCTACTCGGAAGTTATTCGTTATTTCTTGTACATTGAGGATACAGCGAGCGCCAAGGCTGGTGAAGCTGCGAAGAAGAATCCAAAGAGGAAGCATCTTGTGGATATTCCCCCCACTGGAAATGGTTATGTGTCCAACATCAAGCTGGCGGGGTATATTTGGGTCATCCTTTCTAAGGTTTTCCTTCCTAGCAAGCCCCGTGATTTCCCTAGAAAGGAATTGATAAATATCACTGTTCGCATGGCTCATGGCGTCAAACTTCCTTTGGCCGCCATAACTTTGGGATCCTTTTACACCTTTCTTGATTGGGTTCAGACAGACTCTTCTCGCAGTATCGACAGCTTTGATGTCTCCAATTATGCGAACCATGTTCTTTTGACAGCCTTTTTTTATGCCCACTTCCCCGAATATGATCCGACCGGTAACTATCCCTTAGAACATCCTATCAAGGCACCTCGTGTGTGTTATTGGAATCACAAGCTTTCCAAAAAGCCTTTTCACTCCTTGCTTGATAACGTTAAGAAGTTTGTTTGTCGCCCATATATGGGTGTTGACCAGTTTTTTACCAACAATGTCTTTGCTGAGGAAGCCCGACCAATTGTTACCGTTGAGGAAGCATTTGCGAAGAATTTTCCTTCAAGAAATGTTCCTCTGGTCCTTGTCCCCTCATACTTGCCATCTCATATAGAGTGGTCGTCCTTCTACTCTACGTATTGTCCCAATTGGGTAGCGATGCAATTTGGATATGACAAGGGTACCCCTATGCTAAGACATTTTACTCATGAGAAGCCAACCAATTTTTCTTTTTCCAGTAACCCTATCATCCCTAGAAAAGCTGCTCGAGGGAGAAAATTAGTCATGTACCTGTCCATGTTTTGGATGCATCGAATAGGTAGGTTTTAGACCAACATCCTTAAAGAATGGCATTACCCTACTATGGAGAGACCCCCCCCCCCAAAAAAAAAAAAAAATTAAACATGCACATCGAGCTAGGATTGAGGAGTTATACTAATAGAAGTTATCATTTCCCCCTTAGCACCAGAAATGGTTATGTTCTTACCGAGTTGCCACCTTTGGCCCCTATAGAATATGCCATTGTAAAGAAAAAAAAAGTATCTCAACCCTTGAGCTTGATCAAAGACGTAAGTGTTGCTCTCGATGCTTCGAGAGTGGATGAAGAGGGGGACACTCCTCATGTTGCTTCTACTCGGGAGCTATGAGGTCCATTAGGAAGGCCCCAAGAAATAAGCCCAAGGTTACTCTTGAGGTTTATCCTACATTGACTCCTGACTCCAAGTTATCTCTGTAGGTTAACCAGATATTCGATCAGCTTCAACAGACTTAGGAAAAAAATTATGGAAAATAGGGCCTTTATGTCCGCTCAGATGGCTGCTCGAGGTTTTTCTAATACACCCCCAACTGCTGAAGGTAGTAGAAAATATAGAAGGTCTTAAGCTGGGTTGACCAGTCTTGTTAAGATTATTTTTTAGGAAACTGATGAGGCAAGTGATAAGGAACAATCTGAATAGGAAGGAGTTGACAATGAGGAGTAAGGTGATGATGAATGAGAGGATGAAAAAAAGGAAGAAGAGGAGGGAAAGGATTAAGAGGAAGAGGTGGATGACCCCCTCGTTGTTCTAAGGTGTAGACTTCGTAAGATGGTTTCTTCCTCAAAGACCTCTTCACCACCCCGTGACGACGAAGTCTTGAAAGATATCCCTAAAGAAGTGCTATAGCCCAATTTATTTTCCTTTTACTTCTAACTTCCCCCATTTCTTCTTTTAATATTGACTACTATTTTGTAGTTTCAAGTTGGTGCACGAGGTGATTCCCAAGAGGATGTTAGAAAAGGTGGTAGTTTTGAGGGCGCTTTCGCGGACTTGGAGATGACCGAAGCTTTGACTCCTTCTTAGGGTGGTATCCCCAAGGATGAAATGGCCCCTACTCTTTTAAAGGTAACCATTAATTTCTCCCTAGAGGTAGTTGATATCCTTGATGTTGCTCAATCCAGTAGTGGATATCCTCCTGGCTCTGCTTTCTTACGTAATCAGACTGCCCTCCAAGAACGTCTCTAAGAAGAGGGTGTTGTTGAATCTTTTGGAATGAAGTCCCCCGTGATTTTACCTATATGACGATATGCTCCTCTCCTTTCTTTCTGAGTACCATATTTTATGTTGCAAAATTTATCATCTTGATCTTTGTTGGTCTTCACAGGTTTCATGTTCCGAGTGAACTGCCCCATGAGCAACTCCTCCCTCAAATGACCAGGTCCTAGTTACTCTTTTTAGGTCATCTATCCTCCATTTAGAGGGAGGCGAGGTTGTTGATGCTAGCCATGCGGGAGTTGGGCAAGAAGGAACTGCTGAGGTCGTGGGTGCTACTGTTGTTCCCTTGGAGCAGCTTCCTTTGGTGGCTCCGAGAGGTTCTCATGAAGATTTCGTTCAATAGAGCATGTGATCTCTCCCATCCCCTGGCAAGCATGGTTCCTCGTGGGTAGCAAACATCCTCGCCCATATTACAAAGCAATTGTTCATCAAGTAAAATACAAGATCAAATATATCTTGTTTCTTATTACAACTTTGGTCACTCGAATAATCGTGGTCTTCGTAAGGAGTCCTTAGACAAGTCTTTGTGGAGGGCATTCGTGGGGAGGTCTTTCAAGGGATCTTTATCTTCATTCTTTTGTTAGTCTTTTGCTAAGTAAACAATCATCTCATCTAATCAACCTTTGATGAAGACTCCCCTATACTCTCCTTATATGTTTGTGTATAGAATATATCTCCTCAATGATATCTAATTGATTAAATGATAAGGAATGGAAAAGGATCAAGGCGTCCCCACATGAGCCTTACATATTCCACTTATTTTTTAGGGGACGGCCTTATCCTTTTTGCGAATGCCAATATTTACTCTTATATGACCCTTATGGACACACTCAATTATTTATGTAACATATCGATCCAAAAAGTTAATTTTGTTAAATATAAGATTTTTGTATCTCCCAATATTCTCCTTAGGAAAGCCCTTGAGATTATCCATGCTTGTGGTGTGAGTCTCACTCATAATCTTTTCACTTATCTTGGCACCCCACTCATACATGGTCGGTTAGGAAAGGAGAATTTTAAAGAGGAGGTTAATAAAATCAATAAGCGTCTCGCGAGATGGATTTCAAATATTCTCTCTTTAGCTAGTAGAGAAACCTTGATTCAATCGATTACTTCCGCTATCCCAAACTATTCCATGCTAACGACTTTGCTCCCCCAAAACATTTGCTATACTTTGGATAAAATCAATAGGAACTTTTTGTGAGCTGACAATGATGACCACAAAAAGGTTCATCTTGTCTATTGGGATAGTATTTGTAAACTCGAGAAATGGGGTGGGCTTGGGTTGCGCAGTAGAGATCTAAATAACGTGGCGATGGTTGCCAAATTAGGGCGGAGGCTCATGACCGAAAACGATCTTTTTTTAGGTCGAAGTTTTGAAAAATAAATACACAAACAACCCTAACCCTAGAATTTTGCCTAAGAAAAAGAATGCATCACATGTTTGTAGAAGTATCCATACGTGTCTAATAATCTCATAAATAATACCAAGTGGATAGTGGGTGACACTAAATCTATTCACAATTTTGATGATTGGTGGTGTGGTAGTAGTACTATTAAGACACCTAATGATACTAGCTGTGAAAATGGTCGTCTTGTTAAAAGACTTATTATAATGAGGGAAAGTGGGACATCCCATATATAAATAATGTTTTCACAACTAGTACCATTAAGGATATTCTTAGTACTCCCCTCCCATGTGTGACGACTATGGTTGATAGACCTATTTTGGGTCCTAGTGCTAATGGGAGATTCTCTATTAAGTCTTGTTATCTCTTTCTCATGGAAATTGACATCAATACCCCGTCCAATGCCGCTTGCCAAAAAAATTGGAAATTAAAATTTCCTCCAAAGCTCAAAGTTTTTATTTGGCATATATTTCATGGTAAAATCCTAACAAACCAGCATAGTGTTTGTAATGGCCTCACTAATAATGATAAATGTGACACGTGTCATAACATTGAAGACATTGACCATGTGTATCGAGGTTGACACATTACACGCGACATGTGGCTCTGTCACATCCCCACCCACATTTGGAAAAGAGGTATATTTCTAAATATTCATGAATATCTCTTATGGATAACATTTGGAAGGAAGATTATAAAAATTGGTATATTTTATTTATTGCTCGTTTATGGAACATTTGGAAAGCCCGCAACCTATACATTTTTTAAAGAAGGTGGCATGACATTCAAATATAATCATAATCACAGACGGAGGTTTGTCTCATCACAAAGGAAGAGGATGTATTTTACCCTTATATAGATATCATTGAGGATTGCATGGAGATAAAGAGACTCACCTACGCCCATATCACCCATGTTTTTCGCAAGAGAAATCGTTGTGCTGATTGGCTGGCCAAAGAAGGAAGAAGTCAAAAGGAACTAATTATGGAAATCCAGGAACCACGTGCCCAACTTCATCAAATCCTGGAGGATGACGCTTATTTGATAAGAAGGGATCATTGAGTATGTGTTGTTTGTTTTTCTTTCTTGTTTAAACAAAAAAAGGGGGTACGGTTGTCGGGCGTGGTTGCACATTTATATAGACTTAAATGGAATTTATGGCAACTCTGCACATTAGAACTCTTGTCACAGTTTACGAGTAAAATAATATTTTTGTAAATATTAATATTTTTTACATAATTACCGTGTCAAAGATTGGATAATTTTTTTTTTTTTTAGTAAACATTGAAAAAGAAATAGATTACTCAGAGTTTACACATCGAAACCATAGGCCATCAAGGCAACAGAGAAGAACTTTATAAAGAACTATAAAGAAGGAGCAAAGCATAAGGCGAGACAAACTACATAGTAGGATTAGCAAGGATCCGGCGCAAAGCGTTGGGGATCTCCTCAATTTCCACAAAGGTCTCCTCCTGGACCTTAGCCTCCCGTGCCATCCAATCCGCACCCCGAACCATACCAGGATTGACATAGAAGAAGTCCGCGCCCACCTTTCTCATGAGCTCGTAACAGTCGACCCTAATATTTTCAAAGTCAGTTTCACGGTACTGGACCCCTTTGAAGATATCAATAAGCTCGTGAGAGGTAGTTTCAACAAGAATATCCTTCCGACCCCGCATTTTGGCCATATTTAGACCGTGGAAAAGGCCTTCCATCAGGGCACGAAGTTGAGAAGGAGTACCCCTGAGTCGTCCGTAGTAGCCGCTCTTCCAATGTCCCCGGTCATCAAGGACATAACCCCCAAAAGTAGCAATGTGGTAGGTAGGGTCAGTACAAGCCTGGAGGGAAACCTTAGTCTTTCCCCGATAAACATGCTCCAAGAGGCAGAAAAGAGCCTCTGGGATCTCTTCATACTCAGCATAGTCGTGAACCTGTCGCCTCCCAATTCAAGCTAAGCCATCAGCCCACATATTATTTGATCTCCTGATATGTGAGACCATAATCTCCATCTCCGCCATAATAGCGATGCACTCATCGATAATGTTAGTCAGCGGGTGGTTCTGATGATCCCGTCTATTCAGAAAGTGGACGGCATCCAGGCAGTCATTGGATAATCGAATCCAAAATAAATTACCTAAGAATAAAATAGCCTTACTATCTCATATACAGAGGTGCAATCAATCTTCCCATATGAAACTTTATATATAAAACAATTATAAGTTATTGAAATATGATTCGGCTATTCCCACTCCCCCACAAGCTTTCCCCACTCCACTTTTATGTTCGAAGATTTAATACCCTTAAACTAACTAATTCTTTTTCATTCAACCAAAATCCAATTTTATACCCAGAACTTATATCCATTCTTATCCCAATTAAAATAAATGTTTTAATTATTTATTTAAGAAATTTATTTATATTAAAAACTATTTTGATTACAAAAAAATATTTATCATATAAAACTGTTTTTAAAAAATAAAAAATATATTTTGTAAAAAAAATTGTATTAACTTTTTACAACTATTTTAAAAAATAAAACAATCATTTCCATTATAACAAAAAAATAAATATATTTTTAAATTGCTTATTAAAAAACAAAAATAATGTTCTATATAATACAAAAGACATTTTTTATATTTTAAATGTTAAAAATTGATCTTTATATATTAAAAACGAACATTTGATTTAACAACTCTTTTCTAAAAACACTATTTTAACTATTTTCTAGTGTTTTATTTATATTTATAGAAACAAATGTCAATTTTTTTATATAAATTTTTAAATAATTTTTTTATATAAAAGACAGATTTTTAACAGGTAAAACAATAGAAAAAAATAGTTTTTTATATTATATAAAAAGTTAAAATAGTTTTTATACAATTTTTTTTCATTTTTTAAAAATGGGTTTTTTATAATAAACAATTTTTTTATAATCAAAACAGTTTTTATTTGCCTATATTTTTAAAACTATTTAAATCATTTATACAGTAGTTTTTTTAATTTGAAAAAGCTGTTAAAAATAAACTGCTCTAAAACAAACTATTTTACAAAAGTAATTTGTTTTAGCTGTTAAAAATTTGTCTTTTATATAAGAAACAAATTGTACATCTTATTTTAAATTGTTTTATAAAAAAATAACAATGTTTCTATAAATATAAATAAAATAATAGAAAATTAATTAAAATAGTTTTTTTTAGAAAGTAATTGCTAAATAAAATTTACACTTTTTATATATATAAAAAAATAGATTTCTAACTGTTAAACTTGTTTATATTAAGAACAATTCTCTTTTATATTATATAGAACGTTGTTGTAGTTTTATAGCAATTTTTAAAAACAAGAGTTAAATTATTTCTTTAAGAGTAGAAATGGTATTCTTATTTTTTTTAAATGGTTATAAAATGTAAATAGTTTTTTTATACAATATGTATTTTTTTATTTTTATAATAGTTTTCTATATAAATAGTTTTTCGTAATCAAAACAATTTTTAATATAAATAAATCTTCATTAATGAATAAATAAAATATTTGTTTTAGATGGGATAAGAAAGTGGATTGTTTTGAGTATAAATGTGGATTTTGGATGAATGAAAAAGAGTTAGTTGGTTTAAGGGTATTATGGCCTTTGAACATAAAAGTGGAATGGGGAAAACTTGTGGAAAAGTGAGAATAGTTGGATCCTTGAAATATTCTTTCCCTACTCATTAAATCCAATAAATCATTTAATCAATTCATCAAATTATTAAATTTTACAAAAAAAAATAAATCTAAATTATTTTCAATTCTAGAAAGCTTATTTAACTATGCCTTTTGTAGCAAACATAAATTTGTTCTGCAACTTGCTTTTATCTTTGCAATAACATAACTAATATAAGGCCTGTAGTATAGGATGGGGTGGGAAAAAATTTTATGGAAGTTTCTTCTTATCCTCCTCCAAAAAAAATTCACAGATTTTTTTTATAATATGCTTCACCAGCTTGTACCATAGGTAAGTTGAATTTTTTCTATAGAAAATAAATGCAATCAAACTTCCTACAATGCTAAAAAATAAGAATGAAATTTTATTTATAAAAGGTTATCAAATATGCCATAAGAACCTTTACTTTATGGATTAAAATTAGTAAGGAGGGATCTTACGCATGTTAGCGAGTTTTGTGTTGAAGGTCTATAATATTATTGAGGATTCTTAATAATTGTGATGATTGACAAGTTGACATGTCAATACCACATTAACTTTGAGTTTATTTAGTTATGAATGATTATAATATTTATAAGTTTAAATCCAATTTTTAGAAAACAATAAAAGATTATTTCTAAATGTTGTTTTCAGGTTTTAACTCAGAATCGTTCATTCTCAATATTCTCAAGAATTTATACATTAATATATATAATATACATAATACATATTCAACTCAACAAAATCTTTTCTCAATTATTTGGGCTCGGCTAAATGAATCCTATTTTTTCATTTCATTTTGTTCAGTGTAGTGCAGTGCAATATCTTCGATTAACCCACATGATATCATGTCCTTTTTTATATGTGTACAGTTATAATAAATAAAAATATATATATGTACATGTACACAAAATTACGTATATGTGTGCATTATTAAAACATACAGAATACCAAGATCTATATATTAAATAATATTATCAATACATACATAATACTTGTATATAATTTATACATTTATGTAAATATCAAGTATATATATAGTAAATATGTATTAAATAATATTATTAATTTATATATGTATATAGTTTTATTGTATATTATACATGTAATTGTAGTATCTCGTTTTTTCGGAATAAATTATTGGGAAATAATTTAATTAAATAAATTAAATCAGATGGATTTGAATTAAATTGGTAAAATTTAAATTGAGGATAATTGCTTATTCGAATTTAAATTGAGTACAAATGCGTATTCGTGATTAGACGTTTATTTGATTCAATTTGGCATAATGGGTTTACTCGTGAAAAATAAATTGAATATTAATTAGCTTATAGTTATGTAGTGATTGAACATAATAAGAATGTGTAGGTTGGGTAAAAATAATTCGGGAGCATTTCAGACATTTTGGGGAATCATTTAGGTATTTTATACATCTGAAATTGGGCCCGAAGTTTATGTATATCATTTGGGGAGTTATTGGGCCATTTCGGTTATGGGTTCAGGCTCATTCGGGGGATTAAAAATAGGGATTAGAGCTTAATACGGGATTAGGGTCTTTTATAAGTTAAGGGGGAGTTTGAAAAACTCATTTCACTTATCTAAAGAAACCCTAGTAGCCCCCATCTATAGAGAGGAGATATCAAGGTCGAGGGAGAGAAGGAAAATGGGAATTCAATAAGAGAAGCTTCAATCTTCATCATAAGGCAATAATTTTCTGGCTTAAATTAACTTCCAATTTACTTCTTATTTCATGTTTGTAATCTCTCATATAAATTCTGGGTTAAAATATATAAAATTAAATATGATAGGATGAGATTATATATGTTGCATATAGAGGATCAAATCTTAATTTGTTAGGAAATTGAGAATTGATGATTTGATGAAAAACCCATAAAAATTGATGATTATAAGGAAGTAGAGATGAATCTAATGATCTGATATTGCAGTAGTGTAAATATGTTGTAATTCCATAAGAAAGGATGTTTCTTGATTCAAAATAATGTTTCTTGATTCAATTTAATAAGAAAATAGTAAATCTTGGAAACTAGGACTTACACAATTTATAATTCTTGACTTAATTGTAACCATATGATTTGGATAGGTTTCAAATACATATTTATGTAGAAAAATTATTGGTTAATGACGAAAAATCATTTAGGTATCATATATATTGTTTAGGTGAAAGATAGGATGCTTATTATGTAAGGGAACTTTGAGAATTTTCGTCAAAACACGTAACAGCCCGCCCAGGCCAAAACCAGGGGGTGAACCAGTTCGAACCACCTGTTCAGTTCAAGTTGGTCCTTTTGTGTCCTTAGTGAATCGGTCGGGGTCCCAATCAATTTAGGAGTCCATAAATGATATTTAGGACATCTGGAAAACAAGTAGGACATTACTTTACCTTGGGGTAATCAGAAATAAAATTCGGGGTATGGAAATGTGAGTGTCTAAGGTGTGACTTGTTATACCGCGTTCGGGAATTAGGATGAAATTTCTGTGAATAAAATGGAAAGTTTAGGAAATACCTTAATAAATTGTAGACCAAATTTATGTAAAACTTAGATGAATATTTAAATGGAAATTACGATTAATTAGATGATTAATTATTAAATTAGAAATATTAATGGGCGATTCAAAAGTGTATCTTTGGGATATCTATATCTATATATATATATATCAGTCTTTAAAAAAAACCGTCTAGGGACGCCTAGGCTTGAGGCTTGGGAGAAACCCCCCGCCTTAAGTTTTTTACGCCTTATTCTTGGTAAAACCCTTAAGGCGCACTTTTTTCTAAAAACAACAATGCTTTAGTGAAACGATATCGCCTTTTAAAGAATTTTTTTACTAACTAGACCATTATCTCGTCCAAAATAATCAATTATTATTTTAATTTGCAAATATTCAGACATATTTTTATGATATGTACAATTTTAGTATTTTAAGAACCTTGTTATGGTTAAAAAATATTAAAATATATTAAAAAAAGCCTAAACGCCTTTTCACGCCGTTTTATGCTTAAGTCCCGCCTAGGCTTCTGAGGCTTGCCCTCTACGCCTCGATCACGCCCCGCGTTTTTTAGAACCTTGATATATATATATATATATATATATATATATATATATATATATATATATATATATATATATATATGATAAAGATATGTATTTATTTATTTGTGTGGACAGACCCATGCTCGTGGACGGCTTATCGGTTGGGGTTGCGTATATCTCGGGACCGGAGCACGCGTCGACACAGGTGGGATAGGCATTGTGTAGGTGATCATTTAGGGTCCTACATAGTAGAGTCACTTATGAGGAGGTAGGTGTTGATGTTTGGATATATTGTCATTGTTGGGGGTATAGATCGTGCAATGGTGTACTGCGTAGGAACCGCCCCACTTGTATGAGTTTTGTAATGTCCATTTGGATGAGGTACTCCTGTAATGTCCATCTGTACTGCGTAGATCGTGCAATGGGGTATAGTCTAACGATGTAGACAAACAGTTGTGAACCTAATACTACGTATATGCATAATAGATGATTATGTTAGTTTGGTGGATAGTATTATTGAGGTACTCTAGGAAATGGGAACACACATACGGATAATTATGCAGACAATTGGAAATGAACCTAATACTGCATAAATGTATAATAGATGATATGTCATTTCTTATGGGTAGTATCATAGGGATTATTCTTATGACTATGGGCATATGTGTAAATAGTTCGCACCAGTTTAAGACTTAGGATAGGTGCATTAAAGTAGTATCTTGTAGTGGTAGTTATCAGACTGTATAGTTAGGACATGGGTTGATATGCGTATAGGACTCACTACACCAAAATGACCAAATTGTCACCTTTCAGCCGGCCACCCTTGTCAAGGTCATTGACCGTGATAAAAAATACGCGTTTTATGTCACGGTCATTGACCTTAACACGACCGTGACAAAGAATTGTTACGGTCATTGACCGTGACAAGGCCGTGACAAATTTACTTGTCACGGTCAATGACCGTGACAATTCTTTAAATAATTATCACGGTCAATGACCTTGACACGACCGTGACAATGTTTGCAGCAAAAACCCTTTCCCGCTTCTTTTTTTCCTCCCACCGTTCCCTCCCTCTCTCACTCTCTCGACTCTGCTCTCTCTCTCTCGACGTTGTCAGGTTTAATTCTCTCTCTCTCTCTCTCTCTCTTCCATTTATATATATGTTTGTGTGTATATATATATGTGTATGTGTGTATATATGTTTGTGTGTGTGTGCATGTGTGGGGGGTGGGGTAGGGGGTTAAAAATGTAAATAAATAAGTAATTTTCAATAAATTTCCAAAAATAATATCCAAAAATGTAAATGTAAATAATATCCAAAAATGAAGGCCGGCTTAATATGTGATTTAAGTGTGAAATAATCGCTATATACTTATACTAATGGAGAAAAAAACCATATATGGCGTTTTTTGTTGACTCTATATGGTGAAATAATCACATGACTTTATATCCATCAAATAAAAGCATGAAAACTAAAAAACTACAATAAGGGGGTTAAAATGGCATCCGAAGTTGCTAAAAGCATGAAAAATAAAATATTTTTTAAGATTTGAGGTGAATAACTAAAGTTAAAAAAAGTATTACTTTAGTCATTAAATTACTTTTTGAATTCGGGCGATGCGCATAAATTTGTAGTAATTGTCTTATAATAAAGATCATTTAGTCTATGTTGTTGAAAAATTTGATCAAATTGGCGAGCCCTTCATATTTTAAAAATATTTTTTTATTCTTATTTAACTTTTCTTTCTATACACCCTTAATTATATTTAAAGTTTAATAAAATAGGAGTTATAGAAAGAAAAGTGGGGTTTAAATAAAAACACTGTGTGTGTGTGTGTGTGTGTGTGTGTGTGTGTGTGTGTGTGGTGGGTGGGGGGCTATTGTGTATGTGTGTGTGTGTGTATGTGGTGAGTGGGGGTGGTGGTGTGCGTGTATGTGGTGAGTGGGGGGGTGTGGAGGGAGGTGGGGGTGTGTGTGTATGTGGTGAGTGGGGGGTGTGGAGGGAGGTGTGTGTGTGTGTGTGTGTGTGTGTGTGTGTGTATTTGAATTAACCCATGAATTTGTATTTTTGTGTTTGAATTAACCCATAAATTTATTTTTGTATTTGAATTAACCCATGAATTTATTTTTGTATTTGAATTAACCCATTATATGAAACATACTTGAAATTAAATATAGTGCGCATAGATACTAGCCTTCTAGTTCTTATGCGTACGCATTCAATAGCCCTTAGACCCGTTCGAGAGTCATTACCCCTATAATGAGATCTCTCGAATTGTCCCGTTTGGACAGTTTGAGACTGTATAATTTATGTATAATATTCTTATTGGCTTAAAGTTGTTACTTTTGGAGGAAGTTCTGCAGTCGTATCTTAATGTTCTCTGGGTACATACTAGATTGACAAGTGTGACTGTTATTTCAATTGACCAATTGATATAACACTCACACCTGCCAATCTACGTCGTGTACTTGGAGAACTAAGGGGATATGTTGTCGAATTTTTTTCAAATCGTAACAATGTGCATGAGCTGTTAAGTATATTACAGAAAAATGCAGTCTTGAATGGGATAGGACCACTTACCCTTTAATATGATAATTAAATGATGGGATAATTAAATAAAACATACTATAAATCTAAGTTTTGTTTACCTTTAATAGGTGTTTAGTTGTGGTAGCTGTGATGGGATATCCGAAATACATAGAGTGGATGGGTGAGACTAATAGAATGGGGGATGTGTTTCGCAGAGGTGCTAACGAAATTGTGAAATATGCAAAGAGATGTCGTAATGATGAAGAGTTTCCGTGTCCGTGTGCTAGGTGTAAGAATGGTAAAGTGTTTGAGTGGAAAACAGTTGAACTACATTTGTTAAGATCGGGTATGCAAGATAGTTATCGATTTTGGAGTTTTCACGGTGAATTGAAAGTTCCTTTTGTCCCCGACCAACCTTCACAACAACCTTCAACAAGTAGAATAGATGTAGAAGGGGACGACGTAGATCATAATATGTTAGAGGATTTAGTTGATGATGCGTACGGAGTTTATGAAGCTGAGGAGAATGAGGTTACTGATGATGTAGAAGATTCAAGTGCTCGTGAAGATAACACGATAAAAATTGACGATGACTACCAAAGTTTAAAATTTAAGGCGACCCAACCGTTATACTCTGGCTGTGAGAAAGATCAAACAACTTTACATGCCATGGTTGGTTTGCACAGTTTGAAGACGCAGTACGGTTTGTCTGGCAATAGCGTGACGGGAATTCTGAAATGGATGAAGGGCTTATTACCCAAGGTGAATACACTTCCAAATAGCTATCCTGTTATGAAGAACAGTTTGAAAGGTTTGGGAATGAAGTATAAATCAATTCATGCTTGTGTGTATGACTGCATAAAGGAGTATAAAAATCTCGATCGTTGTCCGGTATGCGATGAACCTAGATATGTCCAATCTACTAGTAAGGAAGGCACAAGCTCAAAAGTGCCTCAAAAAGTATTGAAATATTTTCCCGTTGGGCCTAGATTAAAGCGATTTTTCACAGTACCATGGATTGCAGTGGCAATGACTTGGCATGCTAGGGCAGAAGTAGGGGGTAATATCATGCGTCATCCTATTGATTCTACTTCCTGGCGGAGGATGAATTTTGAGTATCCCGATTTTGCTCGAGAACAACGCAACATTCGTTTGGCTATATCAACAGATGGTTTCAATCCATTTGGAAATCTAAGCACCAATCAAAGTGTATGGTCAGTGATCCTAGCCCCACTCAACCTCCCTCCTTCACAGTGTATGAGACCTGAATTTTCGATGATGGCTTTATTGATACCTGGGCCAAAGGCACCAAGTGATGACATTGATATCTACCTGGCTCCTTTGGTAGAAGAATTAAATGAGTTGTGGGAAGAGGGTGTGCAATCATTTGACTCTTTTAGAAAAGAAGAGTTTACGCTGAAAGCTATGTTGATGTGGGCAATTCATGATTTTCCAGCTTATGGGACATTATCCGGATGTGTAGTACATGGTTATTTGGGGTGTCCTATTTGTGGAGAGGAGACTGAATCTCTTCGTCTATCCTCTAGCTTAAAAAATGTATACCATTGCCACAGGAGGTTTTTACCCCCAGCTCATAGTTTCAGATTTGAGAAAGGTTCTAATTTTTTATTGGGCGGAGTTGAACATAGGCTACCGCCGAGACAACTTTCGGGTTCAGAAATTGAAAGTAAATCTTTTGAATGTGGCCCAAATATGCCAGGTAAGAATCCCAAATTTAAGAATGTCAAGCATAAGAAGACCCCAACTGGGAATGAAACTGAGATAAGAAAGGCATGGTCTCGGAGGTCAATTTTATTTGACTTGCCTTATTGGAAGAAAAACTCGGTGCGCCATGTATTGGATGTGATGCATGCAGAGAAGAACTTCGTTGAACATATTGTGGGTACTTGCCTTGGGGGGAGTCATTCGAAGGATGGAGAAAATGCACGAAAAGACCTTAAAACGTTAAAACTTAATCCACAACTATGGTTGAAAGAAGATAGTATGGGAAGGACAATAATTCCCCCTGGTGCGTTTACTTTGACGAGTGGGGAAAGGAAGGTGCTTCTAAACACAATATATAATTTGAAGGGCCCATCTACTTTTTCGTCCAACTTGCAAAGGATTGTGAATTATGCTACTCATGATTTACATAAGTGTAAGTCCCACGATTGGCATGTGATCATGCAATTGGTTCCTCTATTGTTTAAGCACTGTTTCTCCAAGCACAAGGAATTGCGTAGGGCTGTTATGCAAATTAGTATTACCTTCTCCCTCTTGTGTGAGAAGGTAGTGAATCGAGAACACATAGTGGCCGCAAGATTGGCTGTGAACGAAGCGATTTGTGTATTGGAGAAGTACTTTCCCCCAGCATTCTTTGACATAAGTGTTCACTTGTTGGTACACCTATGCGACGAGGCACTTCTTTGTGGTCCAGTTAGATATCGGTGGATGTATCCGTTTGAAATATTGATGAAAGTTTTTAAAGATTACGTCAAGAATACGCGATATATTACGGGATCAATTGCAGAGGAATACATCACCGTGGAGTCATCAATATATACTCGGGAATATATGCCTGACTCGACCAGCGTTGATGACACTGATGAATTCCTCGATGATGTTGGTAATGTGATGGGAAAACGAGTGAAATTAACGAGTTTGCAACATGAACAACTAGCTCGTTATCTATTTGACACACATGAAGATGTCGAAGAATGGAAAAAGTAAGTTTCAAATATTATAATGTTTAACATTATTTTAGATTATTTTATACATGATTAATTTTGTAATATGCAGTAAATATGAAGCCTGTGAGAACAATAAAAGACGAAAAACAATGGTACAATCAGACAGCGAATTTAGGCTATGGTTGACACAAGAGGTAATTATAATGAAAACAGTCGTTATATAACGTTACATTACACTCAAATTTTACCACTAATATAATTAATTTATCTATATTCTGAGCTCCTAAAGATGGGTGATGCGACATCAAGGCTTGCTCGTCTAGCCACTGGACCCTTGTTCGTGGCACAAGAGTACAAAAAGTATCGATTGAACGGTTACATTTTCGGCGCTAAAGTGTACGAGGAAAGTAAAAATGTACAAAACTCGGGAATTTCATACAAGGCTCTTACTTTCTTTCGAGCAAGCGCAAAAGATAAAAACCTCGTTGAAGCAGAAATGACTTACTATGGTGTAATCCAAAATATATTTGAATTGGATTATATAAGCTTCAAAGAGGTTGTATTTTACTGTGAATGGGTAAGAGTTGAGGATAAAGATGCTTGTAAAGTTAATCCTATCACCAATTTGATCATGGTTGACTTGTCCAAGTTGAAGAGCAACGACCACGTGAGCGATGAGCCGTTTGTTTGTGCATTTCAAAAGGTTAAGCAAGTGTTTTACTCGGAGTATATCAACAATGAGCCGTGGTCAATTGTCCAACACGCGCCAAGGCGTCTAAATAGTAGTGTGGATGACTTGGTTGCTCCTACCGAATATCAATCCATTTTTTATGATAACCCGAATTTGAAACAATTTTTTAATTTGTAATAAATATTTTAATTTGTACCGAAACATCCATTTTTAATGCTTTTAATTGATCTGCACTTTATCATTTTCACTCTTGTGTAGTGTGCGTGTGTGGAGAGGAGATTAATACATAAATATTCCAACTACATCTAAGTTTTGTTTACACTAATCCATGAATATACACTTCTTACCTTTAATCGGTGATTAGTACATAGTTATTTGGGGTGTCCTATTTGTGGAGAGGAGACTGAATCTCTTCGTCTATCCGAACACTAAGAAATGCCATAATCCTATGGAGCGATGCTCTGCAAATTCCTCCCAACCGTTATGTAGGCAAACATCACCAGTGGAAGTTGTCAATTCCACTTTCCATACCCCACCACTTGGAACTTCTAGCAAAACATGGGAGACCATTGAAAGGTGGAATTCACAACTTCAACTGCTGATTTTTGGCTACACAACGGTTGTAAGTAATTTGCAACTCATAACTCCATAGGATTACGGTATTTCTTAGTGTTTAGATATGAGGAGAATTATATTTGACACGATTGCCAGGGGTACATTAGTTGGAAGGAGGTGCCATATGAGCTCAAGTTAGCTGTTTGACTGACACTACAGGTAATGTATTTATATTTATATGTCAATTTCGATTTCGATTTCAATTACGATTTATATTTATCTATATTAGAGGGCGGATACTAATTTTACTTTATTTCAATTCAGGGGACAGGGAGTGGCCCTAAGGGTAGGCCACATATGCTCTATACTTATGTGGCTATTCGGACGAGAAGGGAAGGATAAGGAGGTGTCCCCGAGCGTCGCGGTACAAAATCTCTTTTCCATGTAAATAGTTTGTAGATTTGAGATAATTGATGGTGATGTTGTTTCTTCTTAAATAGTTTCTATTTTGAATATATATTTGCATTATCTTTAGTTTGTTTGAATATATGATGTTTGGAACAGGTACAACGTTGCTATAACAGGTACAAATATACTGCTGGGTAGTGGCAGTGGCCATACTGCCCAGCAGATTTTTTTTAAATTCTGCCCAGAATTGTCACGGTCAATGGCCGTGACAATTTTTTTAAAAAGGATCACGGCTTTGTCACGGTTATAAACCGTGACAAACGTGTCACGATCATTGACCGCGACACGACCGTGACACAAAACGCGAGTTTTGTGTCAAGGTCAATGACTGTGACACGACCGTGACAAAAAAAGTTGTCTCGCCTCGAAATGTCACGGTCATTGACCTTGACAAGTTGGATTTGTCAAGGTCAATGACCTTGACAAATGGGCAGATTTGGTGTAGTAACTGCACTTAGTTGAAGGGTGAGGTACTTATAAAATGTGAGTATCGATGGACTGTACATACATTGAATTAACTGTATTATTGCATCTTAATTTTCGTAAGTTAATTCTTACAACTCCAGCATACTAACCCAAATTATAAAATGCTACCCCCACCCAGGTTTACATAGATAGAGACAGCAGGGCTGGCAAGAGATCAGACTTGCGGTCATATTTGCACATCGACTACCTCAATTAATTTTATTCTAGTATAGGTTGCTATCTCCATTTTACGTAGTTTTTTATTTCGAATTACTGTATGGGTATAAGCCCGGGTTTATTATTTAGTATTGGAACAATTGTATTGTTGTTGTTTATTTATCATCAATTGGTATTTAAATGGTTTGTGCATATCGTTTTAAAAGTAAAATTCAAATATGTTATTGTTATTATAATTGTTTTGATGTTGAGAATGATATAAATTATTAGACAGGCCCCATTTTTGGCGTATTGTGTCTGACCAACCTTTACTAGAAAATGGGAGTTGTTACAGTTGGTATCAGAGCATCCATATTTTAGTGTCCTTGGGATCTGTGTTGCGTTCATTATATTATGCGTTGTGTCCTTCGATGTGTAGATCCCTATGATTAAGAATCATTGTATTCTTTGTGATTCGTTACTAAGATGAACCTTATTTCCTTTTAGATGGAAAACGGTAAGAGAGGAAGACCACGACGTGTCGTCGCACCGACTACAGATGGGGGGACTCACCAAGAGCCGCAACCATACCCACAGCCACCACTAACCCCACCTGTGGTTGGCCCAGCAAAGATTGCCACTTGTAACACCCCGTAATTTTATTGATTTTTATTTTGGGAATTAATTGGGATTAATTAAATTATATTTGAAAACTAATCCGGTAAAATAAATATTAATTAGCAAGATAAGGGTTAATATTTATTTGTATTGAATATTACTTAGTGAATGAGTAATAATAATGATAAGAAAATATTATAATTCTCGTGAGTGAAAAATACGAAAATTACGGTAAATTTAGTCAGGATGCTCATTTCAGTCGTGTCGGAACTTAATTTGAAAAATAAAATATAATTTTAATTTTGATATTCCATATGGTCATTTTGAGTGCGTCGATGCGTCTGAAAGAGTCGAGACAGTCAGAAAAGTTTACTCGGAAATTTAGTTTGGGTCCCGGGGCATTTTTGGGCTAAACCGGTACCCCGGAGGGGTATTTTAGTCTTTTGAATTTTTGAGGAAAATAGACCTATGAATTTTATAAGTGTAAATCACATTATGTGTTGGGGAAGTTAAGGTTTCCATAATAAAAACTAAGAGATGTTATCGGGGGAGGAAGAAAGAGAGTTCTAAGAGAGTCCTAAGGCTTTCCTACATCATTTTACACCACTGCCACCACCATTGCATAGATCGGAAGGAGAAGAACACCACCCTACCACTCATCTGCAGAGATTCAGACTTACAACTCGAGGCAAGTATTTATCTTACTAAATTATGATTAGATATAATATCCATGTTAGAGTAGGATGATTATTATCTTGATTATATAAATGTTGATGGCAAAATTGACAAATTCAAATCATGTCTTGGGTTGAATTAATGTTAAGTTGAATCCCTTATGTAAGAAGACGAATTTGATGAACTAATGATAATAAAAATTTGAAAAAATATGAGTTCTATAGATGTTCTTGATGAAAATGGTGAACTAGGGTTTCTAGAGGTTAATCTTGAATTAATTCGAATCAATTGATGTTCTTTGATGATTTGATGATTATAAATCGTTCAAAATCATGTATATAGGTAGGTATCATATTTGGTATCCTTGGATGGGTGAATGTGATCGAATCATGGAGGTCTACAGATTAAAAATGGTGAATCCCATAATTATTTCCATTGGAGAAGACGAGACCTATTCGAGTGAATCGATTTAGCTCCTTGGCCGATTCGATTTGGTTTCCAAGAATTAGCCAATTTTTTCCCTTTTGTTTAGAACTCACGGGATATGATCGAATTAAATTTTAAGACAATTTTCAAATATAAAGAGAGTTATTTTAAAATACCAGTAGTCCAACATTGGGTTTGAGACTTAGTCGCATGAAAGGAATTTAAGGGCTAAGATTAATTAGGCGTAATTGAGAAATGAAAACCTAATTCGGAGAATGATATCGTGTCACGAGAATTCGGGGGAAACGGTAACCTAGAATAGTAGGGAATGAATGAGATATCTACTGAATTGACTTAAAGGAAAAATTGGTAATCTTTCGAGTAGTGAGAAACACTCGGGCATATACGATAAGAGGTATAATAGTATATTAAAAATACGTAGGCTATTCGAGAGTCATATAAACTACATATGGGATATATTATGGGTTATGTGTGTAACTATACTGAATTCATATACATAGGTTGTATGAATACCTAATGCTTGATTTATTATGTGTAATGAACATACATACGCTACTTGCTATCATGGGAGGTTTCGCGTTATGGACGGTCTTATCCTGATGAGCCCATTGAAGGGGATTTTGACTTATACCTCAGAACATAGAACCACCACTTGTATGAATAAGCGTGTGACCGGTCATTAGGATGCGTAGGTATGTGCGCAGCCCAAAGGCCTAGAACTATGTTCGCCTCCAATTACGTGTGAATTGTATATTGTGATTCGAGAGTGATTCTAAATCGATAGTCCTTTATTTAGTACATGATGTACCTGAACTTGATAGCAGAGTATGCATGAACCATATGTCTCAACCTAGGGGTGTTGTGTATATATATATATATATATATATATATATATAGTGATAAATATATACACTTGCGATTGATCCTACTGTATGTGCTTAGTAGATAGAAAAGATAGTGATATCTAAAATAACCTAACAATGTATAAACTTAAAATCTATTTAGTGAATTCTTAATTGATTTAAATGATATGAGAAAACAAATCAATAACGTATTATATGGGTAATACGGGTGGGGACCACGAGTAAGTACGTGTAGTAAGATAATGGACTTGAACTAGATAGGCGAGGTAGTATAACTAAGATGGGTTAGTAGAATACGTTAGGCGTGCACAATAGTTGAAGGGTGAGGACCTCAAGTGAGAGCACGTGAAACTAACATGTATATAATATCTGTTGATTAAGCATTTTAAATATTTACAAATATTTTTAAACTATTTTGCTCGGGCTCTTACCCATTTTTCCAAATCTATTTTATAAAAACCATTTTAGGCGCCCAGCCATAGGGACGCACAACTTAGGAGTTCATTCTCATTTGACGTGTTGTAGTTGTTGTGGACGATTGCAGGACCTCAATAGTAGACGCCTCTATTCCTTTCATATATGATGTATTATTTTATTTATCTCAATCGGGCATGTCGCCCATCTTCTACTATTAGTTATTTCCAGGGTCATTGTACTTCATTTATTTTCCTTTGTTAGATTCAGTTTTAGATATGGATTATTATGTAGGAGTTTTAGGATGTAGTGTTTGTTCCATTCATATCTTATTTGATTCAATTATTTAGCTATTTATGATGTTGGTCATTTGGAATAGTGAATGTGGTTTATTCATTTATTTATTTCAGATCATTGCATATTAATTTAAAAGATTAGATTTTGACACCAGCTAAATTAACTAATGTAGGTGATTAGTAATTAACAGTTTTCGACAGTGATGCCAAGAATGAACCAACTAGATATTATGTTTTAATTTAATAAAGCACTGATCACTTGGTATTTAATTAGGTGGGGTGTCACACCACTATTGTGACTCATCCAGTTTCCACGGTAATGGCCAATATGCTACAGCATTTCCATCCACCGCAGCAGCAGTAACCACCACCACCGCAGCAGGTGATAATACCAGTGTAGACCCCCAGTTTAGTATAGGACAGAGCGAGGGAGGCCTGCACTAAGGGATACCCATCGGAGTTTGCAGGCAGTTCCGACATTTTAGTGTCTAGTCAGTGGAAGAAGAATATTCAGTTTCGCTTGAGGATTGTAGAGTGTACGCTAGTTCAGAAGCAGATGTTAGTCTCATTTCGACTAGTTGGGGAAGCTTTACAGTGGTAGGATTCTATCACCACGCTAGATGAGAGAGATAGACTATCGATTAACGAGTTTTAGGACAAGTTTGAGGGAAATCTACAGGCAATGAAATCTGACATGAGAAGAAAATTCATAGACCTTAAGCAAGAAGGTCACACCGTAGTTGAGTACGAGGAGGAGTTTACGGCATTGTCCTATTTTATTGGGGATGAGGTAAACACGAAGGAGAAAACGATGGAAAAGTTTATGTCGGGGATAACCCGGAACATCAGGAAATTGTTACTAGGGAATCTGGATTTCACCACCTATACTTAGATGGTGAATGCCACTTTAATACATTGTCAGGATCACAAGGCATTCTAGAAATAAAAAATGGAGAAAAGAGACACAACTCTGAGCCGCCTAACCAGTAGGGCAAGATGAATGGGAGCAGGAGCCAGGGGCTCAATAGTTTAGGGGTCCACAGTTTACTGATCAGCAAAATAGATTCAGAGGTTCCTATGATCAGGACAAACAAGGCCAACAGGGCCAAGGATAAAAGTAGAGAAGCTAACGGGTCCAATGGAAGTAAGAGCAAGGCTAATGAGGGAAATAGGCAGATAAACATCAGTTTCAAGGGAATTTTTATATTTATGGTGATAAGGGACATTTCACAATGAAATGCCCTCAGGGAAATTAGGCGGCATGGGAGTTAGGGGACAACGAGGGTACCAGGAACCTCAGGGGCAGTGTGAGTCATTATCGACCCAGCCAGTGGTGGCAGTGTTAGCCTTACTAGCGCTACCCGCCCCACTTTAGGGATAGCAGTCGTAGCTGCAGAATGGGCATATGTATCACATCGCACTTAGAGAAGGACCAGCGCCAACATAAGAAGTGAATGGTAAGTTACCTATTCTTGAGCATGTGAGGCATATTTAGTTTGGTAACAGTGCATAATACTCAATTTTGAATACTAGTACTACCTTGTTAATGCACCGAGGATGGTAGACTTATATTTGACATAATGTTATACGTTGTTTCACCTGCGAGCCAAGGGCGCCTAAATTACTTTATGTGTAGAGGTATATGGATTAGCATTGGGAGACTTACTAGGTTCATGGAAGAAATATCTGCATAGATATGTCATAGTACGATATTATCCTAGGAATAGGTCGACAAGCCACTTATATGGCTTGTGTTAATATTTTTATGGGACTGTTTGGAATTAATGGTCAAAGGTAGAACAACTAGTTGAACAATGGTGTTTACTATAACGGTGAGAATTATTACGGGAATTATGATACCTTGGGTCTAAATATGGTAAAATAGACGGCAATATAAACTTGTACATTGGCTTTATGGAATTTAGTATACTCAAGATAGAGTAACGTAGTGATGCGATTGTGAGAATTTTGAAGAAAAATGTAGAGTCGAACAAATTCCGAATTGATGTTACGCTTAGATTGAGCAAGATTCAATTGTGTTGTTAAATGGTTCAGGATTTGGTGAAAATAATGTGCAAGTGCTTGGACATAGGGGCAGGGTCACCATGTGATTTTAGAATATTAGGAGCGACGACTCAATTAGAAAATTTGTATAAGGATGATGTGGAAAAAAATGTTAGATGTGATGTACCAGTAATGAATAAAGTTTATAGACAAACAGGTATCCAAATATGACTTATGGAGATAGTAGCATTGGACCAATGATGGTTCGAAGGAGTTTATAGACCCTATATAGTGGGAGTTTATACGGGTAATGGGATTTTAGCCACGGGGCTCACATCAATCAAGAAGTGTTGCCTTATCGAGACTAGGCACAACAATGTAAAGATTTCAGGATTGGTTATTGACGTATTTCTTGAATTAGGGATATAAAGAATGTTCGACCAGGGGTATGAAAGTAGACTAGATGATAATGATGACATACTTTAAATGATGAATAAATGTAATGGTTATCCGAAGACGAATTTATTTTTGTATACGGAGATATGAAAAATGAGAAGCATTCGTATTGTAAAAGTATTTGGTTACTTTGAAAACTTTATGACTAGGGATAGTCTCGGTTACATAAAGATGTGTGCCATCACAAGCAGTGTTATTATAATGACGATGTCATTGAAAAATTGGGCGAAAGTAGCCTTTATGGGAATAGGTAGGTACCTGAAGGCTTAGAAGTGATTAAGCAATCTACCAGAGTTAAGAATGGGCTGAAGAGTTCTTATCATATGTGTAAAAAGGAACATTATGTTCTTGACATTATCGGAGCGATAAATTTAACGGAAGTGTATTCCTTGTAAGTGATGAGCCTTTTGTTGAAATCGGCACAAGTTGATATCTATGTGGGTAGCAAAAATATTTTTCTTTTAGTCTTAGGCCGAAGGATCTCAATAACTGACAAAGCTATGTAGTAGTGTATCAGGAGGGTTCATTGTTTGCATTTCGCTTGTGAGGCGTCGCACGCAAGAAATTGGAAAATGTTAGGAGTTAAGAGATGTCAAATTCTAGGATGTTTTGTTACTATGTTTTACATGTGTGAAGGTATCACGCATTAGGCGACGTTATATTATCGAAGTTAAGGCCATGGGGCCGAGGAGTGCATTAATGAGAGCACTTAGTAATGTTTACACCACTTGTGAAATAAGTGGAACAATCTCTAAAAGAATTAATTTAATATTAGCAGGTTATTTTATACTTTGTTTTATACATGTACATGGTATGTATGGTTCAGGGTGGATGTATAGGTGTCATCCATATTTGATGTTTGTGCATGTGTGTGCATGCCATATGTGATGTATGAACATCCCAGTAATATTATAATAAGTGTAGATGAGCCTTATCTTTTATCTCACAGGACATGAGTATGGATTTGCTTGAGTATAAAACTCATGATATTTGTGCAGACTAAGTTTTGATGCTATTCTTCAGCGAATTTCGAGGACAGAAATTCATTATTCGGGGGAAAATGTAATACCCCGTGTTTTCAGAATAAAGTATTGGGACAAAATTTTATTAACTAAATTTAAAAATAAATTAAATCGGTGAGATTTAAATTAAATTTGTAAAATTTAAATCGAGGATAAATGCTTATTCTAATTTAAATTAAAGATAAATGTTTATTCATGATTACATGTTTATTTCATTCAATTGGGTATAATAAGTTAACTCGTGAAAAAAAAATATTATTAACTTATGGTTATGTAGTGATTAAACATAATAAAAATGTGTAAGCTAGATACTCGTTTAGGTGTTTTAAACATCTAAAATTGGGTCTAGAGTATGGATATATCATGTGGGGAGTCGTTGGGCCAATTCGATTATAGGTTCGGGCTCATTTGGAGGCCCAAAAATAGGGATTAAGGCTTAACTCAGGATTAGGGTATTTTATAAGTTAAATGGGAGTTTGAGAAACTCATTTTGCTCATCTAAAGAAACCCTAGCAACCTCCATCTATAGAGAGGATATAACAAGGTTAATGGAGAGAAGGAAATTGGGGATTCAAGAAATGAAGCTTCAATTTTCATCATAAGGCAAGAATTTTCTTGCTTAAATTAACTTCAAATTTACTTCTTAATTCATGTTTGTAATATCTCATGTAAATTCTAGGTTAAAACATATAAATTGAATATGATAGTATTAGATTATATCTTTTGCATGTGGAGGATCAAAACTTAAATTGTTTGGAAATTAAAAATCGATGAATTGATGGGAAACTCCAAAAAAGAATTAATGATTATATGGACTTAGAGATGAATCTTATGATCTTATATTATAGTATTGTAAATCCGATGTAAATCCATAAGAAAGAATATTTCTTGATTAAATTTGATGAGAAAAAAGTAAAGCTTGGAAACTAGGACTTACACATTTTATAATTCTTGAGATAATTATAACCATATGATTTGGACGTGTTTTAGAGACATTTTTGTGTAGAAAACGTATTGGTTGGTGATGGGAAATTATTTCGGTATCATATATGATATTTGGGTGAAGAATAGGATACTTATGATGTAAGTAAACTTGAGAATTTTCGTCAAAACTCGTAACAGCCCGCCCAGGCCAGAACCACGAGGCGAACCGGTTCCGACCACCCGTTCAGCCTAAATGGGTCATTTTGTGACCTTAGTGAATCGGTCGGGGTCCAGATCAATTTAGGGGGTCCACAAATGATATTTAGGACTTTCAAAAAACACATAGGACATTACATTATGTTGGGGTACACGGGAATAAAATCTGGGGTATGAAAACATGGGTGTTTAAGGTGTTACTTGTTATACTGAGTCCGAAAATTAGGATGAAAATTCAGGGAATAAAATGGAAAGGTTAGGAGATACCTTAACAAACCGTAGACCAAATTTATGCAAAATTTAGATGACTATTTAAATGGAAAATTACGATTAATTAGATGATTAATTATTAAATTAAAAATATTAATGGGTGATTCAATAGTATATATTAGGGGTAATTATAGATTAATTACCTATACAATTTATGTGATAAAGATATGTATTTATTTATTTGTGTGGAGCACACGTCGGCGCAGGTGGGCTAGGCGTTGTGAGGTCATCATTTAGGGTCCTAGGTAGCAGCGTCAGTTACGAGTAGGGCTGTGTTTTTTTTTCGAACATTCCGATTTTTCCGATGTCCGATCCGATATTTTCCGATTTTGGAACATATATAAGGTTTCCGATTTCCGATTTTCCGATTTCCGATTTTTCCGAATTAAATTGGATAGGAAATTGGAACTATGTTTTAAATTTCGATTTTCTGATTTTTCCGATATAATTTTCGAATCTTTTTTCCGATTAATATTCCGAATATATCTTCCGATTAATATTTCGAATATTTTTTCCGAATATTTTCTATATATATTTTTTTACCTATAAGTTATATCCTTATGTAATAAGAATGTGTACAATTTAGATTTCCTTTACTTTTTTTCTTTCCCTATATATTTATATATGCCGTTAGTAGAGAGAAACTAGGGTTGTAAGATATTCTTATTAAAATATCTCTCACATCTCTCTCTCTCTCTCTCGTCTCGCCCCTTTCTCCTCGGCGGTGCATATCTCTCACCTCTCTCTCTCGACCCAATCTCTATATGGTCGTCCCACCCCTTTCTTCTACTTTCGGCGGCGCATATTTGTTTACATCGTCCGACCCTTGTAGTCTCGAACATAGGTAAGCCTTTTCTAGTTTATTTTTATCTGTTTATTTTTTTTATTTCTACTTATTTACATATCTGGTTACATCGGTTTATAGGCTCTGTTTACATCTTGTTTACTTATGTTTATAAGATCGGTTTACATCTTATTTACATCTGTTTACATCTTTTTTATTTCATCTAATACATCTGTTGGGATCGATTTATAGGTTTAATAGGTTTGTTATATTGATCGGTTTATAGGTTTACAGATTTGTTTACATCGGTTTGTTATATTGATGGCTGCGGCAGAACAGAAAAAAACTAATTTCTAATTTCTCATACTGTCTTCATGCAGCAGAACAGAAAAAAATACCATATTTCTAATTTTCGAATTTTTCCGATTTTTTTCCGATTTTCCGATATTTCCGAATTCGGAAACTTTTTTGATTTTCCGAAAAAATTGGATAGGAAATTGGAACAAATATTTTATTTCCGAAAAAATTGGAATTTTTTCCGAAAGGTCATTTTTCGATCCGATCCGGCCGAAACACAGCCCTAGTTACGAGAAAGTACGTGTTGATGCTGGGATCCATTGCCACCGTCGAGGGTATGAACCATGCAATGGTGTACTGCACAAGGACCACCCCACTCATATATGTTTTGTGATGTCCATTTGAATGAAGGTCTCCTCTGAACTTACCGATAGGGCACAAACGTGACACTGAAGGTAGATGCCTTTGTGTGTCGTGTGTGTGTGTGTGTGTGTGTGTGTGTGTATATATATATATATATATATATATATATATATATATATATATAGAGAGAGAGAGAGAGAGAGAGAAACTCTCTCCTGTAAGGACTCCTTATGGTGCAGACCCCGGTACATACCATTTTTTTAAATTAGTAAAAAAATGAATTTTTTTCATGAAACTTCATGGATATGATCTCCACGGTGAGAAGTTCATCTCCATTTTTTTTCATTATAAAATTCAATAAAAAAACATTGAGATGATATGATATGTAAAAAATATGATATAAATATGCATTTTTGACCGTTGAAATGTTGTCGATCATTCACCCACTTTTTGATTGAATTTTTTTATGAAACTTCATAGATATGATCTCTACGGTGAGAAGATCATATCCATGAAGTTTCATAAAAAAATTCAATCAATAAAGTGGTTGGCGCCGACCCCCAACATTTCAATAGTTGAAAATGAAAATTTATATCATTTTTTTACATATCACCTCATCTCAACGATTTTTTTATTGAATTTTTCGATGAAAAAAATTGGAGATGATCTTCTAACCGTGAACATCATACCCATGAAGTTTCATCAAAAATTTCATTTTTTTACTATTTTAAAAATATGAAATATACTGGAGTTTACACCATAAGGAGACTTTCAGTATATATATATATATATATATATATATATAAAGAGAGAGAGAGAGAGATTAATTGAAATTAATTTATTAGTCTAACGACGTAGACAATCAGTTGTGACCCAATACTACGTATATGTATAATAGATGATTTTGTTACTTTTGTGGGTAGTATTATTGGGGTACTCTCGGAAATGAGAACACATGTATGGATAATGATGCAGACAATGTGTAATGAACCTAATACTACGTAAATACATACTGGATGATATGTCATTTCTTGTGTGTAGTATCATAGGGGTTATTCTTGGAACTAGGAGCATATGTATAGATAGTTCCCACTAGTTTAAGACTTGTGATATGTGCATTAAAATAGTATCTTGTAGTGGTAGTTATCAGACTGTATAATTGGGAGTTGGGTTGATATATGTATAAAACTGTACTTAGGTGAGGGGTGAGGTACTTATCGAATGTGAGTGCTAATAGGCGGTACATACTTTGAATTAATTGTATTAATGCATCTTAATATGTTAATTTTTGCAACTCTAGGACGCTAACTTAAATTATAAAATGTCCCCTTCCCCCATATAAAATGTCCCCTTCCCCCATCCCCCCCCCCCCCCCCCCCCCCCCCCCACAGGTTTATGTAGACAGTGACAGGAAATCAGACATGCGATCATATTTGCACAACGACTATCTCGATTCATTTGATTTTAGCATGTGTTGCTATTTCCATTTTAGTTAGTTTATTATTTTAGATTATTGTATGGGTATAAGTCCAAGTTTATTATTCCGCAATGGGATAATTGTATTGTTTATCTACATGCTTCGTGTATATCATTTTAAAAGAAAAATTCAAATGTACTAGTATTATTATAATTATGATACTGAGAATGATAATCATACTGATAATAATAAAAAAAAAAATACAAAAGGGGTGGAATTGGTGAGATCCTCTTAAATTTGAAAAGGGCACTTGCCATGTTTTGCCGCCGCGCTCCCATCGTAAGTGAATTATTACACGAGGACAAAATCTCCTTTGAAAGATATGATTCTGATGCCAAGTCAAATGAGTAGGTTAATTTCCTACCGACCAAAGTTCGTA
Source organism: Sambucus nigra (assembly GCA_949130495.1). Classification (NCBI taxonomy): domain Eukaryota; kingdom Viridiplantae; phylum Streptophyta; class Magnoliopsida; order Dipsacales; family Adoxaceae; genus Sambucus; species Sambucus nigra. Next base: position 186,680,555 of record OX422213.1, read on the forward strand.
CAATTAATATTAATAAAATCATTAAATAAAACAGTCATCCAAACTATTATTGGATCCACTAGTGCGTTACTCGTTCCGGCAGTAGCAGTGTACCAACCACTATACTGTTTAATTATCTTACTCCAATTTAGTAATCAATATACTAGTTGCCACTGCTGTAGGTAGAGGATTCGCAATGGAACGCTAGATTTCAAGAAAAAATTTGTAGGACTGTAATGATGAATTGAATGAGACCAATTTTGTAGAAGAATTTGTAAGGAATTTTCAAATTTACAAAATGGAGGTAGAATTTGTAATGGCCCGTTTGGTTCTTTATGTTGAAAACTTGATTTAAACGTTATTTTTAAATACAATTCAAAATTTAATTTTTTGTGATTATAATTATTGGTGTGCGTTTGGTAAACTTATTTTTAAATACAATTTTTTAAAAATTTGACAAAATTGACAAACATGTATATTTATATCATATATATGTGTGTGTGTGTGTATGTGTGTGTGTGTATATGTGTGTGTATATATAAACATACATAAAACTTTCATACATACATGATACACGAATGTATACATATATGTATATATTCATGTATCATGTATGTATATAATGTATCATGTATGTATATAATTTATGATGTATGTATGTATGTATCATGTATGTATTAAAGGTTTATGTATGTTTATATATATATATAGTTAAACCCCCTAATATACCTCATTAAATATATCTAAAAATACATGAAACCCCCTAATATACCTCATTAAATATATCTAAAAATACATGATATTAAATGTACGTGTATATAATTTATGATGTATGTATGCATATGAATGTATAAAAATACATGATATATAAGAATGTATATATATATAAGAATGTATATACATTCTTATATATCATGTATTTTTATACATGAAGAATGTGTATATATATATATATATATATATATATATATATATATATATATATATATATATATATATATATATATATACTCAACTCAACTCAACAAAGTCTTTTCCCAATTATTTGGGATCAGCTACATGAATCCTATTTTTTCATTCCATTCTGTCTAGTGTAATATCTTTGGTTATACCATATGACATCATGTATTTTTTTATAATATCCCACCAGGTCAATTTAGGACCACCTCTACCCCTTGTGTTACCATCAATACTAACTAAATCACTTTTTTTTACTAGAGCATCCATTGGTCTACGCTTGACGTGTCCAAACCATCTAAATCGATTTTCTCGCAATTTATCTTCTATATGAGATAATTTTACTGTTTCACGAATTTGTTCATTTTTAATTTTATCCTTTCGAGTTTTACCACAAATACATCTTAGTATTCGCATCTCCGCCACACTCATTTTATACATAATGATATTGCATGTATAATTCACTATAAAATTATATACATACTTAAATTGTTAATATTTTTTAATACATATGTACTATATGTATATTTTATATTATTTCATACATTAATAATACATGTATAAAACTATATATAAGTATCATGTATCTATTGTTAATACTATTTAACTTTATATTATTCCATACGTAATTTTTTGTACATATACATATATATTCTTTATTTATAAGAATTACACACATATTAATGTATCATGTATGTATATTATATATTAAGGTATAACTGCTTTAAAATATTAAGAATGAATAATTCTGAGCAGAAAAATAAAAAAACAAAAGTTATAAAACACCCTAAACCTGTTTTCTAAAAAACTTGATTGTAACACAAAAATATTATAATTATGTGTTTAAAAACAGGTTGTCAAATGAAGATTTTTATCAGAATTGTATTTAAACACAGAAAACAAAATTATAGTTGCAAACCAAACAGGTCCTAAATGTTTTTTACGAATTTTATTTGTTCGTAGAAATTTCTACGAACAAATGAAGCTTGTAATAAATATAAATAAATTTTTTTATTATATATTTGAGTTTCTACAAACAACATTAGTTCGTAGAAGTTTCTATGAACAAATGTTGTTTGTAAGAACTATTCTTTGATTTCCTACGAATATCAATTGTTTGTTGGAAACAATAAATACAAATTTTACTATATCACCATTGTGAAAGCGTACTCCATAGAACAGATAAATTTACTTTTAGTTCTAAAAAACTACCTTTCACGAGCTTACCCCACTGTGGATGCGCTCTTATAAAAGAATAGTTATTTCTACGTGCTCTATATGTTTTTTCCACATCTTTTAGGTATTAAAAAATAATTATATCTTTGAATTTATAAAATTTAAATGTTCATTTTTTTCATCTGTAACTAAAATAAAAACATTAGATAAAAAAAAATTATATTTTTAATAAAAAAACCATTTTCTATTAAAAAAAAAGTGTTTATAAAGCTTAAAATCTTATCTATTTTTTTATTAAAAATTATTTTATAAAACGTAAAATTTACTTTCTTAAAAAACTTTTTTCTTAGAAAGTGTTTTTTTATAAATTTTATTTTTGGTTAAAAACTTTTTTTTGTGATATTTTCAAAATAATCTTTTTACTATTTTAAAAAAATATGATCCGCACCAGCGGTATGTATAGGCAGTCCGACCACCTATACATATCGCTGGCGTGGAATATTTTTTTAAATATGTTTTTCCACGCCAGCAGTATGTATAGGTGATAGGAGTGTCTTTACATACCGCTCACGCGGACCATTTTTTTAAATAGTAAAAATATTATTTTCAAAATAATAAAAGAAACAGTTTTTAACTAAAAAAATAAATAACAAAATATTTTTTTTAAATAAATAAAAGAAATAATTTTTTTAAATAAATAAAAGAAACCATTTTTAACTAAAAATAGATAAGATTTTACGTTTTATAAACAGTTTGTTTTATAAAAAATATTTTTTTATTGAAAATATAAATTTTGTTTTTTTTATCAAATGTATTTGTTTTAATTGGAGGTGAAAAAATTGGAGATATAGATTTTATAAACCTAATGGAACAATTATCATTTACTACTCAAAGGGTGTGAGGGAAGACATAGAGGGTGTGAAAATAGCAAAAAGTGTGAGGGATAGCGCTATAAACGGATCCGATTCGGACCGGATCAGGCAAATCCAAATTCATATATGTTTATGTTAAACGGATTCGGATCCGATCCGTTTATTAATCGGAACGGATCAGGCAAATCCAAATCCACATCCATTTATGTCAAACGGATTCAGATCCGATCCGATTATCCGTTTATGTTGAACTTGATTAGCAACAGTTTTATTTTCAACTCCTATTTCATAAATTTGTTTTGCAAATGTTCCAAAAAAGCAGATAATGAAATAATAAACTATTATAATATATATTTAAAATATTATTAAATACAATATACATTAAATAAAAATATATTATTTATAATTTATATATATATATATTAAAAATATTAATCAGATCAGATTATTAACGGATCGAATTATATGAATTCAAATCTGCTCCATTTAATAAACGGGTAAGCGAGTAATTGGATAATCGAATTTTAGGCATGATCTCTATCCACTTAAATGCATCGGATTCGTATTCGGATAAAATCCAATCCATTCACATGCGTACGAGGGAAGACATAAAATGTTGGAAATTATGAATGCAAATACAGAAATGGAACTCTTTATATATCTCAAAAAAGTCAACTTCAATACAACAATGTGATTTCTGAATAGTCACTATAAAACTTCAAGGCGTGATGTCACTTTCCTAAATACAGTATTTGCCCCACACGAAGAATTTCGGTATACAAACGGGAATCAGCAAATCCGGACTCAAGATACAATGAAGTAATTGCACTGTCTGCAACTTGTATATTTGAAGACAGCCCTTGGATGTAGCAGCGAAGAACAGTCAATCAAGTTCTTATTCTGTTTATGTGCACAAAACAGAATAAGAGAATTTGTATCTCCTGAAAATTGTAAGAGAGTAATAGCAGGGTCTGGAAATCTGAAACTGATTTTTGTTATCAATGTAATTCCGTTTTTAGGCAGCCTTTATTTATAGAAATGAAAGGCTTTGTCTTCAAGAGTCATGACTGTTGAATTAAGTCATTTCCGAACAGGTATGACTGTTAATTACCAACAGTCTTAAGTCCTTTCCGAACAGGTATAATAATACCGAATCGGTTTTGCACGGGTCAACCAAAAAGTGACCGCGCCCGAGCGGCGTGCGAAATGCAAAGTGCGCCACTAGCGCCCACTGCCCCGCACCCGCGCCCGCGCGTGTGCGTACGGTGCTTCGCACCGTATTGAGGTCTCTTGAATAGCCTCTTAAATGCTAGATGAATTAACTCTTCATCTTCCATTTGTACTTATTAAGTGTACAAATTCTTAACATTTTTCCAATGTGGGACTCAAAGGTTGCCCACCCCTTTTATAGCTTAGTGGTGACACTTAGCTTTGTACATTTTCCAATGTGGGACACTATCCCCTTTTATATTTGGGTTAGCTTCCCACCTCTTCCACACACTTCCAATGTGGGACAAGCTCTTAAGACTTTTACACCCAAAAAAACTCTTACTCTCTTATTTTAAAAATCTCCAACATAAAATGTATATGAATAACTATTCCCTATTATAATTAACAAGGCGACTAATAGTTTTTTATACACTGTCAGACTCACCTTAACATATGTCTCGTTTATTATCAATTATTCATTAAGTAGTTTCAAACCTTAGATCAACATATATTATTCGATTCTACAAAGTCTGCTTCTTACCACTAGGACAACCAACCATAGTCAATAACAAATTGACTATTAAAACTAAGTACATTTTAGAAACATGTGACAAGAATTTAGTATATGTAATGTGAAAAATCAACGGAAGTGTTTTTGAAAAAAATGAACCAAAGGGTTAATTTGATATCCCTTAGTTGTCGTGTTAAATGTGGTGGTAAATGAAGAATTTGATCGTCATTCTGTGTGTTTGATTGACTTTATTGGTAATGGAAAAAAATTCATAGGTAGTCATATCCCAATCTTTGGTATAAAGTAAAGTAAATTTTTCTCACAAAATTTGTCATTCTTTTTAGAGTTTTTTTTGGTTAAAAACTGTTTTTTTCTTCACTAAAATTATTTTTTTGTGAAAAAATATATTTTGTTATTAACACTGTTTTTTCCTTAAAAATTGTTTTTTCATTGAAAACTGTTTTTATTTAAAAACTGTTTTTTTGTTGAAAACAGTTTTCTTTTTGTTAAAAATTATTCTCTTATAAACTGTTTTTTGTTATAAACTGTTTTTTTTGTTAAATTTTTTTTTGTATAACCTATTTTTTGTTAAAAACTGTTTTGTTTCGTTAACTGTTTTTTTTTTGTTAAAATTGTTTTTTTGGTCAAAAAGTTTTCTATTTTTTTTAAATTACTTTTCTTAAAAAAATTGTTTTCGTTTTGTTATAAACTATTTTTTTCCATATAATTTTTTTTTTATTTTGTTAAAAACTATAATTTGTCACCTGAAAAATAAATGGGTCAATTATTTAATAGTCCCTACTATAAATATATATTTTTTAAAAAGGACACATATTTTTAGTTTAACTCATTTAGTCCCTCAAGCACTCAATATTCTCTTATTTTTAGAGGTCCGCGCCAGCGGCACTCCCTTTCCAAAATATGTGGCAAAGGACTTTTTGAGGCAAAATAAAAAGCTTGGACTAAATGAGTATTAAAAAATGTTTGAGGGACTATTTGGTATATGTCCCTATTATAAGACAATTTCACTTGAAAATTTATAAAATTACCAATGCAAATTTTTCCATGTGCCATCCAAACGGTTTGTCCGATTTTATATCAACACGCCCGGGTGAATGTTCATGAATGCAAAGTGAATTACAAGGAACATAAACATAAAATATTTTAATAAGAGATATATCAAGTCAAACCACAACATTACTATTTTTAATATTTTTTTCAACTTACCCACATGGCTACATTCTCACACCTGTTTTTTTTTATTTCTTTTTCATGTTTTCCTTGCTAGAGCATCCACAATGATGAAGCAAAAGGATACCAAAAATGGTAAAGATATAAATTGTGAGTGATTCACTGGTAGACAAAAACCTATAAAATTTGTAAGGAAAATGGTAGTCATTTGCTAGAGTTACGGAATGGATGCAAATTCAGTAAAAAGTTCCTACGAACTTCTATTATTCGTAATAGTTCCTACGAACTTCAAAAGTTCGTAACAAATGTAAATATGAACAACATTTGTTCGTAGGAACTAGTTTAGAAATTTGAAAACTTTTCACCACTATCAGCTTATATGTTGTACGAAAGGTAAAACTATTTACAATTGACAAAGTTACCATTCATCTGCTTCCCCCACTAAGGATGCTCTTATACTGGGTAAAAACAAAATGACAACGTATCGAATGACACATAATTGCGTTGGAAACTACAAGTCTCTTGGATCAGTGATATTAGGTTGTCACTGAAACATTTTTTAGAGTGGATTGAATTTGGTTTCCAATTTGATTGTCGCACTTTTAAAATATTATTTGACCAGACGAAGTCACGAACCGCAAACGTAAATTAATCGAAATGCACTTAAAGCTGTTCTGGACACCACATAATATAATATCAAAAAACAAAAAAAATTGTGCTACAAACCTTTTGTACTTTTAAACACGTGTACAGCATTTCTTAATTTTTGTAAAATGACAATTCATCTTACCAAAGATTTTCAACAGTTTCAAAACATTTTTTTTTGGAATGATTACTAAAGAGCGGCTCCTGTGCGGAGGGAAAATGAGGGATTCAATGCGGATCTTTCTTAAAAATTAAAAAATATATATTTTTTATTTTTTTTATACGAATTTAAAACATTCCAGGATACCCTTATAAAAACATCAGCTAAAATGATATTTTTTTATATTTTAAAAAGATTGGTAAATATTTGACAGTTTTTAAGCTTAAAAAACTGTCAAATATTAACCCAATTTTTTTAAAAATACCAAAAAACATCATTTTGCGCTCATTTTTTTATAGAAATACCCTGAAATGTTTATAACCCATATAAAAAAAATAAAAAATAAAAACTTTTTTTTTAAAGAATAAGCCTGCACTGGAGTCCTTCATTTGGGCTCCAGCACCTGAGCGGCTCTCATGATTACTATACCATCTACAATTATGAGCAAATATTATGTTATTTCTCTTTTTAACTTGTTTTTTCCTTTAATTTTCTTATGTTCTTCTAAATAACTTATATATGTTTCACCCTATTTCGTTTTAAAACAGTTATTATATTGATTGAATCTCATAAAGTATACAAATATTTTTTTTTATCGAATTCTTAAAATAATTTTATTCCTACTAAGTTCCTAAAGTATCTATATTGTGTCAATATGACCCTTCTATCCATTTTAATTTCAACAGAATTCAAGGGTAAAATTTGTATTTTGGGCAATTGATAAATAAAACAATCATTTAAATGATATTTTGTGCCCAAGAAAATTAAATAATAAATAATTATAATATTTTATAAAATAATTTTGGCAATAAATTTTTTTATTTTTTGCACATGATACTTAAATAATTAGAAAATGTCTTTTTAACGTTTTTAACTATTTTCAATGAATAAAATATTTTTGTAATTAAAAAAAATTGTTTGATGGTTTTATTTATTGCAAATAGGTCTAAAAAGTTTTTTTTTAAATAACTAATTTTTTAATTAATGACATACTATTTATTTTTTAAAAAAAAATTAAATTCACTTTTTTAATTGAATTTTTTAAAAATACAAAAAAACTATATTTTTTTTAGAAAGTAAGTTATTTATTAAAAAATGCGTTGTCTTAGAAAACAAAATTATATAGAAATTGTTTTAAAAAAATATTATTGTTGATAAAAGTTGTCTTTTAAAAAATAATTTTATTATACAGAAACTATTTTCTTAAAAACGTTTTTGTAAATAAAAACATTAAAACTGTTTTTTTTTATATAAAGACGATTTTTCTAAATATTTAAAATGTTTTTTAATTATTTAAACTATTTTTTGATTATTAATGACCCAAAACACCATTTTTACTTCTAAATTCCATTAAAATTAAAGGTCAAAATGAATATAAAGGTCAAACTGGCGTCAAATAATTATTTTAGAGACTTAATAAAAATAAAAACTACTTTAAAATGCAGTATAAATTATTTATATACTTTAAAAGTGATATAGATAATTCACTATATTATATTATTATCAAAAACTAGGTATGAGAGCATATGTGGAAAACTATATGTGACTAGTTTTTATCCCCGTGCGATGCAGGGGTGCTTTGGAGTACTTATTATACAATGTAATGCAAACATATTTAACAAAATAGACGTAAAATATATAACGTTAAAATATCTATTTAACATTTGTGTGATACATTATGTTAATACATAAAATCTTATAAAATGATAACGAATATATGTATTTCAATAATAGAATATTTCATGTCAAACAAATACTTGCATGTAAAATTGTAATAGAGAACATTTAATGATTAAGTTAGGGAAAAAAAATAGAACACACACACACACACACACACACACACACACACACACACATATATATATATATATATATATTAAAAGATTCTTTATAAATATAAATTAGTTTTTTTAAACAATACGATTTTTATAAAAATATAAGCATATATTCATTTTTTTATAAAACAATAGTGTTAACAATTTTTTATAAATTTTTTTAATAAAACCTAATTTTATAAAGATAAATATAAAATATTTTGATTTGGTGGGATATTATAAAAAATGACATAATGTCATGCCCAAAGATATTGAACTGGACAGAATGAAATGAAAAAATAGGTTTCATGTAGCCAACCCCAATAATTGGGAAAAGACTTTGTTGAGTTGAGTTGAAATATAAAATATTTTATTATATATAAAAATTGTATTTTTATAAAGTAGCTTTCTAAAAACATATAGGTTTTTAACTTCATTTCTTTATATAAATTGTGTTTTAAAGGTTGTTCTATAAATTGTGACACCCTGCCTAATAAAATACCGGGTGATCAGTCATATATCAAATTAAACAGAAATCTCATCTAGTTCATCCTTAGCATCACTGTCATTTATTAATTACTAACCACCTAGTGTTCCATTAAGCTCATGCCAAATTTTATCTTTATTAATCCAACCAAACAATATAATAAAAACAACCACCCCCGAATATGAGAATCCAACTAAAATATGCCACATAGCAAAACAATAGTTTGTCGAACAACGTCGACTATAAGCCATCAACAAATGCGAAAATAAAAGAGTACTAAAAAAATGTCGAGTCTGAATATAGAAATACAACTCCAAAAGTATAACTAAAAGGATCCCTATCTAAGATAGAATGAAGTAAGTCACTACATCAAAGAAACCACAACACTCCACATAGATGCAGTTGCGTACCCTGTCAGATGGAATTATATAGGGCGCCTTTGTGGGAGGATACCTAAAAGATTTTATAGAAAGGGTTAGAACCCAAAATATTTGAAAATATACAGCAAGTGAATTTAAATGCAAGAAGTAAATATGCAAATGCTCTTCATATTTAAATTAGTGTCGCGCACTCTCTAGAGTTTACCTCACCCCTTAACTAATATGTACGCCTAACGGATTAAACCTAATGTTCCTAGCCACTTCCCTTGTAACTATCATTTCCCAAATGCTATACTAATTACCCCACTAATATAACCCAAGTGACACTACACTAAAAACAACAATTTGGCACACCTGAATGTTAAAAATCTGGCACAGTTTTAAACTGTGCCAAATTCTGTCACGGTTTAATGACAATCTGGGACACTTTAAAACAGTGCCAAAATTTGGCACTGTTTTAAAGTGTGCCAAAATTGAGTACACTTGATTAAAATATAAAAGCCTCTAAAAAAATCATTCCCTCCTCTTTCCTCTCTCATCTTTCAATCTCACGCTCCCCGTCTCTCTCCCTCCCCTCACCCACTCACCGGCTCTACTGCGACATCCAGCGCTCTGTCCGGCAAGCCTCCGGCGATCGCTTACCTTCTCTCATCTTTCATTCCCTCTTCTTGCTTGATGATGGACGTCGTTCTGCTCCATCGCAAGGTATTGATTTCATCCGTTCTGAGCCGCCTCTATCTCTCAACCCCCCAACAATGGTAAGTGTGTATATCTGAGTATTTGGTTTACATATTTGTGCCTTTTTTTACTATGGATCTGAAGAAAAAGTATCATAACTACAATGTCTTTATTACGAATATACAAGGAAACTTATTTCTTTTTCAGTCTTTTGTTCCCTATTTTCCCCAAGCATCAGCGTATTTTCTTTCTTTTTTTCTTTTTTTTTACATATTTTTTTGTTGTTATTTTGCATTATTATTTAGTGGCGTTCTTTTATTTTGTCTATTTTCAGTTTAGATTGAGGAAAAATAAAGAAACTGATTAATAATTCTTTAAGACTTTTTCGTGCTTCATATTTATTTTGTTAGTTGTTAAAATAGGCTTGGTCATTGTTTAGATTTGTCGTATATATGTCCATAGCATTTTTTATAAGCTCGCGTACATAGTCGTGTGGTGTAGTGTTATATGCGAGTCGTGTCTATATGAGATAGAAAAAACACAAAGTAAGTCGTGTTCGTTTCTAAAACAAACTTATCTTATTATGTCGTATCGGTCCGTAACCCGACAAAAATATATGAATTGGGATGCGTAGTTGATAAATTAACTAGGCCCTTGTGTAATGATGCAAGTTGTGTAATTTAATGTTGGAGAGAGACGAGTATCCTAATCAATAAATCCCCCATAATCCTGTGACATATAATGATTATCAATTCATCATATGAATTGAATACACATACATAAATAGTGTAAACAAAGTATGTTTCAAGATTAGCATTCTTAAACTATTAGACTAACACTGACAATAACAAATTCTGAAAGAAAAGGGGAAATAGAGAAGAGGATATGGCACTTGATATGGAAAAGATCGAAGATATCGGTCATGTTATTCTTTCCATGGTTATGAAAGAAAATGGTACACGATACCGTGGTTCTCCCCATCTCGTCTTCTTCTAACAAGGTTATAGGTATGTTATTATTCCCATTTCCTTTCTCCCATCTATATATTAGAAATCCAATTTAAGTAATGATTCCACCATTCATCTATTTCGATTCATTAAACTTCTCATTTTGTTAATAGATGTTAACTAAAATATAATTATGCATATAAATACTTATATTCTCACTAATTTCCTTGCTTGAATTAAACCCCTCACATATAAATAATACATATTAATTACTTATTAACTTAATAATTCTCAAAATAATTATTTTAAATTATGAAATTTATACCTAACTTCGATTTGTCTATTCTTTGTTGCAGGATACTTTTTAACCAAGAAGCTCAAACTTCATTACTAAGGTTTTGTTCTCATAGACTTTGTTCTCATATATTGTTTAGAATTAGATTGTTATATCTTAGGTCATATTTGGGATTTGGGATTTAAAATTTAAATTAGGAGTTCCAAAATTAGTTTTATTATGCTTAAATTTTATGGCCATTTTTGAATTTACAATAAGCTTAAAGGTATTTTAGGAGTTCGTTGATTAGACTCCATACTCAATTTTGAACGACTCTTAAATTTAACAAGTTATTGGAACAATAGTTGAATGTGTAATATTTGGGTGGACAACTTCTTTTATTTTTAGGTTTTATTAGCAACTATAATACATAGGCAGGTAATAATCAAGATTTGTCGCTCCATTTCTCTCTGCACGTATATATTTCATTTTTATACTCGAGAGGTTGTTTTAGTTGATTTGGGCAATTGGTGTAAGCAAAATGAAGCTTTGGAGTAGTTACATATTTTTAGAGCCAAAATGGTGTACAATACTAACATTAACTTGGTGCCTAAATCATTAAAACTATTTTTCAGGTAGCTTACGTTGAACTTTTAATGTGGTTGATATCGATGTTTCTCCGAATAGAAGATTTCAGAATTTGCAGACATTGTTGGACCAAATGGGATACTTTCGAGAAGTTATGGCGCGAAGAGTTCATCGGGTGGCTATCAAAATACAAATGAAATTTGGTTAGTCTCAAAGTCTCAAATTCTCTTTAAATGTTGCAGCATTAAATAAAAAAATGGCCTGAAATAGCGGCAACAAGTAGCCATTAGAGCTTGTTTAGTTAAATTGGTGGAAGGGGTTTGCTGGTGGTTTGGTTTTGGAATTTGCTGCTGCTGTTGAGTTTATTTTAAATGTTAAAGCATGTTGGATTTAAAGAATTAACAAATGAAACGATGTCAAAATTTTCTAAAATCAATAAACGTTCTAAATTGATTAAAAACATACCGTTAGAGGATGAAAGCCCAAAACAACCTCCAAGCAACCCCAAAGAGGCACGAACACCTCGTATGGGATCAATGTAACAAATAGAAACTCACCGCCTAGTCACGGTTTATGCCAGCACTGATTATGTCCAATGAAGGGTACTTTGGGAAGAACTTTCTAATATACACCAATGTAAGATGCACGAACACCTCGCACAAGACCAATGTAACTTGTAGGAACTGACCGCGTAGTTGCGGGTCTCCCAGTTTGAGAATATGATCATAATTTGGAAATATCTAAATTAGGCTTAAAAACAAGCATTTAAAGGGTGAAAACCCAAACCAGGCCCCAAACAGCCCCGTAAGAGGCACGAACACCTCGCTCGGGACCAATGTAACTTGTAAGAACTGACCGCGTAGTCACGGGTCTCTCGATTTGAGAATATGGAGATAATTTGAAAATATATAGATTAGGTTTAAAAACAAGCCGTTAAAGGGTGAAAAACAAAACCAACCCCTAAACGGCCCCATTAGAGGCACGAACACATTGCACGGGATAAATGCAACTTGTCGAAATTGACCGCGTAGTCGCGGGTCTCCCGGCTTGAGAATATGACGATAATTTGAAACTATCTAGATTAGGCATAAAAATAAGTCGTTAAAGGGTGAAAATCCAAACCAGTCCCCAAACGGTCTCGTAAGAGTCACGAACACCTCACACAGGACTAATGTAACTTGTACGAACTAACCACGTAGTCGCGGGTCTCCCGGTTTGAGAATATGAAGATAATTTGGAAATATCTAGATTAGGCATGAAAACAAGCCGTTTGAGGGTTGAAACCCAAACCAGCCCCCAAACGGCCCCGTAAGAGGCACGACCACCTCACACGGGACCATTGTAACTTGTACGAACTGACAGCGTAATCGCGGGTCTCCCGATTTGAGAATATGATGATAATTTAAAAATATATCGATAAAGCGTAAAAAAAAGCCCTTAAAGGGGGAAAAACCAAAGCAGCCCCGTAAGAGGCACGAATACCTCGCACGGGACTAATGTAACTTGTACGAACTAATCGCGTAGTCGCGGGTCTCTCGGTATAAGAATATTACGATAATTTCAAAATATTTAAATTAGGCTAAAAAACAAGCACTTAAAGGGTGAAAACCCAAAGCAGCCCCAAATTGGCCCCATAAGGCACGAACACCTCGCACGGGACCAATGTAACTTGTAGGAACTGACCGCGTAGTCGAAGGTCTCCCGTTTTGTGAATATGATGATAATTGTAAAATATGTAGATTAGGTTTGAAAACAAGCCGTTTGAGGGTGAAAACCAAAATCAACCCCCAAACGGTCCCGTAAGAGGCACGAACACCTTGCACGGAACCAATGTAACTTGTACCAACTGACAGCGTAGTCAGGGGTCTCCTGATTTGAGAATATGACGATAATTTCAAAATATGTAGATTAGGCTTGAAAACAAGCCGTTTGAGGGTAAAAACCCAAACTAGCCCCCAAACAATTCCGTAAGAGGCACGAACACCTCGTACGGGACCAATGTAACTTGTACGAACTGATTGCGTAGTCGCGGGTCTCCCGATTTAAGAATATGACGATAATTTCAAAATATGTAGATTAGGCTTGAAAACAAGCCGTTTGAGGGTGAAAACCCAAACCAGTCCCCAAACGGCCCCGTAAGAGACACGAACTCCACGCACGGGACTAATGTAACTTGTACAAACTAATCGCGTAGTCGCAGGTCTCCCGGTTCGAGAATATGATGATAATTTAAAAATATATCGATTAAGCTTAAAAAATAAGCCCTTAAAGGCTGAAAACCTAAACGAGCCCCCAAACGGTCCCGTAAGTGGCACGAACACCTCGCACGGGACCAATGTAACTTATACGAACTTACCGCGTAGTCTCGGGTCTCCCAATTTAAGAATATGAAGATACTTTAAAAATACGTAGATTCGGCTGAAAAATAAGTCGTTAGCGGGTGAAAACTCAAACTAGCCCCCAAACGACCCTGTAAGAGGCACGAACAGCTCGCACGTGACTATTGTAACTTGTACAAATTAAACGCATAGTCGCGGGTCTCCCAGTTTGAAAATATGACGATAATTTAAAAATATATAGATTAAGCTTGAAAAAAAGTCGTTTGAGGCTGAAAACCCAAATCAGCCCCGTAAGAGGCATGAACACCTCACCCAGGACCAATGTAACTTGTACGAACTGACAGTGTAGTCACAGGTCTCCCAGTTTAAGAATATGACGACAATTTGAAAATTCGTTGATTAGGCTTAAAAACAAGCCGTTAAAGGGTGAAAATGCAAACCAGCCACCAAACGGCCCCTAAGAGGCACGAACACCTCGCACGAGACCAATTTAACTTGTACGAACTGACCCCATAGTCGCGGGTCTCCCGATTTGAGAATATGACGATAATTTCAAAATATGTAGATTGGGCTTGAAAACAAGTCGTTTGAGAGTGAAAATCCAATCCAACCCCCAAACGGTCCCGTAAGAGGCACGGACACCTCGCACGGGACCAATGTAACTTGTACGAACTGACCGCGTAGTCGCGGGTCTCTCGATTTCAGAATATGATGATAATATTAAAACATATCGATTAAGCTTGAAAAAAAGTTCTTAAAGGGTAAAAACCCAAAGTAGCCCCCAAACGGCCTAGTAAGAGGAACGAACACCTCAAACGGGACCAATGTAACTTGTACGAAGTGACCGCGTAGTCACGGGTCTCCCGGTTTGAGAATTTGAGGATAATTTTAAAATATATCGATTAAGCTTAAAAAAAGCCCTTAAAGGGTGAAAACCCAAACCATCCCTGAAACGGCACCGTAAGAGGCACGAACACCTCGCACGGGACCACTATAACTTGTACGAACTGACCGCGTAGTCGCCGGTCTCCCGATTTGATAATATGACGATAATTTGAAAATCTATCAATTAACCTTAAAAAAAAAGCCGTTAAGGGGCAAAAAAAAACTAAACCATCCCCCAAACGGTCCCATAAGAGGTACTAACACCACACACGGGACCAATGTAACTTGTACGAACTGACCGCGTAGTCTCGGGTCTATTGGTTTGAGAATATGACGATACTTTGAAAATACGTCGATTAGGCTTAAAAACAAATTGTTAAAGGGTGAAAACCCAAACCAGCCACCAAACGGTCCCGTAAGCGACACGAATAGCTCGCATGGGACCAATGTAACTTGTACGAACTGATCGCGTAGTAGCGGGTCTCCCGGTTTGAGAATATGACGATAATGAAAACCTAAACCAGCCCCCAAATGGTCCCGTAAGAGGCACGAACAACTCGCATAGGACCAATGTAACTTGTACGAACTAACCACGTAGTCTCGAGTCTCTCGGTTTGAGAATATGACGATACTTTTAAAATACGTCGATTAGGTTTAAAAATAAGTCGTTAAGGGTGAAAACCTAAACCAGCCCCCAAACGGCCCCGTAAGAACCACGAACAGCTCGCACGGGACCAATCTAACTTGTATGAACAGACCGCGTAGTCACGGGTCTCCCGGTTTGAGAATATGATGATTATTTCAAAATATGTAGATTAGGCTTGAAAAAAAGTCGTTTGAGGCAGAAAACCCAAATCAGCCCCCAAACGGCCCCATAAGAGGCACGAACACCTCACTCAGGACCAATGTAACTTGTAAGAACTGACAGTGTAGTCTCGGGTGTCTCGAATTGAGAATATGATGAGAATTTGAAAATACGTAGATAAGGCTTAAAAATAAGCCGTTAAATGGTGAAAATCAAAACCAGCCCCCAAACGGTCCCGTAAGAGGCACGAACACCTCGCACGGTACATAAGTAACTTGTACGAACTGGTCGCATAGTCGCGGGTCTCCCATTTTGAGAATATCACAATAATTTCAAAATATGTAGATTAGGTTTGAAAACAAGCCGTTTGAGTGTTAAAACCCAAACCAGCCCCCAAACGGCCCCGTAAGAGGCATGAACACCTCGCACGGGACCAATGTAACTTGTACGAACAGACCGCGTAGTCACGGGTCTCCCGGTTTGAGAATATGACGATAATTTTAAAATATATCGATTAAGCTTAAAAAAAGTCCTTAAAGGGTGAAAATCCAAATCAGCCCCCAAACGGTCCCGTAAGAGGCAGGGACTCCTCGCATAGGCCCAATGTAACTTGTACGAACTGACCACGTAGTCGCGGGTCTCCTGGTTAGAGAATATGATGATACTTTAAAAATACATCGATTAGGCTTTAAAATAAGCCGTCAAAGGGTGAAAACTGAAACTTGCCCCCAAATGGCCCCGGAAGAGGCACGAACACCTCGCACGGGACCAGTGTAACTTGTACAAATTGATCGCGTATTCACGGGTCACCCGGTTTGAAAATATAACAATAATTTCAAAATATGTAGATTAGGCTTCAAAAAAAGCCATTTGAGTCTGAAAACCCAAATGATCCATCAAACGACCCCGTAAGAGGCACGAACACCTCGTCCAGGACCAATGTAACTTGTACGAACTAACAGCGTAGTCACGGGTCTCTCGGTTTGAGAATATAACGATAATTTGAAAATACGTTGATTATGCTTAAAAACAAGTCGTTAAAGGGTGAAAACCCAAACCAGCCCCCAAACGACCCCATAAGAGGCACAAACACCTCGCACGGGACCAATGTAACTTGTACGAACTGACCACGTAGTCGCGGGTCTCCCGATTTGAGAATATGATGATAATTTCAAAATATGCAGATTAGGCTTGAAAACAAGTCGTTTGAGGGTGAAAACTCAAACCAGTCCCCAAACGGCTACGTAAGAGGCACGAATACCTCGTATGGGACCAACGTAACTTGTACGAACAGACCACGTAGTCACAGGTCTCCCGATTTGAGAATATGATGATAATTTTAAAATATATCGATTAAGCTTAAAAAAAGGGTGAAAACCAAACCAACCCCCAAACGGCCCCGTAAGAGGCACGAACACCTCGCATGGGACCAATGTAACTTGTATGAACTGACCGCGTAGTCGCAGGTTTCCTAGTTTAAGAATATGACGATAATTTAAAATATATCGATCAAGCTTAAAAAATGCCATTATAGGGTGAAAACCCCCACCAACCCCTAAATGGCCCTGTAAGAGCATGAACACCTCGCACGGGACCAATGTAATTTGTACGAACTGACCGCGTAGTCGCGGGTCTCCCGCTTTGAGAATATGACGATAATTTGAAAACATATCGATTACGCTAAAAAAAAGCCCTTAAAGTGTAAAAACCCAAACCAGTCTCCAAACGGTCCCGTAAGAGGCACGAACACCTCGCACGGGACCAATGTAACTTGTACGAACTGATCGCATAGTCTCGGGTCTCCCTATTGAGAATATGATGATACCTTCAAAATACGTCGATTAGGCTTAAAAACAAACCGTTAAAGGGTGAAAACCTAAACTAGCCCCCAAACTGCCCCGAAAGAGGCACGAACAGCTCGCACGGGATCAATGTAACTTGTACGAACTGACCGCGTAGTCGCAGGTCTCCCAGTTTGAGAATATGATGATAATTTCAAAATATGTATATTAGGCTTGAAAAAAGCCGTTTGAGGCTGAAAACCCAAATCAGCCCCCAAACGGCCCCGTTAGAGGCACGAACACCTCGCTTATGACCAATGTAACTTGTATGTACTGACAGTGTAGTCACGGGTGCCCTGATTTGAGAATATGATGATAATTTGAAAATACGTAGATAAGGCTTAAAAATAAGCCGTTAAAGGGTGAAACGCCAAACTAGCACCCAAACAGCCCCGTAAGAGGCACGAACATCTCGCACGGGACCAATGTAACTTGTACAAACTCACCACGTAGTCGCGGGTCCCCCTGTTTGAGATATGATGATAATTTGAAAATATATAGATTAAGCTTAAATAAGCCATTAAGGGGTAAAAAACCCAAACCATCCCCCAAACGGTCTCGTAAGAGGCACAAACACCTCACATGGGACTAATGTAACTTGTACGAACTGACCGCGTTGTCTCGGCTCTCCCAGTTTGATAATATGATGATACTTTGAAAATACATCGATTAGGATTAAAAACAAGTTGTTAAAGGGTGAAATCCAAACTAGCCACCAAACGGTCCCGTAAGAGGCACGAACAACTTGCACGGGACCATTGTTACTTGTACGAACTGACCGCGTAGTAGCGGATCACTCGGTTTTAGAATATGACGATAATTTAAAAATATATCGATTATGCGTAAAAACAACCCTTAAAGGGTGAAAATCCAAACCAACCCCCAAATGGTCCCGTAAGAGGCACGCATAACTCGCACGGGACAAATGTAACTTGTACGAACTGACCGCGTATTCTCAGGTCTCCCGATTTGAGAATATGATGATACTTTGAAAATACATCGATTAGGTTTAAAAACAAGCCGTTAAAGGGTGAAAACCTAAACCAGCCCCCAAACGGCCCAGTAAGAGGCATGAACAGCTCGCACGGGACCAGTGTAACTTGTACGAACCGACCGCGTAGTCACGGGTCTCCCGGTTTGAGAATATGATGATAATTTCAAAATATGTAGATTAGGCTTGAAAAAAAGTCCTTTGAGGCTGAAAACCCAAATCAGCCCCCAAACGGCCCCATAAGAGGCACGAACACCTCGCTCAGGACCAATGTAACTTGTACGAACTGATAGTGTAGTCACGGATGTCCCGATTTGAGAATATGATGATAATTTGAATATACGTAGATTAGGCTTAAAAATAAGCCGTTAAATGGTGAAAACCCAAACCTGCCCCTAAACGGTCCCGTAAGAGGCACGAACACCTCGCACGGGACATAAGTAACTTGTATGAACTGGTCGTGTAGTCGCTTTGTAAGAATATGACGATAATTTAAAAACCTATCGATTAAGCTTAATAAAAGCCATTAAGGGGTAAAAAATCCAAACCATCCCCCAAACGGTCCCGCAAGAGGCACGAACACCTCGCACAGGAATAATGTAACTTGTATGAACTGACCGCGTAGTCGCGGGTCTCCCGATTTTAGAATATGATGATAATTTTAAAATATATCGATTAAGCTTAAAAAAAAGCCCTTAAAGGGTGAAAACCCAAACCAGCCCCCAAACGACCCCGTAAGAGGCACGAACTACTTGCATGGGACCAATGTAACTTGTAAGAACTGACCGTATAGTCACATGTCTTTCGGTTTGAGAATATAACGATAATTTGAAAATGTATCGGTTAAGCATAAAAAAAGTCCTTAAAGGGTGAAAATCCAAACCATCCCCCAAACGGTCCCGTAGGAGGCACGAACACCTCGCACGGGACCAATGTAACTTGTACGAACTGATCGCGTAGTCTCGGGTCTCTCGATTTGAGAATATAACGATACTTTGAAAATACGTCGATTAGGCATAAAAATAAGCCGTTAAAGGGTGAAAACTCAAACCAGCCCCCAAACGGCCCCGTAAGAGGCACGAACTCCTCGCAGAGGACAAATGTAACTTGTACGAACTGATCGCGTAGTCGCAGGTCTCCTGTTTTGAGAATATGATGATAATTTGAAAATGTATCAATTAAGCATAAAAAATCCCTTAAAGGGTGAAAACTCAAACCACCATGCAAACGGTCCCGAAAGAGGCACAAACACCTCGCACGGGACCAATGTAACTTGTAGGAACTGATTGCGTAATCTCGGGTCTCCCGGTTTGAGAATATGACGATACTTTGAAAATACGTCGATTAGGCTTAAAAATAAGCCGTTAAAGAATGAAAACTCAAATCAGCCCCAAACGGCCCCGTAAGAGGCACGAACAGCTCGCACGGGACCAATGTAACTTGTACAAATTGACCGCGTAGTCGCGGGTCTCCCGGTTTGAGAAAATGACGATAATTTCAAAATGTGTAGATTAGGATTCAAAACAAGCCGTTTGAGGGTGAAAACCCAAACCAGTCCCTAAACAGCCCCGTAAGAGGCACGAACACCTCGTACGGGACCAATGTAACTTGTATGAACTAAGAGTGTAGTCACGGGTGCCCTGATTATAGAATATGATGATAATTTGAAAATACGTAGATAAGGCTTAAAAATAAGCCGTTAAAGGGTGAAAGGCCAAACTAGCCACCAAACGGCCCCGTAAGACGCACGAACACCTCGCACGGGACCAATGTAACTTGTACGAACTGACCGCGTAGTCACGGGTCTACCGATTTGAGAATATGACGATAATTTCAAAATATGTAGATTAGGCTTGAAAACAAGCCGTTTGAGGGTGAAAACCCAAACCAGACCCCAAACGGCTCCATAAGAGCCACGAATACCTCGTACGGGACCAATGTATCTTGTATGAACAGATCGCGTAGTCAAGGGTCTCCCGATTTGAGAAAATGACGATAATTTTAAAATATATCGATTAAGCTTTAAAAAAAGCCCTTTAAGGGTAAAAATCAAAACCAGCCCCCAAACGGCCCCGTATGAGGCACAAACACCTCGTATGGGACCAATATAACTTGTATGAACTGACCACATAGTCGCGGGTCTCTCGGTTTGAGAATATGACGATAATTTTAAAATATATCGATTGAGCTTAAAAAAAACCATTATAGGGTGAAAACCCCCACCAGCCCCTAAATGGCCCCGTAAGAGCACGAACACCTCGCACGGGACCAATGTTATTTGTACGAACTGACCGTGTAGTCGCGGGTCTTCCGCTTTGAAAATATGATGATACTTTCAAAATACGTCGATTAGGCTTAAAAATAAACCGTTAAAGGGTGAAAACCTAAACCAGCCCCCAAACGGCCCCGTAAGAGGCACGAACATCTCGCACGGGACCAATGTAACTTGTACGAACTGACCGCGTAGCCGTCGGTCTTCCAGTTTGAGAATATGATGATAATTTCAAAATATTTAGATTGGGCTTGAAAAAAGCCGTTTGAGGCTGAAAACCTAAATCAGCCCCCAAATGGACCTGCTAGAGGCACGAACACCTCGCTCATGACCAATGTAACTTGTACGAGCTGACAGTGTAGTTACGGGTACCCTGATTTTTGAATATGATGATAATTTGAAAATACGTAGAAAAGGCATAAAAATAAGCCGTTAAAGTGTGAAAAGCCAAACTAGCACCCAAACGGCCCCGTAAGAGACAGGAACACCTCGCACGGGACCAATGTAGCTCGTACGAACTGACCGCGTAGTCGCGGGTCTCCCGATTTAAGAATATGACGATAATTTGAAAATCTATCGATTAAGCTTAAAAAAAGCCATTAAGGGGTAAAAAATCCAAACCATCCCCCAAACGGTCCCGCAAGTTGCACGAACACCTCGCACAGGAATAATGTAACTTGTACGAACTGACCGCGTAGTCGCGGGTCTCCCGATTTTAGAATATGATGATAATTTAAAAATATATCGATTAAGCTTAAAAAAAGCCCTTAAAGGATGAAAACCCAAACCTGCCCCCAAACGACCCCGTAAGAGGCACGAAATACTTACATGGGACCAATGTAACTTGTAAGAACTGACCGTATAGTCGCATGTATTTCGGTTTGAGAATATAACGATAATTTGAAAATGTATCGGTTAAGCATAAAAAAAGTCCTTAAAGGGTGAAAATCCAAATCAGCCCCCAAACGGTCCCGTAGGAGGCACGAACACCTCGCACGGGACCAATGTAACTTGTACGAACTGATCGCGTAGTCTCGGGTCTCTCGGTTTGAGAATATAACGATACTTTGAAAATACGTGGATTAGGCTTAAAAATAAGCCGTTAAAGGGTGAAAACTCAAACCAGTCCCAAACGGCCCCGTAAGAGGCACGAACTCCTCGCAGAGGACAAATGTAACTTGTACGAACTGACCGCGTAGTCGCAGGTCTCCTGTTTTGAGAATATGATGATAATTTGAAAATGTATCAATTAAGCATAAAAAAGCCCTTAAAGGGTGAAAACTCAAACCACCTTGCAAACGGTCCGGTAAGAGGCACAAACACCTCGCACGGGACCAATGTAACTTGTAGGAACTGATTGGGTAGTCTCGGGTCTCCCGATTTGAGAATATGACGATACTTTGAAAATACGTCGATTAGGCTTAAAAATAAGCCATTAAAGGATGAAAACTCAAATCAGCCCCAAACGGCCCCGTAAGAGGCATGAACAGCTCGCACGGGACCAATGTAACTTGTACAAATTGACCGCGTAGTCGCGGGTCTTCCGGTTTGAGAAAATGATGATAATTTCAAAATGTGTAGATTAGGATTCAAAACAAGCCGTTTGAGGGTGAAAATCCAAACCAGTCCCTAAACAGCCCCGTAAGAGGCACAGACACCTCGTACGGGACTAATGTAACTTGTATGAACTAAGAGTGTAGTCACGGGTGTCCTGATTATAGAATATGATGATAATTTGAAAATACATTGATAAGGCTTAAAAACAAGCCGTTAAAGGGTGAAAAGCCAAACTAGCCACCAAACAGCCCCGTAAGACGCACGAACACCTCGCACGGGACCAATGCAACTTGTACGAACTGACCGCGTAGTCACGGGTCTACCGATTTGAGAATATGACGATAATTTCAAAATATGTATATTAGGCCTGAAAAGAAGCCTTTTGAGGGTGAAAACCCAAACCAACCCCCAAACGGCCTCGTAAGATGCACGAACACCTCGCACAGAAATAATGTAACTTGTACGAACCGAACACGTAGTCGTTGGTCTCCCGGTTTTAGAATATGATGATAATTTTAAAATATATCGATTAAGCTTAAAAAAATGCCCTTAAAGGGTGAAAATCCAAACAAGCCCCCAAACGGCCCCGTAAGAGGCACGAACTCCTCGCACGGGACCAATGTAACTTGTACGAACTGGCCGCTTAGTCGCAGGTCTCCCGGTTTGAGAATATGATGATAATTTGAAAATACGTCGATTAGGCTTAAAAAATAAGTCGTTAAAAGGTGAAAACTCAAGCAAGCCCCCAAACGGTCCCGTAAGAGGCAAGAACAACTCGCACGGGACCAATACAACTTGAACAAATTGATCGCGTAGTCGCGGGCCTACCGGTTTGAGAATATGACGATAATTTCAAAATATGTAGATTAGGCTTGAAAAAAAATCGTTTGAGGCTCGAAACCCAAATCATCCGTCAAACGGCCCCGTTAGAGGCACGAACACCTCGTCCAGGACCAATGTAACTTGTACGAATTGACAGTGTAGTCACGGGTCTCCTAGTTTGAGAATATGACGATAATTTGAAAATACGTTCATTAGGCTTAAAAACAAGCCGTTAAACGGTGAATACCCAAACCAGCCCCCAAACGGCCCCGTAAAAGGCACGAACACCTCGTACGGGACCAATGTAACTTGTACGAACTGACCCCGTAGTCGCGGGTCTCCCAGTTTCAGAATATGACGATAATTTCAAAATGTGTATATTAGGATTGAAAACAAACCGTTTGAGGGTGAAAACCCAAACTAGCCCCCAAACGTCCCCGTAAGAGGCACGAACACCTCGCACGGGACCAATGTAACTTATACGAATTGACCGCGTAATCGCGGGTCTCCCGATTTGAGAATATGATGATAATTTTAAAATATATCGATTAAGCTTAAAAAAAACTTAAAGGGTGAAAACCCAAACCAGCCTCCAAATGACCCCGTAAGAGGCACGAACGCCTCGCACGGGACCAATGTAACTTGTACAAACTGAATGCGTAGTCGCGGGTGTCCCAGTGTGAAAATATGGCGATAATTTTAAAATATATCGATTAAGCTTAAAAAAAGCCCTTAAAGGGTGAAAATCCAAACCATCTCCCAAACGGCCCCGTAAGAGGCACGAACACTTCGCACGAGACCAATGTAACTTGTACGAACTGACAGTGTAGTCGCGGGTCTCCCGGTTTGAGAATATGACGATAATTTGAAAATACGTAGATTAGGTTTAAAAACAAGCCGTGAAAGGGTGAAAACCCAAACTATACCCCAAACGGCCCCGTAAGAGGCACGAACACCTTGCACGGGACCGATGTAACGTGTACGAATTGACCGCGTAGTCGCGGGCCTCTCGGTTTGTGAATATGACTATAATTTCAAAATATATCGATTAAGCTTAAAAATAAGCCCTTAAAGGGTGAAAACCCAAACCAGCCCCCAAACGGCTCCGTAAGAAGAACTAACACCTCACACGAGACCAATATAACCCATAGGAAGTGATCAGGTAGTCATACCTTGCGTAAAATTTTCAATTTTAGAATATAATAATAATTGCAACTCCTATATGTAATTTTTTAGCTTGAGTAAGCTTTTTTTATAAATTACTTGGTTACTAATATCGTATCTTTTTTGTCTCCTATTTTTTTTGCAGGATAACATTTTATCGTTAGCATTTATTCACGTGGAACACATGGAGAACTCAATGGTTTACAACAAGGGGTTTATTCATGATTCTATTTTTTTGTGTTATGGCCGTGCAGGCTTTTCTAGTTTTATTATTAACTTTTATAACCCTGCGGGCTTTTGTAAGTTTATTGTTATATTTTTTGGCCGTGCGGGCTTTATATTACGCAGATTTTATATTAGGAGGTTTTAAAATGTTCAGAAAATAGAGGAAACTCTGCACAATTTTATTTTTATTTGTGAACTACTAAAGACTTGTAATATTTTGAAGTTTGTATGTACATTTGTTTATCAACAACGTCAAGATTTGCAATTTGTGAATTTTCTTATTTTCAAATAATTTTTTTTTCTTTTATACAAAAATTTGGCGCAGTTTAAAACCGTGCCAAAAGTGTATCAAATTTTGGCACAGTTTTGAACTGTACCAAAAGTTTATCAAAATGTGCTCAATATGGCACAGTTCAAAACTGTGCCAAAAGTGTGCCAGAAATATCAAATTCTGACACGGTTTAAAAGTGTGGCAGAAATGTTCCTGTTTGGTCAAATCTGGCAAACTTTTAAACCGTGCCGGAGAAAAAATGGCCATTTTGGAACACCTGATTCTGGAACAGTTCAAAACCGTGCCAGATTTGATCTGGCATAGTTTTAAATCGTGTCAGACTCCTGTTTTTAGTGTAGTGTGACTATAGTATTTTACTTATTAAGTCATTACCCGCATTAACTTATAAGGATCATAGATCTTTCACTTTAGTTCATATAACATTCCCACAAGTTATAATATCGATACATTTCACGCCATGTATATATGTAAATTCTCGTATATAATTATGCACTATATATACCTATCATATCTCAACATTCGCACATATGTCGGATATAAAATGCTATCACCGAACACATAGAAGGCGGCCATAGTTTCCGTCGAAAGTGTCCGCTCCATACCAACGATCCACCCCTCTAAGTCGAAGACGCTATGGCCTGGGGAATATACTCACCCTTCTCCTCAAGTCAAGAGGGGACCCACATCGCGCAACCTCCTATGATAGCATTAATATTGGTATGACTTTACTATATATATATATATATATATGTACCACACACCGACATATATAGAAATTCAGGATATTGGAGTATTATGCAAACCCCCAAGCCTAAAATATTTAAGTCTACGACCCGACTTCCTTATAATCTTTATTTACACATTAATTTCCCTTATCTTAATGTAACCCCTTCTTAGGTATAACCGGACTCCTTATCTCTTGGCCCGAAATCAGGTGATTCTAGTTCACCCTTTAATGTTCTACAATTAAGCTTAATCACTTTAAACAACAAGATTATATCATACTAGATCATGAACCTTCATCTCCATTATCGTGAAATTTAGTCAATTACATACTAAAGTTAAGTATTCCCAAATTAAACTTATTTCAATATTAAATTCCACAATTTCAGTTAGGGCAGAAACTATTAATTTCTACCATAGCAAGTCTGAATTTGGGGATTTCATAAATTGTACAAATCACCAGATCTCGTTCGAACAAAGATCCCTGTCGTTCGAACGACAGTGGATCTCGTTCGAACGAACTACCCGGTCGTTCGAACGACAGTGGTAATTCCTCATCTCTCCTGCTTCTGCATAATCCCAGTCCGCCATTGATGAAATTAAAACCTCTGTTTTGAACAGATTCATGCAGAAACGTTTTCCCCAATTCATCATAAGTCCCTTTCTCCATTACAACAATACTAGCCCTAATAATCTCATAAATTTTCAGATTCCAATCATCAAATTCATTATTTATCACATCATCTATAGATTTGAAATCCTTAGAAGGAGAAAACCCCAATTCATGCAAGAAATAACCCTAGCATTCAGTTTAATTATACCTCTTTTAATATGAATTGCTAGATACAAATTACTATTCAAAATTTTAACCACTTGCCTTAACTAAGATGATCTATATGCTTTGAAGATGAAGTTGAATTGAAATTGTCTCTTCAAGATCCCCAAATTCACTCTCCTTTGGCTTTCTCTCTCTTCTCCCTTTAGTCTTCTATTATGACTTAATGATGACTAACCCCTTACACAACTTAGGGTTAAAATATTATTCACGTTTTGGGCCTATGAGCCCTAATTAAAATGACCCAAACTCTCTTTATTAAGTTCACACATGTGTGATTGGACCCCAATGCCCAATATGTATAAGTACCCACTTTTTTTTAATTATTTCGACCCAACCGGACTCAACCGCGCACTTAAACTCGTCATCCGGATTATATTTCTAAAATTAACTCCCCACTTGTTAACTTTATTAAATATACACTTTTAATTCTTCCCATTAATTAATTCTCATAAATGAGAATCACTAATTACCGAATTAAATGAATTAAAATAATGACCAAAAAGTTACGAGGTGTTACATAAATATAATTTTTTTAAGAAAAAAATATTTTTATAAAGTAATGTTAGCATTCAGAATTTATAAACTGCTTTAGAAAACTGTACATTTTTTTATGATTTTTTTTTAGTTATATATAAAAAATTATTTATTATATATATATATATATATTAACATTTATTAATTCAGGAAAAAAATGTTTCATATAAAAAAAATATTTATGTTGACACGCCAATTCTTCAATTCCTTTTTTCAACTCTTGGAATTTCATCTCAATTCTCTTCACTTTCTCTCTAATTCTTTGTCTAACTCTCTTAATCTTTGAATTTGTGAAATGACTCTTCCCTAGGCCCGAAACCTTTTATTTTATGATTAATATCCAGGTTTTGACTTTTCATATGCTCTTAAAGAACCCAAATGTCACCTAAATAAGTCCTGATTAATTTTATAAAGATAAGTATAAAATATTTTATTATATATAAAAATTGTATTATTATAAAGTAGTTTTCCTAAAAAATGTTGTTTTTAACTTCATTTCTTTATATAAATTATGTTTTATATAAATTGTGATTAAAAGGTTGTTCTATAAATATAAATATAATTTTTTTAAGAAAAAAATGTTTTTATAAAGCAGTGTTAACATTCAAAATTTATAAACTGTTTTAGAAATCTATACATTTTTTTAGAAAAATATTTTGAGTTATGTAAACAAAATTATTTATTATATAAATATTAACATTTATTAATTTAGAAAAAATATATTTCGTATTAAAAAAAAGCTTTTGTACGGAGAGACACCATTTGTAACATAACTCTTTGCATTTAATGTGGATAGGAGACACAATAATGCGAGGAGACACCATATATTTGTCCTGGTAACATGGTCCCTAAGAGCACACATTAAGAATTCAAGAATGATAGGGAGAGAGTTTCGACACACATTTAATAAAATACAAATAAGGGACAAAATTCTTACCTACATTTAATAGTATATAAATACTCATGTGGAACTCTAATACTTACTATTTTATGCTTAAAACATGTACTCTAAGATGCACATGTTATCATTTTCAATATATAGTAGATAGAGTTGGGTACTCCAATAAAATAAAAGAGAGATAAATGACCTCTTGATCATAATTTTGAAATTACTTAAAAACTTGTGACCGATGAGTTGGTCTCGAGCCAATTTTTTAAGGCTTAAACAAATTTGATTAGACCTTTCAATACCGAGTAAGTTGAGCGTGGCTCGTATAAAGCTCGAATGTCCCCGTTCATTTAGTAAATGAACTATGTTCGGAGAAGCTCTCAAGCTTGTTTTACAATCAAGTTTGACAAAACTCGACTCAATTCGTTTTTTGTCTTTATTAACCCTATTAAAATTTGGGTACCGAGATATCACATTATGTTACTAGAACATGGGTATATATATATATATATATATATATATATATATATAACTGCTCTTGTGCGGACTGTTCCGTATATTAACAGTGCGGACTGGACATGTATCACCTGACGGTGACGCACAAATTATCGGCTAAATTATAGGCAATTCTCTCTCTTTTCTGGGGTCACCGTCTGATGACACATATCCAACCGCACTGTTAAAATGCGAGACAGTTCGCACAAGAGCCGTATATATAGACAGACTACAATACATGCCAAGTATATACATAACAATTTTTTTAAAATACTAAAAAAATTACTTTTCGATTTAATTTATTTAATATGACATCTAAAAATGTTTGAAGTGACTCCTATAAAAAAACCTCAATTTAAAATAATTTATTTTGCTATTTTAAAAAAATGGATCAAACTTTCGCAGCTTTTAAAAAGTTGTGAAAGTTTAAACGATTTTTTTAAAATTGCAAAAAGATTAATTTGAACTAATTTTTTTATGTATTTCCTTTGAAAAGTTTATATACTCCGTAAAAAAACCTCAACTGAAATATATTTTGCGCCAATCGTTATATGAAATATTTTATTCACCAAACAGGACCGTTTGTTAATTATAAAAGTTTGTTGTTTTTATTTTTTTGGCAACAAGACGTACAAGATCCATTTTGTCCTCATAGCTTATGAAAGCTCAATTTCGTAATAAATGGATGATTAAATATGTGGGGGAGTCTCGAGGGATGCACGCAGCCCCATTTTTAACAATTTGAAGAAGGGCCTAAAGAGTTTATTAAGCTCTATTGTGTTGATTCTTCATAAAACAATCATAAATAACAGTTAGCAAACAAACCATCATAAAAATGCCCCCTTATTTTTTTCTTTCCACAGCCAACATATTTGTATTGAATTTTTAGCAACCATGTATTAGGCCCTATTTTAAGAGTATGCTCCACCCTATAAAATTATGTAGACCGGAGGATCAAAATGTAACAATGTTGGCCTTTTTCATGCAGTCTACATGTGGCTCCGTACCTCAAATATTCAAATATTGTGGTGGTAAATATGTCTATCAATGGATCGGACTTTATCTCAATCTCAATTCGAATCCGAATTCGAATCCGATTCATTTAAGCGAATATATATCATGCCGATTATCCGATTACCCTTTTATTAAATAGAGCGGATTTGAATTCATATACTTCGATCAGTTAATAATCCGATCTGATTAATATCTTTAATATATATATATATATATAGGGAGATGATCAAGTGAGGTCCCAGTTTGAGGACCCTTAATGAGGTCCATTTTTTTAAAATAGTAAAAAAAATATTTTTGTGCTGATTTTTTTATATGGCTTTTAAACATTTCAATAGGACTATAAAAAAATAATCAGCTCAAAATGAATTTTTTTGCTATTTTAAAAAAAATCGGTCAAATTGTGTCAGTTTTTAAGCCGTTAAAAACTAACAAAGTTTGACCGATTTTTTTAAAATAGAAATTTTTTTTATTTTGAGTTGATTGTTTTTTTATGGTCCTACTGAAATGTTTAAAACTCATAAAAAAAAAATCAACTCCAAAATATTTTTCTTACTATTTAAAAAAAAATGACCCTCATTCAGGGTCCTCAAAATGAGTGACCTCACTCTCTCTCTCTCTCTCTCTCTCTCTCTCTCTCTCTCTCTCTCTCTATATATATATATATATATATATATATATATATATATATATATATATATATATATATATATATATATATATATATATATATACACAATATTTTTAATTAATATATATAGTATTTTATAATATTTTAAAAATATATTATAATAGTTATTTATTTCATTATTTGTTTTTTTTTTTGCAAAATAAATTTATGAAATAAGAGTTGAAAATTAAAATGTTGCAAATCAAGTGGTAAAAAGTATATTAGATTGGATAATCGGATAAACGGATTGGATTCGAATCCGTTTAACATAAACGAATAAGAATTTGAATTTGCCTGATCCGATCCGTCGGATAATCGGATCAGATTCGAATCCGTTTAACTTAAACCGATATGAATTTGGATTTGCCTGATCCGATCCGAATCCGATCCATTTACAGTCCTAGTGGTAAATCTGGTTATACCATTTATTGGAGGTCGCCCAATCACCACATCTTTCAATTAAGAGATTTACGACCCGTTTGGTTTTGTATTAAAAAAATTCGATTTAAAAACAGTTTTTGAATATAGTTTTAAAATTCTGTATTTTGTGTTTATAAATATTGGTGCGCGTTTGGTAAACTTGTTTTTAAATACAATTTTTTGAAAATTTAACAAAATTGGCATTCATTTATATTATACATATGTGTGTGTGTATAAATATGTACATTAAACTTTCATACATACATGATACATGAATATATACATATACCATAGATGCATCAATATATCATGTGTTTTTATGTATATCTAATGATGTGTGTTGGAAAGTTTATATATATATATATGTGTGTGTGTGTGTGTGTGTGTGTGTCTACATAATGATATTGCATATATAATTCACAATAAAATTATATACATACATGAATTGATAATATTTATTTAAAATATCTTTACTATATGTATATTTTATCTCATTTCATGCATTAATAATACATATATAAAATTATATATAAGTATCAATATTATTTAACATATGGATCTTAGTATATTATATAATTTAATAAAATATAAATATACGTAATTTTATGTACATTTACATATATTTTTATTTATTTATAAGAATTACGCACGTATTAATGTATTATGAATGTATATTATATATTAACGTATAAATGCATTAAACCGTTAAGAATGAATAATTCTGAGTTGAAAGATAAAAAATAAAATTATAAAATACTCTTATGTTGTTTTCTGAAAAACTTGATTATAATACAAAAATATTATAATTTAGTATTTAAAAACAGGTACGCCAAACGTAAATTTTTACCAGAATTGCATTTAAACACATAAAATAAAATTATATTTACAAATCAAACAAACTCTTTATCTTTAAAAGTTAAATGCTAATAAAGAATATTATATGTATTATTTATTGAAAGAGATAAGATAATTAATGTGATCTATTCACCCTAGAGATGCATTAAACAACTCGTTAATGGTTCAGGATCCAACCTTATCCCTCCTACCCCTATTAAAATTTATCGACAATAATAAAAATTTTGATATGCTTACCCTTTTTATATTGCATGATTTCTATAAAGACGGCACATGCTTATATTCATAGACGGCAGAACAATCAGGCATTGATTTGGTTTGGGGGCAAATTGTTTTAATCGCGATGAGAAGTAAAATATTTTGAAATTGTGAATAAGTACATATTTTATAATTATGCGATTTCAAGCAAAAATAGTGAAT
The DNA here is from genome assembly GCA_949130495.1 of Sambucus nigra. Lineage (NCBI taxonomy): Eukaryota > Viridiplantae > Streptophyta > Magnoliopsida > Dipsacales > Adoxaceae > Sambucus > Sambucus nigra. The sequence continues at coordinate 186,712,471 of OX422213.1, forward strand.
AAAATTTAATTTTATATAAATAAAAATATATTTTATTATTTTACTTTTCACCACATTAAAAAATATTTTGCCTTAAAAGCAAAGGAACCCTGAGTAATAAATAAAACACCGAGCTTCGCAGATTCGAGATTACTATTAGGGGTACCAAATTGGCTCAATACCCAATAACACACACATTTGACTTTTATCGGATTTGTATGAAGTCTTAACGAATACGGTTATTTAATCGATAGACCCGCTAAATATAATAATATAATGAATCGGGTTTGAATTTAGGGTCAATTATTGAATAGTCCCTACTATAAATGTATATTTTTTAAAAATGACACATATTTTTAATTTAACTCATTTAATCCCTCAAGCACTCAATATTCTCTTATTTTTAGAGGTCCGCGCCAGCGGCACTCCCTCTTCAAAATATGTGGCAAAGGACTTTTTGAGGAAAAATAAAAAAGATTGGACTAAATGAATATTAAAAAATGTTCAAAAGACTATTTAGTATATATCCTTTGAATTTAATCATTTGGTGTAAATATATGACACAACTCATAAATGAATGATTTGAACACGGGCCAAACACGATGCGAACCCGATAAAATAGAACACAGTATACACGAAAAACTTAACGTGGAAAACATGTGCAGTACAAGCAACTGTTTTTTCTTGCTCCATTATATTTTTTTTAATAATATGGTCTCGTCGAGTACAGACAACCATGTGTAAAGCATAAACCTGTGGGGTAGATTGTCATGCCCCGTGATGAAAAAAACAAGGCGCGCAGGTCAAGAGAGGAACCCACATGTACAACTTGAATGAATATGGGAATTAAATAGATTTCTCCCACGTGAATCACAAACTAAACATTAAAATAAATAAGGGTATTTTTGGTTGATCAAATTTATCTAGGTAAATGCTAAAAAGTAGACAAATATAAAAATTTATTTCCATTTTAGCTGTTTGGTTGCACAATTTGTCTTCCCTTATCTATTTGAGTGAGAAATATTTCCCAACAAATTTGCCAACTTCTTAAACGATTTTAATGTTTTAAAAAATAATTTAAAAACTGTTTTAAATAATTAAAAAACTGTTATGAATAATTAAAATTATTTTGCAATGTTTTAAAAACTGTTTTTAATATTATAAAAAAATTGTTAAGAAAATATTTTACAATTTTTTTTTAAAACCGTATTAGCAAAATATTGTAAAAACTGTTTTTAACATTTTTAAAAACTGTTGTGAATATATTATAAAAACAGTTTTAAAGTTTTAACATATAATTTTAAAAACGGTTTTAAATACTTAAAAAAACTGTTTTGTAATGTTTTGAAAACTGGTTTTAATATTAGAAAAAATTGTTAAGAAAATGTTTTACAAATTTGTTTAAAAACCGTATTATAAAAATATTGTAAAAACTGTTTTTAACATTTTGAAAAACTGTTTTGAATATATTATAAAAACTGTTTTAAAGTTTTAAAAAACATTTTTTAAAACTGTTTAAAATAGTTTTAAAAAACTGTTGTGAATGTTTAAAAATTGTTTTGTAATATTTTAAAAACTGTTTTTAATATTATAAAAAATTGTTAAGAGAATGTTTTGCAAATTTTTTGAAAACCCGTAATATAAAAATATTGTAAAAATAGTTTTTAACATTTTTAAAAACTGTTTTGAATATAATATAAAAACAGTTTTAAAGTTTAAAAACCAAACTAAAAAATATTTTAAATAGTTAAAAAAACTGTTGTGAATATTTAAAAATTGTTTGGTAATATTTTAAAACCTGTTTTTAATTTTATAAAAAAATGTTAAAAAAATGTTTTACAATTTTTTTTAAAAACCGTAATATAAAAATATTATAACAACTGTTTTTAATATTTTTGAATATAATATAAAAACTGTTTTCAAATAAATTAATTGGATTGACTTTAATTTCGCCTAATGGTTGTTTGATAGCATCGTGTGAAAAAAATTAGGTAAAATTTATCTAGGTAAACTTTACCATATCCATTCTTTTACTTATATGCAACCAAACGACCCTAATAATTTTAAACCAATTAATAATTTTATTGAGTCCGTCGTAACGTAAACCTAAAATTGATTAAAGGGTATGGGATCGTCAAAAAGTTAGGTGAATATGATCACTTTTGTCACAAGGTCAAATGATGTCTAGCTTAGACCAGATCTAGTGAGATTAAAGGTACTGGGCAATGAAAAGAAAACTCTCCGAGTACGACACAATTTGTCGAAATTTCACTATGTTATTGTCCTCTGGCTATTGTTCACCACATGTTTTTGAATATTACTAGCCGGACCGTTTTTTCCTACCTACTTTCGTACCCTTATAATAAGACAAATAAGTAAGGCCCCACTTTCAAATGGTTAAAATCTAAACAAACAATTAAAAAAGTTCCTTAAAGTTAAAAAAAAAATAATAAAAACTAAAATTTGCATTATTCAATAAAAATCTGCCTTAAAAAAAATTAATAAGAAACTATTCGTAAAAAAAATTGTTTTAACTTTTTATAACACAACTTCTTCACTGTTTTTTAAAAAAATGTTTATAAAAAGTAAAATATTTATAAGTGTTTCAATAAGTGTTTATAATGAGTGTTTTAAAAATAAGAGAATATTGAGAAAATGGTTCGCGCCAGCGAAACGCCTTATTTTTAAAACGTCTATTTTCTAAATATTCTCTTATTTTTAAAGGTCCGCAGCAGCGACATGTCAAATTTTTAAAATACCAATTTCCCCAATATTCACTTATTTTTAAAGGTCCGCGCCAGCGGCACGTCTTATTTTTAAAATACCGATTTCTCCAATATTTTCTTATTTTTAAAGGTCCGCGCCAGCAACACACCTTATTTTTAAAATACCAATTTCTCCAATATTGTCTTATTTTTAAAGGTCTGCACCAGCGGCACACCTTATTTTTAAAATATCAATTTTCTCAATATTCTTTTATTTTTAAAGGTTCGCGCCAGCGGCACACCATATTTTTAAAACACCAATTTTTCCAATACTCTCTTATTTTTAAAGCGCTGCGCCAGCGGCCGCCTTATTTTTAAAACGCCCATTTTCTCAATATTCTCATATTTTTATAGGTCCGCGCCAGCGGCACGCCTTGTTTTTAAAACGCTTATTTTCCCAATATTCTTTTATTTTTATAGGTCCGCGCTAACGGCACACCTCATTTTTAAAACACAAGTTTTTTCAATATTTTCTTATTTTTAAAGGTCCGCGCCAGTGGCACACCTTATTTTTGAAACACCCATTTTTTCAATATTATCTTATTTTTAAAGGTCCGCGCCAGCGGCCCGACTTATTTTTGAAACACAAATTTTTCTCAATATTCTCTTATTTTTAAAGGTCCGCGCCAGCGGTATGCGTTATTTTTAAAACACTAATTTTCTCAATATTCTCTTATTTTTAAAGGTTCGTGTGGGCGGCACGCATTATTTTTAAACTCAATTTTTTTTAATAACTCTTTTTAAAAAAATTATTTTGAGGACATTTGGGAGGTTTTAACTTTTGTTTAAAAGAAACTAATTCTTTTAAGTTTGAGAAAAAACAATTTTAATAATTTTTTTATAATAATATTTTTTGTTTTAAGTTTGATGATAACAAAACTGTTTTTAAAAGAAACAGTTTTTTTTTTTTTTTTTTATCAAATAAAAAAAAAGAGTTTGATGAGATAATTTTAACCTTTTAAAGCTTAAATCTTTTGTATTTTAGTGAGTGGGTAGGGAAGTGGGTAGCTAAGTGGGTTCATGTAGTCATACTCTAAGAATAATGCTGCTCTACCCGGCCCCTAGTACATACTCAGTACAGGGTGCCTAGGTGGACAGCATTAATAACGCAAAGAATAATGCTGCTCTACCCGGTTCCTAGTACATATTCAGTACAGGGTGCCTAGGTGGACAGTATTAATAAAGTAAAACAATACATCATTTGCTTTATAAAAAAAAGAAAATACTAAGATGATGTGAAATGAGATAAAAATAATAAAAAAATAATTATTAGAATAATAATTTTATTTTTTTAATTATTTTTTTTTGTTTTTAAAAAAAATATTTTTAACTTATTTAGTCCCTTAAACACTCATTTACCGAATATTTTCTTCTTTTTACAGGTGCGCACCAACGGTACCCAATATTTTTTAACTTAAGTTTTTTTTAATTAGCCCAGCGCTATCTCTCGGGTTGTCTAGTATTATTCTTTTGCTTTTTTTTTAATTATTTTTAACTCATTTAGTCTCTCAAACACTCATGTACTCAATATTCTCTTCTTTTTAAAGGTTCGCGCCAGCGGCACTCCTTATTTTTAAACTTAGTTTTTAAAATTATTTTTAACTCATTTAATCCTTCAAACAACCATTTATCCCATATTCTCTTATTTTTAAAGCTCCGCGCCAGCGACACCCTTTATTTTAAAACTTGTTTTTTTAAAATTATTTTTAAATCATTTAGTCCATCAAACACCCATTTACCCAATATTTCCTTATTTTTAAAGGTTCGCGCCAGCAACACTTTTTATTTTTAAACTTAATTTTTTATTTTACAATATTGAAAATATTTTTTTTATTTCTTAAAACTGTTTAAAATGTAAAAAAACAAGTTTTTTTTATTTATACTAAACTAACTTTTATTTTTTAAAACAGTTTTTCTCAAAAAAAAAATTGTTATATTAAAATAGTGTTTTTTAACAATATATTTTTTCTAATTTGTGAAAAATATTTTTTTCTATAAAACAAATTTTTTAAAATAAAAAAATTCAAAAACTTATTAAAACTAGACCATATTTTCCTAACAAGAAAAACAAAGACTGCCACTTAGGAATGTGTACTAAAAGTGTACTAGGAGCGTGTAAGCCTAGCACTACTCTAAACTTAAAGGATCTTAGAGTGTATCGGGAAAAAGTTTTTAATGTATGCATGTATCTGTATTCTTAGACAAATTATAAGAATATATAATTAGAAAAATAATCAAATATTAAAAAGTTTCTTAAATATTTTTTAATATATATTTAGTTCAAGTTTTTTTTTTTATCAAAAAGTCTTTTATTCTTTTATCTTTAAATGTCCGCGCCTTGGTGCAAAATAAAAAGATTTGAACTAAACGTGTATTAAAAAAAGTTCGAATGACTATTTGATATATGTCCCTTAGAAAAATGATAATATGTACTTTAAAGATACATATTTTAAGTTTTAAAATATTAAGTATTAAAATTTTATATGAATATTTGTATCTTATTAAATATATGTCAAAAATTTATTTTTATTATTTTTGAGTTTTTAACATGGGCTATTACTACAACACATATTTTCGGTACCCTTATATTTAACTTATCTAGAAAGACATATTACTCTTAGTTTTTACTCTTTAATTATGAAAAACTTGTTTGTGCTTTATCAGGTATGTAACATTCATCAAATTAACTTTTGATTGAAGAAAAATGTCAAACAGTAGATAGAAATGGTTCATACATATGGGAGGTAATCGTAGCCTTTAAAAATTAGAAAATAATATCATAAGTTTAAGTAAATATGAGTGCTCGATTAAGATGATTAAACAGTTTATTTAATAAAATTTTAAAATTAGGAACAATGTCAAGTGAGTTGAGAAAAAATACAGTATTGCTATTATATAAGAATAAAGTAGATATTCAAGATTGGGGCGTTTATAAAAGAATTAAATTGATTAGTCATATTATGAGAGAAATAATAGAACAAATATTAAGGAATGAGTTAATAATATCGGATAACAAATTTGGATTTATGTTGGGGAGATCTATTGTATAGGCTATTTATTTACTAAAATTAATGGAACGTGGTCTTCATATATTCAGAAAAGACTTATGATAAAGTAACTAGAAATACAATTTTGTGGGCTTTACTAAAAAAACGAGTCCCTATCAACTATACGAAAATTATCCAAAATACGGACGATGACACAAATACTAGAGCGAGAATCTTTTATGAAGAAACTAGTGACTTTTTGATTAAAATAGGTCTACACCAATGATCATCTCAAAGCTCTAGGTTGTTTGCTCTAGTTTTGGATGAGATAACCATGGAATTACAAGAAGACATCCCATGGTGAATTTTGTTTGTTGATGATATAGTTTTGATAGACACATTCAAGAATGCGTTAGCAACAAGACTAGAAATTTGGAGAGAAGCTTTTTAATCAAATGTTTGTAAAAATAATAAAATTAAAACTGAATATATGGAGTGTAAACGAAAGATTGACACCAAGAATAATATGATGATAAAAATTGAAAATCGAGTGATAACTCAATATAATAAATATCATTATTTAGGTTCAATAGTGCAAAGTGATGGATAAATATATAAAAATATAGCAAGTAGAATAACAATAGATTGGACGATATGGAGGCAAGCTAGTGGTTTTTCAGTGATTAGAGGATACCTCGCAAATTAGAAAGGATAGTTTTACAAAACAGTCATTAGACCAGTTACCCTTTATGGAGTTGGATGTTGGGCATTAAAGAAAAGGCATAATCAACGTATACGTGTAAGTGAGATGGGGATGTTTTGATGGATGTCAGGGGTACTTAGAAAGGATAAGGTTAAAAATCAATATGTTAGAGAGAAGTTTGGGATAACTCTCATTGGCGATAAAATAAGAAAAACCCGACTTAGATGGTATGCATATATAATTCATAGGCCAACATATAATTGAAGGAAGGCTAATTGAAATCGAAGGCAAAAATCGAAAAGGTCGTTTGAAATCATCTTGGTAGAAAATTATAAGAAGATATTTTAAAGAACTAAATTATGTAGATAACATTGCTTACAACAAAAAGAATGAAAAAAGAGAATCCACGTCGCCGCCAACGCTATGTGATGGGAGCAAGACAATTATGATGATGAAATATGAGTGTAGGGGCACACATAATATACATATACATATACATATACATACATACATATATACGTATACATATACATATACAACCTTCTTTTAGTATACTAAGTGGTGGCTTGGATAAAAAGTTTTTGAGAAAACAATAAAAGGATGGAGAATTTGGACAAATAAGACCTTTTCATTTGAAATCCTTTCCTAGTTTGTTTAATATATAATATTTTAGCCAACTCTATAATTTATTAGATAAACATACTTTTCATATTTTAGCAACTCTACAACGGCATGTTATTATATTTTAGAGGCATGCCATCAACATCAAGTCAACTACTAATTTTTGGAGTCATGTTACTAATTTTCTAAGGTAATGTTACCGATTTAAAAATTATTGTATAAAAAAATTGAGGCATTTCATAGTTTATTAAGAGCAAAAGGAGTCGTGTTTCGTTTTAGGTAAAAAATAAGATTTTGAGGTGTGTCGTGTCATTTTTATTTTCGTTGGATTCACGTTTGGTTACAAAAAATAATATATATTGTGGTGTGTCACTTTTACTTGGGTCATGTTCGTGTTTGGTAAAAAAATAATATTTCATATTGTGTATTGTCACTTTTATTAGTATCGTGTCGAGTTGTATTGTTTTTATTTGAGTCGTGTTCAGTTAAAAAAGATTTTATGTCGTGTCAAGTTGTCTTTTTTATTTTGGTTGTTTTCTTGTAAGGTAAAAAAATAAGATTCCGTGCATCGTGTCATTTGTATTATTTTATGTTCTGTCAAGTTCGTATTGAGTTAAAAAAATAATATTTCTTGTTATGCTATGTTGTATCGCATTTTAATTAGGTCGTGTTTCTGTTTGGAAAAAAATAAAAATAAACGGGCTAATATTTAAGTGTAAATCATATAAATAAGTAGGTTTGAAGTGGGAGTTTTATTCTTATTTAAATTATGTGTAATTATATAAAGTAAAAATAATTTTAAAAAGTAGTCATCAGTGGACCTTCTATGCTTGTGCAAATATGTGGTTAGCTCACATAATATGGGCAAGAGATTAGAAAGTCAGGATGTGTTAGAAAGGGCTATATTGAGATTTATCACATTTATGATATGAAGTGGAGCGCAAGAGGAATTCGGAGGAGGGCCAATAGTTATGCCCTATATATATATATATATATATATATATATATATATATATATAGAGAGAGAGAGAGAGAGAGAGAGAGTATGTTAAACTCCCCAACATAATTCATTAAATATATATAAAAACAAATGATATATTGATACATTTATGATGAATTTATGTATGTATACATTCATATGTTATATGTGTGGAAGTTTTATGTATGTGTTTATATATATAAATGTTTGTCAATTTTGTTAAATTTTCAAAAAGTTGTATTAATAAGCAAATTTATCAAACACACACCAATATTTATAAACACAAAAAAATTGAATTTTAAAATTGTATTTAAAAAAAATGTTTAAATCGAGCTTTCTGAATACAGAACCAAACGGACCCTAAGAATTTTAGAACAAAAAATCCTCTAATTATAAGGGGGAATTTAAAATTGTTTTTCAATAAAAAGTAGAAGTTCAAGTATTTGGTTTAAAAATAAGTATTTTTTTTTTGGCCAAACCATGATAAAGCTTTATAATAATTATTTATAATTTTTGACACTACATGGTATCAAGAATCAAACATGAGAGGAATTTAGACACAAGTTTAGTATATTAGAGTTGGCTCTTTTTTTATTTGAACTTGAAATTGACACAACTCATATTCACAACTAATAAACATGTCAAGTTTATGAAAAATACTAATCACTTGGAAAAAACACGAAGAAACCTTAATAAATGATATTGTAGGATCTAATGTTTTTTATATCTCAATCCACTTAAAACAAAAAAAAAATATCTTAATCCACTTTTGCGCAAATTCTTGTACAATTAGATAATATTTTGCTTTTTAATTGGTGGATTGAACAAACCTTATGTTTATGTAGTACTTATGAGTGCAAACTTAATTGAGAAAGAGGAATGTGTTGCTCTTATTTGTAATCTTCTTCTATTATTTTCTTATTTTTAATTAAAACAAGTTAGTTTTTATGTGCGAAAGCATATCAACAAATGATATTGACTGTAACTATGATTTCAAAAATATAATGACACACACACAAAAAAAATATAGTGTAGAAAACACACACATGGATTACACAATATTTTCGAGTTCACCAATTTGACTACGTCCACAGACGATCAGTGACACTAATAGAAGAAGATTACAAATGCAAGGACAATATGTTCCTTCCTCACACACTAATAATCTCTATTCCAACAAAAAAAATAATTCTCTCACAAATATTGGAAGACACTCTCAAACATTAATCTCCTTATAAAAAAGCTCATAAATTCTACCCAAAATCCTCAATAGAGAATGCCCAAAATTGATTTCCAAAATAACTAGTTTTACACAAAAGAGTAAGCCCTAAAATTTCTATTTAAGGGAATTATTCACTAATTTGGAACACTATACACAAACTCACTCTCTGAATTTTTGGACTGGACCGAATTATTTGGTCCTAAATTTTTTTGGACCAAGACTAGATTGATTAATTCGGTTCCCACTAAATCGGTCTCGTATTTTTTTTTTGTTCGGTCCGGGTCGAATTCGGTTCGGACCATGTTTTTTATTTTTTAATTTGGACTAAAGCTTTTATCTATTTTCACACACACACACACACACGTCTCTCTCTCTCTCTCTCTCTCTCTCTCTATATATATATATATATATATATATATATATATATATAATTGTCAGTTTAATCTTAGTATGACATTTATCGCATTTTGACACTGCTAAGTGTACAAATCATTAATCATTGTATAATTTAGAATAATGGAGATACATGTGTATTTCGTCAATACATGCATTTAGTTGGTTTATGTATTAGGAGGTTAATGTATAGAAGTCTAAACAAGGATGTTTACATTAAATGTAATAGATACATGTATTTGGGTAGATACATTTCAGAGATCCTGTAAATACCCATATAATGTTGGCATTTGAAGTGGAAGTCATAAAGAGTCAAAAATATTATGCGAGTAGTAAGGAAAAAATATCTCCTCGTATTGAGTGTTATCTCTAAAATATTGAGTGTGTTTGTATATTTCATTATTTGTCAAATATATTTTTTAAAATTTTTGGTTGTCATGTATGTGGATGAAGGGGTATACTGAGATTTTCTCAATTTGAGTGAATACTTTAGCTTTTTGAATAAACGCTCTAAAGAAAATTATTTTTCTCTTTGAATTTTTGAGGTGTAATGATTTAATTGCTTTATTAGGTTTCTTATTTTCTATGTTTGCTTTACACATTAGTAGTAAACTATATTTACACTAACAATTTCTGAACTATAGATATTAATATGTTGTGCTTATTAGGTTTGTTAAAGTATGCTTTGTATAAATTTATAACGTGACATATATTGTATAGAATATTTAATATACATATTAAGATTTTGTAATAAATTTGATGAGTTCATCTCGAGTGTTTTAAGTTATTTTACACTGTTTTTTTAATGTACTTTTAATTATAAAGTCCATTTCATAACAATTTTTATATATTGATATAATATTAATTTTCACTATCAAAATATCGTTATACTATGTTAAATATCACTACACCAAAATGGGCAAATTGTCACCTTTCAGCCGGCCAGCCTTGTCAAGGTCATTGACCGTGACAAAAAAACACGCGTTTTATGTCACGGTCATTGACCTTGACACGACCGTGACAACGACTTGTCACGGTCATTGACCGTGACAAGTCCGTGACAAATTTACTTGTCACGGACTTGTCACGGTCAATGAACGTGACAAGTCGTGTCACGGTCAAAGACCTTGACACGACCGTGACAATGTTCGCAGCAAAAACCCTATCCCCCTTCTTTTTTCCCTCCCGCGCCATTCCCTCCATTTCTCTCTCTCTCTCTCTCTCGACGCTGCTCTCTCTCTCTCTCTCTCTCTACTTTCAGGTCCATTTTCTCTCTCTCTCTCTCTCTCTCTCTCTCTCTTTCATTTATATATATATTTGTGTGTATATTTGTGTGTATGTGTATATATATATGTGTGTATGTGTGTGCGTGGAGGGGGGCAGGGGGTGGGGGGTGGGGCGGGGTGGGGCAGGGTGGGGGAGGGGGTGGTGGAGGGGGGCAGGGGGTGGGGCAGGGTGGGGCGGGGTGGGGCAGGGTGGGGGTGGGGTGGGGTGTGTGTGTGTGTGTGTGTGTGTGTGTGTGTGTGTGTGTGGTGGTGTGTGGTGGTGGAGGGGGGCAGGGGGTGGGGTGGGGTGGGGTGGGGTGTGTGTGTGTGTGGTGGTGTGTGGTGGGGGAGGGGGTGGTGGAGGGGTGGGGTGGGGTGGGAAATCATATGAAATGAATTCAAATTATTGTTGTAGCACTAAGGGAATAAATGAAAATGAATTGGAACTATTGTCTTTTCAACCATCCAATAAAAGTTTTCCTTCATGGAATGTTAGAATTGTTTCTAGGATAATAATCCTACTATAAGATATCAATTCAAATAAAGTCTTAATAACCTAACCAAAAGAAATAAAATAAAATATCAAATAAATTATCATCCACCTCATAGACATTCCCTACCAATCATTTTAGATAATTTTATCCTTATAAAGATAAATACCTTTGATTGCAAAGCATGCACTTGTATTATTATTATACAACATGTATTATTTCGACGTGTAATTCTAAAATCTCACCTAGTTTTGTATACTATTTTTAAAATCATACTATCAATTCACGAGACACTAAACAAGAAAGAGGACATATTAATTTGGAAATGCTTGTTTTTCTTTCTAGAGACCCGTGTCGTCAAAACTTGGTAGTGTTCGAGTGTGTTTTTATCACTAAATTATTATTTCACTAACAAATACTCCTTATATCCTAGATTAAGAGTCCATATTTAATTTTTGTACTTACTAATAATACACTTAATCAATGGCTAGGATTAACCCTTATTCACTATTATGAAAATTTGGTTAATTGATTATTTAAAAAAAAAAGCAAAAGTAGACTAACATATATACACAACACTAAAAGTAGACATCAATTTTATAAATAATTGATATTTTCATTCAAAATAAATATTTCATTCAAAATAAATATTTCATTCAAAAATATTGGATAATAATTGATATTTTCATTTAAATTGATAATAATTTTATTCATGAAATTAATTCAATTAGGTAAAACCCATGATAATGAAATTTATGCTACAATTATCTCATGTCATAATTTTATGTAGTTGTCACGGTCGTGGTGGGGGGAGGGGGTGGGGGTGGGGTGGGTAGGGGTGGTGTGTGTGTGTGTGTGTGTGCGCGTGTGGCGGAACATTGATAATAACTTACACATACGTTATAATATAGACGAAACATTTTTTTATCTGTACTAATAACATTTTTTTTATCTGTACTAATAACATTTTTTTTACAGCAAAAATGTCTCCTTCAGATATTAGGGCGAAGATGATGATGCTGTTTATGATGATGTCGTCGTCTGGGTTCGGTGGTAGCGGAGGTGACGAGGGCTCCTCCGCCCCTAGGCTCCCCAAATATGGAAAATTTGGGATTACCGTCGAAAACAAGTCGGAGCTTTTAGCGAGATCCCTCGAGCTGCTAAAGACGGTCATCGGCCCGGGGTTTATGAGTTGGAAGGAGGTGCCGTATGAGCTCAAGTTAGCTGTTTGGGCGGCACTACAGGTAATATTTATATGAATATTTCAATTTCAATTTATATTTATATTTATATTTATATTTATATTTATATTTATATTTATATTTATTCGCAACTAACATTGTATTTGTTGGACAGGAACAATTCAACTTGGATCCAAAGCTACGCGATTCCGTCTTCGAGCAGTTGAGGGAGCAACACAAGACGTGGAAAAAAAATATGCGGACACGGTACTTTGGAAAAACACGAGAGACCATTTTACAATGGCGCGGATCCGTCCCGCCCAAGGAGCCGATCTCATTGGCACAATGGCAAAACTTCATTGACAATGAGACCGAGGATCGACAATTGGCATCTCGCCAATCGGGGAGGGAAAATCGGGCTAAAAAGACGGACGTGCACTACTCCGGCCGGACCTCTTACGCTGAGGTGGAGCATAGGATGAAGGTAATATTTAATTTATCTAAACTACATAAATATATTATTGGATATTATTTTACTTTGCGGGGCCGATACTAATTTTACTTTACTTTATTTTATTTCAGGGGGTAGGGAGTGGGCCAGGGGGTAAGCCACATAGGCTCGATACTTATGTGGCTCTTCGGACGAAGAAGGGGAAGGACAAGGAGGTGTCCCCGAGCGTCGCGGCCACGATTGTAAGTAATCCGACAGTTTAATTATTGTTAATTACGTTATAATTTTTTAGTTTACTAATCATGTGCTTTTTGTTGTTTCAGGCAAAGCTTAAGGAAGTGCATGAGTCGCAGTCTGATGCCGACAAGGCATCTTTGTCCACAGACGCACTCAGCCAAGTGCTTGGCTCTGATCGCAAGGGGAGGACAAGGGGAGTGAGCTCGCGGGTGGCCAAATCTAGGATCATCGGATTGGAGACGAGCGACACCGGGTTGGCTCGAACGGTGGATTCACACGACGCGAAGCTGTCCCGTTTGGAGGCGACGGTCCAAGATATGTACGCATTCATGAAGCGTACGTTGGGTGGAGACCGTAAAGAGAAAGGTAAAGGGAAAGGGAAGGAGAAGGCGGTGGAGGAGGAGGTGCGGGAGGACGAGGCGTAGGATGACGAGGATATGGACCTCGCTGCTTCATCACCGACACGTTCGTACTTCGACGATCCACTTCCCTATTTGACGCCCTCCAACAGACCATTATCGACAATTGGTTGGCCGAGCGTGTTCATATTGGACATATTTGATGGCCAACGGATAGGGCGGGGGTTGAGGGACCCGAACATCGTCGAGGGTGGAATAGTCCATGGACGTGTGCTTCAAGAGATGGAGTCCAGGGTGCTCGTCACGCATGTCATACCCGGGAAGGAGAACTCCCTATTGTGGTTGCGCGAACAATGCGGCACGGACGTACATTAGTGGGTGCGTCAATTCGTATGTCGTGTGGCCTACTCACCTCCTCAGTTTTATCTAAGACATGTAGTAACATTATTTTTAAGTTTGTCCATTTTAATTATATTTGGATTATATCGTCATGTATATTATTTTTACTTTGAAGATTTGGATTATACTGTCATGAATATATATTTGCATTATCTTTAGTTTGTGTTGGATATATGATGATTGGAACAGGTACAACGTTGCTATAACAGGTACAAATATACTGCTGGGCAGTGGCGGTGGCCATACTGCCCAGCAGATTTTTTTTAAATTCTGCCCAGAATTGTCACGGTCATTGACCGTGACAATTATTTTACTAAGGGTCACGGCTTTGTCACGGTTATAAACCGTGACAAACGTGTCAAGGTCAATGACCGTGACACGACTGTGACACAAAACGCGAGTTTTGTGTCAAGGTCAATGACCGTGACACGACCGTGACAAAAAAAGTTGTCTCGCCTCGAAATGTCACGGTCATTGACCTTGACAAGGTGAATTTGTCAAGGTCAATGACCTTGACAAATGGGCAGATTTGGTGTAGTGTATGTTTTCAACATCCCTTAACTATATTCTCTTTCGCAATGCGAATCTTTAAGAGGTATTCTTTAAGAGTCAATCTTAAAATGTGGATTAGTCCGCACAAGAGTTGGACTATATATATATATATATATATATATATATATATATATATATTTGTGAATGGTTTGATCAGATCTAAATAGGTACTTTTAGGTATATTTTTTAGGGCTTTGTAAATTTAGGACCTATTGTAATATGTATTTTAGAAATAGGACAACAAATATTTTATTTATGGTTTTAGTCCCTAATTTTTAATAAAGCCGCTAGCGTGGACCCATATTCATAAACGTCAACCAATCACAGCATGCCACGTGTCCTTTAATTTGAAAATAGGGACTAAAAATAAAATAAAATGTTTGTTGTCCTATATCCATAATCAATATTATTTTAAGTCTTAAAAGTATATAATCTATTTTTTTTATAGGAATCTTGATAAATAGATCATATTTACATAAACATTTCTTCATAGGTCCTATCACAATTTTTTTTCTTCTAATATGGCCTATTTGTACAAATAGTGAATATACACTATATATTTACAAATAGTACCTATTGGATCAAAAAAATTATATGAGAACCTATTGGACTACAAATTTAGTAAACAAGACTAATTGATAAAAAAATACTTTTTATATTAATGTTGAGGAAGTACCCGTTCAATCCAATCTCTATTGGACTCGATCCATTGATCTAACCAATGAAAATCTACATCACTTTATACAATTATGGATAATAGCCCCAATGCAGGCCCATTAGCTTATTATTGGGTCTTGGATGTAGCAGTAACAGAATGGCTGATTTCACATTGAGGAGATCCTTTTTTTAATATAATGGTATGTTCCTTATTTATTGGGTTTAAGTATCTAAAAATCGTAAGGGCAAAATTTTGAAAAAAAAAAATAACAAGTCACATATAGTTATATAAAACTCTCATAACTATTATTTTAAAGTTCAAAACATATAATGTTATGTTATATATTATTATTTATGATTTTTTTGGCTTGGTAGGTGTATAGTTCACTAATATATCTTTTGAGTACTAGGATCCCTCTCCCTTAATATATACCCGATTTTCAATAAATAAACAATAAATTAAGTATACATGATTTTCTTTAAACTAAAAATACAAATTGCACATGAAATTTTATATTGTTTGTATATTTTTTTATAATATACACACGTTAAGTGTTTGATTGTGTCAACAAATTTTCTTTTATCGAAAAAAATCCATTTACAATAAATATATATATTCACAGAAATAATCAAATTGCATTTTTATTAATATTAATTGTAGTACAAATGAGAAAATAACAAGACTTACAGACTTGTAGTAACACCAAAAAATGCAAGAATCTTCTTAATCGAGCTTAAAACAATAATTTCTTAAGACAATGACACCCCTTCTACGGTACTGACATATATTTGGACGATTGCCTCCGAGAGTACATACAATGATCTTACAACGTTAAAGTAGTACTCCAATTAATGTTGCCTGCGAATGAATTTTTCTGTGAAGAATTATCTCTTTTAATGCTGGCACAGACTAAGTTTTAATGGTGGTGATAGGGTCGATGTATGAAAAGTTTCCAATATCCAAAATATAGGGAGGAACAAAATATTTATAGGAGAGACTGTGTCTCTTCGAAATATATGCCAGTCTATTCAGAATGCCACGAAACGAACCTCTCGAGAATAATTGTCTAAATTCTGCAAATGGGTCGGGTTGAAAGAGTGCCGTGTCAAAAAATAAAATCCAATTAATAAATATATATTTCAGACAACCATAATTTAACAAAAAAAATTAGAAGAAAATTATCTAAAATGTCTCGCAAAAGGAAAGGAGGATGAAAGCACATGACCCAGACACGGGTCGGGACGTAAGGGTGCGACACGCGTGCAATGTTTAAAAAGAGGCGAGGCGAGGCGTAGGCTTCTAGGGGTATTGAGACGTAAGCCTCACAAAAAAAAAAAAGAGCTAAATAATATTATAAAAATAATAATAAAACCATAAAAAATAAAGTAACAAAGAAATATAAAATAAAACTGCAAAAAAAAACATATTTGAGGACTTTCTCATATTGTTAAAAAAAAAATTGTTCCCCCGAGATGACTTTTTTACATATTGTTAATTTTATAACATGACAATAAATTAATCAATGCAAAATCAAATTGACCAAATAATTTTTTTTAGTTTCATTCACATTGGATATTTTATAATATGATAATAAATTAATCAATGTAAAATCAAATTGACCAAGTCATTTTTTTAAGTTTCATTCACATATTGGTTATTTTTTAAAAATTTCTTTCAAACTATAATAGTAAATAGTATAAGTTAAGTGCAATTTTTAAAAAAAAAAAAATAATAAGAGATAGTAGATTAAAACAATATTTTTTTTAAGTTAAGTGTAATTTTAGAAAAATAAAGAACTTTAACCTTTAAAAAAAGATTTCATGATGGAAGAAGAAAATGAGTTTTTTTTTCGCCTCTCAATAAAAAGGCGTGAGGTGCATTGAGGCGTAACCGTCAAGGCGCATTGAGATGTCTGCCACAAATTCAATCCCGAGGCTTAAGCCTCAAGGCTTTTTTTACCCGCCTCGCCTCTAGGCGTAAGCGTCAAACGTCTTTTTACACACGTGTGTAGTTTTGGGCTAAAGTTCAACCCATACATAATGTAAGTGATCTCTTCAAAGGATTTAGTACACCAAAATCATCCAAGCCTTTAGGCCATTTTTTAAAGAAGATATCTGTTCATTTCTAAATTTTTTTCTGTGATAATTATCCATTTAATCCAATTAAACACTAAGTTATCCATTTTAAATGAAGTACTTTGAGGCTAATTTCTCGTTTATCTTTTAATGAATTTGTTTTGAACAGGTAATTATATCAAATTAACCTTCTTGTGGAGTTGAAGTCAATCCAAAAAATGTGAGTCCCACTTTTGTTTGACCCTAAAATTTCAAATTTTTAACTATTATATTTTCAAAATGAAATTTGTGTATACTCGAAACATATAAGATATACACTTATGGAAATGGAAAATGCCCAATATTCCACTCAATAAAAGTATATAACAGCACTTGGTATCAAAGTTAGTAGACAAGTTCTCTTAAATCTGGAGAGGGATTTAAGAAATTAACGGGTCAACCTGCCGCGCCGGGGACGGGTCAAGTTAATGATTAGTATTGAAAGTGTATAGCTAGTCTTAAGTGATGAAACATTTACACATATAAAAAATATTTGGTTCAATTAATTGAGAATTAAATGTAGAGCTTGCAAAAAAAGGCACGCTACGATAACACGACACGAATCGACACGAAGTTATAAGTTAATGGGTGAATCGTTAATGGGTTCGAGTCATATCAGTGCCAATTCGATAAGACACGATAGTTAACGAGTCGGGTTAGAGTTGACCTCCGTCACCCGTTAATACCCGATAAAACCCGTTATAATTCATTAATTTAAGTAAATAAGATATAATTTTGAAACTTATAAATAATTTATGTAGCATAATGTTAATTTAATCATAATAAATTTTACTAAATGAGATATTTAGTAATATCAATGAATTAATGAATCTATTTGGATTAAAAAATGAGATAATGTGTCAATTTGTATACGGTTAAAAATAATTTATTATCTTAATGGATATTAACGAGTGAACACGATACGACACGATAATATAACGGTAGGATTTGAATATAATTTTTTTACACGATTAAAAAATTATCCGTTTATATATGAATCTAATAAAATTTGAACACAATAAAAAATAATACGAACACAATTCGACATGATCTATTGAGAGAGTAATCATTAAATTGGACATTGAGAAATAGAATTGAAGCCTTAGAATTACCTCAATAGCTCCCGCAATCTTGTTGGGATGATTATTTTACAACTGCTGCTGTTCCTCTTAATGATTAACCCTCACTCCCAATCTCTCCATCTCTCACTCATTTTTATAAAAGTAGAGATTGTACTGTCCCAACAAAAGTTTTTGTACTTCGTACTGGAAAACCAAGTTGGCGTACTACAAAAACTTGAAACTATTTGATGCTGTGCATGATTGTGTGTTTATTAATTGCACTGCCAATATAGAAGGTATTGATTTGCGACACGTCATTGTTGCTTTACCCTCTCTCTATATAGTAGAAGGTGGACCTGTTCTTTTGTTCCAGCTTTATTTATTTATTTAAATATCAGTTTATGTTCACTTTTAAGTTACACTTCATGAATCTCGAAGGCTCCAATTGGAGACTGATTTCGGCACAATGAGATAAAAGTAAATGTTGGGATCTATAGCAATGTAGAATTTGGCCACTGCTACTCGTGGAGAATTATTTTACAAATCACCTATTGAGATTGAGAGCAATGTAGTACATGTTGGGATCAAAATATTGATTTAAATATTTATTTCTTTTTTTATTAGAATAAATAAATTACATTATTTTTTATAAATATTAAAAAATAACCTCAAAAAATTCAGCTCGGAGGCTCCCACCTCCGGGCCCCCAAAAATCACCATTAAATTAGCTCCCATCGTCAAAAGTTCCTGGCTTCACCCCTTAATGTAATATTACACGTTCCCTCACTTCATATCTTAAACCCACACTCTAATATCATTGATTTATTTTATTAATGGAATAATGTGAAACTTTCACATTAACTAATGACATTATGTCAACTCAACAAATTATGATTTCAAAGGTATGTTTCTTAAAGAAAATGTTCCATGACTTGGTTAATAATGAAAAAATTCATCAAGTCACACAATTTAATTTTATTAAAAAATTACATAAATAATGTCATTTATTGTTAGATTCCTTTTTATTTTTTATAGTGATTTTTTGTTCCAAAATGATATTATAAATTGCTTTTTTAGTCTTAAATACGTTTATTGAAAAGTCAGT
Organism: Sambucus nigra; assembly: GCA_949130495.1. Taxonomy (NCBI): domain Eukaryota; kingdom Viridiplantae; phylum Streptophyta; class Magnoliopsida; order Dipsacales; family Adoxaceae; genus Sambucus; species Sambucus nigra. The sequence continues at coordinate 186,731,993 of OX422213.1, forward strand.
ATATATAAGGCGTTTACTTGTATTGAAAGTATAATGAGAGATTGTATGTTTATCTAGCAAACAAAGTGTGTGGGAAAGAAAGGGCTAACACGTCACATGTAGAAATATGATTTTAATAAGATGACCGAGTGCAAGTAAATCAATTAGGCTCCAATAAAAATTGAACCCTAAAAGGTAAAGATAATTATAGTGATTCCCAATCTCATCCGAATTGTATGTTACAAATAAAGGTGTAGGACCCTTTACAGGAGGAAATTCTTAGAGTAACTAAACTCAATCAGTTTATGTTGTGTGTGGTGTTATGGGCCCTAAATAAAACTCGAGGGAAGGATCGAGATGCTACAACGGGAACCGCTCTGTTCAGCTGGTTGTGATCCCTACAGGGATGCGAGAGTACATGTCTCTCATTCTGTCATTTTCTCCCAAGGTTGGGTTATCGATTCAATGATTGATGATTTGTCCCTGGAAGCTGTTGACACCATATCCAATTTTTGTTGCACGCCATTGTTTAGGCCCAAGCCTAAGTATTCCGCACGAGAGTTTGGCGGTTGTTCAGAGTCCCCAATTTATTTTATATAAATACAAAAAAAGGTTTGGGTTAGCCCTTTTGAGCCAATCCTAAGGCAAGTTTAAGTATGTGATTTATCTAGAGATTCTTATTGTAAAAATTGAGTTATGAGAGGGGAAGGTATTCGACACCCCACTTATTCTTTACGCTTCCTTATCTATATGTTTACTATTGCTCTTTACATTATGTGATTACTTTTTAGTTTATTTTAGAATATGCTGAGAGACCTTAATTTGTGAATCCCTTAAAACGTAGATATGTACTTAGTTATGATAAATGGTATTAGCGAGAGGTGTATGAACGTCACTTAAACCAGTGTAGGTACACCATAGTGCTTGTGTGTGAATGTGAACTCGAATAACGGGTGAGTGTTAGTGTGTATATGTAGAGGTGCGAGAAAGCCCGCCATGAATAACGGGATGCCGCTAAGAGTATATGTGTGTGTGTGCGCGCGCGAAAGAAATCGTGGTTTGAGATGATATCTCATTCGAGGTGTATAATAAGGCTGAAAGGTAATATGAGAGATAGGTGCATATCTGTGGTGACAATATATCAAGAGATATATTGTCGAGGCTTGTGCTCAAGCGAAGGACTCGATATTGCGCCAACGTACTGTGTAGCCATGAGATTAAAACCTACGTAGTTCAGTTGTTGCGGTTAGCCAAATGAAAGCATTCCAACATGATGTTTGTGCAAGTGTGAGTACTTGGCTTGAGAGGCGGAGAAGCTATTTGTAAGACATAGAGTTTCTTCGGTGGAGGTTCAGATTCGAAATTGACCCAAAGTCGACGACAAGGACATAGGTCCTTATGATTGTCGGGAGATCACTAACTAGAAGGTGTTATTGAACTTTCAGACTAGTTTGGAGGTGCAACTTAGGGGGTGTAATTGGAAAATTCTTTCTACTAATTCCATTATTCAGTGTCTTGTGGAGGGTGATCAAAATGGCGACATGGATATCTTTGAAAAGATCCTTTTCCATTAACCAAATCAGTAACCATTGCTCTATATCTCTCAAAAAGATCATTTTCCACTAACCAAAGCAGCAACCATTGCTCTAAATTTATGGACAACATCAATGATTGCAGGCTAATTGATCTTAGCAGTTCGGGAACACTTTTGATTTGGTCCAACAATAAAGAAGGCTTGGATAATACTTTGGTAAGATTGGATTGGGATTTGGCTAACCTGGAATGGAATGTTTTTTTTATATAAATTCCACTATCCAGAACATTTCCTGCCCATCTTCTGACCATTGTCTTATGATCATCAACTTGGAAGGTATCATTTCTAACTTTTCTCCAAAACCATTTAGACTCCGAGCTAATTTTTTTGAATAAACTAGCTTTGATGAAGTCCTCAATACTAGCTGGAATAACTGCCTCGATTTAAACTAAAATCCTTCATTAATAGGTTGAACATTGGGACAATACAGTGTATGGTAATATTTGTCATAAGAAAAAAAAAAGAATCCTAGGGAGACTCAAAAGTATTCAAATTAACTAGGAGACTCTCATATCCTTGATAGCTTGAGAGATCCTCAAAAATTGAATATAATGAAATCCTTATCCAAGAGGAGGCATTATGAAGACAAAAATCCAGGATATAATGGCTCACAGACGGAGAAAGAAATACAATTTTTTTTCATCTTTTAACTATTGTTTGTAAGAGAAAAAAATAAAATTGATAGACTCCTTATTAAGGGGTCCTAGATTGTTGATTGTCCCACGATTGCCCAATACATAAATAATTATTTGTGTCTATGTTTGTTATGGGAAGTAGTGGTATACATAAGGAATGGAATATCTAGAAAAGTATTCCCCTTATAGAGAGAAGATGACACTCTTGACCGACCTATTAGTATTATTGAAATAGAAATTCCATTTTCAGTATGAAAGCTTGGAAAGACCTAGGTCCTGATGGGGTTCAACCCTATTTCTGCCAACATATTTAACATGTGCGTGTCTAGCTTTATTAATGATTTTTCAACCACTCCTACTTTCCACGCCATTTAATTATAGTCACAGTCCCGAGACCATTAAATGATTTAGACTGATCACCCTGTGGTATGTCTTTTATAAGTTTGTGTCTAAAGTTTTGGTTAACATATTGAGAACCAATAAAACTATGTGTACCCCCAATTTGTACTCTTTTTCATATCCCCTGCATACAAAGCTTACACCTTGTTGTTGTAGGTCCCTTCAGGATATAAAGTACAATCTTTTATTGCCTTATCTTATTATGGGGTACAAAATGGGGGTACATGTAGTTTTACTTATTGAGAATTATCTTGTGCAAAGTTATCAACCCTTTCCAATCTAGTTTCCTACCAGATAAATACACTTCCGACAACATTGTTATTTCTCAAGAAATTATTCATAGCCTTGGAACCACTAAGAACAGAATGGGGGATGATTATGAAAATTGACCTTGAGAGGTACTATGATAAGATTAGTTGATCTTTTATCTGAAGAGTTCTTGAGGCTTTCAACCTCATTGACAATTGAATTACATTTATCATGAGTTGTATCACTACCATCACCACATATATTCTTTATAATGGCCCCCCTTTACCTTACTTTAAACTCAGAAGATGGTTGAGACAGGTGTGACACCCCGCCTAATAAAATACCAGGTGATCAATCCTATATCAAATTAAAACAGGAATCTCATATGGTTCATTCTCAACATCACTGTCAAAAACCAATATATTACTAACAACCTATTAGGCTTGGAGTCAAAATTTTAATTTACTAATATTTTTAACCAAACCAACCATAAAACAAAACAATCACAACAGTTTATATAACCATAATTGAAATTGAAAAGATAACCGAACTCTCGGTACAACATATAATACAACCAAATCGAAGTGCCGCAAACTGAAATGCGGTAAAAGAATAAATGGATACAGTTTGGCCATCAGCCCGGATGTTACTACAGTTCCTCCTATCTAGATCACAAGGAGAGAGGCGTCTAAAATAATTCTGTATGCATCCACAGCTGCTGCAGCAACGTCTGACTCAAAAGAATCATCATTCGGGCATCCCTGTGACTAGACACCTAATATATATATATAGTAAGAGAGAGGGAAAATAAAGAAATGGGCCAGAGCCCGAGTTTTGAAAATATTTAGCAAGTGCATCAAATGCTATATTTTAAAAATAACAATTCTCCCATAATTAAAATGGTATCGCACTCCTATGAGATACACCTCACCCCTCCTCTAATAGTGCATACCTATCGTATACATTTTTTTATAACAACCTAGTTAAGCTACCCAGTCTAACTAATCTCTTTCACCCATCCTCTGAATTCTCATAACTAACACTTACCCAAAGTGATATAATATAAGTTATACCGTAAGCTATCACATAAGCTTTAATTGATATAATCATCAATTGTATATATATATATATATATATATATATGCCGTTCATATTCCGAAACTTTCACTAGTTTAAAATACCATTTTTCACTTTAGTATATAAAATCCAATATATATAATTCTCACTTTAATATACGAATCACAGTTTAAAATCCGGATAAAAATCTCCCGGAAGGAGAATAAAATCTTATTCATCTTACACTTTATACAAGTCTAAATTATATGATTTCATATCTTCATATACGTGTAATATACTATACGCAACAAATATATTTATACCTATATAACGACCATAAGTATAATAACCATCCTACCGAGTTATAACTCGAGGATGCGGTCTAAAACTGCTATCATAATCCGGGTATACTCAACTTAACCCAGGTACCAAGTCTGACTCACTCGTGATCGTGGTAAAAATACTAAACGGTGGAGGCAGTCATATTCCCTCCTGAAAGTGGAATCATCATCACACTCATATGCGAGACGATATGACCTGTGGACTATACTCTCCCTGCTCCTTAAGCCAGGGGATTCACCCACATCGCACAACCTCCCTGGATAGCAATAGAGATATATGTATACATAAATATATCATTCACATACCGATATATTTATAACCAAATCATATACATATACTGTAACAACACCCGTATATATAATATATGTCACTTCTCAATATACCCTGGCTATAATTGCCAAACTCTTGTAGTGATAGCCAAAATCCCGAATGTTCCCATTTGTAATAGTATATAAATATTCATACACTTAAAATACTAAACCTATAAGTATTCTCTTACTTAAGATTTAACTCACTCCTTAATCACTTTTAAGTATGTTATATAAGCCCGAATACACCGATTTGTAATAACTAAATAAGTATACACGCAACTAATTTTAATTCCATAGGTATCGCATCACCTATGATAATCATCGTCAATAAAGACGTACCGGATAGTAGTTTAATCCTCTCTAGCCCATATCCTAAATTCCATCCTACTCGCATCCTAGGATTCACTCAAATGTAATCGGCCCATATTTATTCTCTATGCATAAATATATATACACATTTACCGAAAACTTCTCTTTAATGTTACTTGTCCTAAACATTCCTTAAGTCCATACCCCGAATTGTACACTCAACTAATCCAAGGTTCTCTCCTTCAACCCAAGGTTCATTCACCATAAATTCCGTTATCAAGGAGTCCTAATATCACATCTAGAATCCCCTATAATAATATCCAATTTATAATTTAACTCCCTCTAAGCTTAAGGAAGAAAAAATTTCAATCGGTTCGAATAAGATCAATACTCAGGTCTTCATGTGCGTGCGAACCGATTCGACCTGAGACAATCCTACTAGTCTTCTTAAGCGAATCGATTCTCCCCAATTGCAGATCGATTCACTCGAACCAGAGCTTACAGTACAACGATTTTCTTCTTCTCCAAAATCCAAAAAATCATCCCAACCTCCATTTTTGTGGTTTCTAATCCCAACCAACAACAATATAATAATCTAATCACTGATTAATAACTAACACATCAATTATTTTATGGGTTAGAACAATTTCGCTTGGATTTAAACCCTAAAACCATTAAAACTCTGATTTCTCATTTCATCCCATTTCTAGCCATATATATACACCATCAACATGGGTTTAACACTAGAATTCATAAAGAGTTAACAAAACATCAATTTGTGATCTCAAAATCAAATTTCCCAAATTTACTTCAAGGGTTTCAACCCAAAAATCATATAGTTTACCAACTGTAATATGAGATACACATACTCAATTGAATAAAGTAAGTAAACACTTGCCTCGTGGATAAAATTCGACGACCTCGAGTAAAATTCCGCAGAGTTTGGCCAGAAATCCCCTTTTCTCTCCTCTTTTACTTCTTCCTTTCTTTACTTCTTCTTTTCTCTCTTTTCTTTCTTCTCTCTCTCTCTCTCTCGTTCCTTATAAGAGAGAAAAGGAGTTTATCTCCTTATTAAATCCAAAAATGACTCGTTTACTCAATTGCGAGTCCCCACTAGTCCAAAAGTCTCTGAAACCCAAACGCTACTCCTAGGTACTCTATTCTAACTAAGTCGGCCATTTCGAAACCAACCGTACACTCGAAATCTCCATTCGAGTCACTTAACTAAATTTCACTAATCGGATCCAACACTTATCAACACGCGTTTTCTCCAATATGAAATCATTCCCGTCACTTTACCCAACTACGACAAGACAGAAAAAATATTTTGACTCATTTAGTTAGTCTTAAAAGTAGATGTAACACACATCGGTAATCATATAACACTCATAAATCTCAATATTACTATTCACATTAATTCCTCTAATTATCAAATTACACCCACTTATATAATTTAAATATCTATAAAAGTACGGGGTAATACATACTCCCCCCTTACAAAGAAATTTCGTCCATGAAATTCGGATACGACTTGTACCAATAACCTAGGATTGCTAATCACACTACATCCTAGTACACAGAAGTCGGATGGTACTAACACAATGGTACTCTACCATATACTCATTCACGGTACCCACTTATCTCAAGGCTTATACTCTAACGCACTAGCTTAACCACAATCTTGACTATATCTCTACATGATGAAACACTAACTCGGTCGTAAGGTTAACTCTAATAACAACACATGGCACCTAGTGCTTCTATAACCGTGTTTAAAGATAACGAGCCTATAATCACATCTCTAATGTATCGATCCGATCGAAAAACCGCCACTCTAAGCGTTCGTTCATCTACATCATGACATATAATTTCCCCCCAAAAGGAAACTATACTAGCGATTAACTACTCCCGCCAGCCTTCCATCTCATCTCAGGTGTGCTAACTCTTATTGCACCTATATTATTGGATTATTACATACCTCATACGACATTCCATCCAACACACTCTAATTCCATTTATAATTTCCCCAAAGCATAATCTTCAACTTTATATACTACGCCACTTCTATCTCGGCCGGTATATAAAACCAACTTACCAAGGTGCCCACACATCCTATAACATGTGCATATCTGCACAACTATTTCAAACGTCACACACGTAACACATTCTCTAAAAAAATGGGCCTCACTTCCTCGGTCTGGTGCTAACACCTGGGTACTCTCAGCCCGAATAACTCGAAATTTGATTCTTCCTATACCTGGAAACTTAATTCTTCTCAAGGTTAACCCACCAATCTTTTCATGGTTAACCCACTACAATTTCCCTATTGCAGCGCTACCGGCCCCACTGGCTTTTCATCATGATACTTTAGGATTGGTGTGTTTTCCTACACACGTAAAATGAGAACTATACTAACTATATCCCTAGCGCCCAAGACCTTTCTAAACTTCCGACATTCGCTTGGTTTCATGCGTGGGACGTCTCACAAAGTGAAATCTAAACAAAGAACCCTCCCGTTACAGTACTACCTTACATCGCCGGTCATCAAGATATAATGGCCTAAGGCACACAAATGGGACATTCAAAATCCTACCTCATAACCACACTAACGCGCTTATACCTCTATGTCTTTCCATTTCGATGAAATGGAAAGTCTAACTAATCGGGGCGCCTATACTCTACACAAGTGTTATAAACATCACACACAAAACATATTACCTCAGTATTTGCCTCCTAATCACGACATGGCTATAAGCCTCAAAACAATTTCCTTAACCTTACCTCACTCATTTACTCACGGTGAGAGAAACATTTCAGTGCTTTTCCATAACACTTTCGTCTTCATAAGCCCCTAATCCTCACATGGCTTTCAGTTTATAGTGTTTTCTCCACACTAGGTAATTTATCATCAAAACCAACATCCGTAAATCCAATAACATATATCCACTCCCAACGTCGTTAAGGTTCATGTGTGGAGTGTCTCGCAAGCGAAATCCAAACAAGGAACCCCTCCGATACACTACTACTTAACTTGTCAATCGTGGAGGTCTGTTAGCTTAAAATATGAAATCGGGATATTCCCGTCCCGTCTACCAACAAAATATGGTCAGAACTCTTACTTCTCTCAAGGAGCCATACCACAAAGCGCTTGTACTAAGACCAAGTCCTTTGCGCAAACAACAACGAGCTTAAACTCATAGCTTAACAATAAATCCTACATACCTTAAATCACATCTATAAGGTCGCCACACACTAAAATCATGATAAGGAAACATCTACTCATCGAAGTTCCATCTAAACATATACTAAAGGCAAGAGATATCGTAAAAATAACCCGTTCCACCCTGGAATCATGGATACGATAGCCTTGCAATCACTAGCCTACTATCGCTTCGACCATCCACAAACAAATTATACTCAGAATAGTACCATACTCGTATAACACACACAAGACGAGTAGTGCACACCAAATATAAGCTCAAGATAACAACACCCGCTTCCACAACGAATGAAGAGAATAATAGAACCCCGCTACCACGAAAAAACATATAGATATACACTCTATAATATTACCGATACTAGAACTAAACTCGAATCACACACATGAATCTAGGGCTAATAAAATACTGTGACTTAATATTGTCACACAATATATACCTCCTTCATGCGAGGTGAAACTCATAATAACAACTTTGCCAATCACCCTGGCTGCTTCAAATGGTTCCCATACATAGTACACTTATCTTAACCGAACTAAAAACTACTTTAATCAATGCCCCATCTAGGCACCCTACTCTTGTCCTTTAACTAATATCGGGTAATATCAAAGCGTGTGGTTCTACTCTCCCCATCACACTATTCCCCATCTCTGGACACCCTGACCATGTTAAGGTTATTAGTATCTCGGATTTTTATAGCCTCAATTCTGACAATCACCCTTATAGTTCCCTTAGCTCCTCCGACCAAAAGGAAATACACTAACGACCTTAATTTCCCTGTTTCATTGAATCCTCGGGTGGATGTCCACCTATGGGGTTTCACGAACAAAAATTTCCCATAAGTGTTAGCAACACTTACTAGTGAGCCTATCATTCCACTAAAGGAGTATCTCTTCATTATACCTACCTCATCACGTTCAAAGTTCACCTAACTATATAACTCTTTGTTTATTGTCGGTCCCTGATCGATCCTCATGTGAGAAATTTAGAAACTGCATTATCTTCATTTCTGATAAATTAAAGGAGCTCACGGTTAAAGCCATCCGTAAGATTACTCTATGAGTAAAACATTCTGCTCCCCTAAATATGGTGACCACCGTTCCCACCATTTCAACATTGCTCAAACGTGTGAATTTTTTTCTTAAATTTTCACATTAAGGCATTTCTATACCCTACTCTAAGCCAAAGCTTCTGAGCATTCTACTTCCATTGGATAACGCTACGCTGCCTTCGCATAACTTACTTCAACGAATGGTCCTTATCAAAGACCCTTCAGACTTGTTCCCAATTTATCTTCATTGGGTAAGTCAAATTTAACATCACTCTCTACTATAGCGGTACGTGGATAATTATAAATACTACACTCTAGTAGTCGTTTCAGCAATACATGCCAATGCCACAAAGGGAGTGACCTTAACTGATGTCCTTATCCCCGAATTCAACTTACATCTCCAACTAAGCCCCGCCTCCTGCCCTCATAACGACCTTCCCTGGTCTCCCTTCATCAATTAGTACATAAATCTCACACGAGCGTGCAAAAGATTTACTATAATCTTACATAATAGCAGAAGAAAGAAATATCACAATAGGAATAGATAATCCTAATAATAAGGCTCTATCTCAAGTAGAAAGCAATGCTGAAAGTATAGTACGTCCACACAGATTCCTAACCTGATGCTCTGAGACCATCTGTGACACCCTGCCTAATAAAATACCGGGTGATCAATCCTATACCAAATTAAAATAGGAATATCATATGGTTCATTCTCAGCATCACAGTCAAAAACCAATATATTACTAAAAGCCTATTAGGCCTAGCGTCAAAATTTTAATTTACTAATCTTTTTAACCAAACCAACCATAAGAAAAATATTCACAACTGTTTATATACACAGAACTGAAATAAAAAAGATAATCGAACTCTCGGTATAACATATATTACAACTAAATCGAAGTGCTGCAAACTAAAATGTTGTAAAATAATAAATGGATACAATTGGTCCATCAACCTGAATGTTACTACAATTCCTTCTATCTAGATCACAAGGAGAGAGGCGTCTAAAATAATCATGTATGCATCCAAAGCTGCTGCAACAACGTCTGACTCAAAAGAATCATCATCCAGGCGTCCCTGTGACTGGACACCTAAAATATATACATATATAGCAGGAGAGAGGGAAAATAGAGAAACGGGTTAGAGCCCGAGTTTTGGAAATATTTAGCAAGTGCATCAAATGGTATACTTTTAAAATATGAAATCTCCCTTATGACCTGGGGACTATACTCTCCCTACTCCTCAAGCTAGGGGATTCACCCACATCGCCCAACCTCCTTAGGTAGCTGACACACCCCAACCCAGTTACTTATAGTTAAGTCTGAAAGTCAAAGTGAGTCAAACTATAATTAATCTAACCAAACCATAAACACGAGTTTTAATTTCAGAGTCATCATTGTAAATCCATATAACTGAAAGCCTTTTTATAACATCAGAGTAATCATGTCCATAAAAATATTCTTGAAGGATAAGTTAACTTAATTATATCATTTACATTTACACAAAATCATTGTTTCTTCCGTTCCTGGCTAACCCAACCCGACCTCCTAGATTTGGCACTGACATCACGTTACCTAAAAAATGTGAACATAGGAACCGTGAGCAAAATAGCCCAGTGAATGCATCACTACAATACTACTGCATGAATTTAAATGCCATAAATCATGTCCATATAATTATGTATTAACTTATCCAGCTCATTCATAATGAATGACCAACTTTTTCGATTCATGATTCACATATCCTATCTAAATAGACAATTCTCCCACATTCCTGGTCGAGGAGTAACTCCTTGTCTTTAATAGACAAATCTCCCCCATTCCGGGTCGATGAGTAACCTCTCATTTCGGTAAACCGAAATGAACAATTTCATATTCATTATATTCTGATCATATCAACAACACGATACAATTATCTCTTCCCAGTGAATACACTCACCTTGGGTTGTCAACTACGTATTCACGTTTCCTTCGAGAGGAGCTGAACTGGATTGATTAGACCTCACACCTGTCAATCCAACTAAATCAGTACTGAATCTCAATTATAAGTATTATCCTAACATAATTATGTAACTTTCAATGACTATACAACAACAATATAATTCCACTTAAGTCACATTCTATGAAACATGAGTAAAGATAAAACAATGTTATACATGTTAATAAAGTTACGAACATTCAACCGTAATAAATACCTCATGAGGAATTTATTACCAAAACCAAGTAACATGAAAGTATACTTCTCAATGTATATACACATGAAACATGTACTCAAAATACTCTTTGGAAAGAGGAGATAACAATATTCTTTCATGGGGTATCCAGTATGGCCTCAGATTATTTCCCTCTATACTCAACCGTCCTATATTCCTAAATTGTATAAATACAGGGGTCCAACCTTATCAATATGAAAACATATATGAATATACTTTCCAGTACAAGTGACGGGGTAATTTTTCAAGCTTCCTAGAGCAAGTTATGACCATTTCTTAACAACACAAGAAATCTGCCCTACAAGCTCCTCTATTGTTCCTTCGAATTCCCATAATTTTTCTACAGCATAATTTTTCAAGATTTTCAATCCATTTTCAGTACACATACGGAATAGTACATAATTAAAGTTTCATAAATTTTTGACTTTATTTGCTATTTCAAAAGTTTGACAAAACTCAGGGCATACCGAAATAAAATATACAAACAACAACTATATACCAATTTTCAACCATCACTACGGCCTAACCACAAGGATTTAAATCCTAATTATCGGATATGATATGAATATATGAGTATAATTTCATATCCAATTGGAATTTCTCAATTCCAGTAATCACACAAAAATATATTCAAGTTTGAATGCAAGGGGTTTCAATACAAAACAATTTTAAGGGTTTATGCATTCAACCTAACTTAAACTTGCATATATCCATACATATGCACCCAATCATGAAAGTTCAATAAACAAATAAAGGATTTATATCATATAAATCATAAATATATGAAAAATAACAAGATTTGCAATTCGTATTACCTTCGGAACTTTTACGTAATTTCTACGAATTTTTCTACACTTTTTCTCCTCACTTTTCTTCCTAAAGTTCTACCTTCTCTTTCCTCAAGCTAACAACACTTGAAACTGAACATAGGGATTAATTTGATGAAGAGATAAGTTAGAGGGACAGTTTAAGTCGGCCAAGGCTGCCTCCCAAGCCAACCAATCAAATTAAACCATTTGGTTTAATAAAAGACAATTTACCACTTAAAGAGAATTGACAGATTTGCCCCTTGCTCGTAAATTTGGCCTAACTTCTTACTCGTACATCCGTTTGATGTACCGTTTGTTGTGTTACAACCCTAGCTCATCTGTCTACAATTATATAGTTTTCACCTCAAGTAAAATGTTATGTTATAAAGGTCAAAACTAGTCTTAAACAGGGACATTTCTATCAAAAATAACAAAATTTTGTGTTTGTAAATAATTCGACATTTCATGATTTTTGAAAATAGGATTAGACTAAACATAATCACTTAACATTAGATATACTAATAAAATATTATCCATATCACATAAGCTAATCATGATTTAAACATAATTTATCATAATTATATTCGGGTTGTCACAATAGCACTAGAGATATATGTATACATAAATATATCATTCACATACCGATATATTTATAACCAATATATATATATATATAGACTGTAACAACACCCGCATATATAATATATATCACTTCTCAATATACGCTGGTTATAATTGCCAAACTCTCATAACGATAGCCAAAATCCCGAATGTTCCCATTCGTAATAGTATATAAGTATTCACACACTTAAAATACTAAACCTATAGGTATTCTCTTACTTCAGATTTAACTCACACATTAATCACATTTAAGGATTTTATATAAACTCGAATATATCGATTCGTAATAACTAAATAAGTACACACGTAACTTATTTTAATTCCATAGGTATCGTATCACCTATGATAGTCATCGTCAATATACACGTATCAGATAGTAGCTTAATCCTCTCTAGCCCATATCCCTAATTCCATCCTACTCGCATCCTAGTATTCACTCAAATATAATCGGCCCATATTTATTCTCTATGCATAATTATATATACACATTTGCCAAAGATTTCCCTCGAATATTACTCGTCCTAAACATTCCTTAAGTCCATACCCCGAATTGTTTACTTAACTAATCCAAGGTTCTCTCCTCCAACCCATGGTTTATTCACCCTAAATTCCATTATCAAGGAGTCCTAATATCCCATCTAGAATCCTATACAATAATCTCCAATTTATAATTTAACTCCCCCTAAGCTTAAGGAAGAAAAAATTTCAATTTCTGCTGATGCGAATCGATTCGCCCCAGTTGCGAATCGATTCGGTCTAAATTCGAATCAGTTCGAACAGGATCAGTACTCAGGTTTTCATGTGCGAATCGATTCTACCCAAATGCGAGTCGATTTGACCTGAGAGAATCCTACAGGTCTTCCTAATCGAATCGATTCGCCCTAAATGCGAATGTATTCATTCAAACTAGAGCTTACAGTTCGATAATTTTCTTCTTCTCCATATTCCCAAAAATCATCCCAATCTCCATTTTTGTGGTTTCTAATCCCAACCAACAACAATATAATCATCCAATTACTGATTTATAACTAACACATCAATTATTTTATGGGATAGAAAATTTTCTCTTGGATTTAAACCGTAAAACCATTTAAACTCTCATTTCTCATTTCATCCCATTTCTAACCATATATACACACCATTAACGTGGGTTTAACACTAGAATTCATAAAGAGTTAACAATACATCAATTTGTGAACCCAAAATCAAAATTTCCAAATTTATTTCAAGGGTTTCAATCCTAAAAATCATATAGTTTACCAACTATAATATGATATACATACACTCAATTGAATAAAGTAAGTAAACACTTGCCTCGTGGATAAAATTCGACGACCTCGAGTCAAATTCCGCGGAGTTTGGCCCAAAATCCCCTTTTCTCTCCTATTTTCCTTCTTCCTTTCTTTCCTTCTTCTTTTCTTTCTTATCTTTCTCTTTCTCGTGCCTTATAAGAGAGAAAAGGAGTTTATCTCCTTATTAAACCCAAAAACGACTCGTTTACTCAATTGCGAGTCCCTACTAGTCCAAAAGTCTCCAGAACCCAAATGCTACTCCCGGGTACTCTATTCTGACTAACTCGGCCATTTCGAAACCAACCGTGCTCTCAAAATCTCCATCCAAGTCACTTAACTAAATTTTACTTATCAGAGCCAACACTTCTCAACACGCATTTTCTCCAGCGTGAAATAATTCCTGTCGCTTTACCCAACTGCGACAGGACTGAAAAAATATTTTACCTAATTTAGTTAGTCCCAAAAGTAGATGTAACAAACATCGATAATCATCTAACACTCACAAATCTCAATATTACTATTCACGATAATTCCTTTAATTATCGAATTACACCCACTTATGTAATTTAAATATCCATAAAAGTACGGGGTATTACAACAGGGAGACCCATAATCTCTTTATATTTTTGTGATATGTATGGAAGCCTTAGCTAGTATGATATGTGAGAAAGTCGAGTCCAAATATTGGAAGGGTATTATTACGTCCAGGGGGTTATGAACTATTTCATATTTTCTTCGCCAACGATCTTATATTATTTGTCGAAGCTAGTAAAGAGATTTGTGAGTCCATCATGGAGGTTCTTTATACTTTTTTTAATATCTTAGGACTTAAAAGTAACTTTTCTAATATAAGCTCTTTGTCTCCCCGAATGTTGGAAAGGGTTTTGCTAAATCCCTTAGCTATACTTTTGGGATGTCGCTTAATAAGGATCTTGGCATTTATCTTAGAGCCCCTGCCATCCATTCTAGAAGGAGAAACTCACACTTTGAGCCTATATATAACACACCTTATTTTCTCATGTGTCAGTTGGCCATTCCGATATGCCAAAGACAGGGTGTTCTAATCAATTTATATCATTCTCGGCATAAAAAATTAAAAATAATAATATAAGTGAATTTGAACCATCCACAACATGCGATAATGATAAATTAATAAATACTGATAATATCCAATGTCTTAATATCCAACGCAAATAAATGAAATTGTATCAACTCTCATTAATAAAACCAACTGAATAAATAAATGGGACCAATATGATCCATACAAATCCCTGAATAAATAGTCTAATAAACTGAAAGAAATAAAATAAAAATAATAACCTAATCTAATTATGATACTCACATGCAAGAAATACCTCACCTCTCAACACAAGTGATAAACAACACGATGCTCCCAACCTAAGGTACAAGTAATATTAAAAATCTCTATCACTAGACTAATAAGTGAATAACACATGTTGAGACACTAGAACAGGATGCAATTAATTGCTCATGTAAAGTATACAACCCCGTATCTAAGTATACGGTGTGTTCCATCATAGTATTCTACTCAAATAAACTTAAACAGGGGGAAAATACGTTTAATTATAATTTTACCCATTTTTTTTATCAATTTCAAATTTCTTTTAAATTTTGGCAAACCTATCGCGATGAACAATTAGGTGAATTGATTTGAAACACGTGGGTAAACAAATTAAATTCACAATTAGGAAATCTAGGTCAATTACTCAAGATGCAAAAATCTTAATGTCAATATACTAGATATAGTGAGATATATGTGATGGAGATGAATTAAGCGACATACACAACAATCAAAAGAATCCATGATACATATTTTATGAGGAAAACCCCCACCAAGGGGTAAAGGACCTCAACGTACTCTAATCTCTCATTCAACTTCATAGATTTTATACAATGTGAGAAAGTACCTTTCTCTCATTCACTAACGGGATGTTACATATGAACATTAAAATTTCCTCCATTGATAATGATCGATCTATCCTCCATAGGATGAACAAGGAAATAGATTCTCCTCCTTAGAGGTGCAACATGTCTTGAACTCTCCAATATATCAAGAAACCTCCTCTTTAGATCTTGGAGTATGGATAAAAAATTCAGATGTATAATGGTTTAGATTGAATATAGGCTAAGTGGATCTCGTTCAAGTCACTTTTGATTCCTCACAATCCCTAAATCAAGTATAGATATAGGTTTTCACTGAATGTTAAAAGGAAAAATTGAATTTGAATAAATAGAAACAATTCAGACGCCCTCAACCATGAAACTACTCTCTAAGGTGTGTAGAAGTAAATGCAAACTCAAATATTTTAAAAGTGGAGGGTAAAAGGCATATATATAAATAAAATCAAAATTTAGGTCTGTCGTGCGCATGGGTGAAAATTATCACCGTGCACACAGTTTTATCTAGTGTACACGATACAATCGTAAAGCCGTGTGCACACGATCAATTTAGCACCCCATGAGGATGATGAGATTGTGGATGAGTGGATAGATGAGGACTAGAGGTTTTATTTTATCTCTATGTTTTTATTGTTCCATTGCAACGTTTATGTACCTTTTGTTGGTACTTTGATATTTTTATGGATATTTGGTTAGTCTACTCCTATTCAGTTTTGGAGTACTTATCTTGTATGTGGATGATGGTACATTTTGATGGTTTTATGGATTTTTAGGTTATCCATATTATTTGCGCCTTATCATTTCCATATCCATTACTCTTTAGATCTCTTCTAAATAGATTATTTTATATCACTTATTTTGCTTACACTCTTAAAATATCTTATCCTTTAGTTCATATTTTAAGATTCATTGCTCTTGTATAATGCTTATACTCATGAAGATTCCCATTGTGTACCCTCTTTTTAGCATGAGTTATTTCAAATGTTTCCTAGCTTTTGGTTTGCTAGAGTTGCCTTTACATTGTGAGTATTGATATCTTTGCCATGCTATGCCTGTTATCTATATATTTTTACTTCTTTTTAAATTTTCATGTTAAAGGTGGAAGAAACGTATAAGATAAGGGGAGTTCCCTTGATTGTTCTCTTATTTAGGAGATTCATATGTTTAGGAATTAGGGGGAGAAACATTTATTTTGAGGGAGTTATTGCATATACATATTTTGTTTGATTATGTTAGATGTATTTATCTCTTTGCATATATATATATATATATATATATATCTTATTGATTTTTGGAGGATTCCTAAAGTAGGGGGAGTTACACTTTGAGCATGCTATTACCTTTATGATCTTGTTTATTTGATTTGTCTATTTCAGGTTTAGTCATGTTGATGCGGCTCAATACCAAATTTCAAACTCGACTTTTGATGTGTCATTCATCTATTGATTCAACGTGTATTACATCCTACCACTCTCATTGTATGGCTTTTGTGGAGTAGGTTTGGTAGGTGTAATTAATAGACTTTTGGGGTTTTCCCACAGAATAGCCAAAGGAGAGATTGAAAACCTAGCCTTTTGTACATATATTATAGTCGGCTAAATTCCGTGCCAAAGCATTTGAGTCTTGTGTCATTCAATACAAAAAGAGTGAACTCGTATAGACATTGTGTAGAGAGTGAGGATCGTTCATTAGACTTCAAGAACATTGGAATTTGAAGATCTACTTGACATTTCTATAACACAAAGACTTTAATTACTGAACTTTGAAGACATATCCTTTTGATACAATTTTGGGAATGAATGTCTGGCTATGCATACACACATGTTTGATAAAATTGAAATTTTTTTAACCTGAACTATTGTTTATAAACTTTGAGAAGTGATGGGTATAACCTTGGGAAAACCTTGTTTTTGAAAAATGTATATTGTTTAAGGCTTTTTGAGTTTTTTGCCGTAAATTGTGACCATAGCCTTACTTTGACCCGTACACATAGCCTCGCACTTACTTAGACTATTTTTTAACACTGGATCGTAGTCACCATCATCATTTGTAGTAGAAGGAGAGGGAGTCTTGGTAGGAGCATGTAGATGTGCAGATGTCGATCCAGTGTAATACCCTATGTTTTCTGAATTAAATATTGTGACAAAATTTAATTAAATAATTTTGAGAATAAATTAAAGTGGTGGGATTTAATTTAAATGAGTAAAATTTAAATTGAGAATCAATACTTATTCTTGATTACATAATTATTGGATTCAATTGGACAGGATAGGTTCCCTCGTAGAAAATAAATCACATAGTAATTAATTTATGGTTACGTCTCATTTAAACATAATAAAAATATCTATTTTGAATAAAAATAATTGAGATGCATTCGGGGAGGTTTTATGAGCTCGTTTAGGTGTTTTAGAGCTTTATAAATAGTCTCAGGGTATATGTATATAAGTTGGAAAGTTATTGAAATATTTGGAATATGAGTTTGGCCCCATTTGGGGGTCTAAATATGGGGCTTTAGGTCAAACTCGGGAATTAGGTTAATATAAGTTGATTAACGAGGTTAAGAAGCCCCCACAATTAACAACACACAAATCCTAGAAGCCCCACCCCTAGAGAGGAGATGCCAAAGTCAAAAAGAAGGATGAGATTGGAGATTCAAGAAAAAGGACGTTCGCATTCATTCTAAGGCAAAAATTTTCTTGCTTAATTTCATTTCTAAGTTATTTCTTAGTTTAATTGTGCAGGCTCCCATGTAGACTTACGGATTTGATTTGTAATTAATGTTATGGAATAAGTTTCACAATATTCATGTAGAGGATCTTATTTCGATGATTAGAAAATTGTGGAACTGAGAAATGTTTAGAAAATAATAATAATAATAACAATAACAATAATAATAATAATAATAGTAATAATAATAATAGTAATAATAAGGATTTAGAGATAGATCTTGAGATATCATAGGGTGATATTATAGATATGATGTTCAACCAATTAAAGAGATTGCTTTTTGCCACAAATTCATGAAAAAGAATGGAACTTAAAAATTAGAAAACACCCCCTTTATAATTTTGGAAGAACTTGTAATCTTATGAATTGATTTTGAATTTGATGTTAGTCTCCTGTAAATAATGTTGGTAAATGATATAAAGCCAGTCAATGATCATGTAAGGGGTTAGGGTAACCTTTAAGATATGAATAATGGATAATTTATGAAGTAAGTTGTGAAAAATTTGCCCAAACAGTAGTAGCCTTGAATTCACCCAAACCGAGGGGCGAACAGATTTAGCCCTGGGGGCGAATCGGTTCGGATGTCCTATTCACCCCAAGTTGGTTAGTTTGTGTTTTAGGTTAGTCGTTCGAGGTCCCTATGAATTTAAGATTTACGAAATATTAATTTAACACTTCCGTAATATTGGTAGGATTAAAATATATCCATTTAGGCTAGTTGAAAATTTTGAAAAAAATTGGTAGGATAATATATTAATTAGTTTAGCTAGGAATAGGATCCGGGATATAGGAATATGGGAGTTTACGGTATAATTGGGGATGGTTGGCGACTACCTAATTAAATTACATAAATTCAATAATGTTGACTGACTATTTAAAATGGAGATCTATAATTAATAAGTTGATTAATTAAATGGGAAATTATTGATGGACAAGTCAATGGTATATTGTGGTGGTAATTATAGAGAATTATCTATACATATTATATGATAAAAAAATATGTAATTATTTATTTGTGTGGAATATACCTATGTTCGTGAACGGTCCAGTCAGTTGGGGCTATGCTCGTTCGGGTCATTAGCACACGTCAACATAAGTGGGATAGGCGTTGTATAAGTCATCACTTAGGTACTACGTATCAGCGCCGCGTATGAGAGATAGGCATAGATGCTGGGATCCCTTATGATCGCTCGGTGTGGGTCGTGCAATGGTGTAGTACATAAGAATCACCCCACTTGTGTGTGATGTTCGATATGGATAGGAGATTCCTTCAGACTTATCGATAGAGCGCGAACGAGACACAAATACTAGATTTCATGTAGTGTCGCATATATATATATATATATATATATATATATATATATATATATATATAACCATTGTGAATTAAATGAATTTAATTAGCTAAGTCTAATGATGTATACAAAATTATAATATACCCAATACTAAGTAATACCCATAACGGAGGGTTTTGGCACTAGGGTAGGCAGTATGACTAGATTATTGGGAAAAAGAAAAACATGGGTGTAGGTAATGATATGTATGACACACGATTTATGCTAGATGCATAATAGGCTTAATTATGCTCTTGTTATCCATAATTCATTGGGTTTTAGGGATAGGATACGAGTAATATGGAACTTAGGTAAGAGGTGAGATAATTATCATTTGCGAGTGTCGATGGGAGTCACTCATTTAAATTAACTGTATTCTTAGATTTCAATTCCAATAAGTTGATTCTTGCACATTTTAGGGCACTGACCCAAATTATAAATGTCCACCCCGTGATTTTAGACAGGGATAACAGGACTATCGAGAGATCAACCTTGTAGTATCATTTTGCGTATTGGACTCCAGACCATTAATTCTAGACTAGGTTGCTTCTTCATTTCTGTTCTATTATTTTTGGATTTTTATATGGGTGTAAGATCGAAGTATATTTTATATCAGTTGGTTTGAGAAACTTATGCCTATGTTGAGTTTTATTCATATTAAGTGGAAGTTATATTTCATTATTATCTTGGATGTTAATTTAAATTCAGTTTTAATTTCAATGGTGGTTTACAAATAAATATTTTATACAGTTTGATGCTGAGAATGATATAGATTGTATAACAAGCCCCATCTTCGGCGTATTGCATTTGGTTAACCTTTATGTGAGAAAATGGGGATTGTTACAATCAAGTATGAACCCAATGTGTCTCAAATAATTTCCAATAAAATCAACATTATCCCTCGGGTTAGTTATGTCTCTATCTAACCAATCGAGATGAAAATCAAAATGGTTATACATATTGGTCCTGACATGTATCCTCTCAAAAGCATCCCACATAAATGAAAAATGAGTATCAAAATTCTCCCACGATGGATGATGAGCATGTGGAGTTGGTGCTTGTAAGGACCAAATTTCCAATTGAGTCTTAATGTAGTTTTGGCTTATTCTTGGAACAAAACACGTTTGAGTCATAGGTAAATTTTTATTGTCCGATCTCTACAAGACTATGACTTGTCAATGATTAATTGAAGACGTTGCCGCAAAGCTACAAGAAATTAATCATGCTGAAGTTAATTCGTGTAATTTCTCCTCTTAAAGGTTTAATTTCTTTTCGAGATCCCTCAGATATGAATGCATAATGTCAATGAAACTCGGAATTTTATTTTACAAAAATAAGGATGTTATTTTTTAAAAGAAAATGTTTTATATGTGCTTTAAATGTTTACACTTCGTTTTAATCAGATGAAGACGAATTAGAGTTGGATAAGAGTTGGTTTTAAGTAAAACGCTGTTTTCAAAGTTGGATGCATCAAAACTCTAATCTGTGCGACATCGTTCAAACAATAAGCGTTGTTGTTTGAAAGAGAACTGCTGTCGTTCAAACGACGCAGTGTGTCGCTCGAACGAGATGTGACACCCCGCTCAATAAAATACCGGGTCATCAGTCCTATATCAAATTAAAATAGGAATCTCATCTGGTTCATTCTTAGCATCACTGCCGAAAACTTTTTAAAACTTACTAACCACCTAGTATTCAAAAGCTGATGTCAAAATTTTAATCTTTTTATTTAACAACAACCATATAAATATGAATACGAACCATTCACACAAACCATGAATCTAAAGAAATATTGAATAAATTAATAAATGACCGGCCGAATAAACTATCGGCAAAAAACCAACATCCACTAATATAATCCAACAAAGAATAGTAACCAGTACAAAGTCCGACTGAAATGAAAATAGCTGGGGCAACATTCCCGAAAGAATTATCAAGATGCATCCTACTCTAGGAATGAAATGACTGAAGCGTCTATGTCCAAATCTTGTAACATCCACACCTGTTGCAGCTACGCATCCCTGTGGCTGGATACCTAAAAGATTTTGAAAATATTTTATAAGTATGGGTCAGAGCCCAAAGTCCTTTTGAAAATATTTTTCAAGTGAATTAAAATGCAACAATTAAAATGTATGAATACTTTTCATATTTAAGTCAGTGTCGCACTCCCTTGACATACACCTCACCCCTCCTCTAAAGTGCACACCTAACACTTTCTTCCTGACCCTCCTAGTTACACAACCCCGTCTAACTAGCCTTGTCATGAAACTCCTTGAACTCTACTCTAACCCAAGCAATTTGTATCTTTACTTCGTAAGTTATTTATCGCATTAATTTAATTAATCATTTTCTTGAAAGCCATATAACATTCACTAGTTATATAAGTAATACAAATTCTCTTCATGTATTTAATTACCCCTATATAATTATCTACTCCATTATATACGTAGAACTATATTCCACAATTATATATATGTTGAATACAAATAAAACCGCTCTTAAAAGGCATATAACATTCACTAGTTATATAAGTAATATAAATTCTCTCCATGTATTTAATTACCCTTACATAATTATCTACTCCATTATATACGTAGAACTATATTCCACAATCACACATATGTTGAATATAATTAAAACCATCCTTCGAGTAATACCTCATCGGATGCGTTCTCTAAAGTTCTATCATCCCAGGTCTACTCAGTCCCACCTGGATTTTTGAGACAGCTAGCCACCGCCGAATCAGAACATAGAAATATAAACGCATTGTAGGCGGTCATATTCCCTCGAGTGTGAAGACAATCATCTCGATGCCCACCTTTATTTGGACGCTATGACCTGGGGATATACTTGTCCTACTCCTCAAGCTAGGGGATTTACCCACATTGTTCAACCTCCCCCGATAACACTAGAGCATATAATTCTAAATAAATACCTAGCCACCAGTATTTATGAGCACACAATATATATATACTATCACACTAGCGTCTGTATATATATATATATATATATATATATATATATAAATTTTAATCCCGGCTTTACCGTGTACAAAGTCCGTAAGACTAGCCAACATATTCCTGAGTCTATGGTCCGACTCTAATTTAATTAATTTACCCATTAATTAATTTAGTATCTCCCCGAGTCTGTGGTCCGACTCTAATTTACTTAATATGCCCATTAATTAACTTAATATCTTCCCGAGTCTATGGTGCGACTCTAATTTAATTAATATGACCATTAATTAACTTATTATTTTCCTGAGTCTATGGTCCGATTCTATTCTAATTAACTTATAATTTCTTCACAGCATAGAATTTATAAGCCCTTATCATAACAGTCCCAAAAACTTGATTCATAACTTCCCCAAATCAAAACCCAATTTGTATTAACCCAATCAAAAACTTATTTGTATAACACCTACTATGATATGAAATGAATATCACCAATTTACATTGAAGTAATTTAACCACTTGCGTTATAAATTCGTAGAGTCTGAATCCTTTGATGAAGATGATAGGTTTAACACAAGCACCCAAATCTTTCGCCAAATTGGCTCCCCAAAATCTCCTCAAATTATCCCTTTTCTCCCCTCTACATATTTAGGTAATCTAAAATGAGTTATGGCTGCCCCCAACTCTCACTTTTAGGTTGTAAAGTGTTAATCCAATTTTTTCTCTTATGGGCCTAATTAAAATAGCCCAAATACTCTCGTGTGAACCCGGTTATGCATAAAAATACCCTATGACCCATTTACCACCCCTGGGTACACTTTTTCGACTATCTCGACCTATCCGGATCAACCGTGCACTCAGAAATGACATCTGAAATATGTTATAATATTCTATAATTTAAACCTCAAAATGCGACCCATACAAAATTCAAAGATGCTCCGAATTAATTAAATGTCAATTCACCAATTTAAATAATTCCTCCAACTTAAATAAATTCTCTAATTCATAAATTTGAATTCTCCATATTAATTAAGTTCTATTTCTCCCAAAAATAATTAAATTCTAAGTCCTTAGAATTACGAGGTGTTACACGATATTCCTCTACCAACTTAAAATAATTATAAATAGGCATGGTCAGTTTCCTCGAAGGGTGTGTAGTATGAAAAATAGTTTACCATATAGAAAGGTTTCTGTACCAAATTTTATAAGTTTTTTCACAATAAAACATCCTTAGAGTTTCAAGATCCGAGCTTTTCATTATCATATATTCTTGTGATCTTGTTGGCACCAAGTTTGAGGTTCTATTGAAGATGTATTTCTGGTTTAATGGTGAAGACTCGGTGGATACCTTTTCGTATGGTGATATTTGAAATACATACAGGACATATCGGTGGACACCGAGACACTCGTGGAGGCGCGTGTTGTGGATGAGCATCGTAGAAGAAGATTACTTTTTGCGTGGGCACTGTGAAGATTGGTAGAAGGTCAGAGGAGTGTCAAGTTTTGTGGGTGGATCGAGTCATTGTATAAGACTACGGTCTGACTTTGTAATTCCATTGTCATAGTGATTATTTGGCCTGGGCCGTCCGAGGTTTTTTCCCGATTGGGTTTTTCCTCGTACATCGACGTTGTGAGTATTGCTCTACTTTATTTTACTTGCTTTAATTACTAGTTTCATGCTTAGGGTTAAACAAGATAAAATCTGATTAAGTTAATTTGTGTCACAACTTAGTTTGATAAAATTGGAATAAGAGTTTTTCATAAAAAGAGAAGGTTAGTTTGCATTCATCCTTAACTTAATTCTGCTCAAGCAAAAAGGGTTTTGTTGAAAGTTATATTTTGGGGACCTACAAATTGGTATCAGAGCCAGAAATACATTTTTTTGTGTTTGATTCCCCTTTTTTTCTTGTAAGGATGAATTTTGGAAATTATGATAGTTTTCGCACTGCTATTTTTTATGGCACTAACTATGCTTATTGAAAAATGCGAATGAAAAATGCTTTAAAAATCCATTAATGAGCGTGTATGGTTAGCTGTTGAAAAAGGTTGGTCACAATCTTTCAAACGAGAGGGCGAGGTTCTAGTTTGAAACCCGTTGACTCATGGACTGGGACTGAACATAGGCTTGCACAGTATAACTCTAAAGGTCTTCACTTTATTTCCTCACATGTCACAGCTGAAGAGTATAATCGTATCATGACTTGTGAAACTTCAAAAGAAGCTTGGGATACACTGGCACTCACTCACGAGGGCATGAGCACGGTTAGGGCGTCTAAGTTGTAAAATCTCACTACACAATTTGAGACAATTAAGATGTTATAGCATGAGACATTTGATGAGTTTTACACTAGGTTGTCCACTATTGTTAATGTGAAGTTTAACGTAGGTGAGAAGATTCCAGATAACCGAGTGATTAAGAAAATTTTGAGATCGTTGCCGAGTAGGTTTTATTCTAAAGTGACCGTTATGAATTCCCTTGGTATGCTTAACTCATCAAAACTAGAAGAGGTCATAGGTGACTTACAAACCTATGAACTCGATATGTTTACCTCCAAGCAAGTGCCAAAGAAAGAAAAGGGCATTACTTTAAAAGCCCTGAAGGAGGAGGCCAAAGTTTCGAATGACGTCTCCGATTCTGACTTTGAGGATGTCGTCCTGTTGGCAAGAAAGTTTGAAAAGTTTCTTCAAATTCATAAGCAATCGAAAGATGCTAAAAAGTTTGAAAAATTTAAGAACAAGGGAGATTCCACCCCTGGGGATAAATGTGAGAAACTTAAGAAAGATGAGTCTGATAGGTGTTTCAGGTGTGAGGGGTATGGTCACAAAGTTAAAGAGGGCCCCACTAGACTTAAGAAAGAGTGCAAGCAACCAATTGCATATAATGCCACCTTAAGTGATAGTGAACCGAGAGAAGGAGAGGATTCCCTCATTGAGCATAACTTTGTTGCGTTTATGGCATGCCATGTGAGCGACATAAATATATCTTCCCACAAGGATACTCATGTGCATGACACTTCCGAGGCTGTTAAGAGTGCTTCACGAGATGGTGAGGGTGATGAGAGCGAGGATGAAGAGATCGGCGTAGGAGAGTTGTAATTTACATTTCGAGAGTTGTTTGAGGAGACGGTGAAGGTAAAAATGGCTAACTCAAAATTGCAAGCTAAGTTGAAAGAGCGTGTTATAGAAAATAATGATTTGATTGAGGATCTTAGGGCACGAGAGAAGAATCTTAGGGAAAAGCTAGAGTACGTCGAGAAAGAGAGAGAAACCCTTAGAGGTTTGATGGAGGCTTTGAAAAAGCAGGTGCTAGAGTTTGAGGAGTTTAGGCGTCTACTCGAGTCTTGGATTAAGGAGTTAGAAGAGAGTTTGAGAGACTCGTCTAGAGTTAAGTTTGGCTTGGAGGCTAGAAGTGAGAAGTTGGATAGGATGCTAGGCACCGTTCAAATTAAGAGAGATAAGGGTGGTATTGGCTTTGATGACCGTGTTGTTCCCATTCCCCCCGCACGTGTGAGAGAGACACATATGAAAGTTAAAAAAGGTCCACATGTAGGTAACTTTCCATACCATCACTACACTTTTAGGTTTTGTGGTAGCAAAGGTCAACATTGAAATTTTTATTATGACCTTAGGAATGCTCCTCAAAATTTTAAGAAGTTTAGGAATAAAGTTTCACGATTACCCCCACCACCATGTGTCTTTACACACCTACTTGGGTTAGGAAGTCGGATTTAGTAGATTTAGGAATAAAACTTCATGGTTCTCATTTGGTTGCACTTGATTCTTCCCATGCTAAATCTAAAGGTTGAGTATTTTACCATGTTTATCATTTTGTATTATACTTTGCACTTTTTTTGCATATCATTTTGAAAAATACAAAACGATTTTTGTTTTTGAAAATTTTTAAGAAAAACACAAAAATATTTTGCTTTTATTTGAGTCAAAATATTTTGAAAAAGCTAAAAAGATTTTCGTTTTTGTGTCATAAGTTAACATGTTTTATGTGGCATATTGGTGTTCTTGGACCCCCTTCCTTCCATTATTCATCTGGCTAGGACATTTGGTCATTATTATCGATGCTTAGAATGACTTAACCCACTACAAGAAAACTTTTTTTTTCCGACATTTTTTTCTCGGTATTATTTAAAAATGCAGAGAATTTTCTTTTTACCAGCATTTATTTATAAGTATTGAAAATTTAGAGCATTTATATTGATGTGCCATATAAATCAAGCCTTTTTTGTATTAATACTAAAATAAATGTGGTATTTTTTAGGCATTTTATAACTAATGCCACTAAAAGTAGAAAAAAGCGCTTCTCTCAAGTTTTTGGCGGGGGTTTGTTTTTTTGTTAAAAAAAATACACCACTTTCTCTCTCCCATCACGCTCGTCCGTATCTCCCTCAATCTCTCTCCCGCCACGTTCTCATTTCTCACGTATCTGCCTCCATATCATAAACCTAATCCTCCCCGAACTTGTCTCAGTATCAACCAACCCAATCCGTCTCAATCTCGTCTTCCTTTTCCCCTATTAAAAGAAGGAAGATGGAACACGGTGCTATCATCCATCATCGTTCAGTTTTACCCCTGGCTCGAATAATCACTGGGTTTTGATCTTTGAAGCTTAAGGTAAATTACGTTTTTTATTTATTTCAGTGTATGCATAAATGGCTGGTAGATTGTGTTTTTTAATCATAAATTTGCGTTTTTTAATCACTGAGAATCACTACATTTTTCAAATCATAAATTGTGTTTTTGATTTTTAAAGCTTTAAGCTTTAAGGTAAACTACCAATACGACGATGGATGAAAGCTCGTTCAGTGTATGTTGCGGTGATAATAATCAATGGGTTTTAATTTTATTTCAGTGTATGCATAAATGGGTTGTTCAGTTTGTCACTTTTTTTTCTTTCATTATTTAATAACTTGACAATAAGGTGATAATTTATTTAGTGGATTTATGCATTCTGAATTCTATCTTAGCTTTGGTAATATATTATATGGGGACTGAACTGAGGCAAGAAGTACTCGGTGGTATATTGCATATTTTTTTAAAAATTTATTTCGGTGTATGTTTTTTATGTTGCATATATTGGATTTTGATTGGCTTCTCTCTCTCTCTCTCTCTCTATATATATATATATATATATATATATATATATATATATATATATATATATATATATATATATATATATATATATATATATATATATCATACCTCGCTAAGTTGCTGCCATGAGGCTGCCACCTATATTTTTGGTACATCTGATCGGGATGGCCATTCTTCTTGTAGTTGAACTCGTTTGATATAAATGGACACGATGTCATATCGTAGAGAGGGTAGGATGCGTCAAACATCCAGCTCCCCTGAAAGAAATCACAAATATAATAGAAAACTAAAAATTGAATGCACTATGATTAATACTTTGAGGGGAAAAAATACAAATCTTACCTTGATATTAACACACGAGCAAAACTATGGGCTGAGCCTAATTTGGGCGGGCCAAATATGGACTGGACTAAATGTGGGTTGGGCCAAATATGGGTCAGGCTAAATGTGGGTTGGGTAAAATATGGGCAGACCAAATGTGTACTAGGCTAACCCATTTTTATTCTACTAAAGTAAGTATTACAATTCCAGGTATATGTAAAAAAAATCATATTTTACTCACAATTTTTAAAAATGAACTTTATATTTGACTATTAGCTTTTAAGATTGGGCTCCATATTTGATTTATAGCTTTTAAATATGGGCCCCATATTTGACTCATAACTTTTAAATATGAACCCCTTATTAAACTCATAGCTTTTTAATATGGGCGTCATATTTAAAAGACTGGGATAATATGGGTTGTTTTATATTTGGGCCACATTTTGCCACTACTACTTGGTATGATGGGGTTAGACTATAGAAAGCACATTCATGTGACACTTGAAAAATCAATAATAGAATTTTTATGTTATGAGTGAGATTTTTTAATTGTTGTTAACTAATTAAGGTTAAAATATATTGATTGTTAAGTTTCCCCATTTTATATGAGTAAATATTGGTAGTTTTCATATTAGGCCATATCCAAATGGTGTTATAATTAAAGTCTTACTATTTACAAATTTACATAGTTTTGAAGGAGCATATTAATGATTTATGGTTTAACATTTTGTTTATTTATTGTATTTTTTTTAAAGAATTTTTCCTAATTAATCTAACAACAATTTTGTGATAGTGTGAGGTAATCAATAATCTTTTCAAATGGATAGCGATAGGAGTTGGATGGAATTGTCAAGAGTTTCCCAGCCTTATATTAAAGGAGTTAATGGGTTTCTTGATTTTGCATTTGCCAATAAATATCCTGAGCTAGTGATCAAGTGTCGTGTAATAAATGTCGAAATACCATTAGCCATGAAAGAGAAGTTGTTTATGAGCATCTCATCATACATGGGTTTTTTAAGAATTACACTCGGTGGATTTATCACGTAAAAGGTGCTCCATACACAATGGGAACTAGTGGAGCGAATGAAGTGCATGCCTCGAATACAAGAGATGATATTTGTGGACTACTACATGATATATTTAGAAATCGAAGTGAAGAGGGTATGCGATGTAGGACCCGTATGAAGACCAGGATGGGATGGATGAAAATGCATCAGCATTTTTCAAGTTGTGAAAAGATGGGGAGCGTGAGTTGTACCCTGGTTGCAAATATTTCTCATCACTTTCTTTTATTGGTCTTCTCTTTCATATGAAAACACTTTATAAGTGGAGCCACACGTCATTTACAACATTGCTTCAATTCTTAAAAGAGGCACTTTCGGAGGGTATGAAATTGCCAGGTTCATACTCTCAAGTAACAAAGATAGTTCATGATCTGGGTTTGATTATACAAAAATCAAGCATGTCCGAATGATTGTATGTTGTATTGGAAAGAGAACAAATATCGCGAGGATTGCATAGTATGTCATACATCAAGATGGAAGCAATTTTTGGGTGAGTCTGATGATAAAGATGCTAGGGGTCGATAAATTCTCGCAAAGGTTGTTAGGTACTTTCCACTGAAATTAAGGCTTCAAAGATTATCTATGTCATTGAAAACATCCTCCCTTATGAGATGTCATGCAGAGGAACGCGATGACGACGGCATATTAAGGCACCCCGCTGATTCTAAAGCATGGAAAACTTTCGATCAACAAAATCCAAATTTTTTTGGTGACTCGCACAATATTAGGCTCAGACTACCAGCCGATGGCTTCAATCCTTTTAAAACAATGAGCATTTCTCATAGCACGTGGCCCGTTGTTTTGATGATATACAACTTGTCTTCGTGGCTGTGTATGAAATAACCTTATCTTATATTGTCTACGTTGATTGATGGTCCACGCAGCCCAGGAAATAAAATTGATATTTACTTGCAGCCTCTCATCGATGAGTTGAAGGAATTGTGGAATGATGGCATACTTACTTACGAAGCATCGACTGAATTTTTTTTATATGCGTGCAACATTAATGTGGACAATTAGTGACTTTACTGCGTATGCAAACTTGTCAGGTTGGAGTACAAAAGGGAGATTGGCTTGTTCTTGTTGCAACAAGAACACTCGTTCATAATGGTTAAAGAATGGGAAGAAATTTTGGTATATGGTCCATCGTCGGTGGTTGGATCACAACCATAAATTCAGAAATGATACCATTGCTTTTTATGGGAAAGTTGAAAGAGAAGTCAAGACCACTTAAGTATTCGGGGATGATATCTTGGAGAAATTGGAGGTAATGGAAAGAAATAATGAGAAGAGTCACTCATCGACGATGAAGAAGGGAAAAACGAGTATCGATGGTGAAGGGAATGGTGATAGTTATCGAAATTAGAAGACAAAAAGCATATTCTTTCAGCTGCCATACTGGAAGGATCACTTGATTTGTCAGAATCTTGATGTTATGCATGTAGAGAAAAATGTGTGCGATAACATACTTTGGACATTGTTAAATGTTGATGGAAAATCAAAAGATAATATGAAGGCTCATCAAGACCTTGAGAACATGGGTATTCGAAAAGCATTGCACCTTAAAAGCTTGCCAAATAACAAAGTATATTTACCACCATCATGATTCACAATGAGTAAAAGTGATAAAGACATATTTTATAAGGTTGTAAAGAATATCAAATTCCCAGATGGTCATGCATTTAATATTTCATGGCGTGTAAACATTAAAGAGAGGAATATTTCTAGACTTAAGAGCCATGATAATTGTATCATAATGCAACAACTACTCCCGCCAGCAGTATGAAAATCATTTCCTACGATTGTAGTAAGGTCTTTGATTGAATTATGTAATTTCTATCGGCAGCTCTGTTCAAAGACAATGACCTTCAAAGACTATGAATATTTGCAAGATCGTTTTTCTCTTACACTTTGCCATCTTGAGAAAATCTCCCCCCCCCCCCCTAGTATTTTTTGATGTTATGGATAATTTGACAATCCATTTAGCTGAGGAGGCAATGATTGCTAGATCAGTATAGTTTCGATGGATGTATCCCATCGAGAGGTACGTTTCGTGTATGCATTGTGTTTGTGTCACCTAAATTAATGCATATGAATACTACTTTAATTTTTTTACAATGATGAACAGGTTTTTATTCACACTAAAAGAATATGTTTGTAACCGAAGTCGTCCAGAAGGTTCAATTGCTGAAGGATACCTAGCAAAGGAATGAACGACATTCTGTGCGAGGTACCTGGGTGATGTTGAGAGTAAGTTAAATCGACCTTTACGAAATGATGAAGACGATGACAACTCAAGTTCAATAGGTCGTACATTAGGTAAAGGAGTAGCATTTATGCTTGATGACACTTCGTTTTCACAAGCACATCGGTATGTGTTATTCGACTCCGCCGCGGTGAAGCATTTTCGCGAGTGAGATAACATTTGAATGAATTTTAAATTTTATATAGTTAAATATCACTCTACATTATTCAATTTATAGATACATGTTTTACAGGAAACATATAACAATGCGAAAATGGGAGAGACCTCGTGTGGGACATTACGAAATTAACCGCATTCACAATGAAACATTTCACAAATGGTTTGGGGATCATGTAAGTCATCTTTGTATTTATATGTAATCACATTTTAATATCTTAATAACACGTTTATTTTTTACACATCTAATTTTTATTACTCAATCATATGAAAAAATTTAGGTACAAAATCTAAATGAGGGTGAGGTGTCAAAGGAAGTTGCAATTTTGGCTTCAGGCCCCTCTCAATGGGCTAGGAGATACACGATATATATTGTAAATGGGTTAAGGTTTTGCACAATGAAGCGTGAGAGAAGATTGAATACTCATAATAGTGGAGTCATGCTTGATGCCACCACCGATAGTTTTGCAAGTGTAAAGGACAAACGACCTGTTTCGGGGGATGTAACATATTACGGAGTATTAACAGATATATTTGAATTATGCTATTCAAATTATTTAATGTTTGTTCTATTCAAGTGTGATTGGGTTGATACCCATTCGGGGACGACAAAGGATGATTTTCAGTTCACATTAGTGAACTTAAAACATTCACTAAATAAGCATAATCGACTGTCAGATGAACCGTTTATATTAGCATCTCAGGCCAAATAAATTTGGTATGTGCGATACCCGATTGAAGAAGATTGGCAAGTTGTCGTGAAAATGACACCGAGAGATTTGTATGACATGTATGGTAAAGATACTTAGGAGATGACTCAATAGATGCAAAAGTTGAGCTGTACAACATCCAACAACTGGATGACACTCTAATCAGCCATAATGGGGATATTACATGGGTTAGGGATGGGGTAGAGGGAATATTATTGACAACATAGTTGATATAGATGGAAGTGATGATATCCGTGTTGATATTGATGAGGATTGTAGTGATGAGGATGTTTCTGAGACATATGAAGATGATTCCGAGGCGGCCGAGGAAGCTAACAAGAGTGATATAGATGAAAGTAATGAAAATGAGGAGATCAGTGATGATTATGATATTGAAAGTGATGATTATGATACTGAAATGGATGAAAATGACAATTGATATGAATTTTCCAGTTATGAATGGTTTTATTTTTAAGGATGCTTAGATGTTCACGAAATTTGGCATTCTTTTCTTAGTTTAATATTTTAAAAAATGACTAATGACTGAATGCATTTTATTTGTTTTACTTCATATGTATGAATGGATAAATAATGATGCAGAGTCAAGTTCTTTTTGTTTTTAGTTTTATTTCTGTTTTTATTGATGATTAATTAATGACTGCCTTTTATATTTCTTGCCTTTTGTTGATGATTACATCTACTACTGTATAGATGTTAGTCAATGTGTGATGTTATGGTATAAAATAGGATGTTCACTCACTTATTCAATGTATGTTGTTGAAATTGCAGTAAGAAAGTTCCTTCTAGACCAAAATTTTTAGCTCTTGTTGGTGCAATAGGGCATTTGATAGCTTTGGCATTGGTGTTGTCAATTTATCAAGGTATTTTTTGTTTGAAAACATAATAACTGTCTCATAAGTAATTATTTGAGGCATTAGATTCATCTTTCGCACTGTCATATCCCGGTGATTCATACTCTTACCATAAGCCAAATCTTGAATCTTCAATTGTTTTGCAACATAACTGATAGTGTGAACATCTATAATGATGAACCGGTTCGATAGTACGGGTGCAGCCATGCCATTAGGCATGACTGCGTAGATAGAAAAGGAACTAAAACTGGAACTCATATAGAAAAGGAAGCACAAAAAAATATAATAGTGGATTCTAAGTGGTGGCACATCTTTGAGGCTGATTATGAAGTGGAGGCCTAATTTTTCACTAGGTTTTGTCCCATTTTGGTGCTTAAGCAAATGGGAGTTTTTGTTTGAGAGTGCTTATTTATTAATGTGTGTACTTGAAAATTCAGAAAAGAGATGATTACCGTAGAAATGCAACTATTACTAGTTCTATAGGCTGATTTGGAGAGGAGAAAGAAACATTAATCTGGAAAAATTATTGTTTGTAGAAGAATTCTATTCAAACAAGTCAGTGTTGTGAATGGAGCCCAGATTTGATAAACTAGAAAACATCTTTTGTTGAAATTTGAATGACAGGTTGATAATTTCATAAGCCTGGGCTTCATTTTGTAAAAATCATGCTCTTAAGCCCACTTTATTGTATTCAATTTTGTTGTTTGCTTATTTTCAAAATCTAAAAATGAAAGGATTCAAAGTATGCTATTGATAAATCATAATGATTTAACAAATGCAATGGACATTGACTCGATAAATGTGGTGCATCTTTGGCGTTCAGTGCACTGCTTGTTATTTCATTACTGATGATGATGATCGTTGGTCGTCTTTCAAAGAGACCAACCGTAATGATTTACTCTGCTTATCCTACACATGACAAATTCTATCACGTTCCTGAAACTTTTCTTTGTCAAAGTTATGTTATTATTTTTCTGAAGTGCCTCCATTATACTCTTTCCACGAATGATCCCGTGCCCAATTTTCATAACTAAAAGATATTTACTAAAAAATTAAATAAACGTGTGCTGAAATTGAAATTAAAAAAAGAAAAGAAAAGGGATCCCCACGAGGGGGACCCACTACTGCGCCGCACGCCACTTTCCTCATATTGTGCACTATTTGAATTGTAAAATGAGTGCTGCGTATTGACTGCTTTGTGTTGTTTTTACACATCTATGCTTTTAAGTTACTAAAACATACGAGTTTACGAGCTAGTTTTGATCATTTATGAGGTTTTGACTATAATGATATACTCTGCATGTCCTACACATAGCAGAATATCTTAAGTTCCATAGCCTTTTCTTATAGTGTTATTAATAGTATAGTTATGTTTTCGTATTTGTAGAGCCTTTATTATATCTGCTACTGAATAATCACCATCGCCTTTGCCATTGAGTGGATAAAATAGACTACAGATGGGGCTTTATTTTTAAGCTCTTCAGATAATTGGTTAGTGAATGTTGGTGGTACTGTAAATGTTATCACATGTACAATCAACACTTTCTTTACAAGGATTCCTTTTAAATTAAAATTGGTCATAATTGAAACAGGAGGATGTTTTAAGACCACTTCCTTTCTTTTGAATTTTTATTACTTTTTGTGTATCCCCTATCATTTCTAGATCCTAATGGATGGTTTCTCAACCAATCACCTTCTTTTACCTTCTTTCACCGTCTAGATCCTAATGTAATACACGCAATGGTTATATATATGCATTGTGCCTGTTCAATCATTACATAGGTATGTGGTGTTTCTTACATATTTCCATTTCTCTCCTTTTTTCACTTTAAGAGGTCATCTATCTTTGTATTTAAATTAGAAGATATCATTCGTAATAGAACCTATGTAAATTTCGGGGATTTAATTTCAGAATTATCCATTGAATCACAGAATTGTGCGATAGTTGTCCGAGTTACAAGAAAGTGGTATGTCGTGAATTTTAAGAAGAACATCAGTCGACTGTGTTCTTCTTGATGAAAAGGTACACATTTCTAACTTTCTTTATTCATTATATTGTTGGTATGCCTATCAACTATTGTGTTATGTTGTACTTGTGAGGGTGAGTTCTTGGCACTCTGCACCTATGGCTGAGTCCTCAGGTGGTTCCCGCTGTTGTTGATGGGGATCCTGATTGGTGTTCTTGCTACCAAATGTGGATTTTCTTCCCTCATTAGCATATCCATAAGAGAACTCTGATTCTGATTGGCTGATGTAAGCATTTGGTGACTTATTTGAAAGGTTTCTGCTATCTTTGTTAGTTTTCTACTGCTTACTGTCCTCGCGGTGTTAGTTAGATGCTTAAAAGGATCCTCAACAAATAGTGCATAAGTTTTGGGCTGCCATATCATGTTTCTTTCTATATATTCCCATTGTCCAGAATACAGGCTTATGCCTTGCTCTGAGGCCTTTGAACTAATATATGAAAACTAAGCGAGGAATGAGATGAAAAGCTGGGATAAAGCTCTTAGTACATCTTTAAGTAAACTCTGCTTGTGCCTTTTTCCGAGGGATACTATATATGAACCATTATGTATTTCTATAGATATATTCAAATCTCCCATTCTTGTGAAGAGATTAGACACAAACGATCCATATGGCTCCACAGTTGCACCTCTTATTTGAAACCATGAAGGCTAATTAAAAATGTAATAAAGATTGAGGCTTTGCATTGCCCCTTTTTAGGGTTTATTAGATCGGCTCTGCCTAACGGGAGGGTTTTGCATGCTTGTGGTGTGGGAATTATCAACTTTTCGAGTATATCATGATATTCATGATAATGATATTCAGAATACAGGAAATTTGAAATGATATCCATAATATCCTTATCTCTTAGAATATAGTTGATTGTAAAATCGTTATAGATAAGGCTTAATATCTCATGAATGTTGTTTAATATGCAGTAAGAGATTTGCATTAGTGAGTTAATGAAGTAAATAAACACTATATTCTAAAATATCACATAGTGAACAACTATAATTTTAAGATACTAATACTTCATGCCTATACATTCCATATGCCAATTCTGGTAATTCACGTTGAAACTCATTATCGAAGTCGTATAATAATAAATTGAGGAGTACATCAACCAACAATCCTGTTGTAGGTATATTACTTATCATTACATTAGAAATCATTTAGCATTCTCTTAGTTGAAACTTGCATTAACAGCTTTATCAGACAACAAAGTGATGCCCCTGCATGGTCAAGTTGAGCTCAGTACATTGGGCCCCGCTCACAATTCTATCTCCATTGGCCACAGTCACAATCACGTGAGTAGTAGGATCCATATGGCATCCACTTTGCTTTACTACTTCCGGATCCAAAAAACTATGGCTGCTACCATTGTTTATGAGGACTATGATATGTCTTTTTTTTATATAACGTGGAACCTTAAGAGCATTGATCCTGCTTGATGTTGAAGTTTAGTTGAATTTATTAATGATATAAGTACATTCCCTACTTATTAATTAGTTGAATTTTGATTGCTTATATAATATGAGAACATGCTTTGATTGCACTAATTAAATAAGCCACAAACTCTGCATAAATGCTCAAAAGTGAATTTTGGAACATCTTCGCTTGGATAAACATTACTCTTGTAAACTCAGTGGTGAATTTGTATTATTGCAGGTTGATATGACATCGCAGCTGCAGAGTATATCCTTCTCACGGGCACATTCCCGTTCACAGTATCTCTTGCACTCACAATCCAATCTCCAATCACCATTTCAGTCGCAATCTCAACCCAGTTCTCATTACCTTTCAGATTTTAGCTCGACTGAATGATCAAAATCAAGTGACAGTGAAAGCGATGGTAGCTCTACGGAGAGTGAGCCTTTACATAACCAATATGCCCATTCACATAAAGAAGGTACTCAAAGTTATTTGATTTATATGTGCTTAATTAACTGTGTAGATTGAAGTTAACCTATTTTTTCAATTTCTACGGTTCATCTTCAACATAATATACCACTAAACGTAGAGGCATTGCAAAGCTAGGTGACTTATGGGGTACAGGAAAACGCTTAGAGCTTCACTTCAACGATTTCTATCAGCCAGTCAGAGATACCACAGATAGACTATCTACCCATTTAGGCATTTTAGTTCGTGATGGGAACATGTAAAGTTTCTTTTGTAAATTTCCGTATAACACAACTCTTATTAGAATAATCTTTGCAATATTGTATGTTATCTCGTAACAATTTAAAGATGATTATTTAATCGATGTAAGAGGTTACTAATTTAATATTATATCGATGCTGAACAAGCTACCGTTGGCTTTCAAAGATTGGCGATGCAAGAAGTTATACCCATACAAGGAACATGTTTGGCAAGAGGTGAAGGTAAAATCAAAAGATACCATAATTTATGGCAATGAATTGAAAATTTTGAATTCTTTAGGTACAAGTCACTATGTATGGACTGTCTTGTCAATCACAACAAAGTCAATAACAGCTAAAATCGTAACTTTGAAAATGATAAAACATAATTTAAGTTAAAATCATGTGTAGTAGATGCTTGTTTTTCTATACATTGTAATTATATAGGAGAACACTAATGTCCCTGATGAGTTCAAAAAAACGTGCATGAAGAAGGTTGGAAATATATGGAATAATTGGAAAGCAGAGGTGAAGAAACATTATCGTGCCTTTGATACCGACGAACAGAGACTGACATATTGTCCACCTAGAGTAAAGGAAGAGCAGTGGTCGCAACTTGTTAAGTATTGGGGAACTGGTGAGGCAAGGGTATGAATGTATTTCTACCAGTAAATTTTATAAATTCAAGTTAGACATATATTTTAAATATACTTTTGTAACAGAAAATGAGTCGAA
The DNA here is from genome assembly GCA_949130495.1 of Sambucus nigra. Taxonomy (NCBI): domain Eukaryota; kingdom Viridiplantae; phylum Streptophyta; class Magnoliopsida; order Dipsacales; family Adoxaceae; genus Sambucus; species Sambucus nigra. The sequence goes on from OX422213.1 coordinate 186,770,383, forward strand.
GAAATCGTCGAACTCGTAAGAAATAAAGAGCACCACATACTTCTTGAAGAAAGAGTCATGCAAATGTTGCTCATAAGGTGTCTTATTAAAGATTTTGATTGTGAACATTATTTTATGTTATCAAACTTATTTATGTAACGACTTACGAGTCAATGAATTGATGCAGATGGAGGCTGACCAAGGAAAAAAGGTTTCGTTGGTTGATGTTTACATCAAAACACATGATAGGAGCGATGGCTCGACCATCGATAAAGATTCCGCTGAAGTAATGGTACAAAAATATCATCCAAGTTCCTTCCCTTCTTTATTAGAAAATCTCAATGACGTCATTTTATTATTTATTGTTTATGAAAGTTAAAGTTATGCATGAAATTAATATGTGAAGTATTTAAAATTAGTGGTGGGGAGATATTAGGATCTTTATTATGTTTTGGTTTTGTGAATGAATGATTATAATTTTTGTTTTATATAATAAGAATTATTTCATTTCAGTCAAAAATGAGGCAAAAAGTAGATCAACTTCCGTCAGATTGTAATGACTCCATCAGTTGTAAAGACGAGATATTTTATGAAGTCCTGTGACCTGATAAACACGGTCATTGTCGAGCTTATGGGCATGGACCATCTCCAACTGATGTGTATGGAACTAAGCGACCGAAGGTTAATGAAAAAGAGTATGAGCGACTACGATCTGAGATTCGATCTGAATTTCAGGATAAATTTGATAATTTAGAGGCTCATTTTGAGTTGATACGCACACATAAGCTGACTTGCCCTTCCGTTATATCCAAACAGGTTAATAAGTACACACTTTTATCCTTTGTGCTTAATTATCATGTATATATACATAACTGTATGTTCTAATATTAAATCATGCTACTAACAGGTTCCTCAATCTTCCAATGAGCAAAACATACCGTCATATAGGTCTATTTTGCAACCCGAGCAACAATTAGAAGAAACCAAAAAATTTCAACCTGTAGTGGTACCACAATCAAATCACCATTTAGCTCCATCTCAATAGGTAAGTAGATAATTACTTTTTAAAATCATAATTTAAGACTTTACATTTTCATGACAGAAATAATTCATTTTTTGTTGATTGCAAATTCTTAACACTTGGCTGCTCCCGAGACTACTGCTCGTGTTAGTGAACAAACAAATGCTACTTCAATTTAGAAATGTTACTAATTTAAAGGATTTTAAAGGGCACAATATATTTGTGCTTTCTTGGGGAGTTTATCTATACTTAACATTGGGTTGTTGGTTTATTTGGTTGTATATAGTCTTAAAATTTTTGGAATGTCTTAAAAACAAATGAAACTCTACCGATTTTTTTCCAAAAATTTATTGTTGATGACATATTGATCTTATTTGTAGAAATAACCATCAAAGAAGAAAAAGAAGCACCATCAACCACGACAAAGGGTCTCAAATAATGCACTTCCTAAAATTGTAGACCTTATTACTTTCGGACTTCCAAAAGTGGTTGTGGCATGTGGATTCATTGTGAGCAAGGAGCCTTCAACAAAAGTAGGGGGTACGCCACTTGGTGAAGACTTTTGGGAAGTATATATTGAGAAAATATTTGTAAGAAATGAACCATTGCCCAGAGCTTATGGAAACTGAGAATGTGTGATAATTGATTAACTTCGCAAATTTCTAATATAGCACACTTATTTAATTTCCGCCCCTAAACATGCATCTAAGGTGCGTGTGTCAACCCATAAATAAATAAAGCGCGTGACACAAAAATATGCTGAGACACAGAATTCAGGAAAAAACCCCTTTCGGGTAAAACCTTTATTTCACTATGAATATACAAGCCGCAACTTACAATTACATAGAGAAATCTGCAATGGATTAACGCGCAGCCAACCCACAAAGACACGCAGTCTTGAACTCAGCAAGAGAATACACGCAGCACCCTCCAAGGACTCGCAGCCCAAACAACAAAGGTAGAACCGCAGCTCTCCTCAATGACACGCAGCCATAAACTTTGTAGAGACTCCCTCAGCAATGACACGCAGCCCTCGGTTGCAAAGATCTCTCCACAAAGATTGAACAATAACAAAATTGTGTTCTAGGGTTCCAAAAGATTCACAAAAGTAATTGGGATTTTTGTGTGTGAATCAAAAAGATGTTTGGCACATCAAAAAACGAAGCCTTGTTGTGTTTTATCTCTTAAAAACGTTTTCTCAAAGACTTAAAAAATACACCACCGAAATAGGTATATATATATAGGAAAAATAAGTTGGTGGAAAAACAACTCACGGAACTGTTCGAGTTTATCCCAGGCGGACCGGTCCGGCTTGGGGGCGGATCGGTCCGACCTCGGATCGGTTCTTTTAAAAATTGCCTTTATCGTTTCGCATTCGATCCGTGGTATACTGGACCTCGAGCAAGGCGGATCGGTCCGGGTAGAGGGCGGACCGGTCCGGTGGCGGATCGGTCCGGAAGGGAGGCGGACCGGTCCGGTTTTCCCAGAAAAATAAAATCCTTTTAAAAGCCTCATTTTGCTTGAAAAAAATTACTTCTTATTTTTATAAAAAACATTTTATAAAAATTTCCCAATACTAAATATGGACTTTAAGGAACGTAAAAACAAAATTTTACCAAGTTCATTCTCGCAGAGGCTATGATGTTGAAGATGCTTTGATATTCGGATCCGTTGATGTAGATGCGATCTTGAGTTTCTTCAACGGTGTAACGGCGTACGACATACAAATTGATAATGGACAAAAATGTCCTTACAGAAATAAGTCCACAATTGGAGAGGCACATCATTCAACCCTAGCTTGGCATATTGCTAATGTACTAATTTTTAATTTTATTTTTTTAATTAAAATACTAAAGAATAAGTATCAATGACTAACGATTGACTTTTTTTATTTGTAGGTTGAAGAGGATGTTTAACTTTGATGGACAAGAATTGTACATTATAAAATTTTTCGTTTCGCTTCATGTTTTCCCGCTTTTTCTTAATTGACATGTAGTACATTTTATTTTGTGGATGGATAATTGTTTCAAGCTCAATTATGTTTATTTACGATAAATGCTATTGGTTTTAATTTAATGACGTTTTAGTTTGATTACCACCCTCTTAATTTAATGTTATAGTAGTGTATTTGCACATAAATACGATACTTGTAATAAATGATTTTTTTAACACTTGTTCCCAATCATATATTGCAAAATAATATAAAAATTTTGTTTAGTGCCGCCAAAAGTGTGTTGAACATTTAATAGGTGTTGCAAAAGGTTATTATCAACATTTTTTAAATGCCGCTAAAAAGATATTACCAGCATTAATATAAATGCCTAAAAATGCAGTTAACTTTTTGCGGCATTTTTTAAAATGCCGTTGTTCTTTTACCACTTTGGCCACCATACTTATGGAAATGCCGCCAAAAGTGCCGCTAACTTTTCGCGGTATTTTTTAAAATTCCGTTGGTCTTTTACCACATTGGTTATTACTGCACTTGTGCAAATGCCACCAAAAGTGTTGCAAAAGGTGTTACCGACATTTTTAGTGCTTTTCTCAGCATCTAATTTATGCCGGAAAAAATCAATATTCCTGTAGTGACCATTATATTATGGGATTGTTTCTAAGTTGATATGCGTCTTGATTCGACTTTGTGTATATGCCATGATTGTACACATTCACGAGTTTATATGGATGTTTAATTACTCTTGCATATTGGAGTTTGGTGAGACATTCTTATCTCAATTTTATCATCTATGTGTAAGTATACATATGTAGGAAGTGTACATGTAATAACCGTTTACCCGTGAGAATTTTAATCTATATTGAAAATATGATAAGTGTACAGGAAAGGGCTGCAAGAGTGTAAAATTGACTGGTCGTAAAAGCCACCGTTTAAAAGAACCCGAAAAAATTCATATGGCAATAAACAGAATCATATGCCAAAAATGGGCCAAATGAGTTTAGTTCACTCAAAATAAAAATTATGATATATATTTGAGGGTGTTTGGATGGATTAATAATTTGTACGGGTTTGCGGTAAGAATGCTAATGTTGAAAATTCGTGTCATGATGCTATTGTTTGTAGAATCGTCAAAATTATGGATTCATGTGCATGATGTTTGTTTAGTTCATTAATACCATAGTTTAATTATTACATATGGTTATAATAAAGTTTAATGATAGATTGCTATAGATTAGAGCTTCTTGATCGTTTCGATATGTTGGAATTGTGATTCATTTGTTTTAGTTCACGCACATACACTCCATGTTCATGTTTAGGCACATCGATACTATGTTAGCATGTTACTCATATTTGTTTATTTCAAATATTTGAGTTTTCTTAGTTTTGCTACTCTTTCGCAGTTTTGATCCCCTTCCAGTTAGAATTTTCACATAATTTTTCCACTGGGCAACACTGTTTAATTTTTGAGGGAGACTGTGAAAGTTCGATAATGTCGTTCTAACAACATACAGTTTCGTTCGAGCGATGTCGCTTCTCGTTCAAATGACATCCCTGGCTCGTTCGAACGACATCTTGTTTGACCAGTTTGACTGGTTGATGTTTATTTCAATACCCTACTGCATATTGATTCATATTTTGGTAATGGGTTTCTCATTATGCAGTTTACTTTGATAGGTTACCTATTTTGCTGTATTGGTTCATTTAATCACACCTGCTTAGATTGATATATTCTTTGTGATTCATTGTTTGCTAGCTACTTATTTGACATTGCTTGATCATATTTAGCTGGTTGTTTTTGTTCACCGTCTATTCTTCATGCTGATTTGATCATATTGGTATATCTCATGCTAGATTTGTTTATCTTTTCACTGGATTGTCTGTTTGAGACAAAAAGGGGGAGAGATGTCTGTGATGTAGGGGTAGTTTTTGTGTGAGTCAAGTTTTGTTTACATATTGGTATCATGTTTAATCACAAAATAAATGATTCGGATTTGATATTCCATATTGATTTATATCATTTGTTCCTCGATACTTCACTGGGTAAATATTTGTTTCATGTGTGTAGGTATACTTAAAGAGATTCGAGATTTCAAGTCTACAACACATTCAGACATTTGAGACAGCTTCATGCTTGCCGGTCCATTATTGAAGAATTTTATCCTGTACTGATGATGTATTTTTTTTGGTTTTATGGGATGGGATTTAAGCGCCATACGGATTGATGGCATGGCTTAGGAATTTCGGTGTGGTTTTGTCCCCGAATAGTCAAAGGGGGATATTTGTAAGGACCAAATTTCCAATTGAGTCTTAATGTGATTTTGACTTATTATCGGAACAAAACACATTTGAGTCATAGGTAGATTTTTATTGTCCGATCTCTACAAGACTATGACTTATCAAAGATTAATTGAAGACGTTGCGAAAAAGCTACACGAAATTAATCATGTCGAAGTTTAATTGGTGAGATTTCTCATCTTCAAGGTTTAATTGCTTTTCGAAATCTCTCAGGTATGAATGCATAATGTTAATGAAACTCAGAATTTTATTTTACAAAATAAGGATGTTATTAATTTTTTTTTTTTTTAAATGTTTACATTTCGTTTTAATCAGATGAGGATGGATTAGAGTTGGATAAGAGTTGGTTTAAAGTAAAACACAATTTTCAAAGTTGGATGCGTCAAAACTCTAATCTGTGCGACGTCGTTCAAATGACAAGCGTTGTCGCTCTTGTCATTTGAACGACGTAGTATCTCGCTCGAATGAGATTTCTTTACTGCCTTAAATTAATTATAAATAGGCGTGGTCAGTTTCCTCAAAGGGTGTGCAGTACGAAAAATAGTTTACCATACATAAAAATTTCTGCACAAAGTTTTCTAAGTGTTTTCACAATAAAACATCCTTAGAGTTTCAAGATATGAGCTTTTCATTATCATATGTTCATGTGATCTTGTTGGCACTAAGTTTGAGGTTCTATTGAAGATCTATTGTTGGTTTTACGGTAAAGATTTGACGGATACCTATTTCGACATCGTAGACAATACAGGCCATATCGGTGGACACCGAGACACTCGTGGAGGCGCGTGTTGTGGATGAGCATCGTAGAAGATGGTTACTTTCTGCGCGGTCACTGTGAAGATTGATAGAAGATCAGAGGAGTGCCAAGTCTCGTGGGTGGATCGAGTCGTATAAGACTACTGTCTGACTTTGTAATTCCATTGTCATAGTGATTGTCTGGCCTGGGTCGTCTGAGGTTTTTTCCCGATTGGGTTTTTTCTCGTACATCGGCGTTGTGAGTGTTGCTTTACTTTATTTTACCTGCTTTAATCACTAGTTGCATGCTTAGGGTTAAACAAGATAAAATTTGGTTAAGTTAATTTGTGTCACAATTTGGTTCGATAAAATTGGAAAAAGAGTTTTTCATAAAAAGAGAAAGTTAGTTTGCATTCATCCTTAACTTAATTCCGCTCAAGCAAAAAGTGTTTTGTTGAAAGTCATATTTTGGGGACCTACAGTGCTGGTGTTGGGGCTGGGGTTGGTGCTTCTCTTTTAGGGTAAATGGGCAGTGTAAGAGGTCATCAAGAGGTCTGTGCTATAGAACGTGAAGTACTAGCAATCGCTATTAGGCCTGGGATAGAAGTAGACTCATCGAAACAAAATCTCAAAACACCTAGAGAATAAAGGTATTGTGTAATCATACGACAGTAGGGAGATGCTTCTAGAGATGCATCTGAACAGGCATGACGTATCATCTTGAGAACGAGAGAGGGATAATCAATAGAATGACGATGAGCCATGAAATACATCAAACGACTAATGATGAATGGGAGGTCCTCTGAACGATGCCTAGGCATAAGGTTATTTATAACCAAAAGATTAAGTATAGAATACTTCTTCCTCAAAGCAGTCTGAATAAATAGGCTCCCAATGCAAGTCATTTGCTTAATAGATATGAATATGGCAACCTAAGTATGTGTAGAATCTATATCGATAAAATGGGTATAATAAGGACTATCCTATTGTGGAAGACTTAGTTAAGATGTAAGCATATCGTCCGTAAGAACTATCTCATGACCACAAACATAAGAGGTAAGAATGAGAGGAGAAATGGTGGTCACGATCATGTTCGCATAGAACTCACTAACAATTGTATCATTAGTGGAAGAGTCTAGTTATATTAACTTAGAAGAAATGATGTGTTAAATAAAGGATACACAAAATAAACCCTCCTCACTGCGCTCAAGATACTCCATATAAAAATCTCTCTTCGTTTTGACCTCTCCAGTCATAAAAAAGAACACAAAGGGGCACTATCTCTAGTGAATCAGATCCGAGAGGAATCAATTATCATATTGGGTAATGGAATCGAGGTACTTGAAGCCTGAGTATGAGAATGCGTAACGCATAGGGGTAAATGCATTAACACTTCTGAAGGAGTCGGGACAACTCAAGGGCCTAGGTTTCACTCTCTTGCGTGCAAGAGCTTTTTCATAACCCATAATATTATGAATATGGTGTAAAAATAAAGAACAAGAAAAAATGTAAAAAATACCAACGAGTGAATGAGAAGCACAAATTGTTGGAAATCTAAAATTCTAAATGACAACCTCAATGAATAAAGTAAACATGTAGTATGATAGAGTCAACCTGACAAAGCTATGATAGAAGTAAATGTTATGTCTACTATTTATAAATAACAATTGTACAGAATTATGAATTTAATATAATTACAGAATTAAAACAGAATTACATAAATGAAACACTTACTTGAATTTGCAGAAATAATAAAAGAATTAAAGATAAATCCGAGCCTTGTTATGAACAGTTTCCTTAAGACAATTTATTCCCTCCAATGTGCTCCGAGGTTGATGAATATTGTCTCCCAAGATAGAACGGATTTCCCCAATTAATTATGTAGCACAACAATAATTAATTTCAACGAACTCAAATTCTGTGGCCTTTACTCAACAACACTACAACATATGTTATGCAGGAGAAAGAAATTTCGAAACAGATATGACAGAAATTTTCTGGGAGAAAAATGACAACAATTCTGGAGGAGGGAAAATTTCATTGTTCAAAAACGGAGGGAGGCATCTGTATTTATAGCAAAGTAATTGGCAGTTGGCACAACTGTCAAAAACAGTTAAACGAATTAACTGTTGGCAATAACTGCCAACAGTTTATTAATTAATTAATTAATTTCGTAATTAATTAATAATTAAAGCCCAGAAAGTTAAATAAATTCGGCCCGAGCCGAGCCGGCCGGCCGGCCGGACACGCGCTCGCGCGCGTGTGGACTTTTGACCGAAAGTCAACCCGTGCATAGCTTAGGTCATCTCCCCTTCAAAGAGTTGGGATACCCCCAAGGCATCCAAGCCTTAGTCCATACTTGGGGTGTTATTAACTCATCAAAATTCCACTACTCTTCCAATGTGGGACAAGAGTAAAAACACACCCAATTCATTAACTTTCATTGCTTTGTGAGTCACTTTGGGGACATAATTATCATTCATAACTTATTGAAATTGGACATATGAATATACTACGTTAATCTCCTTGCGGAGGTGAACGCGTTCGTATATGGTCTCACAATTTTCGTAGTGTGGGTCCCACCTAAATTTGAGCTAAAGTTGCTCAAAAATCTGTCCAGAAAAATCTGGACAGCTTTATAATACCCATTTAAGTCCAATTTTCCAACAATCCCCCACATGAATGATATATCGCTATAAATAAAATAAAACAGATGCTGATGCAGATGCAGACACAAGTTGAGTAAAACTGAAGACTTATTGCATCGGGAGAAGTAGCCTAGTGGCCTTGAACTTTCCTTAGTGATATACTATTGGATTTACTTGGTTAATCAGTAGACTTCACGTCCTTGAACCGTCAACCGTTTTTGTAAACCTAGACAACAGTATTCACACAACAATTCTTCAACACAGTTGGTTCTCACGTTTGTGTTCATTTTGGCCATGAACACCACTTGGTTCGGCAAGTATTTTAGAGAATATGCCTTTCATTATTCTCATAGAAGTTGCCCCCTTCTTACTTACGTAAGTGACTTCCATAAAGAGTATTCTGCAATACCCCACTTAGACGTACTAAGATATAGATGTCATTAAAAGCATAACTTATCCTAATTTCGCGGCAGATATGCACTGTCTCATCTTTGGAATGGATAGGATGATATATCCTCCAGTGCTTACTGAATACAACGTAGTTCGGTTTGCCTATTGAACCGAGATCTTGGGATCTCCAGCCAGCTAGGTTGGGTTGCCACTATATTGATTCTTATTTATTTATAGGCTTTAGACCCATTCCTCTCGATGATCTTTCAACTTGCTCTCGGTTTAAACCTTTCGTTAGTGGATCCGATATATTATCTTTTGACTTTACATAGTCAATTGAGATAATTTCGTTTGAGAGAAGTTGTCTAACGGTATTGTGTCTACAACGAATATGTCGTGACTTTTCGTTATACATGTGATTTTGTGCCCTTCCAATCGCTGATTGGCTATCGCAATGTATACATATTGCGGGCACAGGTTTAGACCAATTTGAAACATCCTCTATGAAATTTCGAAGCCATTCAGCTTCTTCTCCATCTTTGTCTAGTGCAATGAATTCAGATTCCATTGTCGATCTAGCATTGCACGCTTGTTTTGAGGATTTCCAAGATACGGCTGCACCTCCGAGGGTAAACACATACCCACTCGTAGACTTAGAGTCTTTTGTATCAGATATCCAATTTGCATCGCAATGTCCTTCAAGAACAGCTGGATATTTTGAGTAATGCAATCCATAGTTTTGAGTATATTTTAAATAACCCAAAACCCTCAATATTGCTTTCCAGTGATCTCTTCCTGGATTACTCGTAAATCGACTTAGCTTACTTATTGAGTATGCTATGTCCGGTCGCGTACAGTTCATGATATACATTAAACTGCCGATAATACGAGAATATTTTAGTTGAGATATGCTTTCACCATTATTTCTTGCTAGATGTAAATTTACATCTATAGGTGTCTTGGTAGGACTAATATCATACTTCTTGAATTTTTCAAGTACTTTCTCAATGTAATGAGATTGAGATAATATAAGTCCATCCGATGTTCTAAAAATTTTAATTCCTAATATAACATCGGCGATTCCCATATCTTTCATGTCAAATCTACTACTCAACATTTGTTTTGTAGTTTTGACAATTTCCAAGTTACTACCCATGATAAGCATATCATCAACATAGAGGCATACAATGACATATCCATTATGAATGTATTTAAAGTAAACACATTTATCGCATTCATTAATTTTGAAACCATTTGATAACATTGCATTATCAAATTTTTCATGCCATTGTTTAGGTTCTTGTTTTAATCCATATAGTGATTTAACAAGCTTACATACTTTTCCTTCTTGTCCGGGAGCTTTGAACCCTTCAGGTTGCTCCATATAAATTTCCTCGTCTAGTTCACCGTTTAAGAATGCAGTTTTTACATCCATTTGATATATTTCAAGTCCATTAATAGGAGCTATTGCTATTAACATCCAAATGGACGTTATTCTTGTTACCGGTGAATATGTGTCGAAGTAATCCAACCCTTCCTTTTGCCTATAGCCTTTAGCTACAAGTCTAGCTTTATATTTATCAATTGATCCATCGGCCTTCAATTTCTTTTTGAAGATCCACTTATAACCTAACGGTTTTGAACCTGGTGGAAGATCCACTAGTTCCCATGTATGATTTTGTAATATGGATTCAATTTCACTATTAATTGCTTCTTTCCAATTGGAAGCATCGGGTAAGGCTATAGCTTCTTTATACGATTGAGGTTCATTTTCTAACAAATATGTTAGAAAATCCGAACCGAAAGAAGTCGAGGTTTTTGCTCTTTTACTACGTCTTGGTTCATCCTCTATTGAATCAATAGGTTGATGAGTACCACTTGTAGTAGCTTGATTTGTCCTTTTAGGATGACCAGATTCTCGGGTCATGTTATACGGGAATTCATTTTCAAAAAATGAAGCATCCCTCGATTCAATAACCGTATTTACATGAATGTCCGAAATCTCAGATTTACAAACTAGAAATCGATATGCACTGCTATTAGTAGCATAACCGATGAATACACAATCCACGGTTTTTGGCCCTATTCTTACCTTTTTAGGTTTAGGAACCATCACTTTGGCTAAGCACCCCCACACTCGTAAATATTTATAGGAAGGTCTTCGACCTTTCCATAATTCATAAGCTGTCTTGTGAGTCTTTTTGTGAGGTACTTTATTGAGAATGTAATTAGCAGAAAGTAAGGCTTCCCCCCACAAATTTTGTGGAACTCCTGAACTTAATAACATTGAGTTCATCATTTCTTTCAAAGTACGGTTTTTGCGTTCAGCAACACCATTCGATTGAGGAGAATAAGGAGCGGTTGTTTGATGAATAATCCCATTTTCAGAACAAAATTCCTCGAATGGATATTCATATTCACCTCCTCTATCACTTCTAATAGCCTTTATCATTTTGCTTAATTGATTCTCAACTTCATTCTTATATTGTTTAAATGCATTAATAGCCTCATCTTTACTATGTAACAAATATACATAGCAATATTTTGTGCAATCGTCAATAAAAGTAATAAAATACTTTTTCCCACCTCTAGTTTGAACAAATTTTAAATCACAAATATCGGTGTGAATTAAATCTAAAGGTTCAGTTATCCTTTCAATAAAATGGAAAGGTAATCTAGCTAATTTAGATTCCACACAAATTTCACATTTATGATTTTTATCAATATTGAATTTTGGCAAAAATTCGAAGTTAATTAATCTACGCAATGTCTCAAAATTAACATGTCCCAATCTAACATGCCAAATATTAGATGACTCAATCAAGTAAGAAGAACTAGCAACTTCATTCATTGAAACAGATGTTTTAGGGGTTACAGTAAGAACATTCAGTTTAAATAGCCCCTCATTTAGGTAGCCCTTTCCTACATACATGTCATTTTTAGACAACACAAAGCGATCAGACACAAACACAAGCTTGAAACCATTCTTAGTAAGGAGAGATCCAGAAATCAGATTCTTTCGGATATCAGGCACGTGAAGAACATTGTTGAGAGTAAGTTCCTTTCCAGAAGTCATTTTCAAAGCAATCTTTCCTTGTCCCACCACTTTAGAAGTGGAAGAATTTCCCATAAAAAGGTTCTCCTCATTTTCCAAAGGCTTATAGGTGGAGAACATCCATTTGTTTGCACAAATGTGTCGTGTGGCTCCAGTGTCCACCCACCATTCCTTGGTATTTCCAACCAAGTTACATTCAGAGATAACGGCAAAAAGATTCATATCCGCCAAATCATTGGTGATATTCTCACCCTCAGTCACATTTGCTTGAGAGTTATTTTTATTTTGCTTCTTAGGCTTACGACACTCACTTGAGCGGTGTCCCGGTTTACCACAATTGTAGCATTTGCCTTTGAACTTTTTCTTGTTATGTTTGTAAGTGCCTTCCCCATCATACTTTCGTTTGTTCTTTTTAGGACCTTCAACGACCTGGACCTTTGTTTCCATCGGATTCTTCCCACTTTTCTTTTGAGACTCACGGTTGTCTTCTTCGATTCTTAGCCGGACCACCAACTCCTCCACATTCATCTCCTTACGCTTGTGCTTGAGATAGTTTTTGAACAAAGTCCAAGAAGGTGGAAACTTTCCAACAATTGCAGCAACTTGGAAAGTTTCACTAATTGACATTCCTTCAGCATGAATGTCGTGGAGGATCACTTGGAATTCTTGCACTTGCGAGATCACAGATTTAGAATCAACCATTTTGAAGTCCAGAAAACGCCCAACGATAAATTTCTTCATCCCAGCATCTTCAGTTTTATACTTCTTTTCCAAAGGATTCCATAATTCCTTGGAAGTTTTGATAGTGCAATAGACATGGTACAAAGTCTTGTCCAAGTAGGCCAAAATATAATTTCGGCATAGGTAGTCCGAGTGCTTCCAAGCATCGATAGCATCAACCTTTTCAGCGTCATCTCCCTCTTGAATAGAGCTCAACTTGTGTCTGCATCTGCATCAACATCTGTTTTGTTTTATTTATAGCGATATATCATTCATGTGGGGGATTGTTGGAAAAATGGACTTAAATGAAACACTTACTTGAATTTGCAGAAATAATAAAAGAATTAAAGATAAATCCGAGCCCTGTTATGAACAGTTTCCTTAAGACAATTTATTCCCTCCAATGTGCTCCGAGGTTGATGAATATTGTCTCCCAAGATAGAACGGATTTCCCCAATTAATTATGTAGCACAACAATAATTAATTTCAACGAACTCAAATTCTGTGGCCTTTACTCAACAACACTACAACATATGTTATGCAGGAGAAAGAAATTTCGGAACAGATATGACAGGAATTTTCTGGGAGAAAAATGACAGCAATTCTGGAGGAGGGAAAATTTCATTGTTCAAAAACGGAGGGAGGCATCTGTATTTATTGCAAAGTAATTGACGGTTGGCACAACTGTCAAAAACAGTTAAACGAATTAACTGTTGGCAATAACTGCCAACAGTTTATTAATTAATTAATTAATTTCGTAATTAATTAACAAATAAAGCCCAGAAAGTTAAATAAATTCGGCCCAAAAATGTAGGAGATTTTTATAAGCCCAAGCCCAAGCCCAAGCCCAAGCCCGAATCGAGCCGAGCCGAGCCGGCCGGCCGGCCGGACGCGCGCGCGCGCGCGTGTGGACTTTTGACCGAAAGTGTACCCGTGCATAGCTTAGGTCATCTCCCCTTCAAAGAGTTGGGATACCCCCAAGGCATCCAAGCCTTAGTCCATTCGTGGGGTGTTATTAACTCATCAAAATTCCACTACTCTTCCAATGTGGGACAAGAGTAAAAACACACCCAATTTATTAACTTTCATTGCTTTGTGATTCACTTTGGGGACATAATTATCATTCATAACTTATTGAAATTGGATATATGAATATACTACGTTAATCTCCTTGCGTAGGTGAACGCGTTCGTATATGGTCCGACAATTTTCGTAGTGTGGGTCCCACCTAAATTTGAGCTGAAAGTTGCTCAAAAATCTGTCCAGAAAAATCTGGACAGCTTTATAATACCCATTTAAGTCCAATTTTCCAACAGTAAATCAACAAGAAAATCAGATAATGATTACTTACTAGAGTGCATGCTAGATGAAAATCAACCATCATAAAAAAACTAGGGTATATGAATGAGAAACCTGCAAATTTATTCCAAATACCTCAAGAAACAATCACGGAAGAATAAGAATATGATCTTGGACTAAAATGACCCAGGGTTTGAGCTCTGGGGGTGTTGGATTTAAAGTATGAACAAATGATCCATAGTTCCTCTTTTTTAAGTCTGACTACCTTGAAGTTCATGTGCACGGATTTAGCATTATCGTGCGTATGGTTGGCCGTGCGAATGTTTTTGGCCAAAACACATTTTCAGGAAAAAATTCCAGTAAAATACTAAAGGTTAAATCCCAAAAGTTAAATATCTCAAAATATGTTATGAATGTATGGAAATTCATGTAAAAATATTCATGTATGAAATATAAAGAACAATTTTGAGATAACTCATGCACACATACATACACATACACATACAACTCTAATATGAAAAAAAAATGTGATATTGATTAGGCATTACATGATAAATATGTTTAGACAAAAAAAATCCTTTGAATCTTAATTATTGTCATAGTTTAGGAACACATTTAAAATACACATCAATCGAATATATAAAAAATTTTAAATTCCTTTCAAATAAAAAAAAGTAATTTTGTATTTCAATAACGGTATGATTCGTGAACAAATATGGGTTACCAAACTAAACAAATACGTATAACAAAGTCATAAGAATTTCAAATGATTCTTATGTTTACCATTTCATTAATATCCTTTAAAGATCCCTTAAATGGCAGTATCTATCTGATGGGGATCGATATACGCAGAATAAAACTTACGGCCCATGAATCTTTAAATGATTATACAATAGAAAGAAAGAAATGAAAACTAGGTTTGAAAATCATACCTAGGGTTAGGAATGCAATACTTTTGTGGATCTGACTGCAATCCGATATGGAGAAAGCTATTTGTCGGTGATGAGTGGATGTCTTCTTTTGGTCCTATAAAATCTTACTTGTGTCCATCAAAATGCTTGGATCTTGTAATATATGTGTTGATGTAAAAAAAAAATTTGATCCAAATTTATAATCACAAACAAAAAATATATAATTACAATGAAATAATAAAAGGGAGACACAAGATTTTAAAGTAGTTCGGCTATGTAAGAAAGCCTATATCCACTGTTATGGTATTGATTTTAGAGATTACAAAAAGCTAGGTACTCTTATAAAAAAGAATATCCTAGTATCCGTTCTCCCTCCCGCCTTTGATGAAAGGAATACAACGTATTTATAATGACTTAGAGATCAAGGGTTGGAATGTTAAGGGATGTATACATGTAAGAATTTACACCCATACACAATGAATGTGATGGTTGGTTATGTAACCCACATGTGGTAAGACCCTCGGGATGGTGGTGCTTCATTGGTATTGATGGTCTGCATTCTTCATGTTGGTTGGCATGTCTGCCAAGCTACTATATACTAATTGGGATTTCTACCATGTAAGAAGACATTTTTCCACTTCCGATTGGTCCACGTAGATGGATAATTTTTTGTATTAATAGAATCTCCCAATACTTCATTTTTAATGCTTTTGCTGAAAGGATGGTGCATATTTCTTTCAGGGTTGGTCGACGTTTGTCGACCTGTGGGACTTGTACAATTTTTCTATGTTTTTATTTTTCAATGGCATATTTGTAAATAATTTAAAAATTAGCGAACCGCCAAAGGGTATATGGGTATGTAACATCCTTTTATACTATGAAGCCATTGAAATGTAAATCTTCGATAAAGAATAATCATTTCTTGCACGATTTCCCAAGTAAGCTATAAAAGGTGAGATTTTGTCGAATTTTCTTTACCGAACCCTTTCAAGCTTTTGAAGTCTACTTCTTCCCCAAGCTCTCTATTTTTAAGATTTTATTTGCATCCTTCCTTCGCTTCATTATTCATTTTTCTGTAAGCTTTCTTCTCCTCTTTCATTTTGTTTTCCTTCTTTCTTTATTATAGCCACGATTTACATCGTACATAGGGATTCCTTGGATGAATTTAGATAGGAACGAAATATCCCTGATTGTGTTGATTTAGAGATGCCCTTGCCACTTGTAGATGTGTTTTCACTGTCTGAGGGTCACTAGATTCCCTCTCTCTCCATTACTGAGTGTGGCTTCACATTTCCCCCAAATAGGTTTTATTTAGAAATTTATCAGTATTTTGATGTTGTCCAGCTAGGATAGCCCACAATACCTAGAGGGTAGTAAATAAGATTCATAGGCTGAATCAAATTCATTGGACCCATATTGGCATCCCTGAACTGATGTTCTGTTACAAATGGGGTACCAATGGCAATACATATTATTTGAAGACTAGGTTTGTGAAAAGGGAGTTAGTTATTAATTTATCGGACTGTAATAAGCATTACTTTGATTATGGAGTCATTGCTAAAAATTGGAAACATGATCCTTTACAAACTAAAGAAGTGTATGATGGGCCCAGGTGCCCTCAAATGGGTCATGGCATAGGTTATCTATTTCTATGACTTTATCTTTCTGTTCATTTTTTACCAATTGTCTGATGATATGCTAATTAATCACTTCTTGTCTTGTTTATATTTTTTTCATAGTTGAGAGAAAGAAGAAGTTTCCTAAAGAAGAGAACATGAACATTCAGGAGTTGAAGTTCCTTTGGAGCATCCACCAGCGAATTAGCGAGGAACACCCCAGAGCTGCCTCTTATCTGTTACATTACAGGAGCATTATAACTTCGTTTGTTTTACGACCCACCAGTTCTACAGATGTTGATCCCATTAATCTTGAAGAGGAACCAATCCCTACTTCCTCTGCCGAAGAATCTGCTGGTGCATACAAGGATTTGGGAACTTTTTCATCTTTTTAGTCTTTAGACATTTTAGCCATTCCTTCCTCTCCACTTGCTGCGATGGGAAAGAGCAAAGTCCTTCAGTTGATCACTGGAGCCTTGTCTCCTCCTACCAAAAAGGCTTCTATAATAACTAAAAAGCTCAAAAAAGTGCCCAAGGGTTCTAAGAAAGAGAAGGTTCCTCATATCATCGTTCCCAAGGAAGTAAATATTGATGGTCCTCCATTTAGGAGATTGAAGAAACGATTTCTTGAGAAGTAAGTTGAGAAGGGCTCTACTACCGACCAGGAGTTGGTCAAGAAGATATAGGAAGACTTGACTGTTGTTGAGCCATCCTCTATCACTATTCATCCTGGTATTGCCAGGAAATTGATAAAAATTGGTACCCATTTTGCTAGCAGATCAACTCTTTCTCCTCTACCCATAATGAAATTAGCAGAAATGCTTGCCAAAGTTCAGCACTGTTAACCATCTCCTCTTTATCAATTTCCTCTGTATGCCTTTTTTCTTTTGATGCTCCTTCTAATCTGATATTATTCTGTATACAGTTTTTAGCAAACTTTAATCAGATTCTTGAGAAGGACAAAAGTCCATTCCTCTAGTAGAGAAGTTAAAGAGGCCCTTAAGGGTTTGAGGAAGTCTGTTGAGGCTTCAAGGAAATTGTCGAAGTCCAAGCAGAAGACTTGGGATGAGGAGATGCAGAAGGACATTAATAGAGCCACTCTTTCTGAGGGAAATATGGTTATTGTCGAGACTAGTTTGATAGCTGGTGAAGGCAAATTGGCCACTACTGATGTTACTTTATCATCTCCTAAAAATAAGGCCAAGTTAGCCGAGGAGAAATTAGTTGCAAGTGAAAATCTCCTGAAAGCTGCCGAGGAGAAAACTATTGGTCCGCCCTCTAAGTTATTCATTGAGAAGGAAAAAAATAAGAAGCTCAAATAAGACTCATTCAATAAGGGCTGGGACAACGCATTTTTGGCAACCTTTACTCAAATAGAGTTTGTGAGAAAGAAATCCTTTAAGGATTGTTGGTCAGAGGAACTTAAGGAGGTGGGAACCCCATCATAGTGTGACTACTTTTGAGGAAAGATCCAGGTTCTCCTCCCAACTTGGAGGAAGAATTTGATGATGAGGAAGGATCTGGGGAATTTTCCCTTTAGTCTGCTGGGTCTACTTTAAAGACCATTGATGAAGTTTCCCCTTCTGCTGACCAGCCTTCTGGAACCAGTGACAGGACAAGGAGAAGGTTTAACTCTTTGTTCTTTTTCTTTTCATGTTTCTCTGCTATGTAATAGGACCAGGACAAGTTGTAACACCTTTTTGGTTATCGATGAAATCATTTGAAGTTTCCTACTATCTGTGTTGTACTTATCATTGTTTCTGCTCTTCTTGCTTGGTTGAATAAATTCTCATATTTGTGTTATAGTTGCTTAGTAATTATACTTGCATATTTACATTTATAATTTTCAATTTGATGCTAGGAACTAGGCTATAGTTTTCGCTGAATCCGACCTACTCAAGCGGAGTAGAAGCCTTTTGAAAGCTCGCCATGCTGATTTATTCGAAGAAGACTTGATCGAAATACTTGGTCCAGATACATCTGAGAAAGCTAAAGAATAATATATTCACGTCTATGGTTTGATGATTAGGGTTGTGGAAAATAATGTTGCTTATTACGAGATGATTGAAGACTTGCAAGAAGACCATAATGAAAGCAAAGTTTTACTGCATGTCAATTATGAAGCCAAGTATAAAGAATTGAGTGAAGGTTGGGGTTTTGAGGAGAAGATGGAAAAATATGCTTTCATATATAGGAAACAAGAATTCTTACTGAGGTGTGAAGTTCATGAAGCCAGGGATATTTCCAAGCTCTTGGTAGAAGAGAATAATAAACTTCGGAATGAATTGAATAGCTTGAAATAATCTTCTATCAGTGGTGCCGATGCAGGTGACTCTTTTTTAGAGAATGAGAATGCCAGGCTAATGGAGGAACTTGAAATTTCGAAGAAATCCAAACTTGGGCAAACTTCAAGATAGAAAAGGACAAGCCGACCAACTTGTGATGAGGCTAGGACTCAGAAAATGTTAGCCTACCAAGCTACCTAGCGAAAAGCTAAGAGTCAAGCTATTGTTGAATTGTCTATAAAACTAGAAGCTAAGGACAAAGCCATTGCTGACCAATCTATGTAGTGGAAGGTGAAGGATGATGTTTTAAAGAAACTTTAATATCAAGTTAAAATTTTAACCTTTCAATTTCACAAATAACCCAGAGAGGTGTGGATAGAAGGCTACAACAAAGCTTTAGGCCATATAGGTGATCATCTTGCTCAGACCTATTATGAAGGCTATAAATAGGGATGGACTAACTTCTTGATTTTATTGAAATATGATCGTAATAGCCAACTGTGGTATTGGAACGAGCCTGGTCTGTTAGATTGTGATAATCCTCTCTTCAATTTGGACACCTCATGGATCCCTGTTGATGTTATTCCCTAATGCCTGATAACTAAATACTTGGGAGACTATGGTTTACATGATGTTCATGAGATAGTTCATCCTCCTCATCTGATCAATGCGTGGAGCAATAACAACAAAATAATGTTAAGAGATTTTAACTTTATTAATTCTCCCTATACATTGGATGATCCTCCTGCTGGAATGAAGAGAGTGCAACCTGTTCAACCGACTTCTAAGGCTCAAGGAAAACATCCTATTGAATAACTCATTTGTTTTTATGTTATTCATTAGAATGTTATACAATTTATATGAATGAAAATCCATATTTTTGTGTTGTTAACTCTTAATTATTTAATCAATCAGTCAACCTAGGATTGTAATACCATGAATTCTACTAATCAACTTCGATATATTAATCTAAGTTTAGCATTAATTATCAGTGGTTTTGATTGTAATACCATAAATTCTACTAATGCACATAGATATATTGATCCAAGTTTAACATTAGTTATCAGTGGTGACCAAGTGTATGAGGAATAAATGTTTGTACTCCAATGACTACGAACGTTTACATGTCTTCCTATATTTAACTTAGTTGGATAAAACTTGTTTGTAACTATTTTAGTTGTATACGAAGTTTTACAAACTTTTTATTCTTGACTTGTCAATGACAAGGTCATGCACGAAGTAAATTATTATGGCCGACCAAGTGTTTAGGATTATATTCCTGTAATTAACTTAGTGGAATAATAGTTCTTTCTCCTGACTTGTTAATACAGAGTTATACATGAAGTAATGATTACTTCTTATTCATGACTTGTACGTACGACGTCATATATGAAGTCAAATATGTGGCAAAAATCGATTGTGCATTAAGTTGTTGGCACATCTGGAATTTGATAAATTCAACTTAATTAAGTGTTAAGTATATTCTACCAATCGGTAGTTAATTAGTAGATCGACAGATAAGTTCAACCTGATTAAGTATGTATGTACTGTTGATCGAAAAGAGCTGAAGACCAGGAGACATGTTTTACTTATTGGTCCTGGGGGGTGTATATCGCCGTACTCCGAGAAAAAATCGAAAAAATTGAAGAACTGGAATCAAATTTTTATTGAAACTTGAACAATAGTCATGTCAAACAAAGAGCAAAAGAAATCCAATAGTAATAATCCCTTACATTATTGATAATAATTTTGAAGGTGCTCGACGTTCCAAGGGTTTTTTAATTCTTCTCCTTCCGAATTCCCAATCCGATATGTGCCTGGTCGAATGACAGCTGAAATGCGATACAAAAATTAGCCTCAAGCTTGTTATTCTTCTGGATGACCTTCTTAAGAACATAGTGAGCTTCTCAAGTGATCTGTTTTATATTGGTATGCAATATTTCTCATAGCAACATCTTCTCGGACCTCCTCTAACATATCTAGATCCATTTGTCACTTCAAGTCACTATTTGGAGAATAAAAATTTAGCACCTTGTGAGTTGGTGACCTATTTCGGCTGGAACCATGACTTCAGTCCCAAATGCAAACATGTAAGGTGTCTCACCAGTTGTTATTCTCGGCGTTGTTCTCTATGCCCAAAGAACATAATGTAACTCATTAATCCAGTTTCCCTTAGGATCATCAAGCCTTTTCTTCAATTCGATGAGCAAAGTTTTATTTGTTACTTATATTTGACCATTACTGTGAGGATTGCCTGGGTGAAGAATGAAGTTGCTAGATTTTAGACTAGACACAATATGCTTTAAACTCATCATTATCAAATTGGGTTCCATGGTGGGTAATGAAGGCATAGGGCAGCCCATATCTGCATATGATATTCTTCCAAATGAGTTGATATACTTTTTCATAAGGCATTTCCACCAACGGATCTTCTTCCACCCATCTGGTGAAGTAATCAACAACGACTACTAGATACTTGAACCTTACGCTGGTGGTCGTTAGTGGGACGACCAGGTTAATTCCCTAAATAGCGAAGGGCTAAGGAGAATTTGTTGGTGCTAAAGCAACATTGGGTGCTTTATGAATGGCGAAGAACTTTTGGCACTTATCACATTTTCTCCCAAAGGCTTTACAATATTCCCTCATAGTCGACCAATAATATCTTTAAGTGTTAATTCTTTGAAGCAATAACCGACTAACTGAATGAGCTCCACAGGAACCTTCGTGCATCTCTTTGATAAAATATTCCACCTCCATTGGATGAACATAGCGTATCAAGGAGAGCGTTAATCCCCTTTTGTATAAAACCCCATTTTCCAACACATATCTTAATGCTTTATATCGAAGTTTCTTATCCTCTTTAGGATTAGGTGGCAGGATTCCATCTTTAATATAGGCTTTAATTGGGTCCATCTAGAAATTTCCCAAATCTCTAGTAATGAAATTAACCATAAAGTCCTCGTCAATACACCTATTAGCTAGGATCTCTATTGGGATGGTGCGCCTGAGTTCAAATTTAGTTGCTGAAGCTAGTCGAGAAAGTGCATATGCTCGGGCATTGGCTGTTTTGGGGATCCTATTTATTTGTATGACTGTAAACATGGAAATAACTTCCATGGTTTTGGCAAAGTATATGGTCATCAACTCTCCATTGACTCCATATAAATGAAGCACTTGTTTGAACACTACCTGTGAGTCAGTGTGCGCCATTACTTGTTCCGGGCCTAATAAATGGGCCAAATCTAGTCCAACTATCAATGGTTCATATTCTTCTTTGTTGTTTGATGCTTTGAATTGAAACCTAAGTGCATATTCAACATAAATATCATTAGGAGTATTAAGTATTATACCTCCTCCACTTCTAGTCTCATATGAAGAAGTATCGACGTACAAATTCCACATTGGGATATCATTATTGAAGATTTCTTCAGACAAAACTCCATGATGGAATATTTTCTTTCCTCAGTGTATTTCTGAGCCATTTCCTAATTTCTGGATGATTCAGGTGTAACAACCCTCGCTTGTGAGACCGTATTTTATAGTAATTACTTAGTATAGTAATTAGAGACCAGTGTTGGGTTATGATTTGAATGTTAATTCAATGTAGAAAAGTTGATATTTATTATGAGGTTGCATACATATCATAATTATGGGAAAATATTGCTATGTCATGCTTATTAATATCATCTGAATTTAATATGATATTTGGCTTAATAATGAGACCGGAACCTAAATTGAATTTTAAAATGTCCAAATGATAATTTGGAGGTTGCAGTTGATTCCGGAACGTGCGAAATAGTCAAATAATGTACCATATTGTATTTTGTAGTTTTGGGCATTTTTGACTGATTGTGCTTTAATTATGCTATTGCGTATTATTTTATCGCACTTTTGATTAATTAAGTGGAGCATTTGGTCTTAGGTCACGACTTAAGCCTTTTTTAGTCTTCTAATTCCCCAAAATCCCTTCCTAAACCTAAGAGAGAAAAGAGAAAAGTAGAGAGAAAGCTTTGGAGATTGAGAGAGATTGCTACTACACCAAGAAATCTGCATAGTTGCTGAATCAAGGCAAGTTTTTACTTGCTATTTGTGTCTTGAGATAGATGATTTGTTATGATAATGGTGTATTGATTTTAGTTTAGAAAACTTAGGGTTTTCTTATGTATTTTTGGGTTTTGATTTACTCAAAGATGATTCATGAGGTTTTAGATGATCAATAGTATCATTGATGTTATTTCAATGTTGGTATATGAGTTTGGTTTGGAGAAATTTGGGTTTGGGTAGAAAATGGAGTCCAAGACTCCATAGCCATTTCTTGGCAAAATCGCAGGCCCGAATCGATTCGGCCCCCTGGGTGAATCGATTCGGTTAGTTCCAGTGCCCAGGTCTTGTGGACCGAATCGATTCGGAATTTATCCGAATCGATTCGGCAGTTATGCAGAAACCCAGATTTTCAGTCCGAATCGATTCGGCCCTCTGAGCGAATCGATTCGGCTATTATGCAGAATCTCAAATTTTCTGGCCGAATCGATTCGGCCATGGGGGCGAATCGATTCGGTAGCCCTGCACTTTTTCAATTTTTTTTCTTTTTTCATTTTTAACCCCTTTTCTTTAGGATTATTGATTAGGGACCTTCTTAAATGAAGTAAACATAGGGTTTAGAGTTTTAGTTGAGTTGGGTCGACATCCTAGACTCGAAAGGGTTCATCTAGGATTCATTCAAGGGGGAATTTAAAGTGATGCTTAGGCATTTCTTTTGTCTTATAGTTTTATAAGGGTCTAGAATGTGTTAAGGTCAATTTTGGAGACTTTAGAATTTAACTTGAGTTACATTTTGACTTGATGGTTTATATTAAAGCCTAAAAGAGGCCTTGGGGATAACTTTGGAGTCTGAATTCCTTATCGAGGATGTTATGTCGGTACGTATCATGTGTAGTCCCGATTTAACTTATACATTTATTTAAAATGGGAAAATTTGTTAAGGTAAATGATAATTTACTAATCATGTAATGGGAATTGATAAAATGGATGTTACACACCTCTCTAAATACCATCTTAAGGGAAGTCCGCTCGATAGGTGAAGCCCCCTGGCTAATGAATGCAGGGTGGATATAGTCCTAGGCCATGGGAGCGCTTATGGTTGTATATTTTTCTGCGGGGGTAGGGAGATTCCGGGTGTGGTCTTGGCTACCACGCAGGCTCATGGCCGCTTCCCGACGCTTTCGATAGGATCCCAGGTTGTCTTATGTTAGGCCCTGGAAGATGATGGTTATTTAGGGACGCGCTCAGTGGGGAAACCCGGACGGGCGGTCTTAGAAGCGTTATATTTATATTTATGACTATTCTAATTATCGAGTTGGACTCGATGGAACATTAATGCCATAAAGAGCAAAATTATGCCGCAAAGAGCATGTTATTGAAATTAGTGCCCTATAGAGCACATGATGACAATTATATTCCTGATAAGGAATGGGAAATGAATATTTATATTGATATATGATTAAAGTTGATAAAGGCTCATAAGCACTTTTAATTCTGTTTTATTATGAATCTCACTCTATGTAGTCCTTCACCAGTTTCAGTTCCTTATATGCAGTTAACATGCTAGACTATCATCCATGCTTCATTGTGCATCATTATCATACTTGTCATTTATCTATTGATCACATATACCCGGCCCTGACCGGTTTTCCTTTTCTTGTTGTGTATGTATATCTATATTATCCGTTCAGGTGTTCCGCCGCACGGTCGCCCGTAATGACCTTTCCTTCCACATGTTTTTGAGGAGCCGTGACATGGTGCGGATTTCACGGGATTTTGCGTAGACGCCTCTGTTTATGTTTCTAGTTATGTTCGGTTCATTCGGGCTTGTTGCCTAAACGGTTGTAAATGTATAATGAATTTATTATGTAACACTTGGTACTCTATGTATGTTGTATTGATGGTATTGACCGAAGTTTTATTCGGTCCTTTGTATCTTTCGGGATTTCTTATATGCGCTTGTGGGGGTTTCCACCCTCTATTTCTATTATGGGTTGTTGAAAATGTTTTTCTTTTTATTTCAAATCAAAGTTTTTGATAACCCGTTTTCTGGAATATAGAGTGGTTATTCCTTATACTTTGTATATTGTCGTGATGCTGAGGATGATATTATCCATGATTTCCTATTTTATCGGGGTATAGGGCTGGCCACCCTTTATTTCGAATAGCGGGTTGTCACAGATGGTATCAGAGCATCAGGTTCTAGAGTCTTTAGGATCTATGCGGACTTGTCACGTTCTACCGTAGCGTTCTTTGATATAGAACTTAATGTTAGGATTGTTTTGCTGCTTATGTATGCGATCTTCTGCTAAATAGATTGTTTTACATTATGTTTTAACTCTCTCTCGTCTTTATCTCAGATGCCGCCGAAGAGAGGACGTCCCGCTAGACGTAATAGGGTCGTTGAGGATGAGTTTGGTCCTCCACCGCAGCAGGGGAGTATCAGTGCCGCTGAAGTGGCAAACATTGTGGCCCAAGCTGTCAACGCCGCGATGACTGCAGTGGCCCAACAAATGCCACAAGCTCCAGTAAGGGGACAAGAAGCACAAGTTCCCACGGGACCTTCTCAGTGGGAACGGGTGAGGGAATCTTTCCTTAAGGGACATCCCCCGGAATTCGAGGGAGGTTCGGATGTTATCAAGGCGAACCAGTGGAAGAGAGATATGCAGCGCCATCTTAGGATGGTGGAATGTAGTGAGGAGAAGAAGCAGATTCTCGTTACTTTCAAGCTGGTAGGACCGGCCTTACATTGGTGGGAGTCAATGACGACACCCGAGCAAAGGGATACTATGTCCATTACAAATTTTTGGGCTTTGTTTGATGGGAAGTATTTCCCTCCCGCAGTTCAGAGGGAAATGCAGAGGAAGCTGCAGGATTTGGTTCAAGGGGAGAGGTCAGTTGCTGAGTATGAAGAAGAGTTTACCCGGTTAGCCAGTTTTATACCGGATGAGGTAACTCCAGAATCAAAGAGGATCTACAAGTTTGTGGGAGGTTTGAACTGGCGAATAAAACAACATTTGCTGGGAAATCCATCTCTGGTGACTTTTAGTGATGTGATGAATGCCGCTTTGCTTCACTGTCAGGAGCACCGATTGTTTCTGCTAAACAAGAAGAAGGTAGTTACTGTGGGGCAAACAGTGAGGCAAGGAGGAGTTGGGAGTGGAGGGGGAACATCTTCTTCTTCCCAATCCTCGGGGAACAAGCAGGTTGAGAGGGATCCTCAGCAGGGGGATTCGTCCAAGCGTCAACGTTTCGGTGGGTTTAATGCTGGCGGTAATAATAACAGGCAAGGTCAAGGCGGTCAGCAACCACTGGGAGGTCGAGGTGGAAATGGTGGTAGGGGCCAACAGGGCCGAGGTGCGGAACCATTCCGAAATAACCAAGGTAGAAATCAGGATATTACGGCAATAAAATGTTTTCAGTGTGGGGAGCTGGGCCACTATAAAAGGGCGTGTCCTCAGTTGGTTGGAGGGCATCTTCCTCGGGCCCCACAGCAGCCGTATGTACAGTTTCCGCCCCAAGCGCCAAATCCGGTTGCTCCTCCTCAACAGGGGAAATTGCAGTACGGAAGGGTTTACCATCTTCAGGAGGCTTTGCTTCCTCCAGCTCCTCCGGCACCACCGGAGATCGAGGGTAAGTTTCTCATTCAGGGGCACATGGGTCGAATTCTATTTGATACGGGTGCTACACACTCCTTTATTTCTAGAAGTTTTGCTCAGACTACAGGTTTGATAAAATCTGCTGAAAGTACTTTCACTAGCGTCGAATCCTCTATGGGCGATGGCTCATTGATTTTCTTCGTATGTAAAAACGTAGGAATTAACCTTGGTGAGTTGTGTTTTGATGCCAATTTGCTCGTCCTTGATATGGTCGGGTACGATGTAATTTTGGGTATGGATTGGCTAGTGAAGTACCGTGCTATAGTGAATTGCTACGGGAAGAGTATAGTTTTTGCTGTTCCGGGACAAGAGATGTTCCTAGTAGTCATGCCCTGTATGGAAGGAAGCACGGGTGCCTATTTATATTGTATTGCGGAAGACGCGTCTGGAGATGTCGTGGTTCCCCTAGATTCTCTTCCAATCGTCCGGGACTTTGAAGATATTTTTCGGGAGATACCCGGATTACCTCCAAGTCGGGAAATAGAGTTTGTGATTGATTTAATGTCGAGAACTAGACCGATCGCCAAGGCTCCTTATCGAATGGCTCCTGTGGAGATGAGGGAGCTGAGAGATCAGATTCAGAAGCTACTGGAGCAGGGCTTTATTAGGCGTAGTACCTCGCCGTTGGTCGCTCCGGTATTGTTTGTGAAGAAGAGAGACGGTTCTCTCCGGTTATGCGTGGACTATAGAGAGTTGAATAAAGTCACCATCCGGAATAAATACCCTTTACCTCGCATCGATGACTTGTTTGATCAACTTAGGGGAGCTTCATATTTCTCCAAGATCGACTTGCGGACAGGGTATCACCAATTGAGGATACGAGAGCAAGATGTGTCCAAGACGGCTTTTCTGACCCGTTACGGATCTTATGAGTTCTTGGTTATGCCCTTCGGGCTAACCAATGCCCCTGTCGTGTTTATGGACCTTATGAATAGGGTGTTTTGGGATTTCCTTGACCAGTTTGTCATTGTATTTATTGATGACATCCTAGTCTATTCTCAGACGGAGTCGGATCACGCTGCTCACTTGCGGTTGGTCCTGCAGAGATTGAGAGATCATCAATTGTATGCAAAGTTTGAGAAGTGTGGCTTCTGGTTGACGGAAGTTCAATTTTTGGGGCATGTGGTGTCATCCCTAGGCGTGTCTGTGGATCCGAGTAAGGTGGTCGCAGTGAAGGAGTGGGGTCAGCCCACGACGCCCACTGAAGTTCGTAGTTTTCTGGGCTTGGCGGGGTATTACCGACGATTCATTAAGGGCTTTTCTAAGGTTGCTAGCCCATTGACGAATTTGACCCAGAAAGGAGTAAGATTTGTTTGGGACAGTTCATGTCAAGCAGCTTTCGATGAACTCAAAGATAGACTGACTTCAGCTCCAGTCCTGGCATTGCCAAAGCCGGGATTAGAATATCTCGTCTTTACCGATGCATCTCTTCTGGGGCTAGGAGGTGTTCTTCAACAAGAGAGACAACCTATTACGTACGCTTCTCGTAAGTTGAAGCCTCACGAGAGGAACTATCCAGTGCATGACTTGGAATTCGCCGCCGTTGTATTTGCCTTGAAGATATGGAGGCATTACCTCTTGGGGGAAAAGTTTAGTCTTTTCACCGACCACAAATCGCTACAGTACTTATTCTCCCAAAAGGATTTGAACATGCGCCAGCGCCGTTGGTTGGAGTTTGTGAAAGACTACCAATTTGACATTCATTACCACCCCGGGAAGGCGAATGTGGTAGCAGATGCCTTGAGTAGAAAGCCTGATGGAGACTTAGCTAAGGTGTGGAAGGCTAAGTGGAAAGAACTCAGCCTGGAGGATGCCGGAGTGAGAGCATTCCTTTCAGTGATGACGGTTACTCCCACGATTATAGCAAAGATTGTGGAAGCTCAGAAGAGAGATAAGGTTTGTCAAGACCACATACGCCAGTTGTTGTCTGAGGGAGCGGAGTCGTACTCAATAGGCTCTGAGGGTGGACTACGCTTCCATGGAAGACTTGTGGTTCCCGATGATGGGGATTTGAGGCGTGCAGTGATGGCAGAATCCCACGGGTCGAAGTTCACGGTACATCCAGGCGGGGACAAGATGTACCAAGATATGCGTCGTTTGTATTGGTGGACGGGTATGAAGAGGGATATCTCAGAGTTTGTGTCTCAATGCACTACTTGTCAGTTGGTTAAGATTGATTACCAGCAATCGACAGGTTTGTTACAACCGCTCGAGATTCCCGTATGGAAATGGGAGAGCATTTCGATGGACTTTGTTACGGGCTTGCCTAGATCGCAAGAGGGTCATGACTCAATTTGGGTGATTGTCGACCGTTTGACTAAGTCGGCACACTTCTTACCTGTGCGCACCGATTATGATACCGCTCGTTATGCCCAGTTGTTCATTGAGGAGATCGTCAGACTCCACGGGGTACCTTTGAATATTGTCTCCGACCGAGATAAAATATTTGTGTCCCACTTTTGGCAGAGTTTTCAGGGAGCTATGGGGACCGAGTTGAAGTTAAGCTCTTCCTATCATCCTCAAACAGACGGTCAGACCGAAAGGGTAAACCAGATGTTGGAGGATATGCTTCGTATGTGCATACTCGACTTTAAAGGCAGTTGGGAATAATATCTTCCGTTGGTTGAGTTTGCTTACAACAACTCATACCAATTTACCATTGGTATGGCACCCTATGAAGCTTTGTATGGCAGGCCTTGTAGATCGCCCGCATGTTGGTTGGAAGTGGGTGATAATAAGTTTCTTGGACCTGAGATGATCCAAGATACTTCTTCGAAGATCGAGCTTATTCAAAATCGCATACGGATAGCCCAAGATCGCCAAAAGAGCTACGCCGATGCGGGTAGGAGACATATGGAGTTGGAGGTTGGAGACCAAGTGTTGGTGCGAGTGTCCCCGATGAAGGGCATTAAGCGTTTTGGGAAGAAAGGAAAGCTTGCACCCCGCTTTGTTGGACCTTTCCCGGTGATCGCAAAGGTTGGTCCCGTAGCATACCAACTTGCCTTGCCGGAACCCTTACAACAAATCCATGATGTATTTCATGTCTCCTCTTTGAAAAAGTACAGAAGGTGTGAAGGTGCCCTTTGGCACATCCCTTTCGAAGATATTGAGTTGCAGCCCGATGTTTCTTATGAAGAACAACCGGTTGCTATCCTTGAGTTTGGGGAGCGAAAGTTGAGATCTCGGGTGGTGCCTCTAGTGAGAGTCCATTGGAGTCATCATCATGCAAGCGAATCAACTTGGGAACGCGAGGATGAGATGCGGGAGAAATATCCACATCTTTTCTCATGAGGTACGCCTGAATTTTGGGGGCAAAATTCCCTCATAAGGGGGGGGGGGGGGGGGGGGGGGGAGTATGTAATAACCCTCGCTTGTGAGACCGTATTTTATAGTAATTACTTAGTATAGTAATTAGAGACCAGTGTTGGGTTATGATTTGAATGTTAATTCAATGTAGAAAAGTTGATATTTATTATGAGGTTGCATACATATCATAATTATGGGAAAATATTGCTATGTCATGCTTATTAATATCATCTGAATTTAATATGATATTTGGCTTAATAATGAGACCGGAACCTAAATTGAATTTTAAAATGTCCAAATGATAATTTGGAGGTTGCAGTTGATTCCGGAACGTGCGAAATAGTCAAATAATGTACCATATTGTATTTTGTAGTTTTGGGCATTTTTGACTGATTGTGCTTTAATTATGCTATTGCGTATTATTTTATCGCACTTTTGATTAATTAAGTGGAGCATTTGGTCTTAGGTCACGACTTAAGCCTTTTTTAGTCTTCTAATTCCCCAAAATCCCTTCCTAAACCTAAGAGAGAAAAGAGAAAAGTAGAGAGAAAGCTTTGGAGATTGAGAGAGATTGCTACTACACCAAGAAATCTGCATAGTTGCTGAATCAAGGCAAGTTTTTACTTGCTATTTGTGTCTTGAGATAGATGATTTGTTATGATAATGGTGTATTGATTTTAGTTTAGAAAACTTAGGGTTTTCTTATGTATTTTTGGGTTTTGATTTACTCAAAGATGATTCATGAGGTTTTAGATGATCAATAGTATCATTGATGTTATTTCAATGTTGGTATATGAGTTTGGTTTGGAGAAATTTGGGTTTGGGTAGAAAATGGAGTCCAAGACTCCATAGCCATTTCTTGGCAAAATCGCAGGCCCGAATCGATTCGGCCCCCTGGGTGAATCGATTCGGTTAGTTCCAGTGCCCAGGTCTTGTGGACCGAATCGATTCGGAATTTATCCGAATCGATTCGGCAGTTATGCAGAAACCCAGATTTTCAGTCCGAATCGATTCGGCCCTCTGAGCGAATCGATTCGGCTATTATGCAGAATCTCAAATTTTCTGGCCGAATCGATTCGGCCATGGGGGCGAATCGATTCGGTAGCCCTGCACTTTTTCAATTTTTTTTCTTTTTTCATTTTTAACCCCTTTTCTTTAGGATTATTGATTAGGGACCTTCTTAAATGAAGTAAACATAGGGTTTAGAGTTTTAGTTGAGTTGGGTCGACATCCTAGACTCGAAAGGGTTCATCTAGGATTCATTCAAGGGGGAATTTAAAGTGATGCTTAGGCATTTCTTTTGTCTTATAGTTTTATAAGGGTCTAGAATGTGTTAAGGTCAATTTTGGAGACTTTAGAATTTAACTTGAGTTACATTTTGACTTGATGGTTTATATTAAAGCCTAAAAGAGGCCTTGGGGATAACTTTGGAGTCTGAATTCCTTATCGAGGATGTTATGTCGGTACGTATCATGTGTAGTCCCGATTTAACTTATACATTTATTTAAAATGGGAAAATTTGTTAAGGTAAATGATAATTTACTAATCATGTAATGGGAATTGATAAAATGGATGTTACACACCTCTCTAAATACCATCTTAAGGGAAGTCCGCTCGATAGGTGAAGCCCCCTGGCTAATGAATGCAGGGTGGATATAGTCCTAGGCCATGGGAGCGCTTATGGTTGTATATTTTTCTGCGGGGGTAGGGAGATTCCGGGTGTGGTCTTGGCTACCACGCAGGCTCATGGCCGCTTCCCGACGCTTTCGATAGGATCCCAGGTTGTCTTATGTTAGGCCCTGGAAGATGATGGTTATTTAGGGACGCGCTCAGTGGGGAAACCCGGACGGGCGGTCTTAGAAGCGTTATATTTATATTTATGACTATTCTAATTATCGAGTTGGACTCGATGGAACATTAATGCCATAAAGAGCAAAATTATGCCGCAAAGAGCATGTTATTGAAATTAGTGCCCTATAGAGCACATGATGACAATTATATTTCTGATAAGGAATGGGAAATGAATATTTAAATTGATATATGATTAAAGTTGATAAAGGCTCATAAGCACTTTTAATTCTGTTTTATTATGAATCTCACTCTATGTAGTCCTTCACCAGTTTCAGTTCCTTATATGCTGTTAACATGCTAGACTATCATCCATGCTTCATTGTGCATCATTATCATACTTGTCATTTATCTATTGATCACATATACCCGGCCCTGACCGGTTTTCCTTTTCTTGTTGTGTATGTATATCTATATTATCCGTTCAGGTGTTCCGCCGCACGGTCGCCCGTAATGACCTTTCCTTCCACATGTTTTTGAGGAGCCGTGACATGGTGCGAATTTCACGGGATTTTGCGTAGACGCCTCTGTTTATGTTTCTAGTTATGTTCGGTTCATTCGGGCTTGTTACCCAAACGGTTGTAAATGTATAATGAATTTATTATGTAACACTTGGTACTCTATGTATGTTGTATTGATGGTATTGATCGAAGTTTTATTCGGTCCTTTGTATCTTTCGGGATTTCTTATATGCGCTTGTGGGGGTTTCCACCCTCTATTTCTATTATGGGTTGTTGAAAATGTTTTTCTTTTTATTTCAAATCAAAGTTTTTGATAACCCGTTTTCTGGAATATAGAGTGGTTATTCCTTATACTTTGTATATTGTCGTGATGCTGAGGATGATATTATCCATGATTTCCTATTTTATCAGGTTGATCGACAGTAATTTTATCTTGCTTTTGAGATGAGCTCCCTGCTTTAGAAGTTTGCTCGACATGCAAGTTTTGTTGGTCAGGGATCTCTGGATAGGTGAACTCAGCAATTAAATATGCCAACGCTTGGCCTTTCAATGAAGACCGTGGTTCATAAACAATGTCGTATTCTCCTAGCTCTACTGCACAGTACATCAATCTACCCAACTTCTCAAGATTATGGAGTGTTTTCCAAAGACATAGATCAATATACACGACTATAGTGTGTGCTTGAAAATAGGGCTTCATACATCTGGAGGCTTAAATGAGTGTTAAGGCCAACTTTTCCATGTGTGGATACTTGATCTCGGCTCCCTTGAATGCTTTGTTGGTGTAGTAAACTGCTTTTTGGATCCCATTATCTAATCTATTCAAGGCCAAGCTAACTGCAGATTCAGAAACTGGCAGGTATAAGTGTTGATATAAAAATTAGTCAGCTGATGTGGAACAATTATATGGAGACATGTATTGTTGATATAAAAATTAGTCAGATGATGTGGACCAATTACATGACAACATGTGTCATCTTACGTGGAAAAATCGTATATTCACAGGAACAACTTATAATGCCGAACTACTTAGCACCCCGAGATACTCAGCGTGCAGAGCATCTAGTCAAGAAGACCAAGCAACAATAACAGATCTAATGAACATTCAATTCAATGAACATTCTTATTATGTACAGATGTATATTAAATAATGGCGTATTGTCTATTCATATTGATAGCCCAAAGGCTATAAATGCATTGTAATCCCCTCCATAATGGTGCGATTAATAATTGATCATTTCCAATCATCATCAAGATTAAAGCAAAGACCCAGCAATACAAAATAGTGGACGTAGGCCATTTTCATAAGGCTGAACTACTTTAAAAACCTGTTTGTCCCATTTCTTACTTTATATTTATCTCTGATTACTTAATTAGATCAAGTTTAGTTTTTAACATCAACAGATTGGCGCCCTCTGTGGGAAACGACTATACGTAGCTTGTTTCACTAAAGCATTCATCAAACATGGCTGAGCTCCCAGAATCTAGCAATAGGAACAATGACGGAGTTCCTCTTAATCCGTCCGTTCCTCCAACTGTCAATGAACTCACTAGAATAGTGGTCAGTGTAGCCAAGGGATAAACATTTAATGCAGAATACCATGCGACAACTCATTCAAACTGTTCAAAATGCAACGCCTGCCTAGTCAGGCCAGCAAAGCGTTCATAGAAACACTCACCTGCCGTCTTTGATATCTAGACATACTTTATTCCCTCATGTGTCCTTGTCCAGGCATACGGAATCGCGCCACACTAAAAGGTCCAACGACCCGTCTTATTAACCTGGGTGGACATCTCCCATAAGAGTCATAGACTCTCAAGAAAATATCACTCTAACTCCGGAACGAACAAGCACTCGGGAGAGATTGAGTAGAGTATCCCCCTTTGATCGTTTGGTCCCCAGGAGGAATAGAAATCCTCCTCGGATTACGTCAGGAAATTCTCAACGACCAAATGATCTAAGGGAAGGTTCTGCCTAGTCACGCCCTGTCGCTCGAACAGAGAGATCCCATGAGGAGAATTCTGCGCGATCTGTTGCTCGGGCAATTAGATCAGAGGATGGAAATGACGCTTGGAAGGGCTCCATCCAAAGGTTGGAAGATAGGCTAAGGGAAATGGCTTAGGCCAGGATCCCTCTCCAACGAAGTTTTATCAAGGGATCACCCTTTGTACAGATAATTGTGGATTTTTCCACACCCTCAAAGTTTAAAGCTCCTGTAGTTACACTGAAGTATGATGAAAAAATCGATCCTATCCTCCACATAGAGTAGTACCAAACTGCTGCCGATATCTATGCAGTTCCTGATGAGATGAGATGCAGGGCATTCTCAGGAACCATTACTGGATCAACACAAATATGGTATAAAAATCTTCCTCAGGGGAAGATTGCTACTTTCCATCAACTGGCAGAGCTCTTTACAAGAAATTTCTATTTTGGTGTGAAACCTATCAAGAGAGTAGCACATTTGTTAAGTGTAAGGCAGAAAGCAGGAGAGAGCACCAGGGAGTACATCACTCGTTTTAATAACGAGAAACTTGAGGTCATTGACTACAAAGAGAAGACAATAATCACAGCTCTGATGAGTGGTCTTTTACCAAACAAGTTGTATTATACTTTTGCTAAAGATCCCCCCAAATCCATGGAGGAATTAATGGCTAAGGCAGTCAAAATTATGAATGCCGAAGAAGCTATGGCTGCAAAGAAGAATGGTGAAACCAAAGCATACAATAAAATTGAGGGCAGGTCAAAGAAGAAAGATCAAAATCATAATGGGAGCAATAAGTAATCGAAAGGAAAAGAGACGACAGAGCACTTGAGGAAGTATGGGAATTATAATCCCTTAAAGGTGGATATAAACCATATTCTGGAGGAGAAAAAGAACAGCGAAGAACTAAATTGGCCAGAGAAGTTGAGGACAACCCCTGAAAGGAGGGATAGGTCCTAGTATTGCGAGTTCCAAAAAGACCATGGCCACACAACCAAGCGGTGCATAGCTCTTCAGAATGAAATCGAGGCACTCATTTGACGAAGGAAACTGAGCAGGTTTGTGTAATACCCCGTATTTTTGTGATATTTATTTATGGGATTAATTAAATTATAAGTATATTAATTGGAAATTAATCCCGATAAAAATACTAGCGAGATGCGAGTTGGTATTTGATTATAATGTGCGTATATGATTATATATGAATATTGAAGTATGAAATTTTTCGTGAGATTGAAATACGACAATTTGGAAATCTTGTTGAGACGCGTGTGACAGTCGCGTCATGGTATATAATTATGATAATTAAAAAGTGAATTTTAGTTCTATTAACCGTATGGTCAATTTGAGTGCGCCAACGCGTCCGAAAGGGTCGAAATAGTCAGAAAACACTAGCCGGGGGTTAAGTTTGGGTCCCGGGGCATTATTGGGCCATACCGGTAACTTATAAGGGAAATTTGGTAATTTCAGAAATTGGGTAATTAAAACCCACGAAAATTAGAGTTAAAATCTGACTTAGTATTAACCCACTAAGCCATTTCCAACCCCAATTTAGGAAGTGGGCTACGGGAGAAGTTATAACTTGGCAAAACCAACCCCCCACCTCCATTAACACCTTGAGAAGAAAGCTTGGAGAGAGAGAGAGAGAGGAGGAATTCTGCAGAGGAGAGAAAGAACCATTCATCAGATTCGTCATCAAATCCAGAGTTACCCTTAAGGCAAGTGATTTAATTTTGTTTTTATAGAGAATGTTTCTTCCATGTGTAGGAATTGATAAAAATATGATTTGTTTTTGGGAGTTAATGAAAAACCCATTAAATGGGAAATAGAATCTTACATATTGATGAGGAATTGCATGTAGAATTATATGTAGGCGATTATTCTGATGTTAATAATATCTTGGATGAAACAAAAACGAATTATAGTAGGTTCAATGATGATTTACAAATGTTAGGGTTCATGTTCATATAATTTAGGGATAAATGAATAGATTTGAAGATTTGATGAGGTTTAAGATGAGTTAGCCCTATATAAACGTTTGATTATGACCTATGAGTGTTTAGTACGAATTATGAACCTTAAAATGATGTTGGGTCGATTTTTATGTGAGATTACGAGTGAAGAAGATTGGGAAAAACAAAATAAGGATTTCTGGGCTCGAAACTGGCCACTCGTTAGAAGACCTGCCCAGGTCGTTCGAACGAGCTCGTTCGAACGAGCTTCTAACGAGTTGACCTTTGACTTCTAACGAGGGTGAAGTTCGTTCGATAATCTCGTTCGAACGAGATCTCGTTAGATAGCCCAGTTCGTTCGAACGAACTCTCGTTCGAACAGCCTCGTTCGAACGAGACTTCGAACGAGTTGACAGTTTAGGCTTTTTAGCCTGTTTTGATCCCGAGTGCCCCGTAACCTTGTGTATAGGTAGAGATAGCTTTCCCTTGATGATTAATTGATATATTTGGGATGTTTGGGATATAATGAGGAGTCAAACCTAGAAGTGTAGTTTGAACCTAAAGGAAAATATGAGTAGGACGTGAGTGTATATTACGTTGCGAGAACTATCGACTGCCTAATTTACTTTATTAACCAGGAACATATAAAATGTGTAGTATTATATGTCGGTACGAGAATGAGAAGTGTCCCGCCAATAATATGGTGATTACTAAGATGTGTGAATACTTAGTATATGTATTGATTTTATGTGTATGACATACCTACCATACTTGCTATCACGGGAGGTTTGCGTTCGCTTAGGGCCTTCTAATCCTTGTGTTGCCCGGATTTAGATTGGTTACCTCGATGAACATAGGTCAGAGAAGGAATTATTGGGATGTTAATAAGTCTGCTGATCGTGGGAGCGTAGGTATGTGCGTGACCCATGTGATGTGACTGTGTTCGCCTCCATTATTTGTGATGTTGTTATCTGAACGATTCCTGAGAGATTCGGAATGCGTGATCCTTATGTACGTGATGTACCGGGATGGATAGCAGAGTATGTGTGCACCGCAGCTTAGTCTCGGGGTGCTTGTATTGTATATTTATGATGTGAATAATATACACTTAATTAATGGGAACTTTCATGTTAATATTGTGAATAAAATTATGGTATTGTTTTGAGAAAACATAACGGGTTAACCGATAGTGAAATGTATTACATATTGAGAATTTGAGTTTAAGTAAAGACCTCTATTTATTTGATAACGCTAGAATGTATTATGGGAATCGAGTAGTAAGGGGTAGAACTTATTACGGTTTGGTTAGATATGGATGTCTTATAGATGGGTACGGTACGTTAGGAGTGCACATGTAGTCGAAAGGTGAGAATTTCATGTGAGTGCACGTCCTAACATGTATTTTGCATTTAATGTTATAATGTTATTAAAACTCTTGCTGTTTTCAAAATGTTTTACACTTTCGGGCTCTGACCCATTTGCTTTCAAATCTATTTTTGTAAAAACCATTTTAGGTGCCCAGCCACAAGGACACCATGCATAGGATTCTCATTCAGGTGACGAGCTGTAGCTGTTTGTGGAAGTTATAGGACTTTGCTTGTAGACGCTTCATCTATCTTGACTCGATATTCATCAGTTATCAGTTGTAGGGCATGTCGCCCATTTCTTTTAGAGACATTTCATTTATTTCAGTTATTCAGACCTTTGGCATGTAATTATTCAGGATTCAGACTTGTAGTATTATTTTTCAGTTGTGGGATTGTGGTGAGAAGTTTTTCCTCCGGATTATATTTCTGTTGTTGGTTATTCATTACTTTATTATAGTGAGTGGTTATTATTCTTTCATTATCCTTTTACTGCATGTTAATCAGACTTAACTTAAAATTTGGCACTTACTTTTAAATACTAGGTGGTTAGTAATTATTAAAATGTTTTTGACAGTGATGCTATTAACTGAACCAACTTGGCATTTTGAATTAATTTAATAAAGGAGTAGCTACCCGGCATTTAATTAGTCGGGGTGTCACAGGTGGTATCAGAGCATCAGGTTCTAGTGTCCATTAGGATCTGTACGGCTTATTATGTTTCCGCTGAGCTTTCTTTGATGTAGAGCCCTATATTTTAGGACTATTGTATTCTTTTGTATATGCTACGTCCTTCAGCTATTTTAAGTTTATAACTGCGAACTTATAAACTTCATTCTTATTTCAGATGCCTCCACGACGTGCACAAAGGATTCCTAGGGATGCAACGCCAGAACCACAGCCCGCACCAGTTCAGGACACGATGAATGCCGCCGAGGTTGCAGCCATTGTGGCCCAGGCGGTAAATGCCGCACTAGCAGTAGTTCAGCAGGCACCACCTCAGGTGCCGATAGCCGCCCCAGTTCAGGCTCATGCATTCCCGTCTGCTTGGGAACGTGTACGTGATTCTTTTCAGAAAGCACACCCTCCGGAGTTCGTAGGTAGCTCCGATGTGGTAGTTTCGAGTCAGTGGAGGAAGGACATACAGCGACACCTGAGGATGTATGAGCGCACGGATGTCCAGAAGTAGATACTAGCTACCTTTAAGCTAGTGGGGTCTACACTGCAGTGGTGGGAGTCTATTACCACCATGGAGGAGAGGGACACTCTCACCATTCAAGAGTTTTGGGTACGGTTTGACCGCAAGTACTTTTCGTCGGCTGTTCACACAGAGATGAGGAGGAAGTTGATGAGACTCAAGCAGGAGGGTAAGACTGTGGCCGAGTATGAGGCCGAATTCACTGATCTTCTGAACATTGTTCCGGATGAGATACCGACGGAGGAAAAGAAGATACAGAAATTTACAGACGGGTTGACATGGAGGATTCGTCAGCACTTGTTAGGGAACCTCTCGTTAGCCACTTATTCTGATGTGGTTAATGCCACATTGCTCCATTGCCAGGATCACCGCTTTCACATGGTTGAGGGCAAACGACCGGGAGAGTCTAGCCATCAGGGCAGGACTGGAGGAAATGGTGCCAGTGGGGCACAATCTGTTCAGGGGCAGAGGCAGGGTGATCAGGGTACCCAACAGGGGGATCCCAAGAGGTTCAGGTCAGGAAATTTTAGGCACGGACATGGAGGTTTCCGGCAGGGCCATCAGGGTCCGAACGGCCATCAGCACCAACAGGGTCAGAATGGTCAACAACAGTTTCAGCAGGGCCAGTGGAGGAACGGTAACGGCCACCAGGGCCAGGGGCAGTAGGGACAGAGAGGGGGAAACTTCCCGGGGAAGTGTTTCGTTTGTGGCAAGACTGGCCATAAATGCCAGGAATGTCCTGATAGGGGCAGGGCCCCGCAGCAGCAGCAGGGTGCTCGACATGAGCCACAGAGGCCACTTTTTCCACCAGCCCTCCCAGCTCCAGCCCAGGTGCCAGCTCTTCCAGCCATTCCAGCAGTTCCTGTGCAGCAGGGACAGTTACAGTATGGACGTGTCTATAACGTCCACCAGGAAGCAGCTCCGCAGGCACCACCCGCGATTGAGGGTGTGTTTCCTATCCATGGTACTATGGGTTGGGTTTTGTTTGATACGGGGACGACACATTGCTTTATAGCTACACATTTTGCGAAAGACTTAGGGTTGTTAGCCACAGCAGAGAGCACAGTAACGTGTGTAGACTCACCATTGGGGAGTGGGTCACTTATATTCTTTATATGCCGGGGAGTAGGGGTAGAGATTGGTAGTTTGGTATTACCTGCAGATATGTTAGTATTAAAGATGACCGAGTATGATGCCATTATTGGTATGGATTGGCTTGTTGCGTACCGAGCCATGATTGACTGTTTCAGTAGGAGTATTATCTTTGCCATTCCCGGGCAGGAGATGTTTTTGGTGGCGATGCCTCATTCCGAGGGAGGATCGTCCACTCATTTGTACTATATAGAGGAGGAGACCTCTAAGGAGGTGGTGATACCACTTGATTCGATTCCGGTTGTTAGAGAGTTTGCCGATGTATTTCAGGATATACCTAGATTACCCCTCAGTCGAGAGATAGACTTTGTCATAGACTTATTGCCAGATACGAGACCTATAGCACGCGCACCGTACCATATGGCTCCAGCTGAGATGAGGGAGTTACGGGATCAGATTGAGCAGTTGTTGGGTCAGGGGTTTATACGGAGGAGTACTTCGCCGTGGGGTGCCCCTGTGTTGTTCGTGAAGAAGAGAGATGGTTCACTGAGATTGTGTGTGGACTACCGATAGTTGAATAAGGTCACGATACGGAATAAGTATCCGTTGCCTCGAATCGATGACTTATTCGACCAGTTGAGAGGAGCTTCTTTCTTCTCAAAGATTGATTTGAGATCGGGATACCATCAGTTGTGTATCAGGGAGGAGGATTTCTCGAAGACTGCGTTCTTATCGAGATATGGATCTTACGAGTTTCGGGTTATGCCTTTTGGTTTGACCAACGCTCCAGCAGTGTTTATGGACTTGATGAATAGAGTGTTCAGGGATTTCCTAGATCAGTTTGTCATTGTCTTCATTGATGATATTCTGGTTTACTCCCAGACATAGGAGGAGCACGCCGAGCATTTGAGGCAAGTTTTGCAGACACTACGTCAGAACGAGTTATATGCAAAATATGAGAAATGCGGGTTTTGGCTGAAGGAGGTCCAGTTTTTGGGACATATTATTTCCGACTGGGGAATATCTGTTGATCCGGGGAAGGTATCCGCAGTGAGGGAGTGGGGACAGCCCACGACACCGACAAAGATTCGTAGTTTCTTGGGCCTACCAGGATACTACAGGAGGTTCATTCGGGGATTCTCGAAGATAGCAGGTCCTTTGACACATCTGACTCGTAAGGGTGTGCCATTCATCTAGAGTGATGCCTGTCAGTTGGCATTCGATGAATTGAAGGATAAGTTGACCTCAGAACCTGTGTTAGCATTGCCGAGACCGGGAGTTGAGTATCTAGTATACACCGATGCGTCCTTACAAGGACTTGGAGGTGTATTGCAGCAGGAGAGTCAGGCTATAGCTTATGCTTCCCGTAAGCTAAAGCCTCATGAGAAGAATTACCCCACTCATGACTTGGAGTTGGCGGCAGTTGTATTTGCCCTTAGGATATGGAGACATTATCTTTTGGGAGAGAAGTTTCGACTGTTCACGGACCACAAGTCCCTACAGTACCTATTTACGCAGAAGGAGTTGAATATGCGGCAGCGAAGGTGGCTTGAGTTTGTGAAGGACTATCAGTTTGATATCCAGTATCACCCGGGGAAGGCTAACGTGGTAGCAGACGCGTTGAGCCGTAGGCCAGAAGATGAAGTGGAAGGGGTGTAGAAGGCCAAATGGAAGGAATCGGGACACCAGGATGCAGTGGCCCGATCATTCATGTCGGTAATGACTGTTACACCACAGATTGTCACGAGAGTGCTAAAGGCACAAGCAGATGACTCGTTCTGTCAGGAGCTGATAGTTCGATTACTAACAGAGGGAGATGAATCCTATACCGTTAGCTCAGACGGGGGATTACGCTTCAATGGGAGATTAGTAGTTCCGAAAGGGGAGGAATTACGGCATGAGGTGATGGACGAGTCGCACGGCTCACGATTCGCGGTACATCCCGGTGGGGACAAAATGTACCAAGAAATGAGACGTCAGTATTGGTGGAGCAGGATGAAGAAAGATATTGCCGAGTTTGTTTCTAAATGCGCCACTTGTCAGTTAGTAAAAGTGGATCATCAGAGACCGACAAGACTGCTACAGCCGTTGGAGGTCCCGATGTGGATGTGGGAGAGCATATCCATGGACTTTATCACGGGATTGCCTACGTCACAGAGAGGTCAAGACTCCATTTGGGTAATTGTGGACAGGTTGACCAAAGTCGCTCACTTTCTACCCATAAGGACAGACTACACTGCGGGACAGTATGCCCAGCTCTTTATTGCAGAGATAGTGAGACTTCACGGTGTGCCCCTAAATATCGTGTCTGACCGAGACAAGATATTTGTTTCACGGTTTTGGGAGAGTTTTCAGGAGGCCATGGGCAGGGAATTGCGGTTGAGTACGGCGTATCACCCGCAGACCGACGGGCAAACGGAGCGTACAAACCAAATGTTGGAGGACGTGCTACGTATGAGTATCATTGATTTTGGGGGTGGATGGGAGCAGTATCTTCCACTGGTAGAGTTTGCTTACAACAACTCCTACCAGTTCACCATTGGCATGGCTCCATTTGAGGCGTTGTACGG
This sequence comes from Sambucus nigra, assembly GCA_949130495.1. Classification (NCBI taxonomy): domain Eukaryota; kingdom Viridiplantae; phylum Streptophyta; class Magnoliopsida; order Dipsacales; family Adoxaceae; genus Sambucus; species Sambucus nigra. Next base: position 186,812,764 of record OX422213.1, read on the forward strand.
TAGACCTTGTCATTCCCCAGCATGTTGGTTGGAGGTGGGGGACAACAAACTTCTAGGGCCGGAAGTGATTCAGGATACTTCGGTAAGGATAGAATTAATACGGAGTCGCATTCGAATAGCTCAAGACAGGCAGAAGAGCTATGCTGATGCGAAGAGGTTCTTCAAAGAGTTTTAAGCGGGGGACCAAGTTTTGCTCAGAGTATCTCCTATGAAGGGGATTATGCGTTTCGGGAAGAAAGGGAAGTTGGCACCGAGATATGTGGGACCATTTCCTATTATTGAGCGGATTGGACCGGTTGCGTATAGGCTTGGGTTACCGGAGCATTTGCATCGGATTCACGACGTGTTTCATATTTCCTCGCTAAGGAAATATCTTAGAGACGATTTAGCTCATTCTCACATTGCTTTGGAGGACATCGATCTCCAGCCTGATATCTCCTACGAGGAGGGGCCGATTGCTATTTTGGACTGAAGTGAGCGGAAACTGCGGTAAAAGATAGTCCCGTTAGTGCATGTTCAGTGGCGACATCATAATATTGAGGAGTCCACATGGGAGCGCGAGGATGAGATGCGCGAACGTTATCCAGAGTTGTTCTTACTAGGTACTTTCTAGTTCAGAATTTCGGGACGAAATTCAGTTATTAGGGGGGAAGTATGTAATACCCCGTATTTTTGTGATATTTATTTATGGGATTAATTAAATTATATGTGTATTAATTGGAAATTAATCCGGATAAAAATACTAGCGAGATGTGAGTTGGTATTTGATTATAATGTGCATATACGATTATATATGAATATTGAAGTATGAAATTTGTCGTGAGATTGAAATACGACAATTTGGAAATCTTGTTGAGACGCGTGTGACAGTCGCGTCATGGTATATAATTATGATAATTAAAAAGTGAATTTTAGTTCTATTAACCGTATGGTCATTTTGAGTGCGCCAACGCATCCGAAAGGGTCGAAATAGTCAGAAAACACTAGCCGAGGGTTAAGTTTGGGTCCCGGGGCATTATTGGGCCATACCGGTAACTTATAAGGGCAATTTGGTAATTTCAGAAATTGGGTAATTAAAACCGACGAAAATTAGAGTTAAAATCTGACTTAGTATTAACCCACTAAGCCATTTCCAACCCCAATTTAGGAAGTGGGCTACGGGAGAAGTTATAACTTGGCAAAACCAACCCCCCACCTCCATTAACACCTTGAGAAGAAAGCTTGGAGAGAGAGAGAGAGGAGGAATTCTGCAGAGGAGAGAAAGAACCATTCATCAGATTCGTCATCAAATCCAGAGTTACCCTTAAGGCAAGTGATTTAATTCCGTTTTTATAGAGAATGTTTCTTCCATGTGTAGGAATTGATAAAAATCTGATTTGTTCTTGGGAGTTAATGAAAAACCCATTAAATTGGAAATAGAATCTTACATATTGATGAGGAATTGCATGTAGAATTATATGTAGGCGATTATTCTGATGTTAATAATATCTTGGATGAAAAAAAAATGGATTATAGTAGGTTCAATGATGATTTACAAATGTTAGGGTTCATGTTCATATAATTTAGGGATAAATGAAGAGATTTGAAGATTTGATGAGGTTTAAGATGAGTTAGCCCTATATAAACGTTTGATTATGACCTATGAGTGTTTAGTACGAATTATGAACCTTAAAATGATGTTGGGTCGATTTTTATGTGAGATTAGGAGTGAAGAAGATTGGGAAAAATGAAATAAGGATTTCTGGGCTCGAAACTGGCCACTCGTTAGAAGACCTGTCCAGGTCGTTCGAACGAGCTCGTTCGAACGAGCTTCTAACGAGTTGACATTTGACTTCTAACGAGGGTGAAGTTCGTTCGATAATCTCATTCGAACGAGATCTCGTTAGATAGCCCAGTTCGTTCGAACGAACTCTCGTTCGAACAGCCTCGTTCGAACGAGACTTCGAACGAGTTGACAGTTTAGGCTTTTTAGCCTGTTTTGATCCCGAGTGCCCCGTAACCTTGTGTATAGGTAGAGATAGCTTTCCCTTGATGATTAATTGATATATTTGGGATGTTTGGGATATAATGAGGAGTCAAACCTAGAAGTGTAGTTTGAACCTAAAGGAAAATATGAGTAGGACGTGAGTGTATATTACGTTGCGAGAACTATCGACGGCCTAATTTACTTTATTAACCGGGAACATATAAAATGTGTAGTATTATATGTCGGTACGAGAATGAGAAGTGTACCACCAATAATATGGTGATTACTAAGATGTGTGAATACTTAGTATATGTATTGATTTTATGTGTATGACATACCTACCATACTTGCTATCACGGGAGGTTTGCGTTCGCTTAGGGCCTTCTAATCCTTGTGTTGCCCGGATTTAGATTGGTTACCTCGATGAACATAGGTCAGAGAAGGACTTATTGGGATGTAAATAAGTCTGCTGATCGTGGGAGCGTAGGTATGTGCGTGACCCATGTGATGTGACTGTGTTCGCCTCCATTATTTGTGATGTTGTTATCTGAACGATTCCTGAGAGATTCGGAATGCGTGATCCTTATGTACGTGATGTACCGGGATGGATAGCAGAGTATATGTGCACCACAACTTAGTCTCGGGGTGCTTGTATTGTATATTTATGATGTGAATAATATACACTTAATTAATGGGAACTTTCATGTTAATATTGTGAATAAAATTATGGTATTGTTTTGAGAAAACATAACGGGTTAACCGATAGTGAAATGTATTACATATTGAGAATCTGAGTTTAAGTAAAGCCCTCTATTTATTTGATAATGCTAGAATGTATTATGGGAATCGAGTAGTAAGGGGTAGAACTTATTACGGTTTGGTTAGATATGGATGTCTTATAGATGGGTACGGTACGTTAGGAGTGCACATGTAGTCGAGAGGTGAGAATTTCATGTGAGTGCACGTCCTAACATGTATTTTGCATTTAATGTTTTAATGTTATTAAAACTCTTGCTGTTTTCAAAATGTTTTACACTTTCGGGCTCTGAACCATTTGCTTTCAAATCTATTTTTGTAAAAACCATTTTAGGTGCCCAGCCACAAGAACACCATGCATAGGATTCTCATTCAGGTGACGAGCTGTAGCTGTTTGTGGAAGTTACAGGACTTTGCTTGTAGATGCTTCATCTATCTTGACTCGATATTCATCAGTTATCAGTTGTAGGGCATGTCGCCCATTTCTTTTAGAGACATTTCATTTATTTCAGTTATTCAGACCTTTGGCATGTAATTATTCAGGATTCAGACTTGTAGTATTATTTTTCAGTTGTGGGATTGTGGTGAGGAGTTTTTCCTCCGGATTATATTTATGTTCTTGGTTATTCATTACTTGATTATAGTGAATGGTTATTATTCTTTCATTATCCTTTTACTGCATGTTAATCAGACTTAACTTAAAATTTGGCACTTACTTTTAAATACTAGGTGGTTAGTAATTATTAAAATGTTTTCGACAGTGATGCTATTAACTAAACCAACTTGGCATTTTGAATTAATTTAATAAAGGAGTAGCTACCCGATATTTAATTAGTCGGGGTGTCACAGTTTGTTGATCGCCAGAATGATGGGAAGACCAATGACAAAGCAAGGCAAAGGTCTAAATCTCCTCGCCGAATAAAAGATGACAAGAAGAGGGACCATGACGATGATCTGAAGGGTGACCCTGACCTCCCCAAAAAGCCAAGGCAACCAGAACGCGAGGTATTTTCAATCCATTTTGGCTCATTCGAATGTAATGTGATTACAAGTGGAGATGCAGGAGGTAGGGATCATACTGCTGAACGAAAATCTTACCTCAATGAGGCCCAAGCTTGCTCCTATCTACAACGAATAAATATGGCGGAAGAGGATCTCCCGTGGAAGGTTAACAAGGATAAACTGGTCATTAGTTTTTCCAAAAGTGATCTGGAAGGCGTCTTGTATCCTCACAATGACCCCTTGGTGATCAAGATGAGGATGAAGGATGTGATCATCTCAAGAGTATTGGTAGATAATGGTAGATCGACAGACATCACGTTCTACCCCTACTTTGACAATTTAAATTTGAAACTAGCCTAGTTGGAGCCGTATCACAGACCCTTCCTTGGTTTTACCGGTGAAAAGTCTTTCCACTTGGGACGATCAAGTTGGACATGCTTATTGGTACCTAGCCCGCTTACATAACAGAAAAAATATGCTTTTTTCATAATGGACAAAAACGTCCAATCAGCCTACAATATAATCATGGGAAGGGTAGGCCTGAAAAGTTTAAAGTAGTGTCGTCAATTATACATTAATGCTTGAAGTTTCTGACCAATTTTAGAGTTGGAATTATGAAGGGAGACCAGAAAGTAGCTCGGGAATGCTACTATTCATCCACCCAACAGGAAGAGGTGGGGGAAGCCAGGAAGAAGACCAACACCTACTAAGTGGATGAGTCTGAAGATGCAGAGATTGAGACATTGGACCCTAGAAATGAGTCAGACCTCATGAAGGGTCAGGTCATGGAAGCAACGGAGAACATTTTTCTGGATGATGAACGACCAGAACGAACAACTCAAATTGGCGCTTCACTGGATCCGTCAATAAAGCAAGAGCTAGTGGCATTTCTGAGGTACATAATGCAAACTTTTGCGTGGAGTCATGAAGAAATGTCGGGAATAGACCTAACCTTCCTCTCCCACGAGCTCAACGTTAATAAGGAGATCAAACCGGTGAAACAACGACGAAGGGTCTTCATCCCAGAGAAGAACCAACATATTCAGGAGGAAGTCGACAAACTGCAAAAGGCCTCTTTCATTGAGGATGTCAAATATCCTGATTGGTTAGCTAATGTGGTGATGGTAAAAAAAGAATAGTAAATGGAGGATGTGTGTAGATTTCATAGATCTCAATAAAGCCTGCCCAAAAGATCACTTCCCTCTGCCCCGAATAGACCAGCTGGTAGATGCTACCTCAGGGCATGAGTTACTAAGATTCATGGACGCTTATTTCGAATACAACCAGATTAAGATGAAACCAGAAGATCGGGAGAGTACTTCTTTTATCACCCAAAGGGGGACATACTGCTATAATGTCATGACGTCTGGTCTTAAAAATGCAGGTGCAACGTACCAGCGATTGATGAACAAGGTGTTCACAGAACAAATTGGCAACAACATGGAGGTTTATGTCAATGATATGCTAACGAAGAGTAAGAAAGCTGCAGACCACATAGCTGACCTGAGCCAAACTTTTGATTAGCTAGAGAAATATCAGATGAAGATGAACCCGACTAAGTGCGTATTTGGCGTACGAGAAGGCATGTTCCTCGGGTATATTGTGAATCAACGAGGCATTGAAGAAAATCCTGAGAAGATTAAAGCTTTGCTGAAACTACGATCTCCAGCTACGAAGAAAGGGGTGCGAAGCCTCACGGGGCGTGTTGCATCTCTCAACAGGTTTGTCTCACGAGCAACGGACAAATGTCTTCCATTCTTCAAAACACTCAGAGTAACTTTCGAATGGAATGATCAATTTGAGAACGCATTCCAAGAGTTGAAATGATATTTGGGGACACCCCATTGTTGTCCAGGTTGGTGATGGGAGAAAATCTATATTTGTACTTGGCTATTTCAGAAAGCGCAGTTAGTTTAGCATTGATAAGACTAGAGGATGGAGTACAAAAATTAGTGTATTATACAAGCAAAGCATTATGAGGAGAAGAGATTAGATATCCGAGGCTGGATAAGCTGGCACTAGCATTGATCGAAGCAAGCAGGAGGATGAAATTGTACTTCTAGGCCCATACTATAGTGGTATACACCGATATTCCACTCAGACAGGCTTTGCACAAATCGAAGAAATCCGATAGATTGATGTATTAAGTGGTAGAACTAGGAGAGTATGATATTGTTTATGAGCCAAGGTCTTCGCTCAAAGGGTAGGCAGTGGCAGATTTCATTACGGATTTCACTTACCCAGATACCTCTGACCAACAGGGGTATCAAAGACTGTCCCTGATCAACGTCTACCAACAGATTTGTCGGAGGGGATAGTGACCACGCAGCAAGAATCTCCCGATCAAAACCCAGTGTGGGAAGAGAATAAAAGGAAGTACCAAATATTCCATCAAGGAACTTTGTCAGACCAAGAGTTTGATAATTGTATACCCATATGGAATTTGTATGTTGATGGCTCTTCGTGCGCCACAGGCAGCGGAGCTGGAATAATTCTTAACAACCCAGATGGATTGGATATAGAATATGCTTTACGTTTTTGGTTCAAGGCTTCCAACAATGAAGCTGAATATGAAGCTATGATTATGGGCCTCAGTTTAGCCAAAACACTGAATGTAGAGCAAATTACGGTGTTTAGTGATTCACAGCTAATTGTAAATTAGATGCTTGGGTTGTATGCAGCAACATGAGGCTTTATGTCTAGGTATCATGCCAAAGCTATGGAGATTGTATCAAGTTTTGTAGCGATCCAAGTGATCTGCATACCAAGATTGGTGAATTCGAAGGCTGACGCACTAGCTCGGTTAGCCTCAGCTACTCGCACCGAGCTACGATGAATGATTCCTATTGAGATATTAGTAGACCGGAGCATTGATGAAGATTTAATGGTGAGATTCATTACTCTGGACATAGGACCTTCCTAGATGGATCCCATCAGGGCATATATTGACGAAGGAACCCTACCCATCGACCAATTTGCAGCCAAGAGGCTAAAGTTTAAAGCTCATCGATATATATTGAACAACGGAGTGTTGTACAGAAGGGGTATAATAGCCGATCTATAGAGATGCGTGCACCCATCGGAAGTTAAGGATCTGATTGAAGAAATTCATGAGGATAATGATACAGGGTTACTATTGGCCAATAATGCAAGATGATTGCACAACTTATGACAATAAATCTGATAAGTGTCAACATTTTTCTACCATCCGAAAAACTCCCCAAGCCTTATTAATCCCAATCACTTCACCTTGGCCGTTCGCTATATGGGAAATAGACTTGGTCGGGCCTCTCCCAACTAACAAAGGACGATTCAAATACCTAGTGATCGCTGTTGATTATTTCACTAAATGGGTCGAAGCTGAACCTCTTATTGACATGGCCTATGAAAGGGTTTACCAATTCAGTTGGAGGAGTATTATTTACAGATATGGTTTGCCACATGCTTTCATCACTGACCATGGAACCCAATTTGATAATGAGGAGTTTATTGTGTATTGTCACCAGTCTAATGTTCAGAAGATCCATTCTGCACCAGGTCATCCTCAAAGTAATGGGAAAATTGAAGTGATGAACAAGACACTGCTTAACGGGTTAAAGAAATGGTTAGATGATGCGAAAGGGAATTAGATTAACGAGCTACATTCTGTGTTATGGGCTTATCGAACGACACCTCGAACAAGAATCGAGGAGTCTCCTTATATGCTAGCCTTTGGAAGTGAAGCAGTCATACCAGCTGAATTGGCACTACACCAAAATGGACAAATTGTCACCTTTCAGCCGGCCACCCTTGTCAAGGTCATTGACCGTAATAAAAAACACGTGTTTTTTGTCACGGTCATTGACCTTGACACGACCGTGACTATAAATCACGATCATTGACCGTGACAAGACCGTGACAAATTTACTTGTCACGGACTTGTCACGGTCATTGACCGTGACAATTCTTTAAATAATTGTCACGGTCAATGACCTTGACACGATCGTGACAATGTTAACAGCAAAAATCCTTTCCCCCTTCTTTTTTCCCTCCCGCACCGTTCCCTACCTCTCTCTCTCTCTCGACGCTGCTCTCTCTCTCTCTCTCTCTCTCTACTTTCAGGTTTAATTCTCTCTCTCTCTCTCTCTTCCATTTATATATATGTTTGTGTGTATATATATGTGTGTATGTGTGTATATATGTGCGTGTGTGTGCATGTGTGGGGGGTGGGGCAGGGTGGGGGCAGGGTGGGGTAGGGTGGGGTAGGGTAGGGGGTGGGGCAGGGTGGGGGCAGGGTGGGGCAGGGTGGGGGCAGGGTGAGGGTAGGGGGTTAAAAATGTAAATAAATAAGTAATTTTCTATAACTTTCCAAAAATAATATCCAAAAATATAAATGTAAATAATATCCAAAAATAATATCCAAAAATGTAAATTTGTAGTAATTGTCATCCGAAGTTGCTAAAAGCACCCGAAGTTTAAAAAGCATGAAAAATAAAATATTTTTTAAGATTTGTGGTGAATAACTAAAGTTAAAAAAAGTATTACTTTAGTCATTAAATTACTTTTTGAATTCGGGCGATGCACGTAAATTTGTAGTAATTGTCTTATAATAAAGATCAATTAGTCTATGTTGTTTGATCAAATTGGTGAGCCCTTCATATTTTAAAAATGTTGTTTTTATTCTTATAGAACAACTTAGATAGTGTGTGTGTGTGTGTGTGTGTGTGTGTGTGTGTGTGGTCAATACATGAATTTATTTTTGTATTTGAATTAACCCATGAATTTATTTTTGTATTTGAATTAACCCATGAATTTATTTTTATATTTGAATTAACCCATTATATGAAACATACTTGAAATTAAATATAGTGCGCATAGATACTAGCATTCTAGTTCTTATGCGTACGCATTCAATAGCCCTTAGACCCGTTCGAGAGTCATTACCCCTGTAATGAGATCTCTCGAATTGTCCCGTTTGGACAGTTTGAGACTGTATAATTTCTATATAATATTCTTATTGGCTTAAAGTTGTTACTTTTGGAGGAAGTTCAACAGTCGTATCTTAATGTTCTCTGGGTACATACTAGATTGACAAGTGTGACTGTTATTTCAATTGACCAATTGAAATAACACTCACACCTGCCAATCTACGTCGTGTACTTGAAGAACTAAGGGGATATGCTGTCGAATTTTTTTCAAATCGTAACAATGAGCATGAGCTGTTAAGTATATTACAGAAAAATGCATTCTTGAATGGGATAGGACCACTTACCCTTTAATAGGATAATTAAATGGTGGGATAATTAAATAAAACATACTATAAATCTAAGTTTTGTTTACCTTTAATAGGTGTTTAGTTGTGGTAGTTGTGATGGGATATGATGCATGCAGATGACCACAACTATGATGTGATGTATTCTTGATGTGATGCATGCAGAGAAGAACTTCGCTGAACATATTGTGGGTACTTTCCTTGGGGGGAGTCATTCGAAGGATGGAGAAAATGCACGAAAAGACCTTAAAACGTTAAAACTTAAACCACAACTACTCATGATTTACATAAGTGTAAGTCCCACGATTGGCATGTGATCATGCAATTGGTTCCTCTATTGTTTAAGCACTGTTTCTCCAAGCACAAGGATTTGCGTAGGGCTATTATGCAAGTTAGTATTACCTTCTCCCTCTTGTGTGAGAAGGTAGTGAATCGAGAACACATAGTGGCCGCAAAATTGGCTGTGAACGAAGCGATTTGTGTATTGGAGAAGTACTTTCCCCCAGCAATCTTTGACATAAGTGTTCACTTGTTGGTACACCTATGCGACGAGGCACTTCTTTGTGTTCCAGTTAGATATCGGTGGATGTATCCGTTTGAAAGATTGATGAAAGTTTTTAAAGATTACGTCAAGAATACGCGATATATTGCAGGATCAATTGCAGAGGAATACATCACCGTGGAGTCATCAATATATACTCGGGAATATATGCCTGACTCGACCAGCGTTGATGACACTGATGAATTCCTCGATGATGGTGGTAATGTGATGGGAAAACGAGTGAAATTAACGAGTTTGCAACATGAACAAGTAGCTCGTTATCTATTTGACACACATGAAGATGTCGAAGAATGGAAAAAGTAAGTTCGAATATTATAATGTTTAACATTATGTTAGATTATTTTATACATGATTAATTTTGTAATTTGCAGTAAATATGAAGCCTGTGAGAACAATAAAAGATGAAAAACAATGGTACAATCAGACAGCGAATTTAGGCTATGGTTGACACAAGAGGTAATTATAATGAAAACATTCGTTATATAACGTTACATCACACTAAAATTTTACCACTAATATAATTAATTTATCTATATTCTCAGCTCCTAAAGATGGGTGATGCGACATCAAGGCTTGCTCGTCTAGCCACTGGACCCTTGTTCGTGGCACAAGAGTACAAAAAGTATCGATTGAACGGTTACATTTTCGGCTCTAAAGTGTATGAGGAAAGTACAAATTTACAGAACTCGGGAATTTCATACAAGGCTCTTACTTTCTTTCGAGCGAGCGTAAAAGATAAAAACCTCGTTGAAGCTGAAATGACTTACTATGGTGTAATCCAAAATATATTTGAATTGGATTATATAAGCTTCAAAGAGGTTGTATTTTACTGTGAATGGGTAAGAGTTGAGGATAAAAATGCTTGTAAAGTTGATCTTATCACCAATTTGATCATGGTTGACTTGTCCAAGTTGAAGAGCAACGACCACGTGAGCGATGAGCCGTTTGTTTGTGCATTTCAAAAGGTTAAGCAAGTGTTTTACTCGGAGTATATCAACAATGAGCCGTGGTCAATTGTCCAACAGGCGCCAAGGCGTCTAAATAGTAGTGTGGATGACTTGGCTGCTCCTACCGAATATCAATCCATTTTTGATGATAACCCTAATTTGAAACAATTTTTCAATTTGTAATAAATATTTCAATTTGTACCGAAACATCCATTTTTAATGCTTTTACTTGATCTGCACTTTATCATTTTCACTCTTGTGTAGTGTGCGTGTGTGGAGAGGAGATTAATACATAAATATTCCAACTACATCTAAGTTTTGTTTATACTAATCCATGAATATACGCTTCTTACCTTTAATAGGTGATTAGTACATAGTTATGTGGGGTGTCCTATTTGTGGAGAGGAGACTGAATCTCTTCGTCTATCCGAACACTAAGAAATGACATAATCCTATGGAGCGATGCTCTGCAAATTCCTCCCAACCGTTATGTAGCCAAACATCACCAGTTGAAGTTGTCATTTCCACTTTCCATACCCCACCACTTGGAACTTCTAGCAAAACATGGGAGACCATTGAATGGTGGAATTGACAACTTCAACTGCTGATTTTTGGCTACACAACGGTTGGAAGGAATTTTCAATGCATAACTCCATAGGATTATGGTATTTCTTAGTGTTTAGATATGAAGATAATTATAATTGACACGATTGCCCGGGGTACATTAGTTGGAAGGAGGTGCCATATGAGCTCAAGTTAGCTGTTTGAGTGACACTACAGGTAATGTATTTATATTTATATGTCAATTTCGATTTCGATTTCAATTACGATTTATATTTATCTATATTTGAGGGGCGGATACTAATTTTACTTTATTTCAATTCAGGGGACAGGGAGTGGCCCTAAGGGTAGGCCACATATGCTCTATACTTATGTGGCTATTCGGACGAGAAGGGAAGGATAAGGAGGTGTTCCCGAGCGTCGCGGTACAAAATCTCTTTTCCATGCAAATAGTTTGTAGATTTGAGATAAAATGATGGTGATGTTGTTTCTTTTTAAATAGTTTCTTATTTGAATATATATTTGCATTATCTTTAGTTTGTTCGGATATATGATGTTTGGAACAGGTACAACGTTGCTATAACAGGTACAAATATACTGCTGGGCAGTGGCAGTGGCCATACTGCCCAGTAGATTTTTTTTAAATTCTGCCCAGAATTGTCACGGTTAATGGCCGTGACAATTTTTTTAAAAAGGGTCACGGCTTTGTCACGGTTATAAACCGTGACAAACGTGTCACGGTCATTGACCGCGACACGACCGTGACATAAAACGCGAGTTTTGTGTCAAGGTCAATGACCGTGACAAAAAAAGTTATCTCGCCTCGAAATGTCACGGTCATTGACCTTGACAAGTTGGATTTGTCAAGGTCAATGACCTTGATAAATGGGCAGATTGGTGTAGTGTGGGCCTACCCACTCACATGGTGATTGATTTCAACGCTCCTCTAAGCGATTTGATGAGACGTCTAGATTTAGACATGCTAGAGGAAGTGAGAGAAGATGCGACAATCAGGAACACAACTTACCATCAAAGAACTGCCATGTTGTACAATAAAAGAGTCAAGAAATGTAATATTAAGGAAGGAGACTTTGTGCTCAATAAAGTAATTCAGAAGCATAATAAGCTGGAAGCTAACTGGCATGGACCTTATCGTATCACTATAGTTGTTCGACCTGGAACATACAGAATAAAGACTTTAGAGGGAGAAGAATTCAAGAATGTATGGAATGCAAAGCACCTGCGCAAATATTATCAGTAACATAAATTCACATGTATCACAGTATTTCAAATATGAATACAAAAAATATTTCCCTTATATTCTTCTTAGTTCATTTTTTTGGTGAACTAGTGCTGCTACACACTACGCCACACCAACTAAGGTTGGTCGGCATAGCAATAACCACCAGCTACGGTTGGCCGGCATATCAGCATCCACCAGCTATGGTTGGTCGGCATATCAGCATCCACCAGCTATGGTTGGTCGGCATATTAGTAACCACCAACTAAGGTTGGTCGGCATCACTAATAATGTTGGCATAACAGTCATATAAGGCAATGCCTGTTTGATTATGGGTGGCCTCAAGGGGCATCTAAAACTAGGCAAGAAGATGGGTGACCTCACGGGGCATCCACTATTTAGGCACCAAGGTAATCTAGATAAGATTGCTACAACTAAGCAGGACCATGGGATGAAAATCATTCCATTGCTTAAGCACTTATGGGTGATAAGTCACTACAACTAGGCAGGAAATGGGGCAAAGTTCCATTGTCTAGGCAATTAAAACATAACAGGACAATTTGTCCCTTGATACACACTCATAAAAAACTCATATGTTAAGCCAAACATCTTATAAATTATTTCTAAGGAAAAGAACACTGCACAAAGATGAATTTTTCTTCATTCAATACAATTATTTCCAAGGAAAGTAAATTACAAAAGATGAAGTTTTGTTTATTCAAAACAAATTTCCTATTCTATTGGCCTTTTTCCCTCAGATTTTGGTATAGGTTCCATTCCAGCTGGAGGATCCTCTAAAGCATAAGGATAAATGATGAAATTCATATCTCGTAGCATTCTGATGTTGCTGGAACTCGATCGATCAAGTAGATGTTGAGGTCGGGATATCTCAAATTCTTCATAAAGCTGGTAATCACCAAGATACCTGGAAATCAAGCACCTAGGAAGGGCATGAGCTGGAATCCAGCTGAAATCCAACTTAAAGGGAGGATTATACAGATCAATTACTCCAGGCTCATACCAATCCCATAAGGAATTTCCTTCTTCAGTTTCATCACAGTCAAGGCGTTCAGCCATTTCTGTTTGTATCCATCATTGTTCGCTTGTTTCAGTCGAGCATCGAGATGGCATAGAGCTTCATTATATCCCCCATCCAAAACTCTCTAGGATGCTTGTGAAATTGATAAGTCAACCTCTCAAGATGCTTATAAAGTATCTTCACCAAGATTGATTTACTTTCGAGTGCAAAATTCTGGTTGCAGAGTTGGTCGGTAAGAGTTTTAATTTTCTGGGACATTTCAGCTAAGGCTTATTTTTTGCTTTCATCTGAGTAGCCTGATTTGCTAAGGCTTGCCGAGTCCTAGTCTCTTTAACACTTTTTCAACCAAAGCAGCATTTTTAGTTTCCAAAAATGAAAAGCCCTCATCATTTATTGGGATCAGATCCCCCGAAGACGAAAAGGCAGTAGATTTGAGTTGTTTCACTTCTTCTCATAGGGCCATATTTTCTTCCTCCAATAATTTAGCAATATTCCAATGTTCCTCGACTTCAAGTTTAAGAACACTCTCTCTCTTTTTATGGGCTGAAAGAAACTTGTCATCACCCCAATCAGTACTCAATTGTTGCTACTTTTTCTCATAACCTTCTTGCAGAAGTGCAGAGGTTTCCTTGTGCTGAAGTTGAAGTTCCTCGGTTATTCCTTAAAGATCTTCAATCACCTCATAATAAGCCACATTATTAGCCACATGACGATCAAATAAACACTTCAAATATTGGTAAGACTTAATTGCTCGTTCAGAGGCATTAGGTTCAAGGATATTAATGATTTCAGCTTCAGTAAAATCTGTATGACCAGCTTTGAAGTAATTGTTACATTTCTTCATCAACTTCGTATCATGAGCTGACAAGAGTTCCATCCTGGCAACAAACTAGCAAGGCAAACAGGAATCAATCAACAACAATGCAACTACATGTCGAGCAAGTAAAGTAAAAAAAACTTGGAATAAATAACAAAGTCCATTTTATTAATCATACGAGGAGAAAGTACAATCGAGGTTACAACGAAAGGGAAAAATAGAAGAACAACATAATTAAAGAGCCGAACAACACTACACCTTCTCCTTATTTCCTATAATGTCTTCAGTCGATTTGGACGAAGGAGTTGGTTGTTCGGATGGCAGTTGAGGTTGCTCGATAGATGTTGTCGCGTGCTCAACTTGCTCGAAAGATTGAGGAAGGGTAGCAGCAGTAGATGGTTCTACTAATACCATAGAAGATTCATCAAATACAATTTCATCTTCTTCTTCTTCAATAGCAGGGGGAGGGCCATAGGTATATTCCTGAAACAGTTCAGAATCCTTGACAACGTTCAACCTCTTCAAAGCTACTACCCATCCATCTCTGAAGTATTTCACACTCGCATACTCCATTTGGGAAATGATAGAAGTTAAGGCCTTATTCCATCCTTTGTCCCATCCAGAGCTAAAGGACTTCTTCACATCATCTTTCCTCTTCGCTCTCTTCGAGGAGGTTTTCTCCCTCAGAAGCTCTTCGGCAGGCTTCATCTTCTCTTTAAGATCTTTCTTACGTTGTTCAGTCTCTTCAAGATTGGCGTTAGATTCCTTGGAGGCATTCACAACCTCCTTCTGAGTTATATCATCAAGTTGAAGTGTTAATTCAACCGATTTAATCTTCTTCTCCCAAACAGCGTTGTCCTCTTCATACTTCTGCCGGGATTCCCCTAAAAACTTTGACAACCCAACAAGGGCTTCCTCAACACCACTGAATGAGGTTGAAGCTTTGATGGCTTCATATTTCTCCATGATATTGTCAAAGCACACCAAAAACTGTAAGAAGAAGAAAGGCACAAATCAGAGCATGAACACATTAATGAAAAATTAGAAAGACAAGTATAATGACCACTTACTGATGCAAGAAGTTGGGCTGCCACATCGACAACCTTATCACGAGGAGTTGAAGTTTCAACAGCTCGGTAGTCGGGCAAAGTCTCTGACTTGATTAATTTCTTGACTAAGTCAGGGGTAAGGACACTGGAAAACTAGCCCTCAGAGAAGAAATTCCAACTCCAGAAGGTTGGGCAACAGTATCTATAGGCCTCTTAGTAAGACCCCTCTTCAACCTCCTCAAGGGAGCAACTTCAATCAAAGGTGCTGTCTCTTTTGGGACAATAACTTTAATCAAAGGTGCTGCCTCTTTAGGGGAAACATGGGGCTCCTTGCTGATATTTTTGGTAGGAAGAACAACATCCTTCTTCTTAGTTCCATCAGCTAGAACGTCGCTTTTGCTCTTCTTCGCTCCTTCAGTATCAGGAACGAACTTGGAAAAGAACTCGGGTAACCTCCTCTTCTTTGTCATCAAATCAACAATAGAGGTACCCAAATCAGAAGAAGATTCTCCTACAATTGCTAGAAAAGTCGTTGCTTGATCAAGATCAACCACCACTGGAGGAACGAGAGGTCGGGAAATAAAAGATGAAGTGGTATTCTTATATCTCAGTAAATAAGAAGCAGACCTCACGTGCTCCCCGTTGATGGACTGGTGCAAACCCCAGAT
The DNA here is from genome assembly GCA_949130495.1 of Sambucus nigra. Lineage (NCBI taxonomy): Eukaryota > Viridiplantae > Streptophyta > Magnoliopsida > Dipsacales > Adoxaceae > Sambucus > Sambucus nigra. The sequence goes on from OX422213.1 coordinate 186,828,622, forward strand.
AAGTGTCAATTTTTTTAAGTTTATGTCACTCTGTTTTGGAGGTTTTCTTTTGCTATCAACTGCAACAAACAAAAAATGAGTGTCAGTGACACATTTCATCAAACATAAACAGAGCTAAATTAAAAAATTAAAAACAACCTATCCCATTGCCATAAAGTGTACATCTGGGACCTTGATAAACATCATTTCCATTTAATGGGGCGTGTTGCCAATTTTTCATCACAACCCCATGATCAAAACAGTCCCTATTAGCATCGGTAAGATTGACCACTAAAGATCTATTGGAAAACCTAGTTTTTAAATAAAATGTGGTGTCACTGGTAACCCATTTATAATAATACATAATTTTAGGAATTCCTAAGAGAGTTCCATGTATTTGATTTAACCTATATATGCCATTAACCACCCTCTATGTATTTGGAGTTACTCTTGCAGGAACAATATCAAAATATTGACAAAACTCCAAACACATGGGATTCAGCGGAAAAGAAAAAACGTACTCCTCTACAAAAATGGAGGGAAACCAGTGTCCTTCAATTAAAGAAAATAAATCAGAAGGGCAAGGAGGATCCTCTAGAATAACCCAAAAGGAAATTGCAAAATTAGCCCGAAACTTATCCAAGGATTCGACAAGATAAACCATGGTGGCTAAAGCGAAGAAAGAAGAAGGAAAAAGTTCTTACAGAAAACTGAGAAATCTGCTAAGGTGGATGACAGAAAGAATGACAGTATAAGGATAGAGCGAGAAGACAAAGAGTTTAGTAGTTTGGAAGTAAAAAGTAAAAGATGGTTACATTCTATCGCTTTTAAATACCATGCATTGGGAAGCAGGAAAAGAAATGATTACTAGAAAAGACGATTGCGTTTCCGGCGGCTAAATGATGAAAAAGACTCAAATATCCAAGCGTCTCTTGAAGATTTAAAATATTTACAAGTTTACCATTTCGCGCTCAAATGACTAGACTAAAGAAAAATTTCCTCAGTATTGGAGATCTATAATCTAACCAGATTGGGTAAAACACGTTCGAGCAACTTCTGGTCATAATATTCCACACTCTCATATTGGGGGCATCTGTTGATACAAAAATTAGTCAGATGACGTGGACCAGTTATATGACAACACGTGTCATCTTACGTGGAAAAATCGTGTATTCACCGAAGAACTTATAATGCTAAACTACTCAGCACCCCGAGATACTCAACGTGCAGAGCATCTAGTCAAGAAGACCAAGCGACAATAACAGATCCAATGAACATCGGATGCAATAAACATTCTTATTATGTACAGATGTATATTAAATAACGGTGTATTTCCTATTCATATTGATAGCCCAAAGGTTATAAATGCATTGTAATCCCCTTCATAACGGGGCGATTGATAATTTATCATTTTCGATCATCATCAAGATTAAAGCGAAGACTTAGCAATACAAAGTAGTGGACGTAGGCATTTTCATAAGGCTGAACCACTTTAACAACCCGTTTGTCCTATTTCTTATTTTATATTTATCTGTGACTAATTAATTAGTTCAAGTCTAGTTTTTTACATCAACACGTATCATCCAATATGGCATAAGATTAAGTACCGAGCTACTTAGCATACTGAGCTACTTAGCATTTCGAGCTACTTAGTGGGAAGACCAAACGACCAGACATATTCAATGCTTATTGTATTACATTCATTCCTTACCATGTATAGATTTATATGCCTATTCGATAAAAGCATACTATCTACTCTCATTGATATCCCAAGGGCTATAAGTACATTGTAACACCCTCTCAGCAGGGTAAGCGAAGTAAAAAAGTATAATCGTGATCGAAGCAAGATACCCAGTAATACCAAATAGTAGACGTAGGCCATTTCCTTGAGGATGAACCACTTTAAAAATCTCTTGTCTTATTTTCTTTCTCATATTTATCTATGATTAATTAATTAGGTCAAATCTAGTTTTTTGCATCAACATATTGGCAACATCTGTGGGAAATGACTATACATAGCATTTTTTACCAAAAAACTCCTCATAAATAGCTGATATCCTAGAATCTAGCAATAGGAATAATGAAGGGAATCCCCCTAATCCTTTTATCCCTACAAATGCAAACGATATCATAGGAATATTGGCAAGCTTAGCTAGGGATAAATGGCTGCGTAGGAAACTAAGTGACAGTTCATTCAGACTGTTCAAAATGGTGCATCTGCCCAGACAGGCCAGCGAAGCGTCCAAAGAAGTATGCATCCGCTATCTTCATGACAACCATAATCTATGTTACGATCCAGACATACTGAAGTCAATTATTCCAGGAATTCAAGTGATCCATCTTAATGCCCTAATGCAACTTCCCATATAAGAATTATGGATTCATAAGAAAACATCACTTTAATGCCAGAAAGACCAAGTGCTCTAGAAAGGTTGAGCAGATGATCTCCATTCGATCGTTTAGGTCCCAGAAGGAATATAAATCGTCCTCAGTCTGCGTCGAGAAATTATCAACTACTAAATGATTTAAGGGAAGGTTCTGCCCAATCATGTCCAAATTCGAGACATGTAGCTCGACGAGAAAGATCCCAATAGGAAAATTTTGCACGATCTATTACTTAGGCAGATACAAAATCAGGGGCTAGAAATGATGCATGAAAAAGATCTATTCAGAGGATATAAGACGGGTTAGGAGAGATGGCCAAGGCCAAGAACCCTCTCCAAAGAACCTTTATTAAGGTATCTCCATTTATACAAGCGATTGTGGATTTTCCCACACCATCAAAATTCAAGGCTCTTGTGGTCACACCGAAGTACGATGGAAAAACTGACCTTGTTTTTCACATAGAGCAGTACCAAGCTGGAGTAGATATTTATGCAGTCCCAGATGAAATGAGGTGTAGGGCATTCTCAGGAGACATTATCGGATATTCTCAGATATGGTACAATAGCCTTCCTCGGGGGAAGATTGCAGCCTTCCATCAACTGGCAGAGCTCTTTATAGAAAATTTTTACTTTGGTGCAAAGCCAGTTAAAAGGGTAGCACATTTGTTTAGTGTTAGGAAGAGAACAGGTGAAAGTACCAGAGACTACATTACTCGTTTCAATAATGAGAAACTAAAAGTCATATATACCACGTGGAAAAAATAGCCATCACAGCTCCCATGAGTGGTCTTTTGCCAGACAAGCTGCATTACACTTTGGCCAAGGATCCCCCTAAATCTATGGCGGAATTGATGGTAAAAGCAGCTAAAATTATGAACGCCAAGGAGACTATAGCTGCGAAGAAGAATGCTGAGGCAAAAGTAGAGGCTAAAGTTAAAGGCAGGTCAGACAAGAAAGATCATAAGAATAACGGTGGGAGCAAGTAGTCGAAGGGCAAATAAACGTCGGATCATCTAAGGAAGTATACACATTATACTCTGTTAAATGTGGATATAAACCATGTCTTGGAGGAAATCAGGAACAACGAGGAACTAAATAGGCCAGAAAAGCTAAGGACGTCTCCCGAAAGGAAAGATAAGTCCAAGTATTGTGAGTTCCATAAAGATCATGGCCATACGACCAAGCAATGTGTAGCTATTCAAAATGAGATAGAAGCACTCATTAGATGGGGAAAACTGAACAAATTTGTTGATCGTCAGAGTGATGGGAAGACCAATAATAGAGTTCGGCAGAGATCCAAATCTCCTTGCCAACAAAGAGAAGATAAGAAAAGGGACCATGAAGATGACCCTGAAGATGAACCCGATCTCCTAAAAAGGCCAAGACAACCCGAGTGTGAGGTATTTTTGATTCGTTTCGGTTCATTTGATTGTAACATGATTACAGGTGGAGACGCAGGAGGGGGTGATCATAACGCTGAAAGGAAATCTTACCTCAATAAGGCTCAAGCTTGTTCCTATATACAGCGAATAAACCCGGTAGAAGAAGATCGCCTAAAAAAGGTGAACACAGATAAGCTGGTCATTAGTTTTTCTAAAAATGATCTGGAAGGCGTTTTGTATCCTCATGACGATCCTGCGGTGATGAAAATGAGAATGAATGGCGTAATCATTTTTAGAGTGCTGGTGGATAATGGTAGCTCGACAGACATCATGTTTTACCCTCGCTTTAATAGTTTGACCTTAAATCTTGGTCAGTTGGAGCCGTATCACAGGCCTCTCATTGTGTTTTCTGGAGAAAAAGTTTTTCCACTTGGAATGATCAAGTTAGACATGATGATTGGTGCATGGCCAGCTAGCAGAACATAGATGGTGCATTTCTTTGTAATGGGTAAGAACGTCCAGTCAGCCTATAATATAATCATGGGGAGAGTAGGCCTGAAAAAGTTTGAAGCAGTTCCATTTACTGTACATCAGTGTTTAAAGTTCCTGACCAACTTTGGGGTTAAAATTATAAAGGGAGATCAAAAGGTAGCTCGGGAGTGCTACTACTCATCTACTGATCAAGAGTAATTGGAGAATGCTAGGAAGAAAACAACCACTTATCAAGTGGATGAATCTGATGAGTCTGAGATTAAAACTTTAGACCCTAGAGATGAAACAAAACTTGTTAAAGGATAAGTTATGGAGGCAACAGAAAGTATTATTCTGGATAACGAGCAACCATAAAGAACAACTCAGATTGGCACTTCACTTGATTCAGTGTTGAAACAGGAGCTGGTAGTGTTTTTGAAATAAAGGAAACATGTATTTGCGTGGAGTCATGAGGATATGCCGGGGATAGACCCAACTTTCTTATGTTACGAGCTCAATATCAATAAGGAGATCAAACCAGTGAATCAAAGGAGAAAAGTCTTTAGTCCGGAGAAGAACCAGGCTATTCAAGAAGAAGTGGAAAAGCTGCAAAAAGCTTCTTTTATCGAAGACGTAAAATATCCAGATTGGTTGGCCAACGTTGTGATGGTCAATAATAATAATAATAAATGGATAATGTGTGTGGACTTCACAGATCTGAATAAATCTGGCCCAAAATATCACTTTCCTCTATCCAGAATAGATCAGCTAGTGGTTGCAAACTCAGGACATGAGTTGTTAAGATTCATGGATGCCTATTCGGGATATATTGAAATTAAAATAAAGATATAAGACAAGGAAAGTACATCTTTCATTACCCCCCAAGGAACATATTGTTATAATGTTATGCCTTTTGGTCTTAAAAATGCAGGTGCTACATATCAGCGACTAATGAACAAGGTGTTTACGGAGGAGATTGGAAAAAATATGGAGGTATACGTCGACAACATGTTGACTAAAAGCAAGAAAGTTACTGACCATATAGCTGATTTAAGCCAAATATTTTATCAGCGGGAGAAGTACCAGATGAAGCTGAACCTGACCAAATATGTTTTTAGCGTACAGGAAGGCATGTTCCTTTAATACATTATGAATCAAAGAGTTATTGAAGCGAATCCTGACAAGATAAAAGCCTTACTGAAGTTATAATCTCCAACCACTAAGAAGGAAGTGTAGAGCCTTACGGGGCGTGTTGCATCTCTCAATAGATTTGTCTCCCGAGAAACTGATAAATGTCTTCCATTCTTCAGGGTGCTCAGAAAGACCTTAGTGGAACGACGATTGTGAGAAGGCATTCTTAGAATTGAAGAGATATTTGGGGATACCTACTTTATTGTCTAGGGTGGTAGAAGGAGAAAAACTATACTTGTACTTAGATGTCTCAGAAAGTTCAGTTAGTTCGGCCTTAATAAGAATAGAAGACGGAGTGCAAAAACCTGTTTATTATACTAGCAAGGCATTCAGAGGATCACAAATCAGGTATCCTAAACTGAGGAAGTTGGCGTTGGCATTGATTGAAGCAAGCAGGAGAATGAAACCATATTTTTAATCCCATACAATAGTGGTATATACTGACATGCCACTCAGACAGGCTTTACATAAGCCAGAAAAATCTGAAAGACTAATGGATTGGGAAGTGGAGTTAGGGGAATATGACATTATTTGTGAACCACGGTCCTCACTTAAAGGATAGGCAGTGGCATATTTCAACACTGAGTTTACGTACTCAGATTTCTCCGATCAACAAGGGGCTAATACGGAGCAACTCAAGGATGCCAAAGGGTCTACTAAAAATACCTCCGATCAACTTCCCGCAACAGAATTGCCAGAAGGGTGGAAACCGATCAACCAGAATCCTCTAGTAAAGTACAAGAGTTAAAAAATAAGTATGAAGAAAGGAAGAACAAGATATTATATCAAGGGATTCTGTCAGATCAAGGGTTTAATGATAATATTCCTATATGGAATTTATATGTTGATGGTTCTTCATGTGCAACAGGTTACGGAGCTGAAATTATTCTCCATAGTCCGAATGGGATAGACATTGAATATGCTATGCATTTACAATTACAAGCTTCAAATAATGAAGTTGAGTATGGGAATTAACTTAGCTAAATCATTGAATGCAAAGAAATTTGTGGTGTTCAGTGATTCACAATTAGTGATAAATTAAATGCTAAGTCTATATGCAGCAAAAGGGGAGTTCATGTCAAAATACTTAACCAAGGCTCTGGAGATTGTAGCTAATTTGGCAGTTATTTAGGTGGTTAGAATACCTAGACTGGAGAATGCAAGGGCAGATGCACTTGCTCAGTTTGCCTCAGCTACTCGCACCGAACTACGAAGAATAATCCCCATTGAAGTACTTACAAGCAAAAGTATTGATGAAGACCTGATGGTGAATTTTATCGCCTCGAATATGGGAGCATCTTGGATGGATCCCATCAGGGCCTATATTGAAGAAGGTATTTTATCAGCTGACCTACTTGCAGCCAAAAAGTTGAAGTACAAGGCTGCGAAATATGTTTTGAATATTGGAGTTCTGTACAGGAGAGGTTTGATAGCTGGTTTGCAGAGGTGTGTGCATCCAGTAGAGGTCAAGGACTTAATAAAGAAAATTCATGAAGGATGTTTTGGGGCTCACATAGCAGGAAGAACTTTACTACAAAGAATGAATATGCAAGGATACTACTCACCAACAATGCGCGCTGATTGTACGACTTATGATAAAAAATGTGACAAGTGTCATCGATTTTTTACTATATGAAGAACTCCTCAGGCACTGCTAACACCAATCACCCCACCTTGGCCATTTTCTATGTGGGGCATATATTTAGCTGGGCCTCTGCCGACTACAAGAGGACGATTCAAATATTTGATGGTAGCCATTGATTACTTCACAAAGTGGGTGGAAGTTGAACCTCTTATAGATATGGCCTATGAAAGGGTCTATCAATTCATTTGGAAGAATATTATTTGAAGATATGGTCTGCCCCATGCCTTTATCACTGATCATTGTAATCAGTTCGATAATGACGAGTTCGCAACGTACTATCTACAGTCCAACATTCAAAAAGTTCATTCTGCTCCAGGTCATCCCCAAAGTAATGGGAAAACAGAGGTGACGAATAGAACTCTACTCAATGTGTTGAAGAAGAGGTTAAATAATGCTAAAGGGAATTGGATCAATGAGTTGCACTCAGTGTTATGAGCTTACCGAATAACTCCCAGAACAGCAACTGGAGAAACATCATACATGTTAGCTTTTGGAAGCGAAGCAGTAATACCTGCTGAATTGGGATTACCTACTCATAGGGTGCTCAACTTTGACTCTCCACTAAGTGATTTAATGAGAAGGTTGGATTTAGACATGCCTGAGGAAGTCCAGGAAGATGCAGTAATCAGAAACGCAACTTACTAGAAAAGGACTGCCATGCTCCTATAATAAAAGAGTCAAGAAATGTGATTTAAAGGAAGGTGATTACGTGCTAAAGAAGGTCATTCAAAAGCACAATAAGTTGGAGGCCAATTAGCATGGGCCCTATGGAATCACGACAGTTGTCCGACCTGGCACTTACAGAATACAAACTCTTGAAGGTGAAGAATTCAAAAATGCCTGGAATGCAGAGCACCTACGAAAGTACTACCAGTAATGTAATAACTCATGTACAAAAAATTTCTCAGTATGAATAAAAATGATGATTTCCTCATTCATTTTTTTTTCGGAGTACTAGTGCTATACATTCTACTCCACAACTAACAACTTGCAGCCAACAACAGTCACCAACTAAAAGTTGGTCGGCATCAGCAACCACCAACTAAAAGTTGGTCAGCATTAAAATAAACACCAACAATGTTGGTAAAACAATCGAGCAAGGAAAGTCCTGCTTGATTATGGCTGACCCAAGAAGGCATCTAAACAGGGCAAGAAGTTGGGTAAAATATCCGCTACCTGGGAACTAAGGCAATCTAGATACGATTGTTACAACTAAGAAGGAACATGGGATAAAAATAATTCCATTGCTTAGGCACTTATGGGTGATGAAACAATCACTACAAATAGACAAACACATGGGGAAAAGTTCTATTATCTAGGCAATCAAATAAAAAACAGGTAAACTACCCATACATACATACATATATATATATTCAGTGACTAAAAAGTAATTTGTTACTAATTACAGTACTACTATTATTGATCTCATGTTATGAAAAAAGATTGACAAAATAAATATCATGCAATCATTTTATTTCTAAGGAAACAAAATTACAAGAAGACGGTTTTTCTTTATTTACAACAACAATTACTAACAAAATACAAATAGACTATTCTATTGGTTTTTTTCCTTCAGATTTTGATACAGGATCCATTCCAACTGGAGGGTCATCTAAAGCATAAGGAGAATTGATAAAATTCAAGTCCTGTAGAATTATAGTGTTGCTTTAACTTGGTCGGTCTTGCAAATGAGGAGGTCTGGATATTTGAAATTCTTCATAAAGACTGTAATCACCAAGGTATTTGGAAATCAAATTATGAGGAATGGAATTAACTGGAATCCAAGTAATATCTAGCTGAAAAGGTGGTACTAGCAGATCAAGTAGACTAGGGTCATACCAATCCTACAGTTCAGTTCCTTGTTCAACTTTCATTATAGTTAAGGCATTCAACAACCCCTATTTGTACCCTTCATTATTTGATTTTTTCAATCTGGGATCCAATGATATAATGCTTCATTGTATCCCTCCATCTAGAACTCTCTGGGCTGCTTGTGAAACTGATAAGTTAATCGTTCAAACATGTTAATGAAGTCTTTTCATCACACTTTCTTTGTTCTGTAATGCAGAATTCTGACTGGATAATTGTTCTGTAAGAGTTTGAATCTTCTGGGACATCTCTGCCAAAGATTGATTTTTTGCTTTCATTTGAGCAACTTGATTTACTAAAACTTATTGAGTTCTAGTCTCTTCAATACTACTTCGACCAGCTCTTGTTCTACCTCAGGAAGAAGATGTAGGCCTGACTCTTTTCAAAGTTTTCAACTCTTCCCTTAATGCAATATTTTCACTCTCCAAAAATGAAGAACCTTCATCATCAACCGGGACTAGAGCTCTAGAGGAAGAAGCATATTGTAGCTATCTCAGTTATTCTCTTACAATAATATTTTCTTCCTCCAGCAGTTTGGCAATGTTTCTATGCTCCTATATTTCAAGTCTTAGCACACTCTCTCTTTTATTATTGGCAGAGATAAGTTTGTCATAACCCCGATCAGCACTCAACTGTTGGTACTTTTTCTCATAACCTTCATGAAGAAGAGTAGTGGCTTTCTTGTGTTGAAGTTAAAGTTCTTCAATCATTCCTTGGAGATATTCAATAATCTTATAGTAAGCATCGTCATTCGCTACTTCATGATCAAGTAAACATTTTAAATATTGGTAAGCCGATAGGCAGGGTCTGGGACCTGCCATTTGGTAGTCTCTTTCAGGCTCCTTCGAAAAATCAGTCGTAGAGCGCAAATCATTGATTTGAATCATGCATGAGGAAAACCGTTGGAAAGTTAATTCAAAGACCTTCAAAAGTCTTTAGACCGCTCTCGGGTTCGGGAGTTGATTTTGGGTCAAATATGACTCTGAAGCGCTCATCGGTCCTTTTGACATGGAAACTTCAGACGCAAATGGATCGTTCATTCGTATGGTAAATCAGAATCGTGAACGGGGTGGACCGTTGGAAAGTTAGGAGATGTAATTCAACATTCCAAATATTTTGACCCGATTTGAGGAGTTGACTTTGGTCAATCGGGCCCTGGAAGCATTCGATGACCTCTCCGAATAAAACTGATCGTTCGTCCGTACCGTAAGTTAGAATCGCACATGGGGCGGATCGTTGGAAAGGAGTTTTAGTTTCCTTTGAAGATTCATTCAGTCTCGGTCAAACTGAAGAGTTAACTTTGGTCAAACGGAGCCCAAGAGCGCCCGGTGGCCACCTGATTGGGTTTCGGGGGAGAACGGGTCGTTCGTTCGCATGGTAAGTCAAAATTATGCACGGGACTGACCGTTGGAAAGGGGATTCAATGCCTTTTTAAGATTCATTATGTCTTGGTCGAGCTTAAGAGTTTGAATTTTTTGGTCAAACGGAGCCTGGGAGTGTCTGATGACCTTTAAGTCAATACTCGGGGTATGACTTGGGTTTGCAATGATGAAGGGAGGTGATAGGGACCTAAGGAGAGGTTGGGGGGTATTAGAATGGGGTGTCTACACCATCCATCCCTAAAGAATTTCAAACTTGCATACTCCATTTGAGCATAGGCAACAGTTAGAGCATTGTTCCACCCTTTATCCCAGCCAGAGCTAAAGGACTTCTTCACAGCAAACCTTCTCTTCGTCCTCTCCAAGGAGGTATTCTCCCTAAGTAGATCTTCAACAGATTTTACTTTACATTCAAGATCTTTCTTACGCCGTTTAGCCTCTTTAAGCTTGCCCTCAGCTTCCTCCTTACTATTAATAGCGACTTTTAACTTCTCCTCTATCTCCTTGGAAGCATCCACTTCTTTTTGTCGAGCTAGATCAGCCTCTTTTGCAACATTCAAAACATTTTGTTGATATGTCTCAGCATATTTGATTTTATTCTCCCAAGAAGTTTTGTCATCTTCATATTTTCGACGGGAGTCCACTAAAGATTTTGATAACCCAGAAAGGGCTTCTTTTACTTCACTGGAAGAGGAAGCAGCTTTGATAGCTTCATTTTTCTCCAGGATATTATTAAAATACACCAAAAACTGCAAGATAAATAAAAACTCAAGTTAGAATATGGAAATTAAAAGTATAATTGAAATGACAAGGTGTAATAACACTTACTGATGCAAGGTGTTGGGCTGTCAAATCAAAGACTTTCCCCCGAGGAGTAGAAGTCGTAATAGCTCTGTGATCAGGAAGGGTTCCAGACCGGATCAATTTCCTGGCCAAACCAGGAGTAATGAATGCTGGAGGACCAACTCTCAAGGAAGGTATTTCAACCCCAGCAGGTTGAGCAGCAACATCAATGGTCTTCTCAGCAAGACCCCTTCTCAATCTTCTCAAAGGTGCAGCCTCTTCAATCAAAGGTGGTGCCTCTTTTCGAACAACAGTAGCCTCTTCAATCAAAGGTGATTCCTATTTTTGAACAACAGGGGGCTTTTTGGTAACCAACTTAGCAGGTGTAATCACCCCGCTAGATGGAGCAACATCCTTTTTCTTAGTCCCTTCTGCTGGGACATCTTCTTTGTTCTTTTTTGCCCCATCAACACTAGGGACAATCTTAGTAAAGAGATCAGGCATTCTCCTCTTCTTCGTTATTAGATCAGCAAGAGAAGTACCCAAATCAGAGGAAGATTCTTCAATAACTGAAGAAGATATTGGATCTTGCTTAAGATCAATCACCAAAGTAGGAGGATCAGTAGGCCGAGCTATAAAAGATGAAGTGTTGTTCCTATATTTCAACAAATAGGACGCAACTCTCACGTGCTCCCTAGCAACTAATTGATACAAACCCCAGATAAACTTCCAATCTTTTATATTAATACCACTCTCTTTTGGGGGTTTTCTTTTACTGTTAGCTGCAAATTAAAATTAAAGAAAGAAAAAGTCAGTGAAACATTTTATCAAACAAAAATAGAGCTAGATTAGAAAATAAAGAACAACCTATCCTATTTCCATACGATGGACACCTGGGACCCCGGTATAATATCGAAATATTGGAAAAATTACAAACACAGGGGATTAGGCAGGAAAGAAAAATCACATTCAACTACAAAAATGGAAGGAAACCAGTGTCCCTCCGCAAAAGAAAAGAAATGACAGGGATAAGAAGGTTCCTCCAAAACAACCCAAGAAGGAATCCCAAAATCAGCTCTAAACTTATATAATGACTCGATAAGGTAAACCATGATGGTTAAAGCAAAGAAAGAAGAAGGAAGGAAGAAGTTCTTATAGAAGATTAAGGAATCAGCTAAGGCAGATGACATAAAGAACGTTCGTAAGAAAAAAAACGAGAAGATAAAGACTTTGAAAATAAGAGGGGAAAAGGTAGAAGACAATCGGATTTTGCTGCCTTTATATATGCCACCTTGGAAAATGAGAAAAATAATGATCACAAGTGACGACGGTTGCGTTTACGATGGCTAATCAAAGGAAAAAGACGCAGATACCCAAGCGGTCATCAGAATTCAAAATATTTACAAATTTTTCTTTTCACGCTCAAAACTGTTACGCAAAGTGGAAGAATTTTACAAGTGTTGGAGGTCTGTAATTAATCAAGACATGAAAAATATACCCGAGCAACTTTTTGGGTAAAATGTTCCACATTCTCACATCAAACCTAAACTGTGAAACATTGGGGGCTTCTGTTGATATAAAAATTAGTCAGCTGACGTGGACCAATTATATGGAGACACGTATCATATAATATGGCACAAGATTAAGTACCGAGCTACTTAGCATATTGAGCTACTTAGCGTACCAAGCAACTTACTGGGAAGACCAAACGACTAGATAGATTCAATGCTTATTGTATTACATTCATTCGATACCATGTACATATGTATACGCCTATTCGATAAAGGCATACTATCTACTCACATTGATTGCCCAAGGGCTATAAATGCATTGTAACACCCTCTCAGCAGGGTAAGCGAAGTAAGCAAGCATAATCGTGATCAAAACAAGATACCCAGTAATACCAAACAGTGGACGTAGGCCATTTCCTTGAGGCTAAACCACTTTAAAAATCTCTTGTCTTATTTTCCTACTCATATTTATCTACGAATAATTAATTAGGTCAAATCTAATTTTTACATCAATAATAAGTAAAATTTCTCTCCCAAAATCGGTCGAGATAACAAAGGTGGAGACCCTAGGTACTTCTTTAATTCTTGGAACGCTTCTTCACACTTTGAATTCCACTTGAAAGTCTTTCGAAACACCTTGAAAAAGGGCAAACACATGTCTGTTTCCCAAGAAATAAATCTATTTAAATCTACTACTCTTCCAGTGAGCCTTTGTACATTTCTATTGCACATTAACGACTGCATTTCTATAAAAGCTTTGATTTTTGCTGGATTAGCTTGAATTACTCTTTGATTGACTATGAAGCCGAGAAACATTCCTTCTTGGACCCTAAATAGACACTGAGTCGGATTTAGCTTCAGTTGATGCTTTTCCAGCTGGTCAAATGTCTGACTGATATTGCTAATATGAGATGGGGATTTCTTACTTTTTATTAATATATTGTCAAGATAAACCTCCATGTTCTTGCCTATTTTCTCTTCAAAGACCTTGTTCACCAAACTCTGATACACCGCTCTGACATTTTTGAGCCCAAGTGGCATTAGATTGTAGTAATAAGTTCCTCGGTTGGTGATAAAAGTTGTGCTTTCCGTATCCTCTCATTTTATCTTAATCTAGTTATACCCAAAATAACCATCCATATAGCTTAAAAGTTCATTTCCTGACATAGCCTCCATTAATTGATCAATTTTAGGCAGGGGAAAGTGGTCTCTTGGGCAGGCTTTATTCAAATCAGTGAAATCCACACACATCCTTCATTTATCATTCTTCTTTTTTACCATCACAACATTGACCAACCAGGCTGGATACATAACATATTCAATTAGCTTGGCATCCTTATTGATGTTGAGCTTATGACAAAGGAAATTGGAACCAATCCCAGGCATATCCTCACAGATCCAGGTAAATAGATTTCTCTGCTGCCTCAGGAATACACTCAATTCTCGTTTAAGGATTGGATCTTGTATTGAGCCGATTTGCATAGTTCTCTCTGGTTAGTTGTAGTCTAGGATAATTCTTTCAGTAGCTTCCATAATCTTCCCCTTGATTAATTTTTATCTCATCTCAGGATCTAAAGTTTTAACTTCAGAGTCACTGTTGGGCGCAGTGGTATCTACCTCATAAATGGTGGTCTTTTTCTTCAACTCAAGCAAGTCCTCTTGATTGTCTGAGGAGAAATAACATTCTCTGGCCACCTTTTTGTCTCCTTTCACAACATCTCCCCTAAAATGTGTTGTAAACCTCAAGCATTGATGGACTATGAACGACACAACTTTGAACTTCTTCAATCTTATCCTACCGAGGATCACATTATAAGCATATTGAACGTTTTTATCCATCATAAAAAGCATATTTTCTCCATACAGCTCGTCGGCAAGTGCCGTATAGCACATCTAGCTTGTTTGTCCCAAGAGGGTAAACCGTTTCACCTAAAAAACCTATTAATGGCATGTGGTAAGGTTACGGTTGGCTGAGCTTCAAGTCTAAACTCTGAAAGCATGGGTAAAACACACTGTTCTAAAAAACCCGCCTAGGCTTAAGGCTTGGGAGAAACGCCTCGCCTTACGCTTTTCACGCCTTATTCTTGGTAGAACCCTTACGGCGCACTTTTTTGTAAAAACAACAATGCCTTAGTGAAACGATGTTGCCTTTTAAAGAATTTGTTTACAAACCGGACCATTATCTTATCCAAAATAATCAGATAGTATTTTAATTTGCATATATTCAGACATATTTTTATTATATGTGCAATTTTTGTATTTTAATAGCATTGTTATGGTTAAAAAATATTAAAATATATAAAAAAGGCCTAAACGCCTTTTCACGCCTTTTTACGCCTAGGCCCGCCTAGGCTTCTAAGGCTTAAGGCTTGGCCTCCACGCCTCAATCACGCCCCGCGTTTTTTAGAACCTTGGTAAAACATAATATCTACCGATCTCCCATTATCAATCAAAACCCTGGCGATGAAGGCATCCTGGATCCTGAAATTAATGACAAATGGATCATAATGGGGATAAAGTACCCCGGAGAGGTCATTCTTAGAAAGACGCTTACCAGTTTGTCTTTGTTGACCTTCTTGGGCTGATGATCTTCATTCAGATTGATTCTCTAGATATAAGAACAGGCCTCGGCCTCCTTCAAGTATGCTTTTCTCTCGATAGTGTGGTCGCCTCCTCCTACAATGCCACTTGTAATTACTTGACAATCAAATGAACCAAAACTGATCATAGCTGCCTCACTCTCTGTTGCTTAGGCTTCTTCGGAAGGTCGGGATCATCTTCATGATTTCTCTTTATGTCATCTCTGGGTTTTCATGGAGAATTTGATATTCATCTTGCTTCTTTGCCTTCTCGCCGATCAATAAATTTATTTAATTTTCCTCGACGGATAATAGATTTTACTTCATTCTTCAAAGCGATATAGTTATCTAATGTATGGCCATGACCCTCGTGGTGTTAACAATATTTAGATCTATCCCTCTTATTAGGGGGTGCCTTCAACCTTTTAGGCCATCACAAATCCTTAGAGTGTTTGATTTACTCTAGGATATAATGAACTAACACTCAATGGAGTATAGGTTCCATATTTTTTTAGTTTGTCCTCCTTTTTTTCCTTCTGCTCCTTCTTCTCCTTTTGACCCTTTTTATCAGGCTTAATAGCTGGACTCTATTTTATAACTATTGCTTCCTCGGCATTCATTATCTTTCCCACCTTCACCATGAGTTCAGCCATAGTTTTAGGAGGATCTTTGGCTAGAGTATAATGCAGTTTCTTAGTAAGCAATCCACTCATCAGATCAGTGATGGTTATTTTCTCCTCATAATCAACCACTTCTAATTTCTCATTGTTAAAGCGAGTGATGTACTCCCCAGTAGTTTCTCGTACTCGCTACCTTATGCTCAAGAGATGCGCTACTCTTTTTACTGGTTTGGCTCCAAAACATAAATTGTTAATAAACATCTCGGTAAGCTGGTTGAAGTTGGTAATTTGTCCTCAGGGCAAGTTATTATACCATATCTGGGTAGAACCTGTAATGGTATTTGAGAATGCCCTACATCTCATTTTATTGGGGACTGAATAAATGTTGGCGACGGCTTCATATTGCTCAATATGTATAACTCGATCAGGTTTGCCATCATACTTGGGGTGACCACAGGAGTTTTAAACTTAGATGCAGTAGGAAAATCCACAATCTCCTGAATAAAAGGGGATCCTTTAACAAAACTTCATTGTAACGCATTCTTTGCTTTTGCTATCTCTCCTAGTGAATCTTCCAGCCGCTGGATTGATACTTTCTACGATGGATTTCCTGCATTAGATTTGTTTTTGCCATCTCTCCTAGCTCTCTTTCTGAGAAGTTTGCTCAGTATGTTCAAATCGTCGGACGCTTGATCTTGACCTGACTGAGGCTTCACGATGATCGGTTGGACGTTGATTGTTCCTGGACAACGCTCTGGGAGGGTTTTGTGACACCCCACTTAATTAAATTCCAGTTTATTAGGCCTTAATCTAATTAAATCAGGATTTCCATATGGTTCATTCTTAGCATCACTGTCGCAACATATTTTCTTATTAACACCTAATCATTAATTAAGCCGGTGCCAAATTTTATCTTATGAATTAACCCAAACCAATGAGTACAACAATAAACCAAATATAACTAACACAATATAGTTTAGTCTAAACATGCCATAAATGTCTATAATAAGTGTTAGCCGAAAAACATCGACTAGATACAAGCAACCCAATATAAATCAAATACATGAAAAGTACAGCCAATACAAGCTGAACCAAAATAAAGAGTACAATTGACATGAGCAACATGATCGAAGTACATAGGAGACTATCATTTTCTATAAGAGAATGATGTAAGTGTCTAATACAAATCCTACAACACCCACCTGTACCGCAGCTACGTACCCTGAAAAGGAATCAAGCTTGGAGCCCCAGTGGTAGGACACCTAAAAGCTTTTGAAAGTATTTTTATGGCAAGAGTTAGAACCCAAAACATTTGAAAATATTTAGCAAGTGAATTTAATTGCAATAATTAAAATTCATGAATGCTCTTCATATTTAAGTTAGTGTCGCACTCTCTTGAGGACCGCCTCACCCCTCAACTAATGTGCACACCTACCGTCTTACTATATAACCCATCTAGCTATCTACCCCGTAACTAGTTGTCATATAGTTCATTCTTCTTCCGTTACTCTAACCTGAGTAAGTTTTTATTTCAATGATGTATAAGTTGTTAATCACATTTACCTACCCCATTTGAACCATAAAACATTCTCACAAGTTATATAACATTAATACAATTCTCAACACGTATTTTATCTGTATATATTTGTTCTCGCTATATATATATATCAACTATTTACAACATTCACGCACATGTAGTCAATATATAACCATCCTCTGAGTAGGTACTCACCAGATGTTCTCTAAAATACTATCATTACCAGGTATACTCATCCACCCGGACCCCTGATACGGTTAGCTCCCTGAATCAGTCAAAACAAACAAACGCATTGGAGGCGGTTAGAGTTTCCCCAAGAATCAGATGAATCATACCCAAAGTGTCCCATTCTTGATTTCGAACTCTATGACGCGGGGACTATACTCACCCTGCTCCTCAAGCCAGGGGATTCACCCACATCGCGTAACCTCCTATGATAGCACTAGCGGGGTATGTTTTCCTATAAATATTATTCACATAAATATTTATAATTAATACAAACATATATATGCTATACATCACCACACACACACACACACACACACACACACACACACATATATATATATATATATATATATATATATATATATATATATATATATATATATATATATATATATATATATATATATATATTTATTTAAAATCCAGGCTACCGATATACTAGCCTAACATGCCCAATTTTTATGTCCCGATCCCAAAATTCAATTAATCACACATTACGTAATTTATTACCTCAGTGTTATACAACCAAACATACTCGGACTAGATCACTTGGCCCGGAAATAAACATCCCAATTTTATTTAAAATTCTTCCTAATAAGTTTAACATACTTATTAATTTAAGGTTATTAATTCTCTCAAATTAAACTTTAACTTCCCTTTTTGGATTTACACCACAATAACCCATGATTAATTCCCACAATTCAAACCCATATTTTTAGCCCAATTAATCAATCTGCTAAAACAGTAACCCTCTCCAACAATTGAACATCTAGGGCTGAACAGAGGAGGAGGAGCATCTGTCAGACGACGTCATTCGAATGACTTGGAATGTCGTTTGAAGGACTTTGGCCAGGTCATTCGAACGACCCTGGTTCTCTCTCTCCTCTATTGTAGCCCAGAAAACCCGCGCGCCATTGCTGTTTTCAAGCTCTAATTTCTGCTTAGAATTTCCCCCTAAACCCCTCCAAAAATTACACCAAATCCACCCATTTAAATTCTAAATCTAAATACAACATCTATACAGATTGGCGATTTATGAATCACATTTTTATATCCTCTACAAATTTATAAATCAGAAATTATAGAAACCCAAAATTTAACATTGCATTCAATCCACACCCACCATGATATGAACAGAAAATGCAAATTAAATTAGAAGCAAGTTAAACCACTTGCCTTTATGGGTTTATAGGGTCTGAATCTTTATTGAAAATGATGGGTTTGTTGAAGATTTGTCCACACTCATCCTTGATTTGGGCTCCTAAACTCTTCTCTAATTGCAACTTCTTTTGTCTATATGTGTTTAGGGTTTCTAAGATGAGGTATGTGTCTCACACCCTCTCACTTTTAGGGTTAAATGGGTTAATCCCGTTTTTGGGCTTAGGTGCTTTAATAAAATGGCCCAAACACCTTTATGTGGCCTGCCTAAAAATGTCCCCAAACCCCTTTACTACCCCCGGACACTCTTTTCCAACTATTTCGACCCATCCGGACTCAATCGTACCCTTAGAATTGTCGTCCGAATTATTTTACTAATAGTTAATATTCATTCATCAAGTTATTACTATTCTCCTAGCAACATTTAATTCCAAAAATATTAATCGTCTACACCCCTGTTTAATATTTAAATAATAAAATTAATTAATCCAATTAAATTACGACGCACAAGTAATTTCAATTTTTTTACGAATTAATTCATTAGTAAAAGTCCCAAAAATACGAGGTGTTATAGGTTTTTATTTGCTCGGGGTCCCAAACGGTCAATAGGCGAAGCTTTGTTCAATATTACAGGATGCTTGGCCTTTTTGGAGAGAAAGAATGTCCATCATAGAACTTTCATGATCTAATTGATGAACTGACTCCTGGGTGATAAGTCATATCATGTGATGATCTAGAATAGCTATGTCGGCTATTCCTAGGAGGTGGAGGCGAATTATCACTCCTTAGCGAAGGAGCTGTTTGCTGACCGGATAGGGCTGAAGATCGGGCTTGTAACGAAAGAGCCAATTGTCTCATGAATTCTTGCATAACATCTTGTCCCATGGCAATACTAGCTAGAATCCCATTTAGGTCGGCTGCTGTAGGAGGAGAAGATGGAACGGTCATATTGCCTTCGTTCCTGGCACTGGGCTCTGGATAATTCATTTTTTCTTGAGCAAGGGTGTATGCAATTGAGAACGGTATTTAGACACACTTTCCCACAGACGACGCCAATCTATTGATGTTAAAAAATGGATTTGATCCAAATTTATAATCACAGATAAAAAATATATAATTATAATGAAATAATAGCAGAGAGACACATGATTTTAAAGTGATTCGACTATGTAAGAAATCCTATGTCCACTGTTATGGTATTTATTTGAGAGATTACAGAAAGCTAAGTACTCTTGTAAAAAAGAATATCCTAGAATCCGTTCTCCCTCTTGCCTTTGATGAAAGGAATATAACGTATTTAGAATCACCTGGAGATCCAGGGTTAGAATGTCAAGGGATGGAATGCCTATATACATTTAAGCATTTACACCCGTACATAATGAATGTGATGGTTGGTTACGTGACCCACATGTGGTAAGACCCTTTGTATGGTGGCGCTTCATTGGTATTGATGGTCTGCATTCTTCATGTTGGTCGACATGTCTACCAAGCTACTATATGTTGATTGAGATTTCTGCCACGTAAGAAGACATCTTTCCAATTCTGATTGGTCCACGTGGATGGATAATTTTTGGTATCAACAATATGTTTCTCTTAAATCTAAATTGGTATGTGGGATCATTTTAATATAAAAACTCTTAATTTTGAGTGAAATGTGGAACTCTCTATCTTGGCCTCTTCAAAAAAATATAAATAGTACTTTCTCTACCCTTTCTAACCCTTAATGATGAATATATAAATTAAAACCTCAACTTACACAAATATATATTAATATAAGTTGCGGTCTTGGGTGAAATAAGGCCTTTAGAGAGTCTAGGCCTAACTACTTGGGTATATGGACTATACTAAGGACCTAAGACAAATAATTAAACTGGCTTCTAAAAAAATACTCAAAAATCCCAAATTACTAATGCCATAATTGATTTTCTTTCTTTATTTAATAATAATTAATTTCATTAAATAATTATAATTGCAATCCAATTTAATTATCTAAAAAATCACTCGAATATGTTAATGTCATATTTGCAAAGTCGATTATGGTACATAATGTGGTTCCCCAGGTTAATCTTCTGATACTCACTTGGTCATATCAATCTTCTCTAATTGATTTTAAGCAACATCTAATGAATTCCTCGATTATCAGACTCAAATTTTTTTTCTCCTCCACCGGATTATAAAATAATCCACTGATAAGGTTTCACTTGCGGAAATAAAACTTATAAGTCTATCAAGGGGATATCATAATTCAAGATATTTGTTGGACGCAAATTCCTTCGAATTATGATTTGAGATCTACTTACACAATTATCCCCCAATATAAGGGGATTTATTGACCCAATATAAAATCAGATCATACCCATAACAATCAAAGTAACATTTGTGAAAATATCCCAACCCTCATAACTCTTGGGATTAATTTATGAACCCTTTGGAAATGGTGTGGTATTAACTAAGTCTAATGAAGACAATCCTTACACTTAAGTCTCACAGGTGGTCTTGTTTAATACATTACAGGATATATCAATCACAATTCTCTTTTGAATTATTTTACAAGTTTTTGAATCATCATATATGTTCCCATAGTCTGAGATGAACCACTAGGATGGTACTGCACCCGTTTCGATAGGATATCAAATCACTATCTAGGTTGTGAACTATTCAATTATACTAAAGTAAGAATTATGATCTCCTATGATTAAGCCAAACCTAACTCACCGAAATTTCCACTAAGTACAATTGAGCGACATATATATAACAATATTTTATTAATAAACAAAAATATAAAGCATTCTCATAAACATGATTCTCATTTGAAAATGGACTAGGCAATCTTTCTGTTAATAAATAAAATGGCACTACATGGTTTAAAGAATAAAACCCCAACACTATCCATATGTATCCCTTAATGATGCTCAAGTCCTAAAGTAGTTACATAAGTATGCCCTACAAGAAAATATAAAATTGCCTTATCTTGTTTTTATATTCCTTAAATTTTCTATCACTTGGTTTTGGATCTTTCCATCATAAATGCGTTTCTCAACACTGACTTTCTCACATTCTTTGGTATACACCAATTGGCGATACTTAAATTCAAGTCAATGTAATCCATCAAGTAAATAAAAGATTACACATTCTCTCAAATTGACCATATAAACATCTCAAACACCAATAGGATATCTTGGGATTTAATCTTGAGTACATCAATCAAGAAAAGAAATACACATAACTATAATCATATGGATCAAGTGATATGCAAGTGAATGTATAAAGTTAAATCACAACCAAAAATTTCAACAAATTTAACTTTCTAGATTCATCAAGTGAATTTTAACATATCTTTGATATAACTGACACTTGCATCAAAAAGTTAAAAATTCATGCTTTAATCATCATTTAAGTTAAGTCCCCTCATCAATGATATGAATCGAATAATCAGATAGTCACACAAATAAATAAAGTGAAAAATCTTTTTCGCCATTTTGAATAAATAATGATGCAATATATACATATATATCACATAAGGACCGAATAATGTAGACAATTCATTAGAATGCATAAATGAATCAAAAGTTCTCACAAAATATGAAAAACAATCCAAATTTAACTTTTTAACATCCCATCCTCAAAGATTTGATCCCAATAAACGAAGGAGTACCTAGGAAGGGGATCTATAACATAAAGATCCTAGGTATCCTAAGAACACTACCACCTACATCGCGATATATGAAGCATCTCCCAGATCCTTGGGAGGAATAAACACTACTTCCCTCTTAGTAACTTTCTGTTGAGCAACCTCAACCTAAATTTTCTATCTATAGTATTTATAAGTTTTCCTCTAACATTCTTTAGTATCCATATCACATTCCTCATAGGATTCTTATGCCTATTTTTTGGATATTGAGTAAATATTCTTGGTTTAGGGATTTCCTTCCTAACCTCATTCCGTTGCTTGACTATAAAGTCAACCCTTTTCATCAATCTTCCAATTTCACATCTTAGTTCACTAAAAGGATTTCTTTGATAAACTTTCCTCCTATAATTCATGAACTTTATAACCCTATCCTTCAAGAACCTACAAGTTTGATTTGAATATCCTTGTAAGTTATAGAAAGTATAAAAACGAACATTTTTTCTCAATATGGTTTTAGCTCCATGAACTCTCATCTCAATTTTCTTAAGTCCCTTTCTTTTAAAACAAAAATGAGCAATGTGATTCAATTTCCCACAACATGAGCAACCAACATCATTTTTCACAAATTTAGATTTAATATAAATTTGCTTCTTTTTTTAACTTATAAATTTGTTCCACATTCTTATTTTTAACACAAGAAGTTTCAAAAGTTGATTTTATGACCACAAATTTTTCTTTTGATTCTTCAACATAACAAATTCCATGTTTATAATTTTTAATTTGACCATGAGTAATAAAAATATTCTCTAGAATATTTTTCCTATCTAGCATCTCAATCTTCACATCTTTAGTATTTTGTAACTTTAGTTTCACTTTTAAAATCATTTCTTAAAATATTTTTTTGAAGTTCAATTTCGTCATTCTCTTTTAAAATAGTCTTATTTTATTTTTTAAAAAATCACATTCATTTTTCAAAACATGAATGATTTCTTTGAGTTTTCAACATTCCAATTTAATATTTTCATTTTCTCGTCTTTATTATCATCTTCACTTTGAAATTTTTTCATTTTTTTTTAAATCTTGATGGTTGAATTTTTCAATTTTTGAGAGTCTTGATAGAGTTCATCAAAGGCCTCATGAATATCATTAACTTCATCATAACTATCCTTTCGTGTGAACCCTTAATAGTATAAGAAGACGAATCACTAAGCAAACTATTACTAGATCCTTTGATACTATTCTTCCTCACAACACTCTTAAGAAACATCCTATCTTCACTAACTTTTTCACTATTATCAAGTATCACCATAAAAGAAATCTCTCTTCCACTCTCTTGTCTATAGGTTCTCTCCACGGACCCACTCTAACTAGCTTTTTAGACATTCTTCTTCTTATCTACTTCCTTACTCTTCTCTTGTTTTCTCAAATGAGTTATACAAACATTGATAAGATGTGCCACTCCTCGATAACCATAACCATAACCATAACAGTGATCTTTATATATCTCATTGTGTCTCTTAGAATCACTCTTCTCACCTTAAGATTTATGTTTAGTGAATTAGTAAGGTTTAGGCCCAAATTTTCTTCCATTTTTTAAAAACTTTTTATTATTCTTGTAAAATTTGCTAAACCTTTTTTTTACAAATAAAGCCATGTCCACCTTAACATTATATTAAAGTTTTTCTTCTAACTTTCTAGACACACTCTCCATAGATTCAACCACAAATGCTAAATCCTTTTTAGGTTTGGACACCCTCACATGCTCTTCTTGATAAAAAAAATTAGAATGATCCAAGTAGTTCTTTCAAACTACAAGTGTCGGTGTCCTCGATATCGTTAAAGATATAACTTTGGTCGTTGTCCAGATTATACGCAGGGGGGGGGGGGGGGGGGTAATTGAGTTTAGCAAACTTTTTGGGATAAAATTATATTTCAAAAAATATTTAATTTACAACACCTTATCAATTTTCAGATGAAAAAATCTTTAATGATTATAACTAGGAATGTCAAATAAATACAACCAATATTTAAACAAGTTAAAATGCAGATTTTAACACCCAATAAATGTTTAAATTAATTTACGTATTTAGTAAAAAAATAATATTCTGAAATAAATTAATTAATTAGAAATTAATTATTTTAACCTTAAAAATAATTTTGTTAATTTTTGGAACTCATATATTTGCAAGTTAGTGTGCTGAAAATATTAACTCAAGCGAGCATATGCAACTAAATAAATAAAAGTGCAAAAAACAAAATGACACAGAGATTTAACGTGGTTCGGTCAAAACCTGGCCTACGTCATGTCCATAGAGCTTTCAATTCCTTTGCACCTCACTAATCCTGATCCACTTGACGGTGGGATGAAACTATCATGTACAACCGTTTGCAAGATGAAACCGTGGTCCAATTTATGGGTAGGAATCAATCAACGGTGCAACAATCGTAGCTAAAATGGAGCTACTGAATACAACCCAAGCTTCTAACAAAGCTTCAAGGAAATCTTATTTTTGTAGTAATACGTATAATACTCAAACTCCTTAAAATACGAATTGAATCCAAGTTTCTTTTTCTTCTTCTTGTTCTTCTTCTTCTTCAATGAGACTTCAATAAATGATGGTAGTGTAGGCTCGAGTCTTCTTCTTCAATGGTTGAGGAGAATGCAAAATTAATTGCTTTCTTGAATGATATAGTAGCTGAATAATAAATTCAAATGCTCTCAATAACTTCTCTAGTTCTTGCTCATGGTCTCATTCTTCTGTGTTCAATGAAACTCTTTAAATGCTTAAGTATAAATTTTAAAAACTAATTGTTAGAGACAATCATTGTGCTCATTAAATGCTCCTGATTTTTGCTGAGTGAAAATAAACTAAAATTGATCTTTCAAAGATGATTTGCAAATCTTCATTTTTCATTTCAACAAAAATATAGCCATTGAGGCATTTAAATGGCATCCTAAAAATCTGGGACTGAAATAGGCTCTTCGATATAACAAAATAGCTCTTGCAAAAAAAGATATGTCCAGGAGAGAGAAAGAAGCAATCTGATATGCAAAGATGTTAAAATGAGAATCTTAGTGAGATATATCAATTGCTCAAAACAGTGGTAAAAAAATTGACAGATATCACTTAAAATTGACATGGATAGAAGGTATACAATTTTACATATGATATAAACAGTGCGTGACCTAATAAAATATGTCTTTAACAAATTATAAACAACATTGACCAACATACTAATTGCCTTGTGTGGAATATAAATTAATCTAAAAAATCTGCTATTAAAAAATATACGCATATAAATTTAAAAGAACGGAAATAGGTATCATATCTCTATATACTATAAAATGCAAAACAAGGCATTTATGAGCATTTAAGACTCCTCCTCATTGAGAGTGTCCACGTGGCACTCTATATTTTGAGACTATTTAATTTTAATTATGCTTTCTTTCTAAGATATCCACGTGGGCAGCGAGTTGTTTAAGTCTCTCTCTCTCTCTCTCTCTCTCTCTCTCTCGATACATATATTTGCATTTGATTATGGACCATTACTTTACCTATGGAAGATGAAGGGGTCGTCAGTTGCAACCTCTGGCAATAACTCAACCAAAACTAATAAAGTCATTTATTCCCCCAAAATATCTCCACAATCCTTTCACATTCCTAAAGATTCTTCCAGTCAAACTCTTCTGCTCTCAACCCTTATCATTATAAAAACCTTCCATTGATGTATAGTATGTCGTTGAAATGAAGTTTCTCCTTAGCTCTCACTATGCAACTGAGGCGTTTCTATGTGATTGATCTTAAGCAAAGCCTTCGCCACGGTACATTTACATCCAGATCCATTTCTAAGTGAACTTACTAGCATGTTTGAGCGCAACACAGAAAAAAAATCTGTTTGGGTTACTTTCAAATACTCATTCGAAAAGTTTTAGGAATAGAATGTATAACAGCTGGGAAAGCAATTGAGTATATTTTGATGATAACTCACCTCCAATGCTTGGTCTGATGAAGAGGAAAAAAGTTGAAATTCCCATCAAAACAGTCATAACCAGGTCAGAATCTCTTCTCTTCTGCATTTTCATAGTTTCTTAGTCTTTTTTGCCGTGTTGTTAAAACGGTACCTCTAGAACAGGCATAGAATCATAATGTTTTCATCCCTACATAGCAACAGGTATTACATATGTCTTTTCACATCCCTCTTCGTGAATATTTTTTTGTATCAGTTTTTTTTATTGTTTTAGATAATATATTAGTTTGTTGTATTTTTAACATGTTGTGATATGCATGCATAGCTAACAAAAAAGTAAAGCAAATTTTGATCTATTCTTTGACTGACGCATGCGTAGCTAATAAAAATGTATAGCAGATGTTGATCTGTTCTTTAGCACAATATATTAGTTTTAGATAATATATTATAATAAAACAAACTAATATATTAACAAAATCTTGTATAAAAATCAGTACCAATAATAACAATATTTTAGTTTTAGATAATATATTATAATTCTTGAATTATTATATCTCCCCAAATTTTGATCAATTCTTTGACTGATTTCATTGGATAGCATAAATTTTTAATGATATGCTTTTACAAAAATGTAGATTCTATTGTCATTTATTTTGATAATTATGTAACATACATAGATTGAAAATTTACTGTTAATTGTAATTACCATTGTAGTGATGATAGAACAAGAAACACGATGAAATGGGCGAGTTATTGAGCTTTGAAGATGGTCATAATTTGTTTTAGAATTGAAAATTGGTCTAGGCACCACATCATTACACCATTAGCAATGCTTATTTTTGGATCAGCTATCAAAAAGTCCCTTAAATATTTTTTAATACAAATTTATTCCAAGCCTTTTTATTTTGTTCCAAAAAGTATCTTAAACATCCATTTAATCAATATTCTCTTATTTTTAAAGGTCTGTGCTAGTGACACACATTGAGTGTTTTTATGTTTCGATGGACTTTTTGGAAGAAAATAAAAAAATTTGGACTAAATGTATACTAAAAAATATATGAAGGACTATTCCGTATATGCCCCTTAATTTTTTTGCTTGCACACCATGTCCAATTGACACGTCTTTAAAGTTTTAGTTGAATTAGAGTGTTTGTATTGTGCTTCCATGTATGCACGCTTTATGTGTTGATTTTGGCTCTCCTATTTTTTCAGTTTTGGTTTATTTACAAATTTGCCATTTTGGCTCAAATCTATAAATACAAGTGTCATTTCTAGGTTTTGAAAGAGGACAAGTTTGAGAGCTATTTTGTGAGTTATCAAAGCTAAAGAGTGTTAGAGCTCCCATTTGAGGGGTGAGTTCTTGTGAGGTTGTGAGTGACTTTCTAAGAGAGATAAATTGTGTGTGTGTATAACCTTTGGGTTCCTCCATTTATCTATAGAAAGAAGAAATCCTCCTTGGTGGATGTAGCCCAAATTTGGGTGAACCACGGTATATCGTTGTTGTTTTGCTTTGATGATTGCTTGTATGTTCTTATTGTCTCTTCATTGATGTTTGGTTGATTCGATTGGGAGTTTGCACACTAGTTCATTTTGGGAACAAGGTCTTGGGTGTTTTCCGCACACCAAGTGTTTGATAAAATTCCCGAGTGAGTTTTATCGTCTTGGTCGCTAGAGATAGTCTTGCTTTAGCGCAACAAATGGTATCAGAGCTTTGGTTGCATTGTTTTCCCGGTATTTTTGGTTCGAGGTTGAATCAATTTTGGCAATTTTGGCATAGCTTTTGCTTTTGTTCCAAATGACGGAAAATGTGGAGAGTACTCGAGAATCAACCTCTACGAGCGGAGGCTCTAAGAGATGGGATTCGAGTTATGGATCGAGTGGCTCAATGAAGACGGACATGAAGGCTTTTGATGAGAAGATCAATTTCGGGTTATGGCAAAGACGAATGCGAGGCGTTCTTATCCAACAGAGGTTGCAATTAGCATTGTTGGGGGTAGAGGGACGACCGGTAGGCATGACCGATGCCGAGTGGATTGACATTGATCAAAGAGCGGCTTCGTGTATTGAGATGCTTATCACGGATGATGTGTTGAATAACGTGATAGCGGAGACCACGGCTAAAGGCATATGGGATAAGCTTGAAGAGATTTATTTGGGAAAGTCGTTGTCAAATAAATTGTTCCTCAAGAAGAAACTCTTCAAGCTTGAGATAAAGGAGGGTGAGGATATGATGAAGCATATCAACGTTTTTAATGCCTTGATAAATGACTTGAACCGGATAGACGTTCAATTCATTGAGGAGGATCGAGCATTGTTGTTGCTTGCATCATTACCCGATTCATACGAGCATTTTGTGACCACGCTCATGTTTGGGAAGTCTACGCTCCGGTGCAACGAGGTTGTGCAAGATATTCAATCTCATGTCACGATGAGAAAGAAGGAAGGTGGAGGTGACGGGTATTCCCATAATGAAGGCCTTATGGCGAGAGACGGAGGTGGGCAAAATGGCGGGAGGAACTTCAACCGGGGATTTAATGACGGTAGTAGGTCTAGATCGAGAGGTGTTGGTGGTAAAGGGCCGAAATGCTACAAGTGCCGGGAATGGGGTCATATGATCCGAGAATGCCCTTTGTGGAACGACAAGGTTAAGGGCAAGGTTGATTCCGAGAGGGCAACGGTAGCGAGTGCGAATTATGAAGATGAACTTGGAGAACTTCTCACAATCTCCAAGGTTAACTCTCTTTCCCAAGATGATTGGATATTAGATTCGGGATCGTCGGATCACGTTTGCTCCAAGAGGGAATATTTTGAGACTTTCACAGAAAATGGAAAAGGTTCCATGTCTTTGGCTAACGGAGAGAAGGTTTCCGTTGAGGGTGTCGGGACGGTGAAACTCAAGATGTTCGATGGGGTGGAACGCACTTTGGGTGGTGTGGCCTATGTCCCAAAGTTGCGAAAGAATTTGATATCCATTAGCCGTTTGGATTCCAAGGGTTGCCGGGTGTCGGTGGCGGGTGGAGTCTTGAAAGTCACACGTGGTTGTATGGTCCTAGCGAGGGGAGAGGAGAGAGAGGGGTTGTATCGTCTAAATCAGACTTCGAGAAAGATGGGGAAGTGGTGTGAACAAGTGATCGAACGTTCGAGGCATGTCTCGTTTGTGAACAAAGCGGAGACATTGAGTGCTAGCTTTCTGAGAGTAGACGGTAGTGATGGGAGAATACCTACTAGTGGAGGGGATGGATCGAAGTCCCCCTCTAGGGCCAACGGGTGATGTTGACCCGGTTTAGTTGCACACATGCATTGGCCGATTCGAATCGAGGAGGTGTAGGACTGTGATGGATTCGAGGTGTGTGTAGCTAGTTCAAGGAAGGTCGATGAGTTATTGTTTGCGAGCATTGGCAAACGGGAGTTCTTCGTGACAAAGACTTGGTACATCTTTCGAGGGTGAGATTTGGAGGGTGTGGGAGGTGAGGAATTTTCCCTCTCATCCGTGGTTATTTCTCAAGGTGGAAGATGGTGTTGATGTGTTTGAATGTTTCGTGTAAAGAAGGTGTATGCTATATGTATTGTGTGGGGGTGTACTCACCGGGTTACATGAGGAGCGAGCTTCACCGTATGGTTACATGGGAAGCATTCAGGGGAGTTCTTAGTTTAGAACTTGGTTCCTAGGCGGGTGGAGTCGTTTGGAGTCTTGGAGTGAAGACTTGCGGTATCTCACTTCATGGTTGAAGTTTGAGGTGGCTTAGCGTCGGGTGGAGCGTATTGGCTTGTTAGATGTCGGGATGATCTTAGAGCGGATTTGATGTTTGCATTCCGAGTTCGGTTGGATCGTGAGGATCGCCTGGGGGAATCGCATTAGCTTGGTAGATGGTGGGACAGTCTTCAAGCGGGTTCAATTTTAGCATTCTAGAGATTGGTTGGATCGTCAGGATCGCCAAGGTGGAGTTTGTTGATTTTGGCTCTCCTATTTTTTCAGTTTTGGTTTATTTACAAATTTGCCATTTTGGCTCAAATCTATAAATACAAGTGTCATTTCTAGGTTTTGAAAGAGGACAAGTTTGAGAGCTATTTTGTGAGTTATCAAAGCTAAAGAGTGTTAGAGCTCCCATTTGAGGGGTGAGTTCTTGTGAGGTTGTGAGTGACTTTCTAAGAGAGATAAATTGTGTGTGTGTATAACCTTTGGGTTCCTCCATTTATCTATAGAAAGAAGAAATCCTCCTTGGTGGATGTAGCCCAAATTTGGGTGAACCACGGTATATCGTTGTTGTTTTGCTTTGATGATTGCTTGTATGTTCTTATTGTCTCTTCATTGATGTTTGGTTGATTCGATTGGGAGTTTGCACACTAGTTCATTTTGGGAACAAGGTCTTGGGTGTTTTCCGCACACCAAGTGTTTGATAAAATTCCCGAGTGAGTTTTATCGTCTTGGTCGCTAGAGATAGTCTTGCTTTAGCGCAACATTATGGACTTCATGATATGTATGACAACCAAGTTAATGTCTTTTTTTTCAAGCAAGTACCAATTTGCACTTGACATGAGTGTTACATCATGTGGTTTTTGAGCGAATGTATTTTTTCATATAAATTAATGTCTTTTTTTCCGAGCAAGTACCAAGTTAATGTCTTTTTTTTCGAGTAAGTACCAATTTCAGACATTTTTGTTTTTCGTAAGTTAGACCGATGCAATATTTTGGAATTTGTAATTTGTTATGATTCAATTTGTCTCTTGAAGGATTTGATATCAGTGTGATGATCTGCTATATTTTTAATGATCAGCATTATAAGTGCTCAAACGTGATCAGTTGCACTGTGAGTTTTACGGTTCTAGGGTAAAAGAATATGCCATATTATTTGCTTAATCTTAATAATGGTGTAATGTGCCAAGTATGTTGTTTATTTTGTACATGTTTTTCATATGATTTACAAAACAGTCATTTTTGTAAGACATTGTTTTGATTTAGTCCTTCACTTGAGGAGTAAGTTTCAAATTGAAGAAGAGATTTTCAATACTCATAATATCAATTTTTGTAACTTTGCAAGCAACAAACTTATTATATTGATATAATATATAATTTTCCAAGCAACAAATGTTTTCATCCTTTTTATTACATGCCTAAAGTAGTAATTTTTCATACATTTTTTAGTAGCAATTTGCATGTCGTTAAACTAAGTATGTATATTAAAAATTTATTATAATTCAGGAGTATTTTACCTTACCATTGAAATGGTTATTTGTTTTTCAAAAAACATATATATTTTTAGCCACCCGTACACAATCGTCTAGCCGCGCATCGCGCCGGTTTACAACTAGTTATGTATAAAATAAACAGGTCAAGACGTGTCAAAATAGAAGCCCAAATAATGGAGTGCTAAGTCTAAAACAAAATCTTTAACTACCAAGGAATAGACGCATGGGGCCAAAAATATTAAGAAGCGTTTTCCATTTGTCCAAGGCTGACGGGAACAAATATTGGGGCCCAAGGCCGAATTGTTCACGCTTGTAAAAAAAATATAGGCCTGTGTAATTGGAAATGACATATGGCAAGGAGCAAGGTTCTAAAAAACGAGGGGCGTGATCGAGGCGTGGAGGCCAAGCCTTAAGCCTTAGAAGCCTAGGCGGGCCTCGGCGTAAAAAGGCGTGAAAAGGCGTTTAGGTCTTTTTAATATATTTTAATATTTTTTAACCATAACAAGGCTATTAAAATAGTAAAATTGTACATATCATAAAAATATGTCTAAATATTTGCAAATAAAAATATTATTTGATTAATTTTTATGAGATAATGGTCCGGTTTGCAAAAAAATCTTTAAAAGGTGATATCGACTAAAGCATGGTTGTTTTTAGAGAAAAAGTACGCCTTAAGGGTTTTACCAAGCATAAGGCATCAAATTCTTAAGGCGGGGCGTTTCTCCCAACGTCAAGCCTAGGCGTGCCTAGGCGAATTTTTTAGAACAGTGGCAAGGAGTAAAAGAATTAAGTGTGACAAAAAAATATATTAAAGGGGAATGCCTTGTCTCCAATCGAAGGAAGCACGTGGCAAATCACTGAGCCCAAGGCGTATATATATTATGTATACATGTGTGCATAGATTAGGTAGCATGTGACTATGGAGAATATATAATATATGTATAGTTTATATATAATAAATGCACAATAGAGTCACTAAATATACAACTCATAAACGGTTTAGATTTATATACATTAGCTGTCAGGTTGTGAAATAGTAACTATATATGATAGTTATTTATCAAAGATATAATCAATTCTCTCTCTCTCTCTCTCTCTCTCTCTATATATATATATATATATATAATATTGTTATCATATATTCGAAACGGGCAAGAAAAGAATTAGGACATCTATAGACAATAACTATGAGATATTAGACTCTAACAACTATACTTAGTCGTGCAGTAAAGAAAAATGATTTGTCAACTCATATTTTTAATTAATGAAAACTCTTACCTGATATTTATATTCTAATTTTCCAAAATAAGGACAGTACACATATGAAGAAATCTAATGAGATTTCTTCAAAGGGATAGAAGCATGGAATAATTATGTTTTGATGTGAGATACACACTGACCCAAATACAATATAAAAAACATTTCATGGCTCATAAAATATTTAAGCAAATCTCCATGATATGTGCGTACCAAGACAATATGATAGGATAAGACAAATCTTAAAAGAAAAAAAAATAATAGAACATTGTCCAAAACAGGTAACATATATATTATGCAACTGTATAATACAAGCCGAACGTATTATATATATATATATATATATATATATATATATATATATATATATATATATATATATATATATATATATATATATATGTGTGTATATATATAATATGGAACAATGGTGTTATGAATAGTAACTTATGTTGTTTCTTCGGATTAAAAAAAAAAAAATATTTCACTAAATAAATAAACATAAATTATATATAAACAGCAACAGTAAAGAGAGAAAAGAAGAACATACAGTTTGTGATTGACACAATCACTTGCAGATTTGTGACCGAGTCGAAAGTTAAACTATCTCTCCTTAAGACAGAATACGCCCCCGCTACGGTGCTGACGGAAAATACAACGGGCGTCTGCCTCCCAGGATGAAACGGTCAACGACTGTCGCAAGAAGCACTTCAGTGCAACAGTCCCACGAACCAACAATGGCGAATTACTCTCAAGCAGTAAGAAGGGAACAAGGACAGTAGTAGGGAATTCGGGTAGATTTTTTAATACCTTAAATGGACTGCATATGGTCCTTTTTATAAGTGGTGAAGGGCTGCAACTCATGGCTTTTCCCAGAACAGATGTGACTGTTTGAACAGTTGCATCTCTCAACTTAACGTTTTAATTAATTAATTAAAAACGACAACGTTTTTAAATAATTAAAAACGACAATGTTTTTTAAATAATTAATTAATGCGGAAAATAATTAATTCAGATTTTTTGGATCAGAAAATAAATTTTAAAGCCCAAAGGTCAATTAAAATTTGTCCAAAAAATTTAATAGTTGCTCAAGAAAGACCCACGACCCGGACCCGGGCCGGACGGACGGCGGCGCGCGCGCGCGTGTGGGCTTTTGGCCCAAGCCCAACACATGCATAGTGTAGGCCATCTCCCCTTCAAAGAGTTGGGATAGCCCAAGGCATCCAAGCCTTAGTCCCATAACTTGTGTATATTAACTCCAAGCTTTTCTACCACTTTTCCAATGTGGGACAAACCCACTAGCTATTTTACACCATCTAGCTTAAACTCAAATGGGTCACTTTAAGTCCAAATTTTTCATTCATTACTTCACTATTTTGAACAAGTGAGTATACCAAATTAATCTCCTTGCTACAAGGAACACATTGGTATTAAGACACATCACCTTTAACATATGTGTCTTAATTAAAATTGACTCTAAAGTTTGACCAAATAAGCTAGCATTTTACAAAATATACAACAATCCCCCACATGAATGAAATTTGGAAGAATCAAACGAATATAGATGCAAATAGAGAGTTGTTCTAGGAAAAACATTGCATCGAAAAAAGATAGCTTGTGGCTTTGAATCTTTCCTAGTGAGATACTATCGAGCTTACTAGCCAATCAATGAACTTGATGTCTTGAATTGATCGACCATTTGTGTAAACTGAGACAATAGTATTCACACAATGTCTTTCCAACCTTATTGGTTCTCATTGTTGTGTCCATTTTGGCCTTGGACACCTCCTGGTTTCATGAGTGTGCTAGAGAAATAGCCTTCGTTATTCTCATAGAAGCGGCCCCTTCTCACTCACATAGGTGATTTCTATAAAGAGTATCCTGCTAATACCCCACTTGACCTATACATTCAAGATATAGAAATCATTAAAAACATAGTTTATCCTTATACACGCGACAGTTTGTGCACTGACTCATCTTCGGAATGGGAGGAAGTAATTAAAGTATTACTTCTCAGTGCAAACTGAGTCATCATAATTAGGTTGTCCCTTTGAACCTATTTCTTGGGATCTCCAGTCATTTAGGTTGGGTTTCCATTAAGACGTCTCTTTATAATTTTACAGGCTTTAGGCCCATTCCACGTGATGAACTTGCAACTTGCTCTCCAGGTATACCTTTAGTTAGTGGATCCGCAATATTTTCCTTTGACTTTACATAGTCAACAGAAATAATTCCATTTGAGAGCAATTGTCTAACGGTTTGGTGTCGACGACGTATATGTCGTGATTTACCGTTATAGTTATTATTTTCAGCCCTAGCAATTGCCGATTGACTATCACAATGTATTATGATATGTGGCACGGGCTTTGACCATATTGGAATATCCTCTAAGAAGTTTCTAAGCCATTCAGCCTCTTCCCCAGCTTTATCTAAAGCAATAAATTCAGATTCCATCGTAGATCTTGCAATACACGTTTGTTTC
Organism: Sambucus nigra; assembly: GCA_949130495.1. Classification (NCBI taxonomy): domain Eukaryota; kingdom Viridiplantae; phylum Streptophyta; class Magnoliopsida; order Dipsacales; family Adoxaceae; genus Sambucus; species Sambucus nigra. Next base: position 186,863,864 of record OX422213.1, read on the forward strand.
GAGGATTTCCAAGATACGGCTGCACCTCTAAGGGTAAAAACATATCCACTTGTGGATTTTGAATCATTTGAGTCAGATATCCAATTTGCATCGCTATAGCCTTCAAGTACAGCTGGATATCGTTCGTAGTGCAAACCATCCCCTAAAGAGTATCGAAGATATCGAAGAACTCTTATCAAGGCTTTCCAATGATCTTTCCCGGGATTACTCGTATATCGACTGAGCTTACTAATCGAGTATGCTATATCAGGTCGAGTACAGTTTGATAAATACATCAAACTTCCAATAATACGACAATACTCTAATTGAGATATACCTTCACCTTTATTTTTAAAGAGGTGATGACTTGGATCTACAGGTGTTCTCACTGGACTTTGATCATATTTATTATACTTTTGAAGTATTTTTTCAACGTAATGTGATTGAGATAAGCTAATTCCTTGAGGGGTTCTAATAATTTTAATTCCTAGGATGACATCAGCCAATCCCATGTCCTTCATTTCAAATCTACTAGTCAACATTTGTTTAGTAGAATTGATAACATTATTATTATTACCAATTATTAGCATATCATCTACATATAGACATACAATCACATGTCCCGCTTGAGTGCTTTTGATGTAAACACATTTGTCACACTCATTTATTTTGAAACCATTTGACTTCATGACGTTGTCAAATTTTTCATGCCATTGTTTAGGTGCTTGTTTCAACCCATATAATGACTTCACAAGTTTACATACTTTCCTTTCATTTCCAGGAGATTTAAAACCTTTCGGTTGTTCCATATATATTTCTTCATCTAATTCACCATTTAAAAATGCCGTTTTAACATCCATTTGGTGTATTTCCAATTTATGTATTGCTGCTATTGCAATTAACATTCTAATGGATGTAATCCTTGTAACAGGTGAATAGGTGTCGAAATAATCTATTCCCTCTTTTTGCTTGTATCCTTTAGCTACAAGTCTAGCCTTATATTTATCAATAGTTCCATCAGCTTTCATTTTCCGTTTGAATATCCATTTACACCCTAACGATTTTGTCCCTGGTGGTAGATCCACCAATTCCCATGTATGATTTTGCAAAATGGATTCAATTTCACTATTGATAGCTTCTTTCCAATATGAGGCTTCCGGAGTGGATAGAGCTTCTTTAACCGTTTGAGGTTCACTTTCTAACATATATGTTAGAAAATCCGGACCGAAAGATTTTGAAATCTTAGCTCTTTTGCTACGTCTAGGTTCTTCCTCACTAATATTTCGAGGTTCACCATTTGTAACTTCAAGCATTCTTTTGTTAGAAGTTGTTTCTTGTGTATTCTTACAAGGAAAGATATTTTCAAAGAATGATGCATTCCTAGATTCTATGATTGTATTTTCATGAATTTCAGGAATGTCAGACTTATGCACAAGAAACCGATATGCACTACTATTATGTGCATAACCAATGAATATGCAGTCAATAGTCTTTGGACCAATTTTCACCTTTTTAGATTCAGGAATTAGCACTTTTGCAAGACACCCCCCACACTTTTAAGTATTTGTAGGAAGGCTTGCGTCCTTTCCACAACTCATAGGGTATCTTTTTTGTTTTCTTATGAATCAATTTGTTGAGAATGTAATTAGCTGAAAGCAATGCTTCCCCCCACATGTTTTGGGGTAATCCCGAACTTATTAATAATGCATTCATCATTTCTTTTAAAGTTCGGTTTTTACGTTCCGCAATCCCATTTGATTGAGGAGAATAAGGTGCGGTAGTTTGGTGAATAATACCATTTTCTAAGCATATTTCCTTAAAAGGATATTCATATTCACCACCTCTATCGCTTCTTAATTCTTTAATCTTTCTACCAAGTTGATTCTCAACTTCTATCTTGTATTGCTTAAAAGCTTCAATTGCTTCATCTTTGCTTCTTAAAAGATAGACATAGCAATATCTAGTGCAATCATCCACAAAGGTAATAAAGTACTTTTTCCCACCTCTAGTTTGAACAAATTTTAAATCACATATATCGGTGTGAATTAAATCTAAAGGTTCACTATTCCTTTCAATTGAATGAAAAGGTGTTTTAGTTAATTTAGCTTCTACACATGTTTCACATTTGTGACTTGTATCAATGCTAAATTTAGGAATTAATTCTAAGTGAATTAATTTACTTAAAGTACTATAATTAACATGTCCAGGTCTACCATGCCACATATCCATAGACTCAAGCATATAAGCAGAAGATATCATATTATTATTATCATTGTTACTTTTAGGTACAACAGTCATGACGTTCAATTTGAACATCCCATCACACATATATCCTTTCCCTACATACATTCCATCTTTACTTAGTACAAATTTGTCTCCAACAAAGACTAGCTTAAATCCTTTCTTGCTTAGCACGGAACCGGAGACAAGGTTCTTTCTAATGTCAGGCACATGCAATACATCGTTGAGTGCGAGATGCTTCCCCGAAGTCATTTTCAGCACTACTTTGCCTTTACCTTCAACCTTCGAGGTGGAGGAGTTTCCCATGAATAATTGTTCTCCATTTGCAATTGGTTGGTAGGTTGTAAACATGCTTTTATCGGAACATACATGGCGTGTAGCGCCGGTATCAACCCACCACTCTTTGGTATTACCCACCAAATTTACTTCAGACACAACTGCGGAGAGAGAAACATTGGAAACATCGTCGGATAATGCATCAACTTCTGTCATGTTGGCTTGTGGTGCTTTCTTCTTGAAGTTCTCTTGTTTTTTCGGCTTACGACAATCCTTGGCCCTATGACCTTCTTTGTTGCAATTAAAACATTTTCCTTTGAACTTCTTAGCACCGCCTTGTTGACTTGTGCCTTCATTTTTGTGCTTCCTCTTTTTATTGAATTTTTGTCCATCCTCAACAATATTTGCTTTTGCAGACATAGCATGGTTACCATTTTTCTTTTCAGATTTACGATTATCTTCTTCTATCCTTAACCGAACAATTAAATCTTCAAGTCCCATTTCTTTTCGTTTATGCTTCAAATAATTTTTGAAATCTTTCCAAGAAGGGGGTAATTTTTCAATTACCGTAGCAACTTGAAATGTTTCACTTATGACCATATTTTCAGCAAGTATTTCATGAAAAATTAATTGAATCTCTTGGACTTGGCTTATGACAGTCTTTGAATCAACCATTTTATACTCGAGAAATCTACCGACCACGAATTTTTTCATGCCGGCATCCTCGGTTTTATATTTTTTATCCAAAGACTCCCATAACAGTTTAGCGGTTTTGATTGGACTATATACATTATAAAGTGTATTGTCCAATCCATTAAGGATATAGTTTTTGCAAATAAAATCTGAATGTTTCCATGCTTCTACAGCTAGCAAAGTTGTCTTATCCGTTTCATTTTCATTAACCACGGGAGCATCTTCGTTAATAAACCTCGCAAGATTAATGGTAGTTAAATAGAACAACATCTTTTGTTGCCAACGTTTGAAATCAGTACCATTAAACTTTTCGAGTTTTTCTCCATAAGTTAAATGAGTAGGAACGGTATTAGGAATACTAACCGTAACATCATTTTGAGGAACAGACATTACATTTTCAGAGGATTCAGTAGCCATTATTCTGTTATTGAATAACACAAAGCAATTTAGGAAATGTATATAAATTTTTCCAAAATTAAAATTGTAAGAAAAGATATATTCAATGTAAACACGTTTTAGTATGTAAATAAAACAAGTAAAACGTTGGGAAACAAATTTCAATTAAGAAAATTATTTATTTAGTGAAAACACAAAAAATATAGAAATATTCTGTCTTAAGATTGTTGTTTCTTCGGATTAAAAAAAATAATATTTCACTAAATAAATAAACAGAAATTACATATAAACAGCAACAGTAAAGAGAGAAAAGAAGAACATACAGTTTGTGATTGACACAATCACTTGCAGATTTGTGACCGAGTCGAAAGTTAAACTATCTCTCCTTAAGACAGAATACGCCCCCGCTACGGTGCTGACGGAAAATACAACGGGCGTCTGCCTCCCAGGATGAAACGGTTAACGACTGTCGCAAGAAGCACTTCAGTGCAACAGTCCCACGAACCAACAATGGCGAATTACTCTCAAGCAGTAAGAAGGGAACAAGGACAGTAGTAGGGAATTCGGGTAGATTTTTTAATACCTTAAATGGACTGGATATGGTCCTTTTTATAAGTGGTGAAGGGCTGCAACTCATGGCTTTTCCCAGAACAGATGTGACTGTTTGAACAGTTGCATCTCTCAACTTAACGTTTTAATTAATTAATTAAAAACGACAATGTTTTTTAAATAATTAATTAATGCGGAAAATAATTAATTCAGATTTTTTGGATCAGAAAATAAATTTTAAAGCCCAAAGGTCAATTAAAATTTGTCCAAAAAATTTAATAGTTGCTCAAGAAAGACCCACGACCCGGACCGGGCCGGACGGACGGCGGCGGCGGCGCGCGCGTGTGGGCTTTTGGCCCAAGCCCAACACATGCATAGTGTAGGCCATCTCCCCTTCAAAGAGTTGGGATAGCCCAAGGCCTCCAAGCCTTAGTCCCATAACTTGTGTATATTAACTCCAAGCTTTTCTACCACTTTTCCAATGTGGGACAAACCCACTAGCTATTTTACACCATCTAGCTTAAACTCAAATGGGTCACTTTAAGTCTAAATTTTTCATTCATTACTTCACTATTTTGAACAAGTGAGTATACCAAATTAATCTCCTTGCTACAAGGAACACATTGGTATTAAGACACATCACCTTTAACATATGTGTCTTAATTAAAATTGACTCTAAAGTTTGACCAAATAAGCTAGCATTTTACAAAATATACAACAACTTATGCATGATAAACATTCATGGCATTTTATGTGTTCATGCATACATATATACAATATTATTTTTTTATTTTTTTAATAATATATTTTTTTTTAAAGTTTTTTTTTTTTTAAAAAAAGGCTGGTTATTATGGGCTGGTTATTATGGGCTGGGTTTTATCATGGGGGCAAATTTATCGCCGTGCCCTCGGGCACGGGCATCCGCTAGTATATATATATGGGACAATGGTGTTATGAATAGTAACTTATGCATGATAAACATGCATGATAAACATTCATGGCATTTTATGTGTTGTATGCTTGCATGTATACACACGCATGTATGCATGCATACATATATACATTATTATTTTATTATTTTTTTAATAAATTTTTTAAATATTTTTAAAAATATATATATTTTTTAAAAGTTTTTTTTTTAAAAAATGATGGTTATTATGGGTTGGGTTTTATCACAAGGGCAAATTTATCGTCGTGCCCTCGGGCACGGGCTTCCGCTAGTATATATATATAGCGTCATTAATCATATACACTCACGTACTCTAATTTACATAACTTTGTTATAAATATTTTTTTATGTTAGTTATATATAATTTCCTATACATTATTTATAATTTTCTTATTCTATAATATATATATATATATATATATATATATATATATATATATATATATATATATATATATATATATATATATATATATATATATATATGTGTGTGTGTGTGTGTGTGTGTGTGTGTGTGTGTGTCACATAGAAGAAATAATACAACAAGAAATATTTATATAATCACATAATAAAAGATTGTTTGGAATTTTCAAAATCAATATATTATATTAATCTAAAATGTACATTAATTTCAATTAAACTAATTAAACATTAATCACGGGGTTAAATATATTTTCGTTTAACAATCTCCCCATTTTTAATGATACCAAACAATGATTTACACTAATCCATGAAATGAATAAATTCAACACACAATTAGTGAATCATAAATTTTTCTCCCGCTTTTGACATTATCAATTTTTTTTCATATAAATCAAGTGTCAAGGGTAAAAAGGCGAATCTCCCCTTGTCAAAAATAATTTTTGCATGAGATTCAACCATAAATCACAAGGGGCATATACAAATATCTTAAAACTTTCAATAGGCACATATTCATCCTAAACTTCCTCAAATAATGTACTAGAATTTTTTTATAGTCATGAATGTAATGAAATAACATATAAGTCACAAAAAATGAATGAGTGCATATTACAATATTAACATTTAGCATAAATAACTACCAAAATTACAAATGACATTTTCGTTTCAAGTTAATATACGATAAAGTAAAAAAAATTAATCAAATATTATTACCAACAAATATATGCAATATATATAACACCTAAGGATTATGAATTTCCATCTCAAAAAATTTATTATCAAAGTCAAGTGCATGTCTAAAAAAATTTATCAAGACTAATAAATATACAAATTTACATGTGAAGACAAAGTCATTAACATCAAACATATACTTTGACAAATAATCAAAGCATGAAATAATATTAATTAAGATAATACTTTAAATCATCAATAAATATATGATATTAAATTCGAGAATGGTGTTTCTTACCACCTTACTGATACCAATAATATTTGCATGAAGTTATTTTCAAGTTTGTCATTTTCATCATTTGACAAAGATATTTGAGATTTCAATTTGGATTATTTTTATGTCGCATTTTGAGGTTTAAAAATTGGAGAATGTTATAAGGTATTTCGAATGTCAATTCTGAGTGTACGATTGAGTCCGGATGGGCAGATTAAGTGAAAAAAGTGTATCCGGGGTTGACAAAGAGGTCATGGGGTATTTTTTGGCATAATCGGACCCACACGGGGGTATTTAGGTCATTTTAATTAGGCCCATATGGCAAAAAACGGGATTTGGGGATAAAAAACTAAGTTTAGGAGTTGTGGGCAACCATAACATAATTGGGAGAAATCTAAGAACGTAGAGGAGCAGAAAAGGGAGAACTCTTAAGAGCCAAAAGGAAGAACAAGGGAGGTGTTCTTCAACAAACCAAATATTTACACCAAAGGAACAATCAGACTCTATGAATTATAAGGCAAGTGGTTAAACTTGCTTTTATATAAATTGCTGATTTCAATTCATATCATGGTAAGTGTTAAACACATGATTTTGAGTTGGGTTAATACAAATTGGGTTTTAACTTTGTGGATGTTACAAATTAAGTTTTGGAACTAATATGATAGGGCTTATGAATTCATATCATACTGTGAAGAGATTGTAAGTTGATTAGAGATGTTATTGACTGCAAAAGTTATGAAAAAATTATACGGATTCATGTCTTTATTAACAATTGGAGATATAAATTGGGAGTTAAAGATATTGGGATTTGTTTTAATTCGTAGAACCCACTGTGTAAAATTCTGGGTTTGATTTCTGGGTAAGAAAGATGGTAAGTTTTTGTTAATGGCAGAGAACTGATTCTGGACGAAGGGAGAGAAAAGTTGCAGGTCGTTTGAAAGACCATGGCTCTAGTTCGAACAACAGTGATTATCGTTCAAAAGACATCACCAATGGTTCAAAGGACGTCGTTTCTCGTTCGAACAAGATGGAAAGTTCAGCCCACTTTATTTTTTCTATACTGATCGACCTAGGTTGAAATTTAAGGGAGAATTGTGTATAGTAAGGAAGCATCTTAAATCTGAGATTATTTGGGACATGAGGGACAAACAGTATAAGGTTGTTTTATATTTAATGTGAGAGAAACATTAAGATTGGAATAAATAAATAAGGGTGTGTCAAACTTATTAAAGGGAATTTGAGCATTTAATTCTGGATATAAAACTTCGGGCCAAGTGAGCGAGTCCGGATAATTGGTTGAGAGATACTAAGGTATTATTTAATTATTGAGTAAATTAATTAAATTAGAGTTGGACCATAGACTCGAGAAAATTATAAAATAAATTAATGGGTTAGAGTCGGACCATAGACTCGGGAATATTTTAGGCTAGTGCTACGAATTTTGTGCTCGGTAAAGCCAGAATTTAAATTATATATATACGGTGTGTGATAGTATGTATATATATATATATATATATATATATATATATATATTGTGTGCTTATAAATATCGGTAAATCCGGGAGGTTGCACGTTGTGGGTGAATCCCTAGCTTGAGGAGTAGGGCGAGTGTATCCCTAGGTTATAACGTCCAATTTCATAGGTGGTGCATTGAGATGATGACCTCATACTCGGGGGAATATGACCGCATCCATTATGTTTATTATTTACGTTCTGATTCGGCGGACCATAGTTATCTCGGAACTTCAGGTGGGACTGAGTAGCCTGGGTTTTGATATCACTTTAAAGAATACATCCGGTGAGGTATTACTCGGGAGGATGGATTCTATATATATTCAACATATGTGTGAATGTTGTAATATAGTGTTATGTATATAATGGGAGAAATAATTATTTACGGGTAATCTAATACGTGGAGAAAATTTATATTTATTATATAACTAGCGTGAATGTTATATGGACTTAAAGGAAAGATGATTATTCAAGTTAAAGTGGTAGATAACTTATAGATCATATTTTAAACATACTCGGTTAGAGTAGTGTGTAAGGGAAGAATTTTATCAAGAGCTTGTTACAGGGTAGAGGAATAGGTGGGATATAAAGAAAGCTTTAGGTGTGCACATTAGTTGAGGGGTGAGTCTATCCTCAAGAGAGTGCGACACTGGCGTATATATAAAGAGCATTCATGCATTTTAAATTTCTGCAATTTAATCACTTGCTAAATATTTTCAACACGTTTTGGATTCTTGACCTTACTATTAAATATTTTCAAAACCTTTTAGGTGTCCAGCCACGGAGACGCCAGGCTTGATATCACTTTAAAGAATACATCCGGTGAGGTATTACTCGGGAGGATGGATTCTATATATATTCAACATATGGATGAATGTTGTAATATAGTGTTATGTATATAATGGGAGAAATAATTATATACGGGTAATCTAATACATGGAGAAAATTTATATTTATTATATAACTAGCGTGAATGTTATATGGACTTAAAGGAAAGATGATTATTTAAGTTAAAGTGGTACATAACTTATAGATCATGTTTTAAACATACTCGGGTTAGAGTAGTGTGTAAGGGAAGAATTTTATCAAGAGCTTGTTACAGGGTAGAGGACTAGGTGGGATATAAAGAAAGCTTTAGGTGTGAATATTAGTTGAGGGGTGAGTCTATCCTCAAGAGAGTGTGACACTGGCGTAAATATAAAGAGCATTCATGCATTTTAAATTTCTGCAATTTAATCACTTGCTAAATATTTTCAACAAGTTTTGGGTTCTTGATCTTGCTATTAAATATTTTCAAAACCTTTTAGGTGTCCAGCCACGGGGACGCCAGGCTTGAATTCACTCCAGGGACTCATAGTTGCAGCATGTTTGGATATTGTAGGATTTTGCTAGACGCGTCTATTTTTTTATTCCTAGTGTAGGGATTCATATCAGTCTATTTCAAGCATGTCGCTCACAGTTTTATTTAGTTTCTTTTCAGATTGTATGGGATTTATTACTTTTTGTTAGTTTGGTTTGGTTTTGGATTTAGCCAGTGGTTTATTCGACAACACTTTTACTATTCGATGTGATGATTGATTCTATCAACATTGGATGTTTTTATTTTAATTATGCACTTATTTTGTCTTAGATTAATAAAGATAAAATTTGGCACAGACTTTTTGAATAATAGGTGGTTAGTAAGTTTTTAAAAAGTTTTTGACACTGATGTTAAAAATGAACCAAATGAGATTCCTGTTTTAATTTGATATAGGACTGATCACCTGGTATTTTATTAGGCGAGGTGTCACAGATGGTATCACAGGATCAGATTCTAGCGTCTTTAGGATCTGTGCGGCTTTTTAAGTTTTAATTTAGCGTTCTTTTATGTAGAGCTCTATTATTCGGACTGTTGTTTTATCTTCACGCTTATGAGAGTATCGTGACTCTGCTATTTAGTTTTGTATTAATAGTGACCTAATACAACTCGTTTAAATTTCAAATGACGCCTAGGAGAGGTAGACATGCTAGGGCAGCAACCAGGGATGAGGAGAGGGAGGTTCAGCAGGAGCGAGAGGTTCCACAACCGCAGGCCCCACTAGGATTAGTGACGATGGCTCAGATTGGTGGAGGTGGTAAAGGGACGTGGGAATTTTGCGAGAAGTTACTTCTTTCGAGAATTTTAGGAGTAGGGTAGATGATTTTTCCCAAGTTTTGGCTGGTTAACGACGGATTTGAACTATTGTGGAGAGTGATAATAAGTCTTGGTATTCGCTGTATCAGGATGTGGATGATTTCTGGAAGGTGTCACCTGAGAGGGGGTCTAGTCTATATATATGTATATGTGTGTATATATGTTGTATTGTGTGGTATGATAGGCACATAGGGTGTTATTACATTTTATCCCGGTAAGTAGGGTTGTTTATTGACATGATTGAGGGTGAATTGGCTTATTTTCGAGAAGGGAGATATAGCTCAGAGTTCATTTTGCTCAAGCAAACTAGTGATAGTAAGGGCGCGGTATTATATGTTGTCTTTTGTAGCATAAGAGTGTGGGTGTATTCTTTTATGTCAAGAGATGGGTATTTGGGGGTACGTGCTATGGACTGGGGACCGAATAGATCTCAATGACCGACAATGTTAGGTAGTAGTGTATCGGGGGGGTTCCTTATTTGGATTTCACAATTGTGAGACGTCCTACGCATGAAGCTTAGCGCAAAGTTGGAAGTCGGGAAATGTTTGGTCATTAGTACATGGGTTGGGTACCTTGGTTATTTTATATGCATGTGGTTATGACTGCGAGATCAAAGTTATATTACGATTTTAGGCTGGAAAAAGTCGGGCTTTATTTGTGCGGTTGAGCACGGGTACATGGTGTATGGGCGCCCAGGTTAACTAATTTAATGTTAAAATAATTCATGAGTACATGTGGGAGAGATGGGTGTTGTGATCTTAAGGGTAGGTAACTTAGGAGCTAGTTAAAATTTGGAGTACTAGGCTTAGCTTAATTTTGAGGACAAAATTCCTTTGTAACGGGGGAGTATGTAACACCCTGTAAATTCGAGGACATTGAATTGAATTATTTTGGGAGAAATAGAAATCATATTTATTTCGATAAATTTAAATTTATGATTTGGAGAAATTATTTTAATCAGAGGATTTATTTAATTTGGAGAATTAAGACTTAATTATTCGGATTATTTTTAGGTCTCATTTTGAGGTTTAAAAATTGGAGAATGTTATAAAGTATTTTGGATGTCAATTCTGAGTGCACGATTGAGTCTAGATGGGTCGAGAAAGGCGGAAAAGTGTACCCGGGGTGGTAAATGGGTCACTGGTTATTTTTAGGCATAACCGGGCCCATACGGGGGAGTTTGGGCCATTTTAATCACTACACCAAAATGGGCAAATTGTCACCTTTCAGCCGGCCAGCCTTGTTAAGGTCATTGACCGTGACAAAAAAACACGCGTTTTATGTCACGGTCATTGACCGTGACACGACCGTGACAATTCAATTTGTCACGGTCGTGTCACGGTCAATGACCGTGACAATTCGTGTCACGGTCAAAGACCTTGACACGACCGTGACAACTTTTCCAGCAAAAACCCTACCCCCCTTCTTTTTTCCCTCCCGCGCCCTTCCATCCCTCTCTCTCTCTCTCTCTCTCTCTCGACGCTGCTCTCTCTCTCTCTCTCTTTCATTTATATATATATATATATATATTTGTCTGTATATTTATGTGTGTATGTGTATATATATATGTGTGTATGTGTGTGCGTGTGTGGGGGGTGGGGCGGGATGGGGGTAGGGGGTGGTGGAGGGGGGCAGGGGGTGGGGCAGGGTGGGGAAGGGGGTGGGGGGTATGTGTATATATATATGTGTGTATGTGTGTGCGTGTGTGAGGAGTGGGGCAGGGTGGGGGCAGGGGGTGGGGGGGGTGGGGGGGCAGGGTGGGGGGGGAGAGGGGGGTGGGGCAGGGTGGGGCACGGGGTGGGGGTGGGGCAGGGTGGGGGAGGGGGTGGGGCAGGGTGGGGGAGGGGGGCAGGGGGTGGGGTAGGGTGTGGTGGAGGGGGGCAGGGTGGGGTGGAAATTTGGCTAATACACGAGAAACTGATAATCGTAAATATTATGAATAAAAATGGTACTTTCTTAAAGACTATAAATTATTATGTACAAACTTTGGTTCTAGATCTATGTTGTTGGATTTGGATGTTGGGTGTTGATTAGTTGGTATTATTGGGAAGATTGGGTTAAGTTGAAGCATATGTTGTTGGAGTTGAAAATTATATGGGGTGGGGCAGGGTGGGGGCAGGGGGTGGGGTGGGTGGGGGGGGGGCAGGGTGGGGGTGGGAGAGGGGGTGGGGCAGGGTGGGGGAGGGGGTGGGGCGGGGTGGGGCAGGGTGGGGGAGGGGGGCAGGGGGTGGGGTAGGGTGTGGTGGAGGGGGGCAGGGTGGGGTGGAAATTTGGCTAATACACGAGAAACTGATAATCGTAAATATTATGAATAAAAATGGTACTTTCTTAAAGACTATAAATTATTATGTACAAACTTTGGTTCTAGACCTATGTTGTTGGATTTGGATGTTGGGTGTTGATTAGTTGGTATTATTGGGAAGATTGGGTTAAGTTGAAGCATATGTTGTTGGAGTTGAAAATTATATGTTAATTCATTATTACTATTGGGGGATACAGTGTTGAAAAATATTGGGGCGGGGCGGGGTGGGGCAGGGTGGGGGAGGGGGTTTATTATCGATGGGACTTAATTTGTTGAATGATAATATTTGTATTAGATACTTGTGTGGTTTTACCTAACTTGAATGAATTAATAAATGTTTCAGTAAAGGTTGAAGTGGACAAAAAACGTGTGAATTGATTAATATCCATAATGTAAATAAAAGGTAAAGTAAGTGTGTAAATGGGTGGTTGAGCAAGCTAAGAGGTCTAACCCATATTTAATACATAGGTGTGTTATGAAAGGTTTTCAAAGGGTAATTAAGTATTTTCAAATAATGACCCCGAAACATAGAAATTCAATCTCAAGCAATTTAATTTCAATCTCTACAAATTTATGCATGTATTCAAGGGATTTATGAAGGATTAATATTAAAATTCAATTCCTATACATAATCTAAAAATTATAACTCAGATTCAACTAGAAATAAACCAAACCAAAGTTAGTTAAATAAACCAAAGGATTAATATTAAAATTCAACTCTATTAGTTAAATTATAAATGTAATAGAATTAATCCATATAAATCACATAGGCTCGATACAAATATTCTAATTAACTTGCCTCAAATTTGATGAATAACAAGGGCTAAAAGTATTGTTCATTTAATTCAATTAGGTAAAACCCATGATAATGAAATTTATGCTACAATTATAATTATCTCATGTCATAATTTTATTGATAAACAATATATGTAGTTGTCACGGTCGTGGTGGGGGGAGGGGGTGGGGGTGGGGTGGGTAGGGGTGAGGTGTGTGTGTGTGTGTGTGTGCGTAGGTGTGCGTGTGTGTGTGGCGGGGGGAGGGGGCAGGGGTGGGGCACCCATTTAATAACTCTTTAAATATTTGGAAAAAACATAATATTACAAAATTGAAACGAAATGGTATTGACGGAACTTACACATACGTTATAATATAGACGGAACATTTTTTTATCTGTACTAATAACATTTTTTTTATCTGTACTAATAACATTTTTTTTACAGCAAAAATGTCTCCTTCAGATGTTAGGGCGAAGATGATGATGCTGTTTATGATGATGTCGTCGTCTGGGTTCGGTGGTAGCGGAGGCGACGAGGGCTCCTCCGCCCCTAGGCTCCCCAAATATGGAAAATTTGGGATTACCGTCGAAAACAAGTCGGAGCTTTTAGCGAGATCCCTCGAGCTGCTAAAGACGGTCATCGGCCCGGGGTTTATGAGTTGGAAGGAGGTGCCGTATGAGCTCAAGTTAGCTGTTTGGGCGGCACTACAGGTAATATTTATATGAATATTTCAATTTCAATTTATATTTATATTTATATTTATATTTATATTTATTCGCAACTAACATTGTATTTGTTGGACAGGAACAATTCAACTTGGATCCAAAGCTACGCGATTCCGTCTTGGAGCAGTTGAGGGAGCAACACAAGACGTGGAAAAAAAATATGCGGACACGGTACTTTGGAAAAACACGAGAGACCATTTTACAATGGCGCGGATCCGTCCCGCCCAAGGAGCCGATCTCATTGGCACAATGGCAAAAGTTCATTGACAATGAGATCGAGGATCGACAATTGGCATCTCGCCAATCGGGGAGGGAAAATCGGGCTAAAAAGACGGGCGTGCACTACTCCGGCCGGACCTCTTACGCTGAGGTGGAGCATAGGATGAAGGTAATATTTAATTTATCTATAACTACAGAAATATATTATTGGATATTATTTTACTTTGCGGGGACGATACTAATTTTACTTTACTTTATTTTATTTCAGGGGGTAGGGAGTGGGCCAGGGGGTAAGCCACATAGTCTCGATACTTATGTGGCTCTTCGGACGAAGAAGGGGAAGGACAAGGAGGTGTCCCCGAGCGTCGCGGCCACGATTGTAAGTAATCCGACAGTTTAATTATTGTTAATTACGTTATAATTTTTTAGTTTACTTATTTTACTAATCATATGCTTTTTGTCGTTTCAGGCAAAGCTTAAGGAAGTGCATGAGTCGCAGTCTGATGCCGACAAGGCATCTTTGTCCACAGACGCACTCAGCCAAGTGCTTGGCTCTGATCGCAAGGGGAGGACAAGGGGAGTGAGCTCGCGGGTGGCCAAATCTAGGATCATCGGATTGAAGACGAGCGACACCGGGTTGGCTCGAACGGTGGATTCACACGACGCGAAGCTGTCCCGTTTGGAGGCGACGGTCCAAGATATGTATGCATTCATGAAGCGTACGTTGGGTGGAGACCGTAAAGAGAAAGGTAAAGGGAAAGGGAAGGAGAAGGCGGTGGAGGAGGAGGTGCGGGAGGACGAGGCGCAAGATGACGAGGATGTGGACCTCGCTACTTCATCACCGACACGTTCGTACTTCGACGATCCACTTCCCTATTTGACGCCCTCCAACAGACCATTATCGACAATTGGTTGGCCGAGCGTGTTCATATTGGACATATTTGATGGCCAGCGGATAGGGCGGGGGTTGAGGGACCCGAATATCGTCGAGGGTGGAATAGTCCATGGACGTGTGCTTCAACAGATGGAGTCCAGGGTGCTCGTCACGCATGTCATAACCGGGAAGGAGAACTCCCTATTGTGGTTGCACGAACAATGCGGCACGACGTATATTAGTGGGTGCGTCAATTCGTATGTCGTGTGGCCTACTCACCTCCTCAGTTTTATCCAAGACATGTAGTAACATTATTTTCTAGTTTGTCCATTTTAATTATATTTGGATTATATCGTCATGTATATTATTTTTACTTTGAAGATTTGGATTATACTGTCATGAATATATATTTGCATTATCTTTAGTTTGTGTTGGATATATGATGTTTGGAACAGGTACAACGTTGCTATAACAGGTACAAATATACTGCTGGGCAGTGGCAGTGGTCATACTGCCCAGTAGATTTTTTTTAAATTCTGCCCAGAATTGTCACGGTCATTGACCGTGACAATTTTTTTTAAAAAAGGGTCACGGCTTTGTCACGGTTATAAACCGTGACAAACGTGTCACGGTCATTGACCTTGACACGACCGTGACACAAAACGCGAGTTTTTTGTCAAGGTCAATGACCGTGACACGACCGTGACAAAAAACGCCTCGAAATGTCACGGTCATTGACCTTGACAAGGTGAATTTGTCAAGGTCAATGACCTTGACAAATGGGCAGATTTGGTGTAGTGAATTAGACCCATATGAAAAAAAAATGGGATTTGGCGATAAAAATCTAAGTTTAGGAGTTGTGGGCAGCCATAACACAATTGGGAGAAATATGAGAACGTGGGGAGGTGTTCTTCAACAAACTAAATCTCTACCCCGAAGGAATAATTAGACTCTACGAATCATAAGGCAAGTGGTTAAACTTGCTTTTATATAAATTGATGATTTCAATTCAAATCCTGGTAAGTGTTAAACACATGATTTTGGGTTGGGATAATACAAATTGGGTTTTAAATTTGTGGATTATAGCAACCCCTATTTTCTCACGTAAAGGTTGACCAGGTACAATACACCGAAGATGGGGTTTGTCAGTAAATTAATACCATTCTCAGCACAACATAACATAAATATGATAATTTAAAATCCAATACTTTAAAACTTTATGAATACAACTCTGAAAATAATTGAAACCAAACCAACACTAACTGGAGAATAATCCAACTATAAGTAATATCACAACCTCCATAATAATGTAAATAACTAAATAAATCTTGGGCTTATGCCCTTACAATGCTTCCAAATAAAATAACTAAACTCTGGCAAAAAAGCACCTAAGCTAGAGTCGACAATCCGGAAGGCTTCTAAACACTGAGAGATCGCAAGGCTAGTACAAGAATAGTCTTGATATCCCTATCTAGAAATAACCTGGAGGGAAAACATTTATAATTTGGGTCAGAGCCCGAGGTGTGCAAGAATTAACTTAATTAATTTATGATTCAATAATAGCGTTGATGCAAAATAAGTACTCCCCCTTTTTCGACACCCACATGCGTATAACACCTCACCTCTCATCTAAGTCTGACATGTCTCGCATCCCAAAGTCCCCAAATAACAACTACGACTACGTGCCAATTTTATATAATGATTTAGTGATTTAAATGTGCCGACTATGTTTAATTATAATTATCCATAATTTTAGAGTCTCATAATCTCCACCTAAGAAGCATAAATATCCACTATGCAATAAATGATCACAAATAAATTTACGGCCACATCCTTAGGCAATTAATCTATTTATAAAGTAATCGGGGAAGTTATGATATATGTCCTCCCATATATGTGACATACAAGGGCATCTACCGTTGGTGTCAAATTTGAGCTCTATCGGCAAGCCCGAAGGAATCCTAACATCCAAATCAGACAGTCCGAAGGAATCCTGACATCCTAAGCACTGAGAGATCGCAAGGCTCGTACAACAATAGTCCAGCTATCCCTGTCTTGAAATAACCATGGGGGGGGGGGGGGAGGAATTTATAATTTGGGTCAGAGCCCGAGGTGTGCAAGAATTAACTAAATTAATTTATGATGCAATAATACAGTTGATGCAAAATAAGTATTCCCTATTTTCGACAATCACACGCATTTAAGACCTCACCTCTCATCTAAGTGTGACATGTCTCGCATCCCAAAGTCCCCAAATAACAACTACGACTACGTGCCAATTTTATACAATGATTAACTGATTTAAATGTTCTGACTACGTTTAATTATAATTATCCATAATTTTCCAGTCTCATAATCTCCGCCTAAGAAGCATAAATATCCACTATGCAATAAATGATCACAAATAAATTTATTGCCACATCCTTAGGCAATTAATCTATTTATATAGTAACCGGGGAATTTATGATATATGTCCTTCCATATATGTAACATACAAGGGCATCTACCGTTGGTGTCATAAAGAAAGCATTAGGTTTGCACATTAGTTGAGGGGTGAGTCTGTCCTCAAGAGAGTACGACACTAGCATTAGACCTGGCAACGGGTCGGTTCGGGTCGTGTTCGTGTTGGGTCTTAACGAATTCGTGTGGAATTTTGCTCCACCCAAACACGACCCGTTAGCTTAACGGGTTATGAATCCAATATTCGTACACGATTCGTTTTCCTAACGGGTGATACGACACGAACTCGTTTAACCCGTTAAGGTAACAAATCGTTTTTGGGTCTTAACGGGTTTAACCCGTTGTACCCGTTTAACCCAATATGAACCGATAGAAACGTACCAGTAAGACCCATTAGCGACCAATAAGACCCGTTAGCTTTGCATAATTACATATTTAGCCCTCTCAAACTAAAAATATTATTTTTATTTTTCCCTATATATCTTAACGGGTCATAATGGTTACTAACGAGTCACATGACCCGGTATGACATGAACGATATTCGGGTCTTAACAGGTTGTTATCGGGTGAAGCAAATTTAACCAACCCGATTCGTTATATTTAATGGGCTATCGTGTTAACCCGATAGTGACCCGTACCCGATAAGCCTCGACCCATTAACTGTTAATTTTGGGTCGTGTCGTGTCGTGTTATCGTGTCGTGTCACATTTTGTCAGGTCTAACCGGCATAAACATGAAGAGCATTCATGCGTTTTAAATTTCTGCAATTTAATCACTTGGTAATTATTTTCAAAACGTTTTGGGTTCTAACCCTTGCTATCAAATATTTTCAAAACCTTTTATGTGTCCATCCACAGGAACTCTAGGCTTGAATTCACTCCAGGGACTCGCAGCTGCAGCATGTGTGGATGTTGCAGGATTTGGATAGACGCGTCTATTTTTCTATTCCTAGTGTACGGATTCATATCAGTCTATTTCGAGCATGTCTCTCACAGTTTTATTTAGTTTCCTTTCATATTGTATGGGATTCATTACTCTCTATTAGTTTGGTTTGGTTTTGGATTAAGCCAGTGGCTTATTCGCAAGACTTTAATGATTCTATGTGATGATTGATTCTATCAGCATTGGATGTTTTTATTTTAATTCCGCACTTATTTTGTCTTGGATTAATAAAGATAAAATTTGGTGCCAACTTTTTGAATACTAGGTGGTTAGTAAATTTTTATAAAGTTTTTGACAGTGATGCTAAGAATGAACCAAATGAGATTCCTTTCTTAATTTGATATAGGGATGATCACCTGGTATTTTATTAGGAGGGGTGTCACAATCATTATGACCAAGAATATCAAATAAATACAGCCAATATTTAAACAAGTTAAAATGCAGATTTTAACACCCAACAAATGTTTAAGTTAATTTATGTATTTAATAAAAATTAATAATCTGAAACAAATTAATTAATTCAAAATTAATTATTTGAACCTTCAAAATAATTTTGTTAATTTTTGGAATTGATCTATTCGCAAGGTAGTGTGCTGAAAATATTAACTCAAGCAAGCATATGCAAATAAATAAATAAAAGTGTGAAAAATAAAATAACACCGAGATTTAATGTGGTTCGATCAAAACCCGGTTTACGTTTATGCGCCTAGAGCTTCTGACTCCCTTATGCTTCACTAAACCTAATCCACTTGATGGTAAGATCAAACCACCATGTACAACCGTTTGCAAGCTGAAATCGAGCTTTAAACACCGTGGACCAATTTACGGGTAGGAGGAACCAATCATCGGTACAACAACCATAGCTAAAATCGAGCTACTGAATACATCCCAAGCTTCTAACAAAGCTTTAAAGAAATCTGATTTTTGTAGTACAATTTAGAATACTGAAACTCGTTAAAACACAAATTGAATATTAGTTTCTTATTCTTCAATGAGACTTCAATAAATGATGGTAGTGTAAACTCAAGTGTTCTTCTTCAATGATTGAGAAGAATGTAAGATTAATTTCTCTATTGAATGATGTAGTAGCTGATAAATTCAAATGCTCTCAACAAAATCTTTAGTTCTTGCTCATAGTCTCATTCTTGTGTGTTTAATGCAACTCTTTAAATGCTTAAGTAACAACTTCAAAAACTAGCTGTTAGAGACAACCATTCTGAGCATTAAATGCTGCTCATTTTTGGTGAGGGGAAATAGATTGAAATTGATCTTCAAATCTTCATTTGTCATTTCAATATAAATGTAGTTGTTGAGGCATTAAAATGGCATCCTAAAAATATGGGATTGAAATAGGCTTTTTCTATATAAAAAAATAGCTCCTACAAAATAAGATTAGTCCAAGAGAGAGAAAGAAGCAATTTGATATGCAAAGATGTTAAAATGGTAATCTTAGTGAGATATATCAACTGCTCAAAATAGTGGTAAAAAAATTTGACAGATATCACTTAAAATTGACATGGATAAAAGGCATACAATTTTACATATTAAATAAAAATGGCGTGGCCCAATAAATTTTGTCTTTAATAAATAACAAAATATAACAACATTGCCCAACATATTGATTGCCTTGTGTGGAATATGAATTAATGTATAAAATCTGTTATTATAAAATATACGCATATAAAAAGAACAGACAGAGGTATCATATTATGTATAAAACAAACAAGTCAAGACATGTGAAAATAGGAGCCCAAATAATGGCATGTAAGTCTACAAGAATTCTTCAACTGCTAAAGAATAGACGCATGCGGCCAAAAATATTAATAAAGGATTTCCATTTGCCCAAGGAAGATGGGAACAGATTGTGTGGCCCAAGGCCAATTGATTCACGTCTGTAAAAAAATATAGGCATGTGTAATTGGAAATAACATATGGCAAGGAGTAAGGAAATCAAGTCTGACAAAAAAATATGAATAACACTACATAGATACGGTTCTATACCCATTTTCCTTACCTATTAACAAGACAAATAAAAGATGACTCATCACAAAGCAAAAAAGCTCCAAAGCTATTTTTTGTTTTAATTTTAAAATTGTTGTTTCCTCAAAGTTACACTTTAAATAAAATTTAAAACTATCCAAATGTACCAAAAATATTTTTTTAAAAGGAGATTTTAAAAAACAAATTGACTTAAAAAATAAGGAGTGTCACTGACACGAACTTCAAAAATAAAAGAATATTGGATAAACTATTTTCCCACGTTAGTTCGTCGCTGTAGATAATAAATTTTTTGTGACGCACTGACGTGTGAAAACATTTTTTTTAATAATAATTTTTTTTTGTGAAAATATTTTTTGACCTACAACAATGTACAACTCCAACTCATTTTGTGCGACGCACTGACGTGTCGCGTCTGTATTGCTTCATTTTTGGGTCCTGACAGGAGCCACACCATAGGACCTTCAAAATGAACCAATGTAGACACGACACGTTAGTGAGTCGCACGAAATAAGTTGGGTTCGTGATCCTAAAATAAATCATAACTCTAATATTTATTAATTTAAAAATAAATATAAAATATTAAGAGAATATTTTTTACTTTTGTTTTGGCACTTTATTAATTGATAAAATGCATTGTGTTTTAAAAAAACACGACATGACACGACATAAATTTTTTCGATAATAATATTTTCTTGCTAAAATCAGTTCTATATCTTTTTTTGGTTTTATTTTTTGTTGATAAAATCAGTTCTATGTCCTATCTAATGTCAATTAAATTGTGTTAGATAAGACACGATACGAGTTTTTTGGGTTGAAAAAATCATTTTAAAAAAAGAGTGATTCTACATAGCCCGCCTGGGAACCGCATTCACCCCCATTTTTAATTTTTTTTTCTTACTTTCTTATTCTTTTGTGTTTAACAATTGATATAAAAATAGTTTTTTATATAAAAAAAAAGTTTCTCATATAGAAAAACAGTTTTTCTATTAATATAAAAAAAATAAATTTTTTTATTGAAAGTAAATTTTTTATTAAAATTAATAATTTTTTTTATGAATAAAAAAAATTATGTTTTTGACATGATATCGCGATTGATTAGTGCCGCTGGCGCGGACCCATAAAATATCGCGATTAATTAGTGCAGCTTTTTTATTTATTATACTCACATTCAATATTGTGGGTCCGTGCCAGCGGCACTAATTAATTGCGATATTTTTTCAATAAAAAGTATCGCGATTAATTAGTACTGCTGGCGCGGATCCAAATCATTTGTTGAATGTGGATCCACGCCAGCGACACTAATTAATCGCGATATTTTTTCAATAAAAAATATCTTAGTACTACTGGCGCTGACACACATTCCCGGACCCAAATCATTTGTTGAATGCGGCTCCGCGCCAGCAGCATCTATTAATCGCGATATTTTTTCTATAAAAAATATCACGATTAATTAGTACCGCTGGCGTGGACCCACATTCCCGAATACACATTATTTGTTGAATGTGGGTCCGCGCCATCGACACTAATTAATCGCGATATTTTATGGGTCCGCGCCAGCGGCACTAATCAATCGCGATATCATGTCAAAAACATAATTTTTTTTTATTCATAAAAAAAATTATTAATTTTAATAAAAAATTTACTTTCAATAATTTTTTTTTTTTTTATATTAATAGAAAAACTGTTTTTCTATATGAAAAACATTTTTTTTATATAAAAAACTATTTTTATATCAATTGTTAAACACAAAAGAATAAGAAAGTAAGAAAAAAAAATTAAAAATGGGGGTGAATGCGGTTCCCAGGCGGGCTATGTAGAATCACTCTTTTTTTAAAATGATTTTTTCAACCCAAAAAACTCGTATCGTGTCTTATCTAACACAATTTAATTGACATTAGATAGGACATAGAACTGATTTTATCAACAAAAAATAAAACCAAAAAAAGATATAGAACTGATTTTAGCAAGAAAATATTATTATCGAAAAAATTTATGTCGTGTCTTGTCGTGTTTTTTTAAAACACAATGCATTTTATCAATTGATAAAGTGCCAAAACAAAAGTAAAAAATATTCTCTTAATATTTTTAATTTATTTTTAAATTAATAAATAATTAGAGTTATGATTTATTTTAGGATCACGAACCCGACTTATTTCGTGCGACTCACTAACGTGTCGTGTCTACATTGGTTCATTTTGAAGGTCCTACGGTGTGGCTCCTGTCAGGACGCAAAAAAGAAGCAATACAGACGCGACACATCAGTGCGTCGCACAAAATGAGTTGGAGTTGTACATCGTTGTAGGTCAAAAAATATTTTCATAAAAAAAAATTATTATTAAAAAAAATGTTTTCACACGTCAGTGCGTCACAAAAAAATTTATTATCTACAGCGACGAACTAACGTGGGAAAATAGTTTATCCAATATTCTTTTATTTTTGAAGTTCGTGTCAGTGGCACTCCTTATTTTTTAAGTCAATCTGTTTTTTTAAAATCTCCTTTTAAAAAAATATTTTTGGTACATTTGGGTAGTTTTAAATTTTATTTAAAGTGTAACTTTGAGGAAACAACAATTTTAAAATTAAAACAAAAAATAGCTTTGAAGCTTGTTTTGCTTTGTGATGAATCATCTTTTATTTGTCTTGTTAGTGGGTAAGGAAAATGGGTATAGAACCGTGTCCATGTAGTGTTATTCAAAAAATATACCAAAGGAAAATGCCTTGTCTCCAATCAAAGGAAGAATGTGGTCAATAACTAAGCCCAAGGTGTATATATATTATGTACACCTGTGTTCATAGATTAGGTAGCGTGTGACTATGGAGAATTTATAATATATGTATAGTTTATATATATTATATGCACAATAAAGTCACTAAATATATAACTCCTAAACAATTTAGCTTTATAAACATTGGCCGTTTGATTGTTAAATAGTAACTATATATGATAGATGTTTATAAACATCTCTCTCTCTCTCTCTCTCTCTCTCTCTCTCTCTCTCTCTATATATATATATATATATATATATATATATATATATATATAGCCATTCTCCTAAGCGGACTTCCTTAAAGAACGAATTTACGGACTTTTGTCCTTTTCCGGCTCTGGAGCCCTCGTGGTCCCTAAGACCTTTTGTTATTTTCCCTTGATGGTCCCCCTCTTGTCTTATACTAAATCCCATTTTAAGACTATATATTTAAAAGATTTGTAGTTTAGACCTAAATTGGTATCAAGACCTTAAGAAATTTGTAAACTCACCAAATTCCGATCAAAACCTTAATTCTGGTATCAGAGCCATAAGACGCTCCTGTTAGACTTATAGTAAAAAGACTTTAATGCCCTTAGGATTTATCCCTCGCATCTACCAAGATATTTTTGGAACCAACCCAGACTACCAACCTATACCCATAACTGATTTAGACTCAGTAGGGTGTTTAACCTCTCACATAGACGGTTATTCACATTCCGAACACATCCCAGCCAAACACGCAGACAGTAGACAAGTTACTGCTAGTGCTATTAATAGCATAATAGACCAAAATAAGTGTATACTCCTTATATTAAGACAATTAAGATAAAAAAATATCTCTAAAAGACTACTAGAAATAGATAAGTAAATCCCAATAGACCTTGTACAAGTTCTACAAGAAATAAATACTAAGACTAATCATAAAGAAGTCCTTAACAAAGACATATTAGAAATTAAAACCTTAACTAAAAATCAAGACAGTTAGTTAATTAAACTTACTAAAGAACAAGCTAAGCTTATCCCTAGATTAGATAGTTATCTTCCTAATGGAGATAGTTAGATCAGACTGGAATGAGGTATTGTAGTGACAATTATATTCAACACAAATAAATGAGAAAAGCACAATCACCAAATAAAATAAAGAACATGAAATGCCAACCACATAACACAACATGTACGTGGTTCAGCAAGAATGCCTACGTCCACGGTGGTGCAGTCAGTATTATTTCTATATACTCCGGGGAGTGTTTACAGAGAATATAGTGCGTGCCTCTTGCCCCGGGCTTAGGGTTTATTATATTCATGTTTATTTTTGGGGAGTGAGGGTGTTGGACTCCCCCGGGCCCCACGTCCATCTTCTTCTCCTAGAATATCTCTCGATGAGATTCTAGGAGAAGACTAAGTCGTAACTGTATTTAATTAAGGTGAGGGGTTCGGACTTTGGGCCATTTTTAGTAGGCTACTCGTCCGGGCCCATAATGGTAAATCCGGGTACCCATAATTTCCCCTAAAGTTGTTGGGCCACAATTTGGGCTCAACAAATTTAAATGATTTTCCATAATGGCTCTTTTTGTAGATCGTGAAACTCTTCCCAAAGTTGAGAACTAATTTAAGCGGAAGTTGCTTCGTGTCCTGTGCGCAATGATTGGGAGCATTTAAAAGTTATTTGGAGAAGTGTTCCTTAGTTGTCGTTTCAAACTTCTTAGTGTTCTCTCATCTTCTCTGAACTTTAGCTGCGCGCCCTCTTCTCCAAGTCTTCATTTTCTTCGCTTTCAATCTCCCTCGTCACCTGGGCTTGTGATCTTGCATCGTCCAAGTCAAACTTTCATCTTGTAAGTCCCCTTCGCTCTCTTCCTATGTGCTTTCTCTGTTGAGTTTTCTTTGAATTTGCAATTCAGGGTTTACAAATGACAAAGATTGGTAATAGATCGGTGTCAGAGTTTAGGAAGTTCTATAATATTCCAGAGTGGGTAGAGATTGAGTGCGCCTCTCTCCCTAAGAATGTTAGAGAGATAGAGGGTGCTCATTGGATGCATGTTCTGTTGCTTTCCCAAGGGGGCTTACTTTTCCTCCAAATAATTTGTTTCTGCATTTTTTTGATTATTTCAACTTTGTCCCTGCACAGTGTTCACCCAATGTACGGAAGATAATCAATGGTGTCCATAGAATAAATCAACTTTATGGCACTAAATTAGGGCTCGCTGAAGTTTGTTTTTGTTATTCCTTTTCTCGAACTAGCTCTGGTCTGCTTTACCTGAAGGCCAGGAGTCCTGACAGGGTATTGGTAGTAAATTTACCTGATTCCCATGAAGACTACTGGTAATATGGCTTTCTTACTAGGAATTGGCAGTTCTCCCCCAGACTGAGGGGACGAGGTCTGATAGATTCACTATTCCCTTTTATGGGGAAGAGTACATAGGTAGTCTTTGCTCTGGCCTTTCTATTTCCTAGTTAATGTGTGATTCTTCTGACACTTTCCTGTTTTCTTTTTAGTGAGGATAAAGAATTTGGAACCTGTCCTTAGCGAGGTTCGAGCTTCCGAGCTGATTAAAGCTTAGAATATCTGGGAATCTTTGGGTGACGGTGAACATCCCCGGTCTGTTGCTTTCCTGCTCGAGTACAAGAATGTTGGATCCAGTTTTATTGTGAGGCCTGTGGATAACATTCATGACTTAGATACTGTAATACCCCGTACTTTTGGCTATATTTATTTTTGGGATTAATTAATTAAATGCGTATTAATTGGAAATTAATCCGGGTAAAATACTAGCGAGATGTGAGTTGGTATTTAACTATATTGTGCATATATGATGTTATATAAATATTGAATTATGCAAAATTTGTCGTGAGATTTATATACGGCATTTTAGAAATTTTGTTGAGACGCGTGAAACCGCCGCGTCATGGTATATTATGTTAATTATAAAAGTGATTTTTAATTCTATTATCCGTATGGTCGTTTTGAGTACGCCAACGCGTCCGGAAGGGTCGAGATAGTCTGAAAACACTAGCCGGGGGTGTAGTTTGGGTCCCGGGGTATTTTTAGGCCATACCGGCAACTTAAAGGGTATTTTGGTAATTTTGTATTTTGAGGAATTAAAAGTGACGAAAATTGGGAGTTTTAATCTGATGTGGATTTAACCCACTAAACCCACTAACCAACCCATATTAACCCATTAAGCTACGGAGGTTATCATTTAGGTTTCCAACTCTCCCAAAGAAAACCCTAGCCACCATAGCCACCGTTGGAGAAGAAGCTTGGAGAAGAAAAGAAATTCTGCAGAAAAGCTTCATCAAACCTACACCAAACTCAGAGACAATCAAGGCAAGTGACTTAATTCCATTTAATTTCAGAGAATGTTCCTTCCATGTTAGATAATTCAAATTGTATGTTTGTTCTTGGTGAAATATGAAAACCCATGTAGTTTGGAACTTAGAACTTGGAAATCTTGAGGAGAATTGCATGTAGAATGATAGGTAGATGAGTATTCCCATAATATTTGTGATTGGAAGAAATTAAAACGGATTTATATTGGGTTAATTCATGATTCAAAAATTTAGGGTTCATGTTCTTGAAAAATTGGGAAAAAGTGTAGAGATTTGTAAATTTGGTTGATGTTAGGATGGATTAATCCTTCAAAACATGTTAGGATGTGATTATAATATGTTTAGGATTGTTTAGAGACCTTAAAACGATTGTTGGGACTTAGTTTAGAAGAGATTTGAGGAGTAAGAATGGTGAAAAACGAGATTAGACAAATCTGGGACGAATCTGGTAGGTCGTTAGAAGCCCCTGCCCAGGTCGTTCGAACGAACTCGTTCGAACGAGCTTCTAACGAATTGACCAGTCGTTCTAACGAAAGGGAGCCTCGTTCGATAACTTCGTTCGAACGAGATCTCGTTAGAAGGTACAGTTCGTTCGAACGAACTGGATCTCGTTCGAACAGCCTCGTTCGAACGAGACTTCTAACGAGCCGACAGTGGAATCTCGTTCGAACAGCCTCGTTCGAACGAGACTTTTAACGAGTTGACAGTTTGTGCCTTTTTGGACTGTTTTGATTTTTGGAGTCCCGTAAACTTGTTCGAGGATATAGATAACATTTCGATGATGATGTAATTGGGACTTTTGGGTATTTATGAGAAGGAAATTATATACGAGAGTTATATTAAATGGACGGTTTGGGTTGAGACGTGAGTGTCTACTACGACGTGAGAATAAATTATGGCGCGTATGATTATAAACCGGAATAGTATAAATTGTGTAAATTATAAGTTGGTACGAGAATGCGATATGTACTACGATTAAACTACGGGATTACTAAGATGTGTGTTTACTTAGTATTGGTATATGAATTGTGTGTATGACATACCTACCATACTTGCTATCACGGGAGGTTTGCGTTCGCTTAGGGCCCTCTAATCCTTGTGTTGCCCGGATTTAGACTGGTTACCTTGATGAACATAGGTCATAGAAAGACTTATTGGGATATTAATAAGTCCGCTGATCATGGGAGCGTAGGTATGTGCGTGACCCATGTGATGTGACTGTGTTCGCCTCCATTATTTGTGATGTTTTTATCTGTGAACTATTCCTGAGAGATTCGGAATATGTAATCCTTATGTACGTGATGTACCGGGATGGATAGCAGAGTATGTGTGCACCACAGCTTAGTTCTCGAGGTGCTTGTATTGTATATTTATGTTGTGAATAATATACACTTAATTAATGGGAACCTTCATGTTAATGTTTTATAAATATAATTACGGTATTGTTTCGAGAAAAACATAACGAGTTAGCTGATAGTGAAATATATTGCATATTGAGCATCCGAGTTTACGTTAATCCCTATTTAATTACGAGTGTTAACATGTTAATAGAACCGAGTAATATGGGTAGGACCTATGACAGTCTAGCTAGATATGATGTCGCTTAGCTAGTGGTTTGTGTCGTTGTAGATGGGTACTTACGTTAGGAGTGCACAGTTAGACGAGAGGTGAGAATATCATGTGAGTGCACGTCCTAACATGTACTTTGCATTTAATGTTTTAAATATTTTTAAAGCACTTGCAGGTTTTTAAAATATAACTCCACATTCGGGCTCTGACCCGTTTGCTTTCAAATCTACTTTTCTTGTAAAACCATTTTAGGTGCCCAGCCACAAGGACACCATGCATAGGATACTCATTCTGGTGACGAGCTGTAGCTGTTTGTGGAAGCTACAGGGATTTGCTTGTAGACGCTTCGATCACTTGGATTCCAGATTCATTATCTATCAGTTGTAGGGCATGTTGCCCATTTCTATTAGAGTTACATTTCCATTACATTTTTCAGACTTTGGCATGTATTGTTTTAGTATTCAGTTTACTTTCCAGTTGTGGGTTTGTAGCGAGGAGTTTTTCCTCCAGACTTTATTTACTTTATGTGATGGTTATTCTATTTACTTATTTATGGTGAATGGTGTTATTGTTCTTTTTTACACTTGTTGCATGTTAATCAGACTTAAATTAAAATTTGGCACTTACTTTTTAAATACTAGGTGGTTAGTAATCTTAAAATGTTTTCGACAGTGATGCTATTAACTGGACCAACTTGGCATTTTGAATTAATTTAATAAAGGAGTAGCTACCCGGTATTTAATTAGTCGGGGTATCACAGATACTTCTAAAGAAGCTGCTGCTGATCTCATTCGGTTGTATGAGGAAGATAGAAGTTCTGAGAGTGATATCAGAGGAGGTGCTGAGGGTGGTTCTGGTGAGGAGAGATCCAGTAGTGACAGTTCTTCCAGCTCAGAAGAGGTTTCTGAGGCCCAAGAGTCTTCAAGTACACCCAGCAGTTCTAACGAGGAAATGGTTCCCCTTAGGAGAAACTTGATCCGTGATGATGATGATGATGATATGCTTCTTGCTCAGAGGTCGAAGAAGCAGAAATCCAGCAGTGGGGTTATTGCCACTGGTTCTCAGTCTGATGCTCAGGAGCAGGAGAAGAAGAGAAAAGAAGAAGAGCAATTGAGGGAGAGAGAGAGAAAGAGAGACGAGGAGAGGAAGAAAACTGAAGAGAAAAAGAAGATGGAGGAGAGGAAGCGAGCATAGAAGGATAAGGAGAGAGAGGAGGAGAAGAGAAGAATGGAAGCGAGGACGAAGGATGGGTAAGTTCTAGTGCCCGTGTCTGCATTGCCAAAGGGGGCCTTGATTGCTATTTCTCCTCAACTGGCCCCTGCGCTGCTCGAGTGAGTAGTCCTTCCTACTGATCACCAAAGGGCAATGGGGACTGACCAGTTAGCCTTGCAAGCAAGTCAGAGGCTAGCCTTGGTAAGTCTATTTATCTTTCCTAATGCTTGTCAAATTTTGGGTGTTTCTTTCGTCTAATGCCTTCTTTTATTTGCAGTTCGTGACTGACTTTACCGTGCTCTATCGCTCTCGCGACGAGCTGGTTAATAAGAATGGTGAATTGGAGAAGCAGAACGCTGCCCTGAAAGTGAAGAGTACTGAGCTCGAGGCTACCTTGAAGGCCGTTGATGCTTCTCGGACGTCTTCTGATCTGGCCCTTGTTAAAGCCAATCGAGAGAGGGAGACAGTGGTCAAAGAACTGAATGAACTGCGATAGGCATATGATTTGGTCTGCTCAAGCAAGCTAGCGATAGTGGAGGAGAACAAGGTGCTGAGGGAGAAGCTGAAGGGCAAGGAGTACGAGGCGACTACAGTTAAGGAAAATCCATATAACTCCGAGTGGGCTGTTGCATATGAAGTTGCTGAGGTTCAGATAGGCTACATCATTCGTCTGAATTTCAAGAAGGGCTAGAGCAAAGCCATCTTAGGTGCCGGGGTGGATGTTGCCTCTCCCTTGTTCTATGAGCACGATCCAGGACCAAAGCCTATCATAGATGTTGCTCCTTCCCCAGCCGTCGAAGGTGTTAACCCTCCTTCCCAGTTAGTTCCTATTGATGCCCTTCCTTCTCGGGCGACAGAAGCTGTCCCTACTGAGGGAGATGTTCCTACTGCTGCTGACAAGGGAAAGCGGCCAGCTTCTTCTGAACAACCCGAGGTCACCAACTAATATATTCTTAGGATTGATTTGGTATTTTTATTTGTAATGTTCCTTTCTATTTATCAATGTACTATGATCCCTTATGTATTAATGAAATGAAAAGACTTTTTCCCTCAGTGTACTGATTCATTTTATCCTTTAGTGCTCTTTTATGGCCTGTAGTCGATTGATGTAGATGACTATATTCCATCCACTTCTCAATTAGGAAGAATGCTTGGTCCTGATGTGAGTCCTCAAGTTCGTCATACCTTCGTAAGAATTTGTAAATCGCTGCGATTGAGGAATAAGCGTTTCATAGAGCAGATGGAGCTCGTTGTTAAACTGAAAGATAGGCTTCAGGAGATGGAAGAAGTTGGAGCTTTTGTTCAAGAGGAAGTGAATACTCTGAGAGTAAGGATCCTCGATGCTATTGAGATTAACCAAGTTAGAAAAGTTCTGTAACAGGAAAATGATTCCTTGAGGAGGGAAGTATTGCGCCTTAGGGAGAATGCGTCGAGCACTGTACCTCGCGTTTTAAGGGGTTCCTCCTCATCACGAGCTGGCACAGGACCAAGCGATGTTCCTCCGGTACTACGAGGTTCTACCCCATCGACTGTCCCACGAGCTGGTATACACGTAAGAAGCCCAGCTAGGGAAATGGATGAGCTCCGTGAAGATGTTCGTCGAGCATATGTGATTGCTACTGGGCTTCAAAGGGATGTCACATGGCTGAGGCATCTGTTTAAGAGAGGACCTCGGCGAGTATGGGTTGATGGTTACGACTAAGGTTGGGTAGATGCTCTGACGAGGCTAACAGAGTTTGAAGAGCTCGCTTTTATCAGGGGATAGTTGAGTGCCCTAAGGGAGCTAGAAGTTCCAAGGAACTCAATACTCTGGTATCGTCACGAGATCTCTTCTTCCACTTTAAGGCCTAACCCGTTCAGGGGGGATGATCAGTGGATCCCTATCGATGCCATTCCTCGACAGCTATTGGAGTCAGATGCGAATGAGTTCAAGGAGGAATTAGCTCCTCATCCGGATGACGGTCGAAGAGCACAAGTGGATGATTATCTTGTTCAGAGGCCTCAGCCTCATTAAGATTTTTCCAGTTGTAGCTTTGTATACATATGTAATGAAGCAATGTAATATTAATATTTTTGGTGACCTCGCCGATTAAACATGGGTTGTACGTTTTTGTTGTAAATGTGATGAAGTAATATAAAATTTATGTTTTAGGCGAACTCACCGACTAAACAAGTGTTCTATATTTTTTACATAATTTATTCTTTGCTTAATAATCTTGGGCCTCTCTTGGCCGACTAGATTGGTAAGTTTGCTTCGTCGAGTAAGTGTCCCTCCAGTCCAGTATGCTTACGAGATACCATTCTGCCCTACTTTACCTTTTCGATCGTGTCGTCACACTCCCTTAGGTCTAAGTGTGGTAATTGGCGAGGACATGCCTGGTGTTGGATGTTCTATCCGATCAGGGTTTTGTTAACCAAATATTATTTGGCGACCAATTTGACTTGGCCAGATTGCCTAAGGATCTCCGTAGGGCTGCATATATTGCCAGGGGCAATGCTAAGAGGTTATTCGTGCTTCATAACGAGAACCTGAGGAGGGTATTTTCCCTGCTATCGCGTATTGAGTAGTGTGCCTGTCACTTGGAAAGGGTGTGCAAGTTATAAAGTTCATATATTAGTTAACTGACACCTCATAGAATGCAACTGCCAAACAACTTTTATTATTCACAAGTAAATGAGCTGCCATTTTCATAGTGCTGGTAAAAAGCGAAAGAAAAAATTAGAAATAGAATTTCTTGAGATTTTCCGCATTCCATGCTCGGGGTATCTCTCTGCCCTCCAGCATTTCTAAGTGATAGGCTCCTTGTAGATCATCTCTTGTTATCTTGAATGGTCCTTCCCAGTTTGGCCCCAACTTGCCATCTGATGGTTTTACTGCGTTGCCAAGGACTTTCCTTAGGACATAGTCACCAACTTGGAATACCCTTGGATTGACCTTCTTGTTATAGTGTTTTGCGAGTTGTTGCTGATAACTCGCTAATTTCACTAAGGTAAGTTCTCTGCGTTCGTCGGCTAGGTCAAGTTTAGCGAGCAATGCTGCATCATTCTGGCCCTGGTCAATAAGGGTAGACCTCATAGTTGGTAGGCCTGCTTCTAATAGGATGACCGCTTCCATTCCATATGTTAGTGAAAATGGGGTTTCCCCCGTTTCCCGACGTAGGGTAGTGCGGTAAGCTCACAAAATATGCGGCAGTTTGTTCACCCATGCGCCTTTGGCTCACTCTAATCGTTTCTTTAACCCATCGATCACTGTTTTATTGGAAGCCTCAGTTTGACCGTTTATCTGAGGATATGCCCACGAGCTGAAATAGTGCCTGATCCCGTGTTCATTGTAGAAGTTCTGGAAAGGGACACTCTCGAACTGTGTTCCGTTATCAGTGATGATGGTTCTGGGGATTCCAAAACAGGTAATTATGCTTTTCCATATAAATCTTATCATATCTGCATCTCGGATGTTTGCCAGTGTCTCTGCCTCGATCCATTTGGTGAAGTAATCCGTTACGACCAACAGATATTTGCGGTTGCCGACGGCAGTAGGAAGTGGTCCTACGATATCCATTCCCCATTGGGCGAAAGGACAGGGGCTGGTGAGTGATCTTAGATCACTGGAAGGTTAGTGAACCATAGCGGCGTGTAGTTGACATTTCTTGCACTTTTGAGCGTATACTGTCGAATCTTTTTGCATTTATGGCCATCAATAGCTTCCTTCACAGCTCGAAAAGCTAATAATCTTCCTCCAATATGGCCGCCACAGATTCCTTCATGGAGCTCGTGTAGAATTTTCTCGACATCCCTCGGGTGAACACATTGTAGGTAAGGGACGGAGAACGATCTCTTATACATCTTGCCCTCAGGAGATAAGTGAAAGCGAGAAGTTTTGACTCTTATTCGGTGAGCGGTCTTCCTATCGCTTGGAAGTGCGCTATCCTTCAAATAGTCCCTTAAAGGGTCCATCCAACTAGGTGCTGACTCAATCGGGAGCACATGTTTCGCGCCTAGCAACTCATCGCTCCGGTTGATGCTCGGGTGAGAGAGGAAGTCGATTGGGATCATTATTTTCAAGTCAGAATTGATTACCGAACTCAGGGTTGCCAGGACGTCAGCATGGCTATTCTACCCTCTAGGAAATTGCTAGAAGCTGGCTATTAGCCTCTTCGCCAAGGCGAGATAGGCTACCATTCTTTCATCTTTTTCATTATAGTCCCCACTTATCTGATTGAAGACTAATTGTGAGTCACCGAACACCTATAACTGATTTGCCCCTAAAGCGTGTGCCTTCTGGAGGTCGGCTATCAAAGCTTCATATTCTACCTCATTGTTGGAGGCTTCAAATCCAAGCCTGATCCCCTGTTCGAGGATTGTATCTTCTGGAGTAACAAGAACAATGCCCACTCCTGCCCCCTTTGAGTTGGAGGAGGCTCCATCAACAAATAATTTCCAAACTCCTTCTGTTGCGTGGTTCTCTCCTTGCTTCATGGGTTGAAGTTGGTCTAGAGGATGCTCTCCCATGAATTCATCTATGAAATCAGCAAGGACTTGTCCCTTTATTGCATTCCTTGGTTAAAATTGGATGTCAAATCGTCTGAGCTCGACTGACCATTTAGTCAGTCTGCCCGACAAATTCGCTTTCCTCAAGATTGCTTTAAGGGGGTGCGATGTAAGGACAATAATGGTGTGAGCTTCAAAGTAGTGCTTCAACTTCCTTGAAGCTACTACAAGTGCAAATGTGAGCTTCTCTAGTGATAGGTACCACTTCTCAGCCTCTAATAAGGTCTTTCTCGCGTAATAAACTGGGTGCTGGATTCCTGCATTCTCGCACACCAGCTCAGAACTCACGACGTGGTTGGAAACGATGAGGTATAAGTACAAGGAATCTCTTTCTTGAGGTATGACGAGTAGGGGTGGTGAGCTAAGGTAATTCTTAAGCTCGTTCAATGCTTGCGAGCAATTTTGACTCCATTCTACTGTTTTATTTCCCTTCAATAGCTGGAAGAATGGTTTGCATTTATCGGAGGACTTTGAGATGAAACGGTTCAAGGCAGCGAGCATACCAATGAGCTTTTGTACGTCTCGTATTGTGCGAGGGGACTGTACCCTGTTGATTTCATTGATCTGGCACGGGTTAGCCTCGATGCCTCTCTTACTGACCAAGTACCCAAGAAATTTTCCTGACTGGACACCGAAAGAACACTTGCTCGCGTTGAACTTCATTCGGTATTTCCTGAGGATTTCGAAGGTTCTTGATAGGTCTGAGAGGTGGTCTTCTTTGTTCCTTCTCTTGACAAGCATGTCGTCAATGTAGACCTCCATGGTGTCTCGCATTTGGTCTTTGAACATATTGGTGACCAGCCACTGGTAGGTTGCCCCTGCATTTTTTATCCCAAAGGGCATGACTTTGTAACCGTATAATTTGACGGTGGTGATGAATGATGTCTTGTCCTGGCCTGGTGCATACAGAGGGATCTAATGATACCCCAAATATGCATCCAGAAAACTCATTCTTTCGTGAGATGCTGTGGCGTTCACCAATTGGTCGATTTTTAGGAGAGGGAAACTGTCCTTAGGGCAAGCCCTGTTAAGACCAGTGAAGTCGATGAAGACTCTCCATTTCCTGTTATTCTTTGGAACTACTACTGGATTGGATAACCATTTAGGTAATTGAACCTCCTATATGGATCCTGCACCCAGCAATGTTTTAACTTCTTTTTCTACGATTTTTTCCTTCTCGGGCGCAGTTCACCGTGCCTTTTGTGTGATAGGTTTGAAAGTGGGGTCGACATGCAACCGATGACAAACCATACTGGAATCAATTCTAGGCAGCTCGTATGGTTCCCACGTGAAAACGTCTATGTTGTTTCTTAACAGAATCGTCAATTCCTTCTTTTCTTGATCTGTGAGAGAAGCTCCAATCAAGAATACCCTGTCCTTCTTGCTACCACCAGCTGTAACTTCCTCCAGGTTTTCCATGACCCGCTCATAGGGGAGGAGCCTGGTCTCCTCCACTCCGGGTCTTTCGTACCTTAATTGCTATTTTGAAGGTATCAGACCTTCTTGTTCCTTGACCTTCTCATTGGGCTTCTCGTCCCTCTTCTCTGGTCTAGGGCGGATGGCCGCTATGAAGCACCTTCTTGTCATCGCTTGATCACCATGGATATCCATTACTCCTCGCTCGGTCACATACTTGAGTTTCTGATGATAGGTCGAGGGAACTGCCTTCATCGCATGTAGCCATCCTCTGCCGAGGATAGCTTGGTATGGCGAGTCAATGTCGACTACCAGAAACTCAATTATGTTGGAGATATTTCCTGCCCTTATCAATAGCATAATCTTTCCCATTGGGATAGTCACTTTTCCAACGAAGCCAACCAGAAGGACAGTGGCCTCCTTCAGGTCGGTGATGCTCAACTTCAAGTTTCTGAGCAGGTCGAGATACATTACCTTAGATGAGCTTCCTTCGTTGACGAGCAACTTGTCAACGTCATAGTTGCAATACTGAGCGTAATGATCAAGGCGTCATGGTGCAGGGTTCTCACTCCCACCAGATCTTTATCTGTGAACAAGATATATTTTTTATAGTCGACCTCATCTGCTTGCCGACGTTTTCCTGATTGGGTCTTTGTTGGATCGATCTGAAAAGCTTGCATTATTGCTGTAAGCTTTTTTACCTCCATCCGAGCTGAATTATCCTGAATCTTCTTCATATCAGATGCTCCATGAATTACCGCGAATTCATGGCCAGCATCGTCTTCGAGTACATTATCGGGTCTTATTTCTCCATTGGCAGTAACTTTCTCTGCCTTCTTCTCCACAAACTCGTTCAGGTGCCCAGACTGAGCCAGTTCTTCGAGGTGGAACTTAAGAGCTTTGTAGTGCTTAGTCTTATGTCCTCCCTCTTTATGAAAAGCGCATCTCAGCGCGTTGTTTCTTTTTGAGGGGTCTCCTCCCATCTTTCTGGGCCACTTAATAAATTGCTCGCCTTTGATCTTCGCGAGAATCTTGTAAATTGGTTCTCTGGAGACAGTATTGACTGCCTGAAATGCTTTTGACACATCGTTCTTGCCTCCGCTCTTGGAGCCATTCTTGCCCCCATTCTTTCCTCATTTCTTCTGGTTCTCATCTTTGTCGTTTCCTTTGGCAGTGAGCTTAGTTCGACCATTTTCCCCTGTGATGAGTCGGGTCACATCTTCTACCTGGGCGTATTTCTCGATGCGAGCCATCAGGTCATCGATGGTCGTGGCCTCTTTCTTCGTCAGGGATTGGTATAGAAGGCAAGAGCTGGGTAGCCCAATTTTAACGGAGGCCACTACTACCTACTCCGAGCGGTCCTCGACCTCATTAAACAACTCCCAGTACCTCTTTGCGTAGTCTCGGAGGCTCTCTTGAGGTGTCTTTTTCATTATCAGCAAAGCGTCCATCCTTTTGGGATGGGAGCTACTAGTAATGAAGCGGGTCGTAAAGAGCTCAGCCAGGGACTCAAAGCTCCTGATAGACCTGTAAGGGATCCTTTCGAACCATTTCTGCACCACGTCATATAGGCTTGAGGGAAAAATTTGGCACATCAGTGCATCCCAATGGTTCTAGAGGGTCATGGCTTGCCTTTACTGCCTAACGTGGTCAATGGGATCAGTTTTTCCGTCATAAATCTTGAATCTTGGAATAGAAAATTTCTTGGGGGCTTCCTCTTCTTCTATTTCCCTTTAGAAAGTGGATTTCATCTGGGTCTTGAGAGCTCGTCTAGCAAGCTCCCTGGTCGATCTTGCACTGCGATGTGCTGGGTGTTGGTCCATCTCCCTTCGGACCAAATTTCGTATGTTCTCATTGCTGCGAGCTGGGCTCCTGTAACGGCGAGATGGTCGCTGGTGCTCGAGAGAGTCGGTGCTTGACTCGTGCTTCTCACTCTTTTTGGATCCACACCTAGGGCTCCTTCCTCGGCTGCGAGACTTGCTCTCCTGAGGACAAGGAGTGCGGTATGGACGTCGTCTAGTGCTGCGATGGAGTTGTTTCTACATCCTTTCTAATTTCCTTTTGAGGCGAGCATTCTCAGCCTCTTGCTTGCGAGCGAACTCCCTTTGCTCTTGAAGCCTTGCCTCATAGGCATCAATCAGTCTGGAGATTTGCGTGGACCTCCCTAGTCATTGGCTTTCCTCTAAGGCTCGCCTCTCTGGGCGAGCCCTCTGATCTGAATGCTGAACTTCAGATCTGATCATGCGAGGAGCAGGTTGTTCTTGGATATCTTATACCTGAGGAGCATTACTATTGTGACCAGACATTTCAAACTTCTTTGTTGGTGGGGGCTTTCTCAGGGAAGACAAACGTTTCCCACAGACGGCGCCAATTGTGGTGACAATTATATTCAACACAAATAAATGAGAAAAGCGCAATCACCAAGGAAAATAAAGAGCATGAAATGCCAATCACATAACATAGTATGTACGTGGTTCAGCAAGAATGCCTACGTCCACGGTGGTGCAGTCAGTATTATTTTTATATACTCCGGGGAGTGTTTACAGAGAATACAGTGCGTGCCTCTTGCCCCAGGCTTAGGGTTTATTATATACATGTTTATTTTTATGGATTGGGGATGTTAGACTCCCCCACGTCCATCTTCTTCTCCTGGAATATCTCTCGACGAGATTCTAGGAGAAGACTAAGTCGTAACTGTATTTAATTAAGGTGAGGGGTCCGAACTTTGGGCCATTTTTATTAGGCTACTCATCTGGGCCCATAATGGTAAATCCAGGTACCCACAGGTACCAAGAGACCTCTCCATTCAGACTTTATCAGAATTTTATTAAAGAATTTTAGAAAAGATAAATAATGATAGATTTTATTATAAGATAAATAAAAATGAGATTGCCAACACGGCTAAAGCAACTAGACTTATATTAGAAAGATTAAATTTAATTTCTACATCCATAGCAGCTACCCAAGACTATGACAGTAGATTTTTTAAAGACTTACAATTAGATTTAAAGGCTAAGACAGAAGGATTAACTACCTTCTATACAGACTTTGTTAAATTCCAACATAATTTAGCAAATTACCTTAATAATATGGAAAGCCATAACCTATCAAAAATGGATAGTATTATTAATGAACTTAGACTAAACACGACCTAAGTAGAAGAAAAATACAAAGAAATTATAAATGGAATTAAGGCCGTATATAATAAACCTTCCCAAGAAGAA
Source organism: Sambucus nigra (assembly GCA_949130495.1). NCBI lineage: Eukaryota > Viridiplantae > Streptophyta > Magnoliopsida > Dipsacales > Adoxaceae > Sambucus > Sambucus nigra. The sequence goes on from OX422213.1 coordinate 186,902,343, forward strand.
ATAGACTCTCCTTTTATTCTAACTCGGTTAGATAAAATTGAAAAGGTTAGAGAAGCCATAGAAGTTAGAACTATGCAACAACAAGAAAAAGAAGATGAAATAAAAGACTATATTACTAATGTTGGTAAATCCATTGTTAATTCTCTAGCTATACATAGTGAAGAAAGTTCTGAGAAGACAAGAAAAGAAAATAAAAATTTTAAAGAAGAAATCCTTAATCAGATAAAAAGAAAAAAAGATTATTCAGACTTCTTAGAAAGAATTGAAAAGAGACTGGAACAAAAATAGGTAACCACCTGTAAATTTAGAGAAACCCCTCCTATAGAAACTAGAGAAAGGAATACCATAGGTAGATGAGTCATAAATAACGGATTAGATAAGACTAGTAAGATAGTTAGCTCTATCCCAAATATTGGACAGAGTAACCATATGCTCCAAAGACTTAAGGATTCATCCTCCAATGTTAGGACATGGTGAAAAGAAAGAAATTTCACCAATCCTCTCCAATGGAAGGAATGGGATGAAGTTTACTAGAAGATTATTAAAGATTCCATCCATAATGGACAACTTCTAGCCGTTAGATACATAGACTTGTTTAAAGAACGTGCCACTCCTAAGACTCATAATTATAACATGACTTACCATTGTAGGAATCATATGTTAGTCAAATCTTATATTGAGCTCCAAGTGTTTGACTCAGAATGGCTTAGATATAGAGGAACTGATAGGAAGTTCCAATTCCTGACCTTTGGACTCTTTCAAGCAAGAATCCAAGGATTACATAGACCTCAAAATAATATTAACATATTATGTTGTTTAGTAGACAAAAGATGGAAAGATTTTGAGAAATGCCTTATTGGGGTAGCCCAATTAGAAATGTCAGACAACATAGGACACTTTAATGCCATTCCGGCATTTACAGTAACCGTAGACATAACCAAACATCTTAAGTTAATCTTATATGCTAGTGTCTATGAAAACTATATTATCCCAAACGCTAATATAAATATAGAATTCCAAAGTTATGTGAAGTTCTCCCAATTTCCTTATGAAAGAATGCAATCAGGAATTCCTAGCGGTAGACTTAATGAAGAAATCTTAGTTAGAACCAATATTTCAGACTATAATCATACTTACAGTATTAGGAATACTGGACCTATGAAAGAAAAAGCCAAGACTCTTTGGCAATTGCCAGAATTTTAAGAAACTAAGACTATACAAAATAAACCTTTGTTTATTAATCAAGATGACGTTACTGGAAATGTTACCATCCAGTTTGGTCCTCCTAAGATTATCAATAAGAATATCCAGACCGAAGAAATTAGATTTAGGAATATGGGAGAAGCCATAATCAATGATCCTTCAGAAGGAGAATGTAGTAATAAGACTAGTGCTAGTTTACTAAGACAAGCCCCGGTAATTAGACCTAGAAGATCATTTGAATAAAGAGACTTAATTAAAGAAAAAGATAGAATCCAAAACTTTGGACATGAACCCACAAAATTGGATATGAAGACATTTAAACATCAACTTAAGAAAAGTCATTCTGTTAGATTTCAAGAAAGAGAAAGATTTATTATGATAGCTCAAGAGCGCATATTAAAATTAAAAGAATCTAAGAATACAAAAGAACTCCTTAGAAACCTAAGACTAATAGAAGAAAGAGAACAAAGATTAATGCCAGCTACACAAGTAGAACCTAGTAAACAAGAGATAAGAAGTATTGATAGGCTAGAAGATGCTCCTGGACTTTTTAGTAAACCAATAAGAATAAATATTCCTATATACTCAAGCACCATAGTTAAGACTAAACTTGATTATATAAAAGACTTTCCAACTAGTGACAAGAGGTTCACTCCTGTTAAGACAATGGCAAGCCAAGCCATAAATCTTGTAGGTATATACCTTAACTTAGACAACGTTCAAGATAGAAAGAAATCCTTAGATGAATGGCGTAATCAGATGAACATGTGTTTTGCATCTAATGAACAATGGGATGCAAGTTCATGTAAGCAGTACGTTGAGCAATCCATTAGAGGTATTGCAAGAGATTACTTAGATAGTTTAAGAAAGGCTACAGATGAAGACTCCTTAGCTAAGGTTGAAAAGATGAAAGAAAACTTAGAAGAAAGAGCAATTGAATAATATATTCAATTGTTCACATCAGAATTCATTGGAGCTGGGCATCTAGATCAAATCAATGAAAAAGACCTAGCAAAAACTAAGTTAGCCCTCCTTAGCATTTGCAAATTAGATAAAATAAATGAGTATAGCAATAATTATGAGCAGCTATATTACCAAATTAAAGAATTTGGAGAGACCCTAAAAGATGAATACTTTAGGAATATACCAGCTGAAGTCTTGGCCAGGAGTTGGCCAGGAGTAACTGGAGTGAAGAACAACTCCCAGGGTGAAAGAATCAATTTTGCCAGACTTTATCATATCTAAGAGACGTGATATAACTCAAGGAAAGTTGATAGAAGAGACTTTCAAGCAAATCCCCCCAATCAAAGACGAAAGAGACATCGCTCCAATCCAATGGGGATATGGTAGTGAATCTAAGAAATTCAAAAAGAAATTAGAATGGAAACATAGGAAGTTTAAGACTGGACCTTTTGTATTTCCAAAGAAATATAAATTTAGACAATCTACTACCTTTAGAGAAACGAACCTTATGACTAAGAAAAATAGATTTAATCAAAGAAGATATTTTAAGAAAAATACTAGTAAGTATAAGAAGGTTCCTAATTATAGAAAGGAGAAGGACGTATCTCAATCTAAGACTGCAAAGAATGTTGGACTTGCGGCAAAGAGGGACACTTTGCTCAAGACTGCCCTCATAAGAAAGAAAAAGAAAGTATTAAGATTATTAATACAATATTAGACTATGCAGATCAAGAAGAGTTAGATATCTTATATGCTGTAGAAATATCAGACATAGAAGATGACGATGATACTAGTATCTATAGTGCATATACAGATAGTGATTCGGAAGACTATAGTGATACTGATGAGTATAAAGACTCTCAGGATACTCTAGACTTATATATGATGCAAGTTAATCAAGATGATTTAGATGATGAATATATAGACTTTGAAGAAGCTTGGTATAAATGTATATTAAGCCCATTTTTAAAGAAAAGATGGACAGTTAGTAATTCTGAGTTACTAACCTATATACCTAGATGTTACTTTAATGAAAGACATTATTTCACATTTGAGATGAAATGTAGCAAGAAAGATTTTAGATGTGTAGAATGCTTTGAAATTATACAAACAGAATTATTTATGGTTTGTATTATTTGTCAATTACACTACCATGAAGACTGTTGGAGAACTAGATTTAGAGCAATTTATACTAGTCAGTATGACGCTCAAATAGACTTAGATATTAAAATATATTATTAAGATATTAATAGAAATATAGCCAAAAGATTGCAAGAAAATGAAGACTTCAAAGGATAGGGAATTTTCTATGATTTAGAAGAATACCATTCTGATAGTAGTTCAGAAGATAAAATACCCTTAGATATTATAAATAAACCTCAGAAAGAAATATCTATTTTAGAAAAGAATAATTTAGGAATTTCTACCAAACCACATGCTTGTTTTATAGAATTATTTGTTCAGCATAAAGACTCTCCTAAAAGACTTTCAGCTTTTATAGATACGGGATGCTCTCAGAGTATTTGCAAGGCTAATGCCTTCCCTGAAGACTATTTTTTAGAAAGTACTCAAGAAATCTATGGTAAAGTGGCTAATGGAGATCCATTTACCTTATATTTTCAGACTATTCCTATTTATTTTAAATTAGGAAATCAAACCAACAAAACCATTAATCATCGGTTTTTGATAATGGATCCTCGTCCTAGTTTCACAGGAAATATTATTTTAGGACAAGACTTTATTAGTAAATATCATCCTTATACTCAGTATAACGATAAGATATTAATTAGTGATCAAGAGGAATTTAATATTAAAGCCCCTCTAATAGATCACAAGACTGCCTTTGACCTTATGCAAGTCAAACCCAATTATCGACCCATAGAACATCAGAGTTCTTCAGCTGAGCATGGTGGACCTAGACCTACAACTTAACAAGAAGGCTTAGAAATTACTAAACCCTTACAAAAAGAGTGTAAGTGTCCAGACCAAAAGTGTTATAAGCAAATAGCGCTTATACAACAAGACATTTTAGATCAAGCCCAACATACCTTATTACAGGTTCAAGCTATATCCAAACAGAAGAAAATGGATATAAAAGAAGAAAAAGAAAAAATTAGACAACTAGAAGAGCCTACTTTAGGAGAAAATCCTATCGCTAAATGGGATAAAGACCAAAATTATTGTGAAATCATCCCTATTAACCGAGACGCCACTATTAATGGTAGAACCTATAAGAAAGGATATTCACAAGAAGACAGAGAAGAATTCAACAAAGACATAGATGAAATGCTTAAGTTAGGCATTATTAGAGAAAGTAAAAGTAGACATAATAGCCTTGCCTTTTATGTTCAAAATGAGTCTGAATATAAAATACGAAAAAGACGCAGGGTTATAGAATATAGACAATTAAATAAGAATTGTGAATTTGATTCTTATAAGATACCAGATAAGAATAATTTAATCAATTTGATTGAAGATAGAATTATATTTAGTAAATTTGATTGCAAATCAGGCTTCTGGCAAATTAAGATGCATCCTGACAGTATTACTTGGATAGCCTTTAGTGTGCCCCAAGGAAAATACGAATGGCTAGTAATGCCAGTTGGATACTTGAATGCTCCTCAAGTTTTCCAAAGAAGAATGGATAATATATTTAGACCTTACTCAGAATTTTGCCTTATTTACATAAATGATATTCTTGTAGCCAGTAAGACTGAGACAAAGCATGTAGACCATCTTAAAAAGATTATTTTAGAATTAGACAAACATGGTATTGTTATTTCCGAAAGGAAAATGCAATTATTTCAGACTGAAATAGACTTTGTGGGAATGCATATTAATAAAGGAAAATTATCCTTGGCAGAACAATAACCAAAAAGATTCTTGAGTTTCCAGACCAACTTAAAGATAGAATATAATTACAATCATTTTTAGGATTGCTTAATTATGCGGAAGACTTTATTAAAGACCTTGCTTCAAAAAGACAAAGGTTAACAGCCAAATTAAAAGGAACAAACAAAACTAATCCCTTTTATTTGACTAAAGATGATTTTGAAGTAATAAGACAAATTAAAGATGCAATCAAGAATATTCCTTTACTTGAACTGCCTAATGTAGAAGACCAGTTTATAGTAGAAACAGATGCCTCTAATAAACAATGGGGAGCAGTATACTTTGCCATTGATCATCAGACAAAAAAGAAGAAACTTTGTTGACATAGTTCTGGAACCTTTACAGACCCAGAAACGAGATACATTGCCCATGAAAAAGATGTTTTAGCCATAATATGGGCAATAGAAAAATATATATTTTTTCTTAGACCTAAACATTTTACTGTTTATACTGACTCTTCTTATGCAGTAAAATTCAGAGATTTAGACTTGTCCAAATCAAGAACTAATAGACTAATTAGATGGCAACAATTGCTCAATGGTTATGACTTCTCTGTTATACATATTAAGGGAAGTAAAAATACCATTCCAGACATTATATCAAGAGAGCCAATATTTCTTGACACTAATATAATTTCATGTTTTATGTTGCAAATAGAAGACTTAGAAGACATGAGTTCCTCTAGAACGAATAGACTAAATAGGGAAGACGTTGCAGACTATCTTAGACGCGTAAAACCAAATGCTGGTGTAACCCAAAGACAGACTCGTATTCAAGAATCTCAAGAAAGACCAATCCTAGAGAACTTTGATGATATCTTAGTTCCTCTAGATCTAGACAAGAGATTATTGCTCAAAACAGACTCATTGGGAAGATGTACTTTCTCCAAAATAGACCCGATCAAAGATACCCAGACCTGATCAAATTTAGATGAGAATTTTCAGAAGACAAAAATACTCTTATAGACGCCATATGGTGGAATGTGAAGAATAGACTTTGGATCGAGTTTAAATAAAATTTGGTAGCCATTGCCAGATTCATGAGGACTCAAAGACTTTCAGTTACCCGGCTCAGTGGTACTGCTGTGCTTAGACCTCAGACCCAGACTTATGCTCAGACTCTTGGAGAAACCTCCAAAACTAGACCTACTGATTTCTGTTATCAGAAAAAGACTTTTAAGACTAAGATTGTTATACCATTTGGTTATAATAATCTCATATTAGCATAAGACTTTAAAAAAGAAACTAATAACATTATTGATCATTTTAATATGTTATTATCATAAATAAATGGAGATGCTTTAATGATCAAAGGTTTCTTCAAAGACATTCCAAAAATATATCTTTTTGGAAAATCAGACATGGCTCATATAACTCTTGCAGACCACGGGTTCATTGGACTCCTTCAGATAAAGGATATTGAAGACGCTATTGCTCTTGAAAAAACAGTCCATGAGTATGGTAGAATACTTCCTTCCTCTATTTACTAGAATATATCAGATTGCTCCAAGTTCTTGTAGAGGAATGAGAGTTGAAGGGTTTAGACTTATTGAATTTTCAAATTATATATTTGAAGACGTTGAGATTTTATCAAAAGACGAGACTAAAGATTTAATTGTTGATAAGTCCAAGCTCCAGATTGCTCACGCTATGGAGACATTTGAAATTATAGAGTTATTGACAGGAGAAGACACGTGGTACACTGCTGTGACACCCCGCCTAATTAATCCCGGGTGATCAGTCCTAAATCAAGTTAGAACAGGTTTCTCATTTGGTCCATTCTTAGCATCACTGTCGTCTTATATAATTACTAACCACCTACGTGAGAAAAACAGACTGGTGCCAATTTTTATCTTTCATTATTTAAACAAACACCCATGCGGAATATAAAACTATATAACAATCACAGATAACTGAATTAATCATCCACAATTAAAAATAATTGACCGAATAAACCAACGGTCCAAATAATAAATCCCATAAAGACAAGAATAAACTCCCAACAAGTCTAATACAAATAAATGGAAAGTGAGCAACATGCTCGAATACTAATCATGAACTTCTACATTTAAGAATGAAGAATGAGGCGTCTATCAAAACCCCGCAACATCCACATATGCTGCAGCAACGGATCCCTGGAATATAGTCAAGGCTGGCGTCCCTGTGGTTGGACACCTAAAAGGTTTTAAAAAGTTTTTATAGCAGGGGTTCCCAAAACATTTGAAAAATATTTAACAAATGATTAACTTGCAGTAATAAATAAATATGCATGCTCTTCATATTTTTAGTTAATATCGCACTCTCTTGAGGACTTCCTTACCCTTCCTCTATTATACCCTACGAACGCTTTAATTAAATTACCTAGTTACTCATCTCATGACTAGATAATTAACAAAGTTCCTTTATACCCACCCTACTCTAACTGAGTATGTAGTGATTATGATTTTTAAGTTATTAGTAACATCAACTTAACTAAATCATTTCCCTTTTTACTTCATATAACTTCTACACTTGTTATACATGTGAAATAACTCATATTTTTCATTAATAGCCCGTCTATAATTAATTATCCAATTATATACTTATAATCATATTTCAGCATTCACAATCACACTGTAATATATATAACAACTTGCATCCTCCCGAGCAAAATACTCCCGGAACGTAAATTCTATAAAGTGCTATCCCACTAGGTACAATCACATAGCCTAGTTATCCCAAGTCAGAATTTTCACACCAACTTGATAAAATAAAATAATTGGAGGCGGTCATATTCCTTTCCTGAAAGTGAGATGTCCCTCACCCATATAACGGACGCTATGACCTCGGGAATATACTCACCCTACTCCTCAAGCTAGGGGATTCATCCACTACGCGCAACCTCCCCCTATAGCACTATAGTAACAAATATCTAATCACAGATATTAATTGTGCACACCATATATATATACTAACGCCTCCGTATATATAAATATAAAAGTCCCGGCTATACCGTTCGCTAAAATCCGTAACATAAGCCTATTAAAATTATTAAGAGTGTATGGTCCAACTCTAAATATTAATTAAATTGCACTTTAATTAATTTAGTTATTTTTGGTGTCGCCCCCACCTTAAATTTGGACTTACTCCCGTAGCCCAAAATAAATTTACCCGAGTCACAATTCCCGACTCTAATTTATTAACCTCAAACCCTAATTAATTTATCTACAATTAATTAGATTTAAACTCATGTATTTAATTTCTCAATAATTAATTACATAAGATTTTTATATAAATTTTCCCCCCTTATATAACCAACTGGCGAAACTGCCAGATTCTGGCGACCGTCGATCGATCGACCCAGACCGTCGATCGATCGATCGAACAGGTCTTCGTCTTCTTCGCGAAGACAGGGCAGCCATGGACGAGATTTCTTAAACCCTAATCTCTTCTAACATGAATTTTAAGCCTTTATAACACCAGTACATATTAGAAACCTTATTAGGACTCCCCAGAAAGTCCACAACAATCATCAATTCGTCCATAAACTACTAATCCATAATTTTGGGGAAAAATCTGTCTTTATCTTTAAACCCATTTTCATTCCAACTTTCTTCATCAAACTCGTTCTAATTTATCCGGATATCCTTCTAACAGATGCACATCAATATTCCATTATCAGATTTTTACATAAATCCTTATAAATTCCGGCAATCAGATTCATGTTTTCTTTTGTATTATCAAAACCCCATGTTTATGCCATGAAACCCCAAAACGAATTTTAATTCATTACATCACATAAATACGAATTGAAAGACAGATTTAATGCTATTGCAAGTTATTCACCTGCCTTAGGTTTCGTAGTGTCTGAATATGCGATGGATTCCAATGTTGAAGATGACCTTGTTGGCTCTTTTGAGATCCCCAATTGGCTTTGGCTGCTGCTAGGGTTTCCTAACCCTTTAATTCCTTTCTCTCCTTAAGCTCAGCCAGCCCTTATTTCTTTTTATTAAGTTAATTAATCCATTCCCGTTTTTTGACTAATGGGCCAAGCCCAAGTGACCAAAATGCCCCCGAGTGGGCCCGACTATGTCTAAAAATGTCCCGTGACCCGTTTACTACCCCTGGGTACACTTTTCCGACTATCTCGGCCCATCCGGACTCAACTGTACACTCAGAATTTGCATCCGAATTAATTTATAAAAATACTTATCCCCCACCCAATATAGTCTATACCGACTTCCGGATGTGATAAGTACATACCTCGTCATTAATACTCGAAACGACGAAATTACATTATTACTATTCACTCAGTAAATAATTTTCCCTAAACATTAACCATTCAATCCCAGATTAATATTTATATATTATTCTATCATAATTAATTCATTAAATTACAACACACTAGTAAGTTAGAATTTCCGAATTAATTAAATTTTAAATGTACCAAAAATACGGGATGTTACAACTGCCTACCACAAAGAAGACCTGATAACCCAAGCTGATGAGCCATTTAACGGAAGGCTCAAGAAAGAATCCAAGGAAATGGTAGAGATAGCTTTGCCAACTAGCCTTAACTGTGGGCCTCATTGATGAATTTTTCAATAATGCCCTCCCAGACCAGGACAAGGCAGAAGAAGACACAGACACGACAAAGAAGGGCCCCTCAGTAGTGGATGAATTATTAAAGACATAAAACTCGTTTGCCTAGACTATGCTTCCCATAAAGCAAAAAGATCCCTGCCCCATATGGGCCACCAGACTAATAAAAAGACGAAGACATTTGTTGTTCGATTCTTTTGCATTATCATAAGACGACAGACTTATGGGCCATGACCACCATATGGTCCTATTCAGACATAGACCTGTCAAAAGAAGACGGATTACTTTAAGAAGAGATAAGGCTATAGACTTTAATTATTTGTTTTTCTTTTAACCGGTTAGCTTTTAGCCTCCGGTAGTAGGTCATATGTATGCTCCCTTGTGCTATAAAAGGGACGTTAAGGTTGTGTTGTTGAAAGAAAGGGAAGAGAGAGTGAAGAGTTGTTAGAGAGAGAGAGAGAGAGAGTATGCTTGTAGTAAGTAATATGTATATGAGTGAGTAAACCTCTCATAGTTAGGGGAGAGGGGAGAGCTATATTTACTTATGCAATAAAAGTATTTTCTTTTCAAGAAATCTCTTATGCTAAGTTGTTATTATTTTCCAAATTGTCTCCAACTTTCTGTTCATAGAGGACTATTGTGTGGAACCTCTGGTGTAGCACACAAGGTGTTATACTGGTGAACCGCCGTTAGGTGCCGATTTTCCATGAGTTGTTAGCCAGGTGGGCGTTAGGCGTGAAGCGTACAGGCAGGAAACGGGTTCAACACCAAAGTAGTGGATTGAGGTGCGACACATAAAGAGAGAGTTGTAAGAGGCCGAGACCGGAGAAGAATAGTAGCAAGGCTGAAGAGAAGAAGGAAGGAGGGTAAAGATATTGCATACCAGGAGGAAGGTATAACTCAAACCAAACCCTTAACTATTTTACATATTATTGTTTTAAAAGAATCTCGTATGGGCCTACAAATCACTGAAGACTTTTTAGCATTTGTTAACCAAACAAATTAAGACTTAACAAGAGAAATCTAAGATTGGACTCTTACAGACACTAAAGATAAAGAACTTATAGAATCTGCTTTAATATACGCAGGTGGTACTTTCAAATATATAGACCATATCATTGAATGGTTAGGAAGAGAGGTACCTAGAATAGAAATAATTAGAACAGGGATCCGTGATCTCTTTAGACAAAAATTAAGAACTGAAGATTTTGTAGAAGAATTATCAAGACCTGAAAAATATCAAGAATACACTAGGATACTAGAAGACAGTATAGACGTATTAAAATTTATTAGACGAAAAAGGTTAGCTGAAACAAAGGCCACTTTAATTAGAGCCGGAGGAATCCGCCCTCTTATTAAAAACGTAGAGACAGCTGTCCCTAGAACATACCGTAGATTTTTGTCATCTTATGGTGATAATAATTTAGACGAATTTATAGATAACGATATAATTGATATTATTAATCAAATATATAAAGAAACTAGACAGATAAACCCCCGATACCGTATAAGGTATTTAAGACTAGAATATTTTCCATCAAAACCTCTTTCAATTTCTAGACTCCCTGAAGAAACTATTTATATAGATAATCATCGTTATTCCGAACTCCAGTGCGATAGTGACGGAAGAAGCTTAAGAAGTAGCTGTATCCCTGAAACTTCTACATTTAGACTTCCAGATTAATTAGGCTTTAAAATAAGCTTAAAAGACTATGGAAATTATTGGGGTAGAAAATGCTATTCTTATAACATTAGAAAAAGACAAAGGCATAAAAAGACAAAGCGGTCCCTAATAGCTGGTCCAATAAGATGATAGCGGTCCTTAAATCGTGTGGACGATATTAACCCCGTCATTTAAGCCCGTTAAATAAGCCCGTAGGAGAGAAGTCCTATATATATATATATATATATATATATATATATATATAGGGAGAGGTTCACAAATGGACCAAAAGAATGGACTTTTTAATGGACCTTAATAAAAAACACTTAATACCACATTAATTTTAATTCCTATAGTGTAATTGGTCCGCGCCAGCGGCATCCGAGACCACACCTTCACCCCACTAACCCCCCCACCCCCCACCGCCCCCCCACCCCCACTGCCCCTCCCCCCCCCCCAGGTGGGGTGGGTGGGGGGCGTGTGGGGGGTAGGGGATCGATCGACACGCGTATTTGGTGTCGCTGGCGCGGACCAATTACACTATAAGAATTAAAATTAATGTGTTATTATGTCTTTTTTGTTAAGGTCCATTAAAAAGTCCATTCTTTTGGTCCACTTGTGAACCTCTCCCTATATATATATATATATATATATATATATATATATATATATATATATATATATATATATATATAGGGAGAGGTTCACAAGTGGACCAAAAGAATGGACTTTTTAATGGATCTTAACAAAAAACACATATTAACACATTAATTTTAATTTCTATAGTGTAATTGGTCCGCGCCAGCGGCACCCGAGACCACACCTTCACCCCACTATCCCCCTCCCCCCCACCCCACCCCCCACCCACCCCCAACCACCACCATCACCAAAGCAGCCCTTGTGGCAGCCCTTATGACAGCAGGGCTGCCATGGGGGTGGGAGGGTGGGGGGTGGGCTGGGAGTGGGAAGGTGGGGTGGCTGGGGGGTGTGTGGGGGGTGGGGGATCGATCGACACGCGTATTTGGTGTCGCTGGCGCGGATCAATTACACTATAGGAATTAAAATTAATGTGTTATTATGTGTTTTTTGTTAAGGTCCATTAAAAAGTCAATTCTTTTGGTCTACTTGTGACCCTCTCCCTATATATATATATATATATATATATATATATATATATATATATAATGCTTTTGTGCATACCAATCCGCATTTTAAGAATGCAGTCCGGACATGTGTCACATAACGGTGCACCTAGAAATAATAGCCTAAATTATAGGCACACTTTCTCTCTTTTCTGGGTCACCGCCAGGTGACACATGTACGGTCCGCATTCTTAAAATGAGGACTACTCCGCACAAGAACAGGACTATATATATATATATATATAAATTTTTGTTATCATATAGACGAAATAGACAAAAAAATAATTAGGATAGCTATAGATAATATCTATGAGATATTAGACTGTAACAAATATACTCAGTTGTGCAGTAAAGAAAAATGATTTGTCAACTCATCTTTTTAATTACAGAAAACTCTTACCTGCTATTTAAATTCTAACTTTCCAAAATAAGGACAGTACACATATGAAGAAGTCTGATGAGATTTCTTCAAGGGATATAAGGATGGAACAATTCTGTTTTGATGTGAGATACACACTGACCCAAATAAAATGATAAAAAATATTTCGTGTCTCAAGAAAATATTTAATCAAATCTCCATGATATGTGCGTACCAAGATATAATATGATAGGATAGGACAAATCTTAAAAGAAAAAAAACAAGAATTGAACATTGTCCAAAATAGGAAACATATATATTATGCAACTGTATAACATAAGGCTAACATATTATATACATACATCCATAGCATTGTGTTTTACTATTCACCATCATGATATTTTTGTCTTTTATGTATGATATTTTGGCATTTCATGCACATGCATGAAATGTCTTGTCAAAAGTTATTTATTTATTTCAAAAATGGGGAAAAATGATTCTTTTTTAATTTTTTTTTAAAAATATTTTATTTTAAAAATAATATATTTTTTAAAAATAATTTTTTAATTTTTAATTTATTCATTTTTTCCTTTTTTTTGTTGAAGGTGTTTTTTTTTTTTTAAAAAGGCGGGTTATTATAGATTGGGTTTTATTACGGAGGCAAATTTATCGCCGTGCCCTCGGCACGTTCATCCGCTAGTGTATATATATATATATATATATAGATTAAAACAAATATAAAAACAGTTATAGAATTAATTTATGGGTTTTATTACGGGGGAAAATTAATTTATGGGTTTTATTACGGGGGAAAATTTATCGTCGTGCCCTCGGCACGTGCATCCGCTAGTATATATATATATATGAATAGAATAGAATAGATTAAAACAAATATAAAAATAGTTATGAATAGATTAAAACAAATTTTAAAATAGTTATAGAATTAATTTATACTAAACAACACACACACACACACACACACACACATATATGAATAGAATAGAATAGATTAAAACAAATATAAAAATAGTTATAGAATTAATTTATATATGAATAGAATAGAATAGATTAAAACAAATATAAAAATAGTTATAGAATTAATTTATACTAAACAACACACACACACACACACACACACATATATATATATATAGTTGCAGGCTCATGTGCATACTAAAGTCTGCACATCATATTTTTAAAATAGTAAAATAGTATATTTTTTACCTGATTTTTTTTGTGTGGTATTTAAACATTTCAAGGAACCCATATAAAAAAAATCAACTCAAAAAAACGTCTTTTACTATTTTGAAAAAAGCGGTCAAATTTTCGCAGATTTTAAAGTGCTTAAAGTTGTGAAAGTTTGACCATTTTTTTTAAAATAGCAAAAAAAGTTTTTTAAGTTGATTTTTTTTTGTGTTATATTTAAACATTTCAAGGAACCCATATAAAAAAAATTAAGTCAATTTTTTTTTTATTTAAAAAAAAATAATGTGGAAACTTAGTGTGCACACGAGTCTCTCTCTCTCTCTCTCTCTCTCTCTCTCTCTATATATATATATATATATATATATATATATATATATATATATAATCGCATAGAAGAAAAAATAACACACTTAGAATTATATATAAAATGTTTGGAATCATCGAAATCAATATATTATTTTAAACTAAAATGTACATTAATTTCAATTAAACTAATTAAATATTAATCACGGGGTTAAATACATTTTCGTTTAACAATTTCTCCCTTTTAATGATGATAAACAATGATTCACACTAATCCATAAAATGAATAAATTAAGCACACAATTAGTGAATTATAAATACTTCTCCCCCTTTTGATATTATCAAAAAGATTTTTCATATAAATCAAGTGTCAAGGGTAAAAAGGGGGATCTCCCCCTATCAAAAATAATTGTTACATGGGATTCAACCATAAATCACAAGACGCATTTACAAATATCATGAAACTTCCAATTGGCACATATTCACCATAAATTTTCTCAAATAATGTATTAGAATTGTTGATAGTCATGAATATCATCAAATAACATATAAGTGACAAAAAAGATATAGCTGCAATGGTACATCAGGTTGCACGCTAACCGTGCGTGACATGCAATGGTACATCAGAACAATTTTGTACGCATAAATAGAAATCATAACTCAAAGTTGTAAAATTGATTTAATTAAGCACACGACATGAGTTAAAATATAGCTGCATATATATAGCGATAAGCATTTGTCATTTTGTGCATGCTTTGCCATTTTTGAAATACGAGCATGAAATTCTCGAAAAAATCAACAATATTGCAGTATCGATAATAAACCATCAAAAAATCATGATCAAGAAATTTTTGATAATTAAATTTAATAATCATTTAACTCCCCCATAAGGGATATCATTGAATGCATATATGCATATAACAAATAAGGTGCTTCTTTTTCATGAGATAACATATTTTCAATATTATCTTCATAAAAATATTTAAAAAAAAACTCAAAATATCCATAAGACATTGCAAAATTCAACAATGATATGAATTTAAGTTCAAGCACTAATATCACAAATATTACTATCTTCCAAAAAAATATATATATATTGAAAGTCACAAATATTCAAATAAAGGCACTAATCATGTAGCATGCTATAAATCTAGCTCAACAAGATTAATATGTTCATATCATCAAAATGAATGAGTGCATATTACAATATTAACATGTAGCGTAAATAGCTACCAAAATTACAAATGACATTTTCGTTTCAAGTTAATATACGATAAAGTAAAAAAAATTAATCAAATATTATTAACAAAAAATATATGCAAGATATATAACACCTAAGGATTATGAATTTTCATCTCTAAAAATTTAATATCAAAATCAAGTGCATGTCTAAAAAAATTATCAAGAATAATAAATATACAAATTTACATATGAAGACAGAGTCATTAACATCAAACATATACTTTGACAAATAATCTAAGCATATAATAATATTAATTAAGATCATACTTTAAATCATCATTATATATGATATTAAATTCAAGAATGGTATTTCTTACCACATTACCGATACCAATAATATTTGCATGAAGTTCTTTTCAAGTGTGACATTTTCATCATTTGGTAAAGATATTTGAGATTTCAATTTTGCTTTCCATACCAAATCATAGACTTTGAAAATCAACAAGCAATCCCAAGATGAAATCTATACAAGTTTGAAAATTTTCTCTTTTAATACCAAGAGTATGTTTGGTCCATAATGCAATATTAAAGCACAAAATTTTCAAAATATATTGTATTATCAATTAAATTATCAAGCATAGGTATAATAAATTATGAACATCAAAATCAATAATAACTAGCAACATATAGCATACTAACATATAGTAATAATAATCAATTTTATCAAGATAAAAAAAATGAATTTATAATCCTAAGTGTGCATTGACTTGTACAAAAATAAATTAATTTACATTCTAAGGCATTATATATATGAGATTAGTATGAGATAAATCAAATCGTAAGCCATTAATCACGAAAATATTTTCAAGTAATGAATGATGTCTAATTCAAATAAGCATATAGACATGACACTAACAAAGGACAATAATTATATCAAATAATAAACACAGAAAAAATAAATAATAATTCAATGCTAGTTCTAATATGATTTTTTGGGTTCAAGTTCCAACACTTCTCTTGCACCTAAAATTTTTATCTTTTGGAACCCAATATGACTGTGGTTGATAATGGTTAGCATACATAATTGTCTCTTTAGGAATCCAAGCTAATTTTGTATTGTTATACCTCCTTTTTTAAAATAACAAAATTTGGAGTAATGTGTACGTGTACCACAATGTGTGCATAAAGAGTTAGAATGACTACATAAGGCATCGTTTTTAAATAAATTCGAATAATTTTGTTTCTCATTTTCTTCATTATATCCAATCCCATTTTTATTAAACTGAATTATTTGATATTCCACGATTTTATGAAACTATTCATTTCCTTTACTAAAAGTATCTAATGATTTCTGTAAATAATCAATCTGCTTTTTCAATTCACTATTTTTAATTTCAAGAGGGTGAGTAACATTTATAGATTTTTACTTTTTCAAAGTTTTAATTTCATTTTTCAAAGATTCATTTTCTAATTTTAAATCATCAAAATCATTTTATATGGAATCACATTTAGTTGAAAGTAATGAATGAGACTTTTTAAGATCAATATATTTATTTTTAAGTTCATCAAAAATATTTTGCAATTCCTCATAATCATTAACAATATTATCATCACTTTCACTAGAGTTAGGGTTAGAGTGTACATCCTCGTTATCAATTGCCATGAGACAAGAAGTATTAATCTCTTCACTAATGGATTCATCAATATTAGCATATATGCAAGTATTGAATTCTTCCTTTAAAATAAAGCTTGAAATGCAGGGCTGACTATCTGTCCATTTTCTTCTCACAAAATTGAAAGATTGAATAGCTACAAGATATCAAACATTTGAGCATACAAATAGCAAAATGTAAAGTGCAATATCTAAAATAAATACAGAAAAGTTGCAATAATCTTTAACTCTTAGATTGTGAAATTCAAAAACAAATAAATTAGAGCCTTGGCTATAATACCAATTGTTGCCCAGATTATACTAATGAAGGGGGGGGGGGGGGGGGGGGGGGGGGGGAAGGGGGGAGGTGAATTAAGTTTAGCAAACTTTTTGGGTCAAAATAATATTTCAAAAAATATTTAATTTACTACACCTTATCAATTTTCAGATTAATAAATCTTTAATGATTATGACCAAGAATGTCAAATAAATGTAGTCAATATTTAAACAAGTTAAAATGTAGATTTAACACCCAATAACTGTTTAAATTAATTTATGTATTTAATAAAAAAATTTATTCTGAAATAAATTAATTAATTCAAAATTAATTATTTTAACCTTAAAAATAATTTTGTTAATTTTTGGAATTGATATATTTGCAAGTTAGTGTGCTGAAAATATTAACTGAAGCAAGCATATGCAACTAAATAAATAAAAGTGCGAAAAATAAAATGACACTGAGATTTAATGTGGTTCGGTCAAAACCCGGCTTACGTCCATGCGCTTAGAGCTTCTGACTCCCTTGCACCTCACTAATATTGATCCACTTGACGGTAGGATCAAACTATCATTTACAACCGTTTGCAAGCTGAAATCGAGCTTCAAACATCGTGATTCAATTTGCGGGTAGGAACCAATCACCGGTGCAACAATCGTAGCTAAAACCGAATTGCTTTGCTGAATATAACCCAAGCTTCTAATAAAGCTTCAAAGAAATTTGATTTTTGTAGTACAACGTATAATACTAAAACTCCTTAAAATAAAAAATTGAATCCAAGTTTCTTCTTCTTCAATGAGACTTCAACAAATGATGGTAGTGTAGGCTCAAGTCTTCTTCTTATAGTTGTGGAGAATGTAAACTTAATTGTTCTATTGAATGATATAATAGGTGAATAATAAATCCAAATACTCTCAATAGCTTCTCTAGTTCTTGCTCATGGTCTCATTTTTATGTGTTCAATGTAGCTCTCTAAATGCTTAAGTAGCAATTTCAAAAACTATTTGTCACAGACAACCATTGTGCACATTAAATGCTCCTAATTTTTGCTTAGTGAAAATAGATTGAAATTGATCTTCAAAGATGATTTGCAAATCTTCATTTGTCATTTTAATAAAAATATAGCCGTTGAGGCATTTAAATGGCATCCTAAAATTATGGGACTGAAATAGGCTCTTTTATATAACAAAATAGCTCTTGCAAAGATGTGAGAATCTTACTGAGATATATCAACAGCTCAAAACAGTGGTAAAAAAATTGACAGATATCACTTAAAATTGACATGGATAAAAGGCATACAATTTTACATATTAAATAAACAACATTGTCGAACATACTGATTGCCTTGCGTGGAATATGAATTAATGTATAAAATCTGCTATTAAAAAATATACCCATATAGGATTAAAAGAACGGACAGAGGTATCATATTATGTATAAAACAAACAAGTTAAGACATGTGAAAATAGGAGCCTAAATAATGGCATGTAATTCTAAAAAAAATCTTCAACTGCCAAGGAAATAGATGCATAGGGCCAAAAATATTAATAAAGGATTTCCATTTGTCCAAGGCAGACGGGAACAAATTTTGGGGCCCAAGGCCAAATTTGTTCACGCCTGTAAAAAAAATATAGGCCTGTGTAATTGGAATATGGCAAGGAGTAAAGAAATTAAGGGCCTGTTTAGTTCTCTATTCAAAAAATTCGATTTAAACACTGTTTTTAAATACAGTTTTAAAATTCAGTTTTTTTGTGTTTATAATTATTGGTGTGCGTTTGGTAAAGTTGTTTTTAAATACAATTTTTTGAAAATTTGACAAAATTGACAAATATGTATATTTATATCATACATATGCGTGTGTGTGTGTGTGTGTGTGTATATATATATATGTATGTACATATAAACATACATAAAACTTTCATACATACATGATACATGAATGTATACATACATACATACATCATAAATTATATACATGTACATTTAATAACATGTATTTTTAGGTATATTTAATGAGGTATGTTGTGGAGTTTATATATATATATATATATATATATATATATATATATATATATATATATATATATATATATAAAACTTTCATACATACATGATACATGAATGTATACATATACATACATACATACATCATAAATTATATACACGTACATTTAATATCATGTATTTTTAGGTATATTTAATGAGGTATGTTAGGGAGTTTAACTCTCTCTCTCTCTCTCTCTCTATATATATATATATATATATATATATATAATGATGTCGCATATATAATTCACTATAAAATTATATACATACATGAATTGATAATATTTTTTAATACATATGTACTATATGTATATTTTATATTATTCCATACATTAATAATATATGTATAAAACTATATATAAGTATCATGTATCTATTGATAATATTATTTAACTTTATATTATTCCATACGTAATTTTGTGTATATGTACATATATATTTTTTATTTATAAGAATTACACACATTAATGTATTATGTATGTATATTATATATTAAGGTATAATTGCTTTAAAATATTAAGAATGAATAATTCTGAGTTGAAAAATAAAAAAAACAGATGTTATAAAACACCCAAAATCTGTTTTCTGAAAAACTTGATTATAACACAGGAATATTATAATTCTGTGTTTAAAAACAGGTTGCCAAACGAAGATTTTTATCAGAATTGTATTTAAACACAGAAAACAGAATTATAGTTGCAAACCAAACAGGCCCTAAGTGTGACAAAAAAATATATTAAAGGGGAATGCCTTGTCTCCAATCAAAGGAAGCACGTGGCAAATCACTGAGCCCAAGGCGTATATATATTATGTATACATGTGTGTATAGATTAGGTAGCATGTGACTATGGAGAATATATAATATATGTATAGTTTATATATAATAAATGCACAATAGAGTCACTAAATATACAACTCATAAACGGTTTAGATTTATAAACATTAGCCGTCAGATTGTGAAATAGTAACTATATATGATATATATATATATATATATATATATACACAAATAACGAATATAAATTTTTGTTATCATATATACGAAATGGACAAAAAAAGAATTAGGACAGCTATAGACAATAGCTCTGAGATATTAGACTGTCACAACTATACTCAGTTGTGTAGTAAAAAAAAATGATTTGTCAACTCATCTTTTTAATTAAAGAAATCTCTTACCAGCTATTTAAATTCTAACTTTCCAAAACAAGGAAAGTACACATGAAGAAATCTGATGAGATTTCTTCAAGGTATATAAGCATGGAACAATTCTGCTTTGATGTGAGATACACATTGACCCAAATACAATGATATAAATCTTTTCGTGGCTCAAGAAAATATTGAATCAAATCTCCATGATATGTGCATACCAATAAAATATGATAGGAGAATTCCGTTTAAGACCCACGTTCTCTCTCTCTCTCTCTAAAAACTGATATCTACTTGTCTTCACCATGCATGGGGTACAAGCGTTCACCTCCGACCGAACTGAAATGGAAAGTGGAAAGACGGGGAGACCTATCCCTCCTTTGTCACATTCCAACTCTAAGGAAGAAGAGGACCTACTGCTAGGTAGTAAAAAGAAACAAAAAGATAACCATGAAAACCAGGTGGACATGGTTCTAGAGACCTATGAGGATCCTATGATCATCCAAAGCAACAACCAAGTTGAGCTAAATGGAAAGGAGGTGTGTGACTTACCAACTTTGTCGTAATATAAGCCCGCACCAAGCTAGCTTTCTCCCAGGGAGACAAGCGGCTGATAATGTTATTGCTACTCAAGAAATCATACATACTCTTATAAATCTTAAAGGCAAAAGTGGGGGTTTTATCCTATAAATCGACCTTGAGAAAGCGTATGATAGGGTTGGCTGGGACTTTTTAGAGGGAGTGCTTATCTGGTTTAATGTTGATAAAAACTTTCGTGATCTTATCATGAGTTGTGTTAGGAACACATCTACATCTATCCTCTGGAACGGCACCCCCCTCCCGAGTTTTAATCCGACCAGAGGACTTCGACAGGGGGACCCACTGTCTCCCTATCTTTTCGTTATGTGTATGGAGTATCTCTCTTCCATGATAGTAGATAAAGTCAAGCAGAATATTTGGATTGGTGTTAAGGCTTCCCCTAAGGGCCCACCCATCACACACCTTTTTTTTGCTGATGACCTTATCTTATTTTCAGAAAACAACACTATTTCTTGTGAAGCAGTTATGGAAAGCCTTGAGGAATTTTGCCATGTTTCTGGGCAAAGAATTAATTATACTAAATCCAAAGTGTTTGCCTCTCCTAATATCCCCAAGAGAGAGGCATTGGAGATGAGTCATATATTTGGTATGAGTCTTACAAATGACCTAGGCATCTACCTAGGTAATAGACTAATACACGGAAGAATGAATGGGTCTCATTTTAAGGATATATTAAATAAAGTCCAAAAACGTTTGACGGGGTGGAAATCTAATTGCCTGTCACTTGCCGGGCGAGTGACCCTGATTCAGGCTGTCACTTCCACTATACCTAATTACAATATGCAAACAATTTTATTCCCCGTTAATGTTTGTAATGAAATTGACAGACTAAATCGGAATTTTCTTTGGGGGGAGGTGAATGTTAATAATAACAAGAAAAAGGTTCACCTGGTTAAGTGGGATACAGTTTGTATCCCTAAAAGTAAAGGAGGCCTAGGATTAAGGAAATGTGGTCTGAATAATCAAGCTACAATTACTAAGCTTGGATGGAAACTTGTTAATAATGATAAGTCCATATGGACCGATGTATTAAGGAACAAGTATAAAATTGGTCAAAACCCTAGACTTTGGAAAAAAGGAAATGTTGCTTCTCATACGTGGAGAAGTATTTTCAAATGTCAGGAGTCCTTGGTTAAAAAGGTAAAATGGAATGTGGGGAATGGTAGAAATATCAACACGCTCAAAGACTGGTGGGTGGGGGAAAAGTGTTTAAATCCCATTGATCAACTCGGAAATTTGGAAGATACAAATGTTAACTCTTTTATTAATGAAAATGGGGAATGGGATTTGGTTGCGATTAATATATCTTTCAACCTAAATACTAGGAATGAGATTGTTAACATTCCCCTCCCCCGTACTAGCCTTCGCGAGGATAAACCCTCATGGTATCCTAGCAAGAATGGTAAATTCTCCATTAACTCATGTTACCAATCACTTGTGAAATTAAATGAAGATCAACAAATTTGGGGGGATTGGAGTAAGTTGTGGAAACTTAACATACCTCCTAAAATCAAAACTTTTTTGTGGCTACTTCTTCATGGGAAACTTCTTACTAATGAACATCGCATGCGAAGAGGGTTTACTACAAATGAAGACTGCCCACGGTGTGGGCTTGTTGAGGATAATATTCATCTTTTCAAAGATTGTCACCACACAAAGGAAATCTGGATTGCGCTCGGCTTTGAACATACATATGACAATAATCTCACAGGTAGTATTAAGGATTGGGTTTGCCTAAATATTTGGGGCAAATCTAATGATGAAAGGTACAAAATCTTTGTTATTACTTTATGGCATATTTGGAAATCAAGAAATAACGTCATTTTTAATAAGGTTAATGAATCCCCACAAACGACTGTCCGCTTAATCTCATTTTTCTTAAAAAACCTTTTTGAAGCCCATAAGCAAAAGCGTGCAACCGGTTGCGGGGTAAGTAATAATATTCTCACATGGTTACCGATTTCCCATGCAGGTAGATTTATTATCCATACGGATGGTGGATTTGATCACGGTAGTGGTACTGGTTCGTTTGGTGGAACAGTGAGGAATGAGGATGGTGATTGGATAGTGGGGTTCGTCGGGAAAATCCAGGGCATTGCTACCCCTTTGCGTGCGGAGCTGGAAGGAATTTTTCACGGGCTAAACATTGCCCTCAGGAAGAGATGGAAAGGAGTGTGCCTTAAAAATGACTGTCTTGAAGCTATAAATCTCATCAAAAGGGAGACCACCGAAAATCACCCGCTAGCCAATATTGTTGAAGACTGCAAGGACTTAGTGAAGGAACTGAAGGCAAATATCATTCACATACCGAGAGCTAGTAATATTGTAGCAGACTGTATGGTGAAGCTGGCCAAAAATATGGACGGACTGTATGTGGAGTACGAGGAGGCTCCAGAAGAAATGCTCAGGATGCTCGAAAGTGAATTGGATGAGGAGGGATTATTTTTCGTTTAAGAGTCCCTTTTTGTGTTTGTTGTTGTTTTAGTTTCCTGTTTTCTACCAAAAAAAAAAATATGATAGGATAGGACAAATCTTAAAAGAAAAAAAAAACAATAATAGAACATTGTCCAAAACAGGTAACATATATATTATGCAACTGTATAATATAAACCTAACATATATATATATATATATATATATATATATATATATATATATATATATATATATATATATATATATATATATATATATATATTAATGGAATAGATTAAAACAAGTACAAAAACAGTTATAGAATTAAAATATATAAAAACAACTATTATATTATATATATTATAGAATAAGAAAATTATAAATAATATATTTGAAATTATATATAACTAACACCAAAAAATGTTTATAACAAAGTTATGTAAATTAGAGTATGTGAGTGTATATGATTAATGACAGTATATATATATATACATATATATCAAATTGAAGAAAATATAACACAGTAAGAAATATTTATATAATTACATAATAAAAGAATGTTTGGTATCATGAAAATGAATATATTATATTAAACTAAAAGGTACGTTAATTTCAATTAAACTAATTAAATATTAATCGCGGGGTTAAATACATTTTTGTTTAACACTAAACCTAGGAGCTAGTGGTGTTAACAACTTATTGACAACCTTATTCTCAAGTATTTTCTTTCTAAGACAAAGTTAACCTAGTATAGTAGCCATTATAGCTCTCCTCCTTACACACACACATTGTCTAAAAATTCATCCCAGTGTTTTACAACTTAACTCATTTCATAGTGGAAGTTACTCCATGTGTCATACATAAAATATTCTAAGATTCTTTTGCTAACTAACAATTAAGAATATGATTATACTCTTGAGTACTTATAGATACAAACAAAACATTAAAAGCTATTGAATTATAGTTACAATTCAAAAAGCTATTGAATTATAGTTACAATTAAAAAATACTACATCAGTTCATAACACTATTGAGTTTTTAACTCTCCCTCCATCCTCTTCAATCATAGGACAGTTCCATCCATCTTCGATACTCATCCATACTCTCTTGTGTTTGGATCTCAAATGTTTGTGAATTTTAACTTTCCAATGCCCATAGTTAAATCCATCAAAGCACGTTGGTCTATTGTTGGAGCTATTATCTTGATATTGATCCATCACCAATCACAAAGCAAGATCTAAACAAAGCACAATAGATCTACGAGTAACGAACAACAATAAAACACACAACAGCGCAAGATTAAACTCTGACATGATAATTCTTTGAAGAGAAACCGCTCTGATACCATTTGAGGATACGGTGTGTTTTATAATAGATTTCTAGTCAAATAAACCTAGGGGCGAATATGTTTAATTATAATTTTACCAATTTTTATTAATTTCAAATTTCTTTTCAATTTAACCAAGCCTATCATAATGACCAATAAGGTGAATTGATTTGAAATGTGTGTATAAAAAAATTAAAGTCACAATTAGGAAATCTAGGTCAATTACATTAGATGCAGAAATCATAATGTCAATTTGATGGGTTTTACTATATTTAGTGAGATATATGTGATGTGTGTGATGGAGATGAATTTGCAACATACACAATAATCAAATCAATACACAAGACAAATTTTATGAGGACCCCCCCCCCCCCCAAGGTATAAAAAATGTCAACAGACTCAAATCTCTCATTCAACTTGAAAGGTTTTATACAATGAAAGAAAGTACCTCTCTCTCGTGCACTCATGAAAAGTTAAACATAACCAATTAACTTTCCTCCATTCACGATGGACAATCCATCCTTGGCTCTATAGGACAAATAAGAAAGTACATTCACCTTATTAAAGTCTCATCATGCCTTGAACTTTCCAATACCTTAAGACACCTCTTTAGATCTTGGAGTGCAGATAAACAATTGATATGTAGAATGGTTTATATCGAATTTAGGCCAAGTGGATCTTGTTCAAATAACTTTAATTCCTCACAATCAATAGATTAAGCATAGATATATGTTTTTACTCAATTTTGAAAGGAACAAGTGAATTTGAATAAAGAGAAGAAATTAAAATGATATCAACCTCGAAAATACTCTTTAAGGTATAGAGGAACTTGAATATTTTAAAGTGGAGGGAAAAGAACTATTTATATAAAATTTTCAAAATCTAAGTCCGTCGTGTGCACGGGGGAAAATTGGCACTGTGCGCACGGTTTTAGCAAGTGTAACAAAAAACAGTCACCACGTGCACGATTTTTGCCAATGTTCAAAGATAGGCTAATAGAGTATACAACGGTGTGCACGGGGGCCAAAGTAAGGCTGTTTAATTTATGTCCCGAATAGATGCATTTTGCCCTTATGTTGGCATTTATGTATTTTGCTGGTCAATCGGTAGTTGTAGCATCAAATAATGCTAAATCAAGTTAATTGTGACAAAGTAGCGGCCAAAAGCTTGCAATGAAGAAAATGAAGCGACCGTGAAGAATGAATTCTCGTTGAGCTTGCCCAGATGAGTTTTCAATGCCCCGAGCCAAACCTAAGACTAAACTGAACCCGAACCATCACCCGAGCCTCGTGTGTGTTAGTTTGCATTTTTTTTATTTGAGTCATATATAATTTTTAGAATTTTTTTATTATTTTATTCGCGTGCATACATTTGTAAATATTAGGGTCTGAGTATTTTTAGTTGTGCGTAGAGTATTTTTATACATTTTTATGTAAATATAATACGTGTTATATTTTATTATATTTTCTCTTTATTTTATTTGATTTGTTTTTAGTTTTTAATTTATCTAGCTCTATTCTTTTATTTTATTTAGAGTCTTTTATTGTTAGGTTAAGAAATTATTCTCTTTAGTAGATTTTATTTCTTTTATATTTATTTTGTTTATATTATAAATATTTCATTAGTTTTTTACTTTCTTTTAATTTTTTAGGACAAACAAAACTCACGCACACCATTTTACCATACACCTTACCACTCATCAACAATATTCATCATCTTCTTTCCTCTCACCCACACTCTCTCTCCTAACCTCCATTAACAAAATACCCACAACACCATCTTAACCTAACTGCTCCAATTCTCAAAACCCAGCCAAATCATACCCGAATCTGCCTGCTCCTTACCCAATCCTACCAAATTCGAAACCAAGATTTAACCCAAACCCATTTCAACCAACATCCCCCAAAATTAGGATCCAATAAACCCACTGTCAACCACTATCCAACTAAGTCACGTGCAATTATTTTAAACCACCTCTTGACTTAGCCAAAATTAAATCCCAAATATCTCTCAACCAAAACTAACCTTCGTTGACTATAAAGAAAAAAAAGACTGTCACAAAGGGAATAAAGGGTGAAACTTGGACTGCATTATTGGCAATCCATTTTTGTACAGTTTAAGGAGATAAAAAAATTCAAAAAAAAAAATAGTTTAGCTTTAGAATAGTTTTTTAGATTTAATTTTATTAATCACGTTGGAATGTTGTGAATAAATTTGGACACAATTCAAGATTGCGATTCGAAAAGGTGACTTTCCGTATCGTATTCTTTCCCTTTTTTAATATTTATTGATGTTATTTTGATTATGCATGCTTATTTAAATATGTTCGGCTAATCACCCCTTTCAAGGGGGTGATGAATTAAATATATCTAGGGTTGCATGGCTGCTACTACTGCCTCCAACGTGGAGGCAGTCATTCTTCCTCCTCCACCTCCTATCTCTAATCGTATTCATCCTTACCATTCATCATCTTCTATAGCCCTGAAAGTAGTTACTCAGTATAAAGGTGAGCCTGCGATATTTTTTCTGAAGAAGACATACAACAGCTTGCTGCTTCTTTTAAATATTCTCTTGTTGGTAAATTCTCTCATGGTAGGCCTGCCATCAATGACATACGTAAGGTTTTCTCGTCTCTTAGTTTAAAAGCAGCATTTAATATTGCTCTTATTGATAACAAACACATACTAATCATATTGTTTCGTGAGGAAGATTTTCATCGAGTTTGGCTTAGAGAAACCTGGTTCATTCATAGATGCCCTATGCGCGTTTTCAAATGGACACGTGAGTTTCATCCTGATATGGAATCATCGATTGTTCCTATTTGGATAACTATGCCACTTTTGCCTATTCATTTTTGTAACAAAGACAATATATTTTCCATTGCCAATGCTGTGGGATTGCCCCTCAAAATGGATTTAGCAACTGCTTTTCTTTCAAGACCTAGCTTGGATAGGATTTGCGTGGAAATTGATCTCTGTAAAGAACGCCCTAACAGAATATGGATTGGATAAAGTGATAAAGACATTGGGTATTGGCAACATATAGAGTATGAGGAGATTCCTGATTATTGTCGATTTTGTTTGAAGAAAGGGCACAAACAGGAAGACTACGAGTTTGAAAACAAGGAAGAAGAGAAAAGAATGGGTCTATCTAATGCTACTATGAAAGATATTCGAGAACCTGTGCGTATTCAGAAAGAGCCTACTAAAGAGTGGGTGATAAGGAAATTTAAGAAGCAAAGTCCACCTACTAATTCAGAGAAAGATGTTACAGATAATGTGAATAGAGGGACAACTGATGATCTAGAAGAGTTGAACCAGGTCACTCCTAATGATCAGGTGGTCGAGTTACCTGTCAATATTGAGACTACGCCTTTGCAGAAGAAGACTGAGCTAGAAAATAACAATCAAGGGAATGATGCCACTCAAACAGGTATTGATCAAGCTATTGATCAAATTGAAGAAATTAAACAAGGAGAGAATCACAGTGATGCTAGTCCCCATGATGAAGTTTTTAAAGAAGAAGAATTTATCACTGTCACAAGGAAAAAAAGAGGTATGTTGAACAATAATAGCCCTTTAGGTGTTGATTCTAAATGCAGATCCTCTTCTTTATCTCCAACTCGAATTCTCTCTAAAGAAGGCACCCACAAAATGCACCTAAGATCCAACTCTAGAGCTCACCTTGATGCAGCTTCACAATAATAAGTCTCTTAATATGGAATATCAGAGGTATTAGTAAGAATAAAGGTATGAGAAGACTTAAAAGGCTAATTAAAATTCACAAGATATCAGTGTTGGTTATTTTAGAACATAAGCAACAACGGGATTCTATTTCTAACTTTATGTTGAAATTAGGTTTCTCTAAAGCCTATCTTAACACTTCTAGTAAGGTTTTTTTTAAAGAGGATTTTGATAGTGCTGTGATTGATTCAAGTGATCAACCGATTACAGTATCTGTTAAAAGCCCTCAATTAGCCCATCCCCTATTATGCAGTTTTGTTTATGCAAAGTGTACCAAAATTGGCAGGAGGGAGTTGTGGAATCATCTTTCGCTGTTATCTACTACTGATCCATGGATTGTTTGTGGTGATTTCAACACTGTTGCTTACTCTTGGGAAAAAGCAGGTGGTAATGATAGTGACCTCTCTTCTTCATTAGAATTCTTGGAATTCATGGAGACTAATAATCTTGCAGACTTGGGTTATATTGGATCTTCTTTTACATGGTTTAACAAGAAGGAGGGGACTGCCAGAATTTGGAGTAGACTGGATAGGGCTCTTTCTAATGATAAGTTCCTCCAAATGGGATTTGATATCAGTGTTTCTCACTTAAATAAATCTGCTTCTGACCGTGCTCCCATACTTGTCCAGATGAAGACTTTTTTGGATGTTTCTATTAAACCTTCTAGATTTCTAAATTTTTGGACCTCTCACCTTTCTTTCAAGGAGATTGTTTCAAAAAATTGGAATTCCAAAATTTCTTCTAACCCTATCTATTCAGTGGCCCTTAATCTCAAATCACTCAAACATCATCTGGCTTATTGGAGTAGAGCCACATATGTGGACATATTTTAATCAGTTAGAGAGGCTGAAGATAAGTTGTTAGCAGCTGAAATTGCTTTTGAAGATGATCCCTCCGAGCTAAATAGAGAGTCCCATGCTAAAATGGATGTGCTGAATTCACATTGAAGAGTTCTATAGAAGAAGATTTCTGGAAACAAAAAGCCCAAGATAAATGGTTGAGAGAAGGTGGAAAAAACACTAAATTTTTCCACAATTCAGTAAAAGCTAGAAGAAAGAAGATTCTAATTCAAAAATTCAAGTCTGAAGCTAGTTTGTGGCTGGAAGATGAGGCTGATATTGCTAACGAAGTTATATTTTTTTTTCAAAATGCTTTTCAGGACAAGGAGAGCTATGGCAATGCCGATAATTTCCTAAAATGTGTCCAACAGTCTATTTCTGAAGACGAAAACTCTTTTCTTTCAGATTATCCACAAGAAGATGAAGTAAGGGATGCTATTTTTAAGCTTAATAGGAGCAGTGTGGCAGGTATGGATGGTTTTTCTGGCCATTTTTTAACCAAATATTGGGATATCATAGGAGGGGATATAGTTAAAGCTGTGCAAGGATTCTTCTCAGGTCTAGAAATTCCCAAAATTATTTCTGCTACTTCTATTGTTCTTGTCCCTAAGATTGAATCTCCTCAAACTCTCCATGATATGAGACCTATAAGCTTATGTAATTTCTTTAATAACATATTTACTAAAGTGTTGGCTTCTAGACTTGGGAAAATTCTTCCTCAAATTTTCTCTGCTAATCAGAGTGGTTTCATTAAAGGCAGAGATATTACAGATAATATTCTTATTACTCAAGAAATGTTTCACATGATCAATTATAAAAATTTTGGAGGTAATGTAGCCATCAAGTTGGACATGGCTAAAGCTTATGATAGAGTCTCATGGTATTTCCTTATCCAAGTAATGAGGAAATTGGGATTCAATGAAACCTGGATAGATATGATTTGGAGGGTTTTGTCAAATAATTGGTTCTCAATTTTGATGAATGGTATTCACAAAGGTTTTTTTAAATCAGGTAGACGGCTCAAGCAGGGGGATACATTATCCCCAGGTCTTTTTATCATCACGGCAGAGGCTTTTTCTAGGAATTTAAACCAGCTTCACTCGAAAACCTCTTTCAAAATGTTTAAAACTCCCATTGGGGATCCCAAGATTAGTCATTTAGCTTTTGCTGATGATATTAATCTATTTTCTTCTAGGGATTTGAAAACTCTAAAAAAATTTGATATTGGTTGTGCATAATTATGAAGAGGTGTCTGGTCAGAAGGTTAATAAGCTGAAAAGTTCTATGGCTTTGTCTAACAAGCTACCAGTTGGTGTTTAAAAGAAAATTTATGATGTTTTAGGTCTCAAAAGCAGTCATCCTCCCTTTTATTACCTGGGATTTCCTATCTACACAGGGAGGAAGAAAAACAGATATTTTGAGCCTTTAGTGGCTAAAAGAAGATCTAGAATTGCTTATTGGAAATCCAAGATTCTCTCCCAAGGAGGTAAACTCATCCTTATCAAACATGTTCTCTCATCTATCCCATTATATATTTTGTTAGCTTTGATGCCTACTAAACAGACCATTATCTCTATAGAAAAATTATTTGCTAATTTTTTCTGGAGCTCTAGTTTTGGTGACCATAGATATCACTGGTGTAAATGGAGTGTTATCTCTAAACTAACAGATGAAGGGGGTTTGGGTGTTCGAAGCATTTTTGATATGAGCAAAGCCTTTTCTATGAAGCTCTGGTGGAATTTTAAAAGTCAAGACACTCTTTGGAGCAATCTTATGTCTGCCAAATACTATAGAAAGGTGCATCCTGTCATAGCTAAAGACTGCTTGGGATCTCAAACATGGAGGCACTACACCAAAATGACAAAATTGTCACCTTTCAGTCGGCCACCCTTGTCAAGGTCATTGATCGTGACAAAAAACACGCGTTTTATGTCACGGTCATTGACCTTGACACGACCGTGACAATTCTTTAAATAATTGTCACGGTCAATGACCTTGACACGACCGTGACAATGGTTCCAGCAAAACCCTTTCCCCCTTCTTTTTTCCCTCCCGCCGTTCCCTCCCTCTCTCTCTCTCGACGTTGCTCTCTCTCTCTCTCTCTCTCTCTCTCTTCCATTTATATATATGTTTGTGTGTATATATATGTGTGTATGTGTGTATATATGTGCGTGTGTGTGTGCGTGTGTGGGGGGTGGGGCAGGGTGGGGGTAGGGGGTGGGTCAGGGTGGGGGTAGGGTGGGGGCATGGTGAGGGGTAGGGGGTGGGGCAGGGTGGGGGTATGGGGTTAAAAATGTAAATAAATAAGTAATTTTCTATAAATTTCCAAAAATAATATCCAAAAATGTAAATGTAAATAATATCCAAAAATATTGGATAAAAATTTATTTCATTCAAAATAAATAAGTAATTTTCTACAAATTTCATAAAAAAATGAAGGTCGGCTTAATATGTGATTTAAGTGTGAAATAATCGCTATATACTTATACTAATGGAGAAAAAAACTATATATGGCGTTTTTTGTTGACTTTATATGGTGAAATAATCACATGACTTTATATCCATCAAATAAAAGCATGAAAACTAAAAAACTACAATAAGGGTTAAAATGGCATCCGAAGTTGCTAAAAGCATGAAAAATACAATATTTTTTAAGATTTGTGGTGAATAAATAAAGTTAAAAAAAGTATTACTTTAGTCATTAAATTACTTTTTGAATTCGGGCGATGCGCATAAATTTGTTGTAATTGTCTTATAATAAAGATCAATTAGTGTATGTTGTTGAAAAATTTGATCAAATTGGTGAGCCCTTCATATTTTAAAAATGTTGTTTTTATTCCTATTTAACTTTTCTTTCTATACACCCCTAATTATATTTAAAGTTTAATAAAATAGGAGTTATAGAAAGTCAATAAAATAGTAGAAATTCAATACCTGAAATTAACATTGAGACTATTTTAAATAGACAGTCACTACTGTGTGTGTGTTTAAATTGAAAGAAGATATGAGAATTTTATTAAAGATTTTTATGGGAACTTGTTATACTAGAACTTAGATGAACACTAAGTGATGAAAATAGTCCTTAAAATTGAAAATATTATATCTGTACTAATAACATTTTTTTACAGCAAATGTCTCCTTCAGATATTAAGGCGAATATGATGATGCTGTTTATGATGATGTCGTATAGGGTCGGTGGTAGTGGAGGCGACGAGGGATCTTCCGCCCCTAGGCTCCCCAAATATGGGAAATATGGGATTACCGTCGAGAACAAATCGGAGATATTAGCGAGATCCCTCGTTCTGCTAAAGACGGTCATCGGTCCGGGGTTTATGAGTTGGAAGGAGGTGCCATATGAGCTCAAGTTAGCTGTTTGGGCGGCACTACAGGTAATATATTTATATTTATATTTATATGAATATTTCAATTTCAATTTCAATTTCGATTTCATATTTATATTTATATTTATATTTATATTTATATTTATATTTATATTTATATTTATATTTATATTTATATTTATATTTATATTTATATTTATTCGCAATAACATTGTATTTGTTGGACAGGAACAATTCAACTTGGATCCAAAGCTACGCGATCCCGTGTTGGAGCAGATTAGGGAGCAACTCAAGTCGTGGAAAAAAAATATGCGGGCACGGTA
This sequence comes from Sambucus nigra, assembly GCA_949130495.1. Lineage (NCBI taxonomy): Eukaryota > Viridiplantae > Streptophyta > Magnoliopsida > Dipsacales > Adoxaceae > Sambucus > Sambucus nigra. The sequence continues at coordinate 186,935,543 of OX422213.1, forward strand.
CTTTGGGAAAACACGAGAGTCGATTATCCAATGGTGTGAATCTGTCCCCCCCAAGGAGCCGATCTCATTGGCACAATGGCAGAAGTTCATTGACAATGAGATCGAGGATCGGCAATTGTCATCTCGCCAATCGGGAAGGGAAAATCGGGCAAAAAAGACGGACGTGCACTACTCCGGCCGGACCTCTTACGCCGAGGTGGAGCATAGGATGCAGGTAAGATTTAATTTTTCTATAACTACAGAAATATATTATTCTTCATTATTTTACTTTGCGGGGTCGATACTAATTTTACTTTACTTTATTTTATTTCAGGGGGTAGGGAGTGGGCCAGGGGGTAAGCCACATAGGCTCGATACTTATGTGGCTCTTCGGACGAAGAAGGGGAAAGACAAGGAGGTGTCCCCGAGCGTCGCGGCCACGATTGTAAGTAATCCGACAGTTTAATTTTTGTTAATTACGTTATAATTTTTTAGTTTACTTATTTTACTAATCATGTGCTTTTTGTCGTTTCAGGCAAAGCTTAAGGAAGTGCATGAGTCGCAGTCTGATGCCGACAAGGCATCTTTGTCCACAGATGCACTCAGCCAAGTGCTTGGCTCTAATCGCAAGGGGAGGACAAGGGGGGTGAGCTCGCGGGTGGACAAATTTAGGATCATCAGATTGGAGACGAGCGACACCGGGTTGGATCGAACGGTGGATTCACATGACGCGAAGCTGTCCCGTTTGGAGGCGACGGTCCAAGATATGTACGCATTCATGAAGCGTACGTTGGGCGGAGACCGTAAAGGGAAAGGGAAAGGGAAAGGGAAGGAGAAGGCGGTGGAGGAGGAGGCGCGGGAGGACGAGGCGCAGGATGATGAGGATGTGGACCTCGCTGCTTCATCACCGACACGTTCGTACTTCGATGATCCACTTCCCTATTTGGCGCCCTTCAACAGACCAATGTCGACACTTGGTTGGCCGAGCGTGTTCATATTGGACGTATTTGATGGCCAGCGGATAGGGCGGGGGTTGAGGGACCCGAATATCGTCCAGGGTGGAATAGTTCATGGACATGCGCTTCAAGAGATGGAGTCCAGGGTGCTCGTCACGCATGTCATACCCGGGAAGGAGAACTCCTTATTGTGGTTGCGCGAACAATGTGGCACGACGTATATTAGTGGGTGCGTCAATTCGTATGTCGTGTGACCTACTCACCTCCTCAGTTTTAACAATACACCATACATATAGTGACATTGTTTTAAGTTTGAATTGAATTGTTTTAAGTTGTTACATTTGAATTATATCGTGATGCATATTGTCTCTATTTGAATATATATTTGCATTATCTTTAGTTTGTTTGGATATATGATGTTTGGATACTGCTGGGCAGTGGCCATACTGCCCAGTAGATTTTTTTAAATTCTGACCAGAATTGTCACGGTTATTGACCGTGACAAAAGTTATCACGGACGTGTCACGGCCATTGACCGTGACAATTTTTTTAAAAAGGGTCACGGCTTTGTCACGATTTATAACCGTGACAAACGTGTCACGATCATTGACCGCGGCACGACCGTGATGCAAAACGCGAGTTTTGTGTCAAGGTCAATGACCGTGACACGACCGTGACAAAAAAAGTTGTCTCGCCTCGAAATGTCACGGTCATTGACCTTGACAAGTTGGATTTGTCAAGGTCAATGACCTTGACAATTCGACAAATTTGGTGTAGTGAGAAGAATGTGCAAAATTCGATCTGAAGCTGAAGAATGTATCTTGTGGAGAGTTGGAGAGGGAGAATGCAGTGCCTTATAGGACAAGTGGTGATGTTTTGGGCCCCTTTACCATTACACTGTAGCTTCTAATCCAATCAAAGTCAAAGACCTGAGGACTGTCGACAAAAGATGGGATGTGAACAAAAGTTCAGTTCTTTTCCCCCAAGAGATATGCTACAAAATAATGGGAATGAATATCAGATTAACTAGCAAGAAGGATGAGAGTATCTGGATGGCTACAGTTGATGGAAAGTTCTTAATTAAATCAGCGTGGAATCTTATTAAAATCACATCTATATCCAGGTGGACTTATTCGTTATCTTGGCAGAAAGTCCTCCCAGTTAAGTTATCTATCTTTGCTTGGAAATTAATTCATGGTTTCCTTCCAATGGATGAAAATCTTTTCTCCATTGGATGGTATGGCCCTTCAAAATGTCACTGTTGCTCTAGTCCCCAAACTGAGAGTATTAACCATGTTTTTATTCAAGGTGAGATAGCTGATGCAGTTTGGTCTCATTTTGGTAATGTGTTGGGAGTTCCTTATGTGAGATCAGATATCAAAAGCAGGTGTTTATTATGGTGGATTTCGGCTCAGAATAATTTCAGTGGTATTTGCCAAAAATTGATGCCAATTATCATATGCTGGGCTATATGGTGTCAGAGGAATGAGTGTAGATTCAATGGATCATCTCCAAATACTGCTAAAGTTATCAGAAATGTTGAAGCGCTTTCTTCTTCTATTTTTCAATTGATTCCCCATTCTCCCAAAAATATATCTGTCTACTTTATGGGTGAATTTAAGGTTATTATGGAGTATTGTTTTGTGAAGTGGAAACCTCCTCCATCAGGGGTGTTAAAGCTCAATACAGATGGTAGCTCAATCCAAAATCCAGGTAATAGTGGTGGAGGTGGTATTTTGTGGAATGCTAAGGGAGATGTGCTTTGGTCCTATTATCATTTTTTTGGTGTAAAGTCTAACATTGAAGCAGAAGCTATGGCTATCTTAGAAGGATTAAGATTCTATTGGGATTTAAAAGATTATGAGCTCATTGTAGAGTCTGATTCAAAGATTATTATTGATGTTCTTAATAACAAGATGTAGTGTCCTTGGAAAATCAGAGATATTGTAGAGGATATTCAGGTTCTAAGTGAAAACTTCATCATTTCTTTTGTTCATGTTTTTCGAGAGGGTAATCAACCATCTGATTTTTTAGCCAATTTGGGTAGTCAATCTCAACTTTCTCTTTGGTCTCTTCATATGGATTCTTTTCCATCTTATATTCGAGGAGTAGTTAAGCTGGATAAATGGGGCCTTCCTGCTCTAAGAATTTCAAATTTTTAGAGTAGGCAGTATTTATTCATTTATTTTCTTTTTTCATTTATTTGTAAGGGCTTTTCTTATAAAAAGCCTTATTCATTTTTTAAGTTTTCTTCATTTCTGTTAGCCTCCAGATCAGGGCTTTTCTGATCTTTGGTATTTAATAATATGGGTGGGGGTTCTGTCCCTCTTAGAAAAAAAAAAGGGGGTGATGAAACGCGTAGGATGTTAGTTTAATTAATTAATTTGGTTTATTGTAATATCTCTAGGATAAATAATTTTTAATCGTCATAGATTAATTTACGTATTTAGAGATGGTGAATTAATTTAGTTTTAATATTTGATTTTGGGAATCAAACTGGAGATAGGTTTTTCCACAATTTTGATTATTAATTTGGTGCTAACTCAATTTTTTTATGACATGAATTGTCTATCATTCCTCTTTTAGAAGTCTCGAAATATCTTGTTCGAACATATGACTATGCTTTTTATAATAAAATTAATTAATACCTCTTAAACCGTATTTGAACTATGAATTATTAAACTCGACAACATTGCACTATCATGTTTTGCGATCAAAAGTGGAAGAGTAAAAACATTCTCAAGATAGCCTTAAAAGATCACTAGTGGAAACTTAAACTCGAGATTTGAGCTTTTCACCTTTTTGATGGTTTTTATGTAATATTCGAGTAACAAGTTGACTCGACTTTCTTTGGGTAACACGTTTAGTTGTTGCATGGTCTCCTTATTTTTTCAATTTTGACATAATCATTAAGAATGACGTCACTTTCAAGTTGTAAGAAACATATGTCTTGTAGTTATTTCTGAGCACTATAACATTTTTGACCATACACTTACCATTTTTTAATATCATACTATCATTCACCCATTATCTTTCCATATTTTCCTTACCCACGTATATTCCAGACATCATCAATATATCATTTCCCACCATTACTATGTTTTTGAGAAAAATAGTGTTTGAAATTGTCAATGTAAATTGTCTTCATTTGCGTTATGAAAATAAAAATGCATCGCAAAAAAAAGGGAGAAAAACAAAAAAAATGAAAAATAAGCAGGAAAAGAAAGAAAGAAAGAAAACAAATAGAAATGAAGAAAATGAAAGCATGTGATCATAAATTCATAAAATAAAGACATTAGTAATTCAAATTATGTTCCACTCTTCTCACAAATCCTACCATCATATCATTCATCTTATTCATTTTTCCCTTATGCCTTTCATAAACCCCATTTTCACTCTTGGTAACGTGTTCGGACAAGCAAGAAGTCTATATGGTGAAGAACTCGACATTCTCAACATAGTGGTTGGTATTCCTTCATGAGATAAATTTCTTTCATATATCCATCATTTTTTTAAAACGTGTGAGATGTTTGACCTTGTTTACATTTACTCACCTTCTCCCACACTAGAGAGAAACAATTACCCGATTCTCAAAGAGTTCAGTTCAGAGAGATATATCTAGTGATAATTAAAGTCAAATAGTTGATTTTATAAATGCAATCTAAGAAATACTCTAATGATACTTAAGATTGTTTCACACTAACACATGTTAAGTTTTAGGAAGGATTACACTTTTGGTATTAAGTAATTTTATGTCATACTTTGATAAATGAACAATGTATTCCTCGATATCTTTTTACTTGGGTTATATAGCTTTTCATCGTCAAATAGAAGACTGCATTTTAAATAAAAAATTTGAATTTTGTGTGTAAATTCACTGCAATACCTCACGAGACACCACTCTTCATGTTGGAAAACCTATAGTTTAACGACTTGTCATACATACTAAGTGCAATCGCAAGTGCCTGCAAAAGTGACACACTTTTGGCCACTTATTTGTATGTCTCTTTATTTTTTCTTGAGGACAACAACATTCTGTTTGGGGGTGGTGTGATAAACACCCCAAAGTGTTTAATTTATGCCTCAAATAGATTCATTTTAGTTGCTCGTTTTTAATAAAATTGGCCTTTTGTTTGCATTTATGTATTTTGCAGGTCAATCGATAGTCGCATTTTCAAATAAATCAAGTTAATTGCGGCAAAGTCACGGTCAAAAGCGTACAATGAAGGAAATGAAATCGATCGTGAAGAATGAAATCCCGTTGAGCTTGTCCATATGAATTTTTAATGCCCCGAGCCCAATTCGAAACCGAACCTAACACAAAACTGAACCCGAACCATCACTCGAGCCTCGTGTGTGTTAGTTTGCATTTTTTTATTTGAGTCATATATAATTTTTAGGATCTTTTTTATTATTTTATTTGTGCGTACATTTGTAAATATGAGGGTCCGAGTATTTTTAGTTGTGCGTCGAGTGTTTTTATATATTTTTATGTAAATATAATAGGTGTTATATTCTATTAGAGTTTATCTTTATTTGTTTTTACTTTTTAATTAGTCTAGTTCTATCATTTTATTTTATTTTGAGCCTTTTATTGTTAGGTTAGGAATTTATTTTCTTTAGTAGATTTTAATTCTTTTTTATTTATTTTTAGTTAGATTACAAATATTTCATTAGTTTTTACTTTCTTTTAATTTTTTAGGATAAACAAAATGTACGCACACCATTTTACCATACACCTTACGACGCATCAATGTTATTCATCATCTTCTTTCCTCTCACCCACACTCTCTCTCCTAACCTCCATTAACAAAATACCCACCACACCATCTTAACCCAGCCTCTCCAATTCTCAAAACCCATCCAAATCATACTCGAAACTGCCTTCTCTTTACCCGATCCTACCAAATTCGAGACCAAGATTCAACCCAAACCCATTTCAACCAACATCCTCCAAATTCAGGAGCCAACAAACCCACTATCAACCTCTATCCAACTAAGTCACGTGCAATTATTTAAAACCACCTCTTGACTTAGCCAAAATTAAATCCCAAATATCTCTCAACCAAAACCAACCTTTATAGACTATAAAGACAAAAAAGACTCTCACAAAGGGAATAAAGAATGAAACTTGGATTGCATTATTGGCAGTCCATTTTTGTACAGTTTAGGGAGATAAAAAATACAAAAAAATTAGTTTAGCTTCAGAATAGTTTTTAGGTTTAGTTTTTATTTTTATTTTTGTAATCAAGTGAGAATGTTGTGAAGAAATTCAGACGCAATTCAAGATCGCGATTCGAAAAGGAGACTTTGCGTATTGTATTCTTTCTCTATTTTAATATTTATTGATGTTATTATGATTATGCATGCTTATTCAAATATGTTTAGCTAATCACCCCATTCAAGGGGTGGGATGAAATGCGTAGGATGTTAGTTTAATTAGTTAATTTGGTTGATTGTCATATTTCTGGGAGAATTAATTTTTAATTGTCATAAATTAATTTACGTATCGAGAGATGGTAAATTAATTTAGTTTTAATATTTGATTTTGGGAATCGATCTAGAGATAGGTTTTTCCTAAATTTTGAACACTAATTTGGTGTTAAAATTCGAGGATTCATATATTTTTTTATTAAATCGATCTTAGTAGGGAATTTATTAAAAAGAGTATAAATCTTAGTTTTTTTTAAAGTGTGACATTTTCAAATAAATTTTCTGAAAAAGATATTATTCAATTTATAATTGTGATGAGAGTCAGATTATGAATTTATTACTATCTCAAAATATTTCAATTCAATAAATTAAGAAATTAAAAATAACTGAACACATGGTGTAATCCCGTCTCTCGAATCTTCTCATATTTATCACAAGGGGTTGCATATTATTTTTAGTTTACTTAATCACATTTGATTTTGGCATTAATTAATTCATTCTCCCTTGAAGTTGTTTTAAAAATATAAAAAAAAATTAATAAAAAATGGAATTACAAATATTCATGATATTTGTTTCACCTTGAAAGTTGGATTGAAACTCGTACTTACCACGATACGAGTTGTTTAATATGTTTTGTAGGTAATTTAAGAAAAAATTGAGACTAGGCTTTTGAAGACAACGACAAACACGCAAAAAGCCTGTTATATGTAAAAAGACAGTTATCATCGTGAGCAGGGTTTAATGCAGAAATCTCAAACAGCATTAAATAACGCACATTTTGCGAAACAAGGTCTTTACCAAGGATAAACACATCACTTGCCAAAGTTCAAAAACACTAGTTCAAATGGAATAACAAAGTTTTATTAAAAAAATGTGCACATGTGTGTGTGTGTGTGTGCATATCCATATACATTTAATGACAAAACCATATCAAAAGGATATGTCTTTAACGTTCATAACAAAAAGTCTTCGTGTTGTAGAGATGCTAAGTAAATCTTCAAAGTCCAATGTTCACGAGGTATAATTAATGAGCCCCACTCTCTACACAACGTCTACACGTGTTTAAACCTTTTGGCTTGAATGATGCAAGACTCAAAACGCGGAATTTAACCAACTATAATATATAGACAAAAGGATACAATTTCAATATCAACCCCCGCACATGCCATCGTAAAGTAGGATACACATGATCTCATGATATAACATGTTAATGTGATATAGGGTTGTTTAATTTAAGTGTCCATCACTGGAATATAATATATCTTTGTACAAGTTTCATAAAAATCACACGAAGGCATCTACCACTGGGGATTTTCTCGTGCCAGTACCGGTAAATCTGTAATAGTCCCTTACTTAAAAAACTTTAAAATCATGCACACACATACAGGGGATCAATATGCAATCACAATATCGGGTAGTTCCACATCAAAACTTTCCTGATAGATCGGGTCATCCACATCTCGCATCTCTAGTCGTAAACCGACTGCACGTATGAATAAAATTTAATAAACTCCACAAAATCCTGCGTAGGATGGCGGTACACAGTCAGAAACATTTAAATCCAAAACCTCGATCGATAGATTCCCTACCAGTCAAATACGTTACGTCCACATTAACAAGCAATATGTGTATATATATATATATATATATATATATATATATATATATATATATATATATATATATATTTGTGTGTGTGTGATGCATCCAAAAATGTATTCTAGTGTGCGTGCTATCTAGGCTCAAGTGCAAGCCTTACCCTCAAGTAATAATACCGGTAAGTCGGGTATTGATCCTCAGGGAAAAAGAACGACGGAATTCGTGACGATGTTGAAAAGATGAAGAAATCCTAGCTGTGACTCTAAAAGAAACGAAAAGATGATCTAGGGGATGAAACAACTACGACTAGATGCAAATTAGAGAATGATTAACTAAAGAAACTAGGAGTTAACAAAATGAAACTACACTAATTAAATGAAAAGCAGATGACAAATGGTTTTACGTATTAACTATGAAATGAGAACAATAGGTCGGGGTACAATTTCCCACACCCTAGTAATTCACTTCGTAGGATACTATATTCGGAATTAGAATTTTAAATGAACGCGGTCTTTAGTACTCCCAAGCATTACATATATGAGGGATCGTACCCCGCACAATATGTAATCAAATGATGAGTAAAGCGGTGTCGCATTATCTACCATGTGCGTCACATTCTTAAGCATCCCGGTTACCTAGGGCAAATGGGATCAAAAGTCCTGCAATGGTTGCAATAGTTACGCAACACGATTCATCTAAGATTTTAATTCAAAATTCTATTTCCCATGTTAATGAATTACATCGGGTGGGGTTCATGCACCCTAACCCTTAAAAACTTAGCCGGACATGTTGAATCTAATGAAAAACATAAATATAATATGCATGGATTCATAATCATGAAGAAAGATAACTTAAACATTCCAATAATGACTGGAATATCAGGAAATAACAAAAGTATGTAAAGAAAAGTTAACCTAAAAGAATAGAGATGAAGGACACAAACTTTAAAGAAGAAAAACCTTGAATTAATAGCCTAGAACTTGAATATTTGTTGAAGAAAGTGAAAACCTGGAGCTCTTGGGTGCAAGAACCCTTTAAAACTATTAAAAACCTCGCTCTCTAATGTCTGCTGTCCAAAATAACTGAATACATCACGTCTTATTTAGCCATCCATCCATGCACAACTCTAGTGGTGAAATTAAAAAAAATAGAATTTCGGCCCGCCGAACCGGTTCGGATATCCTATGCTTTACTGGGGCGAACCGGTTTGCTTTTCCAGTCTTGCCAGGAAATTTTGAGCATGAAATTATTTCTCTGTCTTTTCTTCTCTTTTTGCTTCTTTTTCCATGATTTCTTCCCAACTTCAAACCTTCATAACTTTTCACTTGTATCTTGGATTTGGACACCGTTTCTTCCTCTGTGCTCATGGTACCAAGAACTTTAACTTCTTCATGGGAGTCCGTGTCCAGTCCTGAGTGAAAAATTATTAAATTTCCCCTCAACTTTCCTTCTCTTGCTTTTCATCTTTCTTTCTCGACTTTGAGTTTTCTCCTTTCTTCTCTTAAATGAAAATGTATGATAAAAACATAAAACTCGATGCACTGCATTGAAAAGGTCAGTAGCACTAATTCTAAAAACTCAATGGATTTTACGTTACACGAGGTGATAAAAACTTCTTAATTAAGGGGATAAATACACAATATTTATACCTAATCAAATCCCCCTAAGTTAGAACTTTGATCGTCCCGAGCAATGTAAAAGAATTTAAGCATGTTTAAATAACTAACCAACACGGGACATGGATAGAATACCTCTTTCGTGGGCAAGCGATTGCATTTAGCGCATGCAACAAGCCTTTAGACCCCTAGGTTACCCTAGTAGGACAAGTTGTGTCTCGTGAGGGTTTGCAGTGAATATACCCACAAAATTCCTTGTTGACTCAAAGAAATTCAAAATCTACAAAAATTGTATAACTTAAACTTTCCAGAAAATAGTCACTATAAATTTGTATTCTTAAGTCTCAATTTTTCGTGTACGTGTGAAGCCAAAATTTAAACCTTAGATTTCCACTGATTGGTCATTTCGTTACTTTCTAAAAATTCGTTTAGATTCAAGTGCTCATGGGGTGCTCTCACAAACGAATCACTCGGATTGTGGCTATTTCTCTCGGTGTGCGTGATTTGTAAGATTAAATGTAATGGAACATAATTTCACGCACACAAATATAAAGGACGGATTATTTGAGGTGGAGGGATCTCGTCAAAGGGTTACGATTATTGGGAAACCAGAAATATTATCTCTAATACACACATTTAATATCTTCTAGTATCTTGTCTTAACTCTCCACGTGGTAACCAATTTCACAATTTGAGCTCGGTTAGGACTTTTTCGGGGTATAAAGTGTGTTGGGTAAAATAGGAACGATTGGGAACTTCGAAATTGGAAAATTTTCTTAGTGTGTCTGCTTGTGCTTTTTCTGGACTATTGCTCATTTTCTCTTCTTTTTCTATTTTTTCTTTTCTTTTTCTTGCTATGTTTGTTGAGCATTCTTTTATATATTTTTTTCTTGCCCCTTTTTATGCACTTTTCGAACTTTATTTGATGAATATTCGATTTTCACAATTCCGGGCTAATTGGGTGTTTCGGGTTGTCAAACGAAGGGGAAAAATTTCAGTTGTCTCAATTTGGGTGGCAAAAAGCGATAAATGTTTCACACTTTTTTGTCCAATGTTTTTGGGTATCAAATGAGGGCCTACTTCATTGCCCGAATTCTTAATTGCGTTACCATATGCGTCTCGAGGTGAATTAAATTTAGAGATTTATTTAGCGCGTTTTTCAAAACAACCTTCCATTTCCCATAATCGATCAAAGTGAAGGAATTGAGATCCCGACGACTTATTTTGACCGCTAAAATGAACTTTGAGTTAACAATTAACTCGGATTGATTTATAAACCCAGAAAAGATGATAGGCTTGAATTCTCACCTGGTTTGTTAATCTCCACATTTATTCATTAAGTCGTCAATTCACGCTCAATTTCCATCCTTAGTCACTTTTTGCTTTGCGTGTTTGATTTTTTTTAAATTCGAGACTTTAAATAAAATGAAGGTGATATTTTGACAAGTTTAAACTCGAATTTTTAGTTATTTTATAGAAAAATATTTTTGAATTTTTCAAATTTTGTTGTTGTTGTTGTTGTTGTTGTTGGTATTTTTGGACTTTGTGATTGATAAAAGCACAGCGTACCCCCCCTAACTAAGGCATTTGCATCGTTCCGAGGCAAAATAGACGACAAAATACAAATTAAAGTAAGGAGAGAAAACAAGCAAGGAATCAACGTACAAAAATGCAAAAATGGAAAGAAAGCACAAAACACACCATTGAAACAAACCAATTTCCATTTATAGATAATGCAACCATGTAGATTTGTGGACAGAGGAAAGAAGAAAACCATTACATAACCAACACAAAATAAGAAACCTAAGGGGCGGGTGGGTTGAATGGGCCGGGAGCATTGGGGCTATATGGATCATAAAAATAGGTGGGGAGAGAGACATTTGGGACCACTTGCGACCAATATAATTCCTCTTGGAGGCGGATCATCATAGAGGTATCACGACGGTAGTCGTTCACGAACCCATCAAATCGTCCCTTGAGTCGAGCCATCCACCCATTGAGGTCGTCCCCTTCCGGATCATACTCGGGATCCTCCTCCTCGTTGTACTCTTCCTCCTCGTCCCCCATTTCAACATCTTTGACCATCGGCGGTGGATGCACCACCTCCATTTGGAGCACGCTTCGAGTGATGGACTCCGGTTCAATAGGCTTGGGAAGACGGGGTTGCGATGCTGGTGACTGAATTTCGGCGGTCTTTAGGAGTGAGGTGATGAATTGGGCATATGGTAGAGACATTTTGCCTTTTTTGTCCATGGCGACAATGATCATTTCTGAGTAAAATATGCGTAGGAGATTGATGCTATTCGGGTTGCCAAGGAGGTGGTAGAGGAAATTTCCATGGCGGATGCGAATGGCAGAATTGTTGGAGGTTTGGAGAATAGCCCCACAAGCGATAATAAAAGTGAAACGGGTGGTCTCATCTAGGTTGCCGACCGTGAAAGTATCGTTGTACCAAATGTGGTTGGGTGTTATGCCCTCGATGCATTGGTGCTTCGAGATTGGGGTGCCATACGTCGGATAGTCAAAGTTGGATAGAATTGGAACATTATTAGCGTCCATGATTTGCGGGACCATGGAGAGAGAAAATGGGATGGGTACCCCGTCCACATAAGCTTGATATGCATTTTTAGAAGTGTGGACGAGAGTACCGTAAAAAGCCCATACCTCATCCATACACACATCCTCTTAGGGATTGGCTAGAAATTGGCGCCACCATTGGCGGAGGAAGAGGGCATTCACATCTTAGGGCAGTCCCTCCCAATTAATGGCTCGCTCAATGTGGATAGTGCGAGAACATGAGAAAAATTCCTCCACCCATCAGCTTTCTTGAAGTGAGCGGTAGCCATGATCGCCGTCATGAAGGATTTTGGTGGAATCGTATTTGACGGGTAATTCATCGTTGGCCATTGGAGTGGGTGAAATGGGAAATAGGATTTTAGGAGAGTATAGAGGTGTGAGAGGAATGGATATGGAGGTATGAGGGAAATGGATATGGAGGTGTGAGGGAAATGGGGGTAAATGGTGTGTATTTATAGGTGGGATGGGAGGAATTAGAGGGAAGAATTTGGAGGGAAAGAGGGTGAGAGGAGAAGGATTTAGAGGGAAATGGTGGCGGCAGTGTATGGGAAAAGGGGGGAAGTCAACTGACTGGGGGAACCAGTTCGGGTCTGGGGCGAACCGGTTCGATTAAATTAATTTTTTATTCGAACCCAGGGGTGAACTGGTTCAGCCCTAATAGCAAGGAAAGGACGAACTGGTTCGGATTTCCAGTGTGCCTACAACTTTGACATCCTACAAATAAACTAAGTGCTGGAACTCCGAAAATCCCATTTTTCCAAAATTTTTCAAAACACTCTTCCTAACACCTAATCTTACAAAACACCAAAAACTCACCTTAACTCGCATGGAATTCTTCTAAAATGTGCGATTGTGCTTATCCTCTGACTCGAGTCAGACCCTTACCAGTTCTAACTAACCTAACCTATACAAACCTACAATACACAAGAGTCACCCCATACGCGTCAGGGGTGCAACGACCTCTCGAATTTAGCTCACTCTACGCCGTAAATGGGGTCTGACACCCAAATGGTGTCGATTTATTCCACATAAGCCTCTAAATACAGCTTTAGGTGTTATCCATTAACCTTGAGCGTACTACCCCCTTTTGGATCTTCCAATTCCATGGATCCATGGGGGAATGCGTTCTTCACAACGAATGGACCAGTCCAACGGGACCGTAATTTACCCAGAAATAGATGAATCCAGGAGTTATAGAGGAGTACCTATTGTCCAGGTTGAAACTCTTTCCGTCGAATAATCTTATCATGCGTAAGTTTCATCCTTTCTTTTGAAATCTTGGCATCCTTATACGAATCATTGCGTATCTCCTCTAGCTCATTCAGTTGAAGCTTGCGAGCTTCATCGGCTTTATCCAAATCATAATTCACCCTCTTTACGGCCCAGTTTGCTTTGTGCTCCAACTCAACAGGAAGGTGATAAGGTTTTCCATACACAAATCAGAATGTGGACATTTCGAGTGGGTTCTTGTATGCGGTGTGGTAGGGCCAGAGGGAATCGTTCAATCTAAGGGACCAATCTTTCCGGGTAGGATTGACGGCCTTTTTGAGGATATTTTTTATTTCGCGATTGGCCAACTCGGCCTGCCCATTCGTTTGTGGGTGGTAGGTCATTTATACCTTTTGAACGACACCATACTTTCTCACGAGCTTCTTTAATGGCCTGTTGCAAAACTGCGTGCCATTATCACTGATTATCGCTTTCGGAGCACCGAAGTGAGAAAGTATGTATTCCTGCGGGAACTTTATCACCACTGTATTGTCATTAGTCTTGGTAGATATAGCTTCAACCCACTTAGAAACATAGTCTACTGCGAGTAGGATGTATAGGTATTGAAAAGAAGGGGAAAAGGGCCCATGAAGTCAATACCCCAGCAATCGAAAACCTCAATAATGAGAATCGGGGTTAATGGCCTCATGTCTCATCGGGTAATCGCCCCCGTCCGTTGTCACCTATCGTAAGATTTGAAATAATTATTTATATTCGGGAACATTGTGGGCCATTACAAACTGCTCTGGAGAATTTAACGGCTGTCTTTTTCACGAAAAAGTGGCCTTCACATGCTTCCAAATGACATAATTGGATGACTTTAGGAATTTCGTCATTCGGTATGCATCGTCAGATGATTTGGTCAGTGCAATATTTAAAAAGGAGGGGATCATCGTAGAAAAACATTTGCGATCAATTGATAAACCTCTTCTTATCTTGCGGTGTCCACTCGGGAGGGATGTCTCCCGTGATAATATAGTTCACTATATCCACAAACCAGGGCAAAGAAGAGGTGGTAAAGAGATGCTCATCCGGGAAGTACTCATCTATGGGTGTGGGATCGCTAGGTACGTCAGACGAGAGCCATGATAGGTTATCGACTACGACATTTTATACTCCTTTTTTTTATCTCTAATGGAGAGATTGAACTCCATTAAGAGTAGGATCCACCTTATGAGGTGCGACTTTGCGTCTTTATTTGTAAGGAGATATTTTAAAGCCGCGTGGTCGGTGAAGAAAAGTGATGGGGGAACCGATAAGATAGGACCGAAACTTGCAAGAGCAAAAACTACCACTAGAAATTCCTTCTCCGTGGTAGAGTAGTTGAGTTGTGGTCCGGTAAGAGTCCGACTAGCATAGTAGATGAAGCGAGCTTTTTTATCTTTCCTTTGACCCAAAATAACCCCTATTGCATAATCGCTTGCATCACGCATAAGCTCGAATGGTATGGACCAATCCGTAGCTTGTATGATGGGAGCGAACACTAATATGATTTTCAATTTTTAAAAAGAACTTTGGCCTGCTTCCGTCCACTCGAATGGGGGTGTACTTCATAAAAAAGTTGCTTAAAGGTCTAGCAATGGCGCTAAAGTCCTTAATGAACCTTCTATAAAACCCCGCGTGGCCCAAGAAAGAGCGCACGTCCTTAAGCGATTTTGGTGGGGGTAGGTCAGCTATGACATCTATTTTTGCTCGATCAACCTCAATCCCTTTGGATGACACGATGTGGCCAAGAACTATGCCCTCTGTTACCATGGAATGTCATTTCTCCCAATTCACCACTAAGTTCTTTTCCACACATCGGGCTAGTACTATCTCAAGATTGGCTAGACATAGGTCAAAAGAGGTGCCAAAAACACGAAAGTCATCCATGAACACCTCTAGCCCTCTCTCAACCATGTCACTAAATAAGCTCAACATGCACCTTTGAAAGGTCGTCGGGGTATTACACAAGATGAATGGCATATGTTTATAGGCAAACGTTCCAAAAGGGCAAGTGAAGGTTGTCTTCTCTTGATCAAGTACACCTACCTCAATCTGTTTATATCCGTAATGACCATCTAGGAAGCAATAGTAAAGGTGGCCCCTACTTTTTCAAGCATTTGATCGATAAATGGCAAGGGGAAATGGTCTTTCCTAGTTATCGCATCGAGTTTCCAGTAATCAATGGAAATGCACCACCTAGTGGTGGTACGTTGAGGAACTAGATCTCCCTTGGCATTTTCAATCACAGTCATGCCTGACTTCTTCGGGATGACTTGAATGGGGCTCACCCACTTGCTATCCGAGAATGGGTAGATAATCCCGGCATCCAACAACTTTATGATTTCTGCCCTCACCACTTCTTTCATTGTGGAGTTTAGCCTTCTTTGCATTTCTCTCGAGATCTTAACATCCTCCTCGAGGTGAATCTTATGGGTGCAAATCAGAGGTCTTATTCCCTTTAGATCAGCTATGCACCAACTAAAATCACTTTGGCGCTTCCTCAAAATCTTTAAAAGCTTACCCCCTACTCTTCATCTAAGCTAGAGGTGACAACAGCAGGAAATGTCTCACCCACTCCTAGGAAAGCATATTTAACATTGAAGGGTAGTTTCTTCAATTCGAGAGTCAGGAATGTGTCTATAGAGGGCACTATGAGTGTCTTTCTTGGCGGTAACTCTTCAAATCGAGAAACCCAACTAACATCTCTCGCGTCCTCGTTCGACGCTCTCTCATCGAGTAAGTCTCTTAACTCCTCAATCTCTCTCTCAGACTCGGTGTAAGCTCCCTCTCTCTCATGACTAAACACTAGGCAAGATTCTAAGGTGTCTCCACAATAATTTTCCTCAATGTTCTCTTCTACGATCTCATTAATTAAACTCACCATGTGAAGATCATCTTCTTCCCCTGCATGTTGGGATATGATGAAGATGTTTGTTTCTAAAGTCATATTCCCAAAAGTGAGTTGCATCTGCCCATTTTGAGTATTGATCAGTGCGTTAGCCGTAGATAAGAATGGGCACCCAAGGATAATGGGAGCATAATTTTTTAAGCCGAAGTGGGGCTCCGTGTCCCAAATGACAAAATCTACCGAGAAGTAGAAAGTGTCTACTTGGACTATCACGCCCTCAACTACACCCCTCGATATCTTCACGATTCAATCGGCTAATTGGAGAGTGATCCTTGTGGGCTTAAGATCACCCAGATCAAGTTTCCTATAAATTGAATAGGGGAGGATATTAACACTCACCCCCAAGTCGAGTAAGGCTCTTTCAATTTTATTCTCTCCATTGGTGCATGAAATGGTGGGTGCACCGGAATCTTTATATTTAGGTGGGAGATCGTTAAGAAGAACGGAGCTCACGTTCTGTGCTAGAAACACGTTTTTCTTTACCTTCATCCTCCTCTTTACAGTCAATAAATCTTTATTGACTTTTGCATAAGTTGGGATTTACTTTATTGCATCGAGGAAAGGCAAATTCAATTTCACGTTCTTAAGGACTTCTAGCACTTCATCACTCATGGTCCCTTTACTGGAAGGAACCAATCTTTGAGGAAATAGCACAGTGGAGGGTGGATTTATAACTACCTCGGGCTCACTAGTGTCTATTTTGTCATTCTTATTCAAGGAGATATCTTCGGCCTCTTTTGTGCCGGGTGAATTCTCCTTGCCTTTTGATGCGTAGCATGGGGGAGGTGATAAATCAACAACTCGCCCACTACGAAGAGTGGTTACCGCTTGACACTGCTCCTGATGTTCGGTAGATGTGGATCTAACACTAGTTTGACCTTGGGGAGGTCTGTGGCCCTGGGCAGGAAACTTTCCCTTCTCTTGGATACTCAATGAGGATTATAACTTGGAGATGTTCGCATTTATGTCGGTGAATAAGCGATCGTATCTAGCATTTGTTGTAGTTTGAGAACTTATAAACTAATTTATGGTATCCTCGAGATTCCTCCGAGGTGGAGCTACATATGGAGCTTGAGGTGGCAGTGCTTGTTGGTATTGAGGAGGTGGTGGAGGTGGGACAACCAATGAATTCTGATTCATCCCAGCTTGTGGTTGTTCATAATTAAAACCAGGGTGG
The DNA here is from genome assembly GCA_949130495.1 of Sambucus nigra. NCBI lineage: Eukaryota > Viridiplantae > Streptophyta > Magnoliopsida > Dipsacales > Adoxaceae > Sambucus > Sambucus nigra. Next base: position 186,953,042 of record OX422213.1, read on the forward strand.
TTCCTCCGTAAAGGGCTGTACGAGTTCCCATGCGGGGCCCTAAAAATCCCTTTAAATCCTCCTATAGCATCCACCTGCTCGGTGTGCATTTCTTTGTAGGCGGGGATCATTGGGAATGCCTTTGTGGAATGACCCGCCACACAAATAGCACACACCTTCTCTTTCGAACCACGGTTGGATCCGGAGATGTCTCTCAAACGGTTATCAAGTAAATCTTTCACGTCCTTTTAAAACTGATCGAATAGACGGTCTATTATGGGATTACTATCCAAATGGAATAGACCGGATGCAGTAGGCAGGGTAGATACTTATTTAGGCCAGATTTGGGTACTAGGATCGGATGAGTCCCATGTTTGAGTACTCTCTGCGACATACTTAAGATGGGATTTGATGTCTGTAGAGTCTAAGTCCCAAAATGGTCGTTCATACATCATTTGCACAAGTTGTTTGGATGCCACCGTCAACCCATTATGGAAGAAAGAGATCAAATGGTGTTTTTCACATCCATGATGAGGGCATGCGCTTACCAATTCTTGGAATCGTTCTCAACACTTGTCAAAAGGCTCACTATCTTGTTATCGGAAACCTTGGATTAGAGTTTTGACAGAATTGGTCTTGTACGGTGGATAGAACTTTGAGATGAACTTGGATTTTATATACCTCTAGGAAATAATAGAGTTAGGGGGTAGAGACCATAGCCAGGTCTTAGCTTTATCCTTTAAAGAAAAAGGGAAAAGATTTAGTCGAATGACTTCCTATGTGCAAGTTTGGTCACTAAATGTGTTGCACGCCTCCTCGAACTAGTGGATATGCAGGTATGGTTTCTCCAAATCCATGCCGTGAAACATAGGGAGAATCTGTATCATCCCACTGTGAAAGTGGAACTGACCGACATTATATGGAAGTAAAATGAAACTAGGGGTGATATTCTGCTCAGGCAAGAGTAAATATTTATGGGACGATATGGTAGATTTCCGTCTCCAGTGCCGAAACTCGTAGCGTGAGACATCGCGCTCGCTCTCTCTCTTTAAATAATTCCGACTCCTCACTCAGTGTCCTAGACGTGTGAGTCATAGATTGACTGGACGTGTGACTGGAGTTGGATTGTTCGGGTGTAAGGAGTGGGACCCAGAATTGAGGAACGCGGGGAGTGTGAGTCAGAGATTTATGTTTTGGAATTTTTTATTATTTATCTTTTTGAATTTTTTTTGGATTTTTGGTCAAAGTTCTATATTGACTCGATCTAACCTAAGTCTACCTAAATCCCTGGCAACAGTGCCTAAAACTTGACGCGAACACAAATGTGTTCTAGTGTACGTGCTATCTAGGCTCAAGTGCAAGCCTGTCGCTCAAGTAATAATCTCGATAAGCCGGGTATCGATCCTAAGGGAAAAGTCGAACGAATTCATAACGACGTTAAAAAGATGAAGAACTCATAGATTTGACTCTAAAAGAAACGAAAATATGATTTGGGGGATGAAACAACTACGACTATATGCAAATTGGAGAATGATTATCTAAAGAAACTACGAGTTAACAAAATGCAACTACACTAATTAAACGAAAAGATGATAACAAATGGTTTTATGAATTAACTATGAAATGAGAACAATAGGCCGGGCTTCAATTCCCTACGCACTAGTAATTCACTTCGTAGGATACTAGATTCAAAATTAGAATTTTAAATGAACCCGGTCTTTAGTACTCCCTAGGATTACATATATGAGGGATCGTAGCCCGCACGGTATGTAATCAAAGGACAAGTAAAGAAGTGTCGCATTAGCTACCACACGCATTGCATTCTTAAGCATCCGGGTTACATAGGGCAAACGGGATCAAAAGTCCTACAACAGTTGCAAGAGTTACGCAAAACTATTCATCTAAGATTTTAATTCAAAATTTGATTTCCCATGTTGATGAATTTCATCGAGTGGGGTTCACGCACCCCAACCCTTAAAAACTTAGACGGATATGTTGAATCTAATAAAAAATATAAAATATAATATGCATGGATTCATAATCATGAAGAAAGATAACTTAAACATGCAAATAATGATTGGAATATCAGGAAATAACAAAAGCACGCAAAGAAAAGTTAACCTAAAAGAATAGAGATGAAGGACACAAACTTTGAAGAAGAAAAATCTTGAATTAATAGCTTAGAAATTGAATATTTGTTGAAGAAAGTGAAAACCTAGAGTTCTTGGGTGCAAGCACCCTCTAAAACTATTAAAAACTTCGCTCTCTAATGTATGCTATCCAAAATAACTGAATACATCACGTCTTATTTAGTCATTTATCCATTCACAACTCTATTGGTGAAATAAAAAAAAAAATACAATTTTGACCCGCTGAACTGGTTCGGATATCCTATGCTTTACTGGGGTGAACCGGTTGGCTTTTCCAGTCTTTCCAGGAACTTTTGAGCATGAATTTTTTGTAAGTATTTTCTTCTCTTTTTTCTTCTTTTTCCATGATTTCTTCCCAATTTCAAACTTTCATAACTTTTCACTCGTAGCTAGGATTTGGACACCGCTTCTTCCTGTACGATCATGGTACCAAGAACTTCAACTTATTCATGGGAGCCTGTGTCCAGTCCTGAGTGAAAAATTACAAAATTGCTCCTCAACTTTCCTTCTCTTGTTTTTCATCTTTCTTCTCGACTTTGAGTTTTTTCCTTTCTTCTCTTGAATGAAATTCCTACAAAATAAATGAGAAAAACACAAAACTCGATGCACTGCATAGAAAAGGTTAGTAGCACTAATGCTGAAAGAAATCAATGGATTTTACGTTACACGAGGTGATAAAAACTTCTTAATTAAGGGGATAAATACACAATATTTGAGCCTAATCAGTGTGTGTGTGCATTTGTTGTGTGTGTTTATGTATGTGTGTGTGTGTGTGTGTGTGTGTGTGTGTGACATTGCATAGTCTCAAGCGTACCTGAATCATCCCAATCCCCATCGCTGGATAACCCAATGTAATTAAAGTTTTTATTATGTCTCTAAACTCTAATTAAAACAACAGGCGTGTTCTTTTAGTTTAATATCATATAACTAAATAAATCTACATATATGTAACCTCTAATAAACATATATCCCCCCCAAACCAAATATACAACAACAACCCAAACCTTTGCAAGAACACAGGTTAAGATCAATCCGTCTTAAACCTGAATCTTTCCGATGGGTCTGGGGAACCCACCTACATCCTCAAAATTCCATGGAGGCTTAAGACACCCATAGTTCATACAAAAACCTCTATACAATGTTCAAAACCCAAGTTCCAGCCATATCAAGCACAAATTCATGTTCCTAAATAGTTTCAATAAATATTAACATCCCATTTAATGTAATTTAAGGTTCAAATATGTAGAACCCCAATATAAACCTAACTTCATCTTGTACATTTAATTAAGTCAAATTAACATACAAATTAAGGTCCACATATCAAATTAACAAATGGCTTTAGTAAACACAAGTTATTTCGCTCTAAACTTGAGTTCTAACATTAAGATCACAACTCAAAAACAAGTTAATTTTAGGTTCTTTATAAAAAGCCTCAATTTTGTAATCATATTATTATCCCATAACAATCCAAAGATTTAATCCAAATAAACTTAATAACAACATGATTAAGGAGATTTACATTCCTAAACATTCTTTTAATCCTCAATCAAATTAAGTAACATTAAAATAAAAAAACAAGTTACAAATTACGCGATGAGAAAGAAAGATATTTATTACCTAAATAATAAGAGCGAATTCATCTTCTCCAAAGTTCTCCTTAATCTCTCCAAAAGTCTTATGATTCTGTGACACCCCACCTAACTTAATCAAGGGTGACAAGTCCTTTATCAAAATAAACATGAATCGCATATGGTTCATTCTTATCATCACCGTCGAAAATAATTTAAGTTACTAACCACCAATTTTAAATTAAACTAGTGTCAAATTTTATCTTGTTATAAACTTAACATGCAGAAATAAAATTGAAATAAGTTAACCACACCATCCGTACACAACAATAGTCTGAACCATCCATGACAGATATATAAGTAAATAAGACCAAATAAACCATCGGTTCTCAAAACAATAAATCCAACTACAATCTAATGTAAATAAATCAGAATCTCAACAATATCTATAAAATAACTAAAATAATGAAGATTCTGAAGGGGAAACACACCCAAAGAAAAAAACTGAGATAAAGCCCCTAACTAGGAACGACTAAGCTAAAGCATTAAAAATCAAATCCCGCAATCCTCCACAAGGCTTCAACAAATGCCTTCCTAGAAAGAATCCTTCAGTTGGGACTCCCTGTAGCTGGACACCTAAAATTATTTTGAAAATTATTTTGACATGGTTCAGAGCCCAAGAAAACCTTTTGAGAATATTTGGCAAGCAATTAAATTGCAATAATTAAAATTTGCATGAACACTTTTCATATTTAAGATGGTGTCGCACTCTTTTGAGATATAGCTCAAACCTCAACTCATGTGCACACCTATCGCTTACGTTCTAACCCCACTAGTTATGTTACCCCACCAAATTAGTCTTGGTACACCCTATCTATCTTCCTACTTTAAACCTAGTAATACTTACATTGATTTATAAGTTATTTTACACATTTTAATCAATTCAACCTTAAATTAGTTACATAACCTTCACACCAATTATATATGATATACATTCACACATTATGTAATTATTTACTCGTATTATATACGTACTAGCATACTAAAACATTCACACACATGTCGCGTATAGTAACCATCCTTTTGAGTTATAACCCACCAAAAGCTAGTCTCTAAAATACTATCATCCCAGGTATGCTCACTCTAACCCGGTTACCATGAATGGGTTAAATCACATCGACACAGGTAAATAAATCGCAAGCGTAGCGGAGGTGGTCATATTTTCCCGAGTGTGAGACTGGATCATACCCAACATGTCTCACCCCAAAAATAAATCACACAATAAAATTATGGATGATATGACCCGGGGACTATACTCTCCATGCATTCACTAGCCAGGAGATTTACCCACATCTCACAACCTGCTATGATAGCACTAGAGGGGTATATATTCACATAAATACCTAACACCGATATTTAGAAAGCACACAAGTGTATATATATATATATATATATACTATCACACTATTCATATATATGTAATTAAATAAAATTCGGCTAACCCATGCCTAACTCTCGTAGCACTATCCCATAATTCCCGAGTCTATATCCTGACTCTAAATTTAATTAATTACACATCAATTAAATAAATGAATGTAGCTTCACTTGCTAATAAACCCGGACTCACCCACTCAGCCCATATTTAATCATTTATGGATTTATTTCACTCAATTCATCATTTGAGTTTGCCACCTTTTATCACCTTTCAAATCCCAATTATATCCCTATGTACACACTAGGAAATATGACCTATCTATATTTCTCACTAAATAATTAAGCCTAAAACAAAACCAAAGAAAATTTTGCATATATATTAAAATAGGCGAAACTGCCTAAAAACAAGGATCATCAATCGATAAGATATTTTCCATCTTCTCCGATATGCTTTTCCACCATTGTTAAATCCTCAAGGTTTCAATCTCCAAATCAAACCTCAATGAATTAATACCTCATGTTTATTACACTTACAAACATGTTCTAACTTCATTATATATCGTCAATTTTCAGTGATTCTCATTAAAATTTCTAGGGTTCACGAATTGGGTTTTTCACATATTCATCAAATCACATATCAATTCTATAATACAATGTAATTTTGGAATAAAATATTTCGACTAATTTAATAGTGATAATTTAATATTAATTTGGGAATAAATTAAATCGAATGAATTTAAATCTAGATGGGTAAAATTTAAATTTAAAATAAATGATTATTCATGATTATATAAATATAAAACTCAACTGAACATAGTGGGCTTACTAGTGAAAAATAAATCACTCGTAAATAAATTTATGGGCCCATGTCGTTTTAACATAATAATATGTCTAAGTGAAATAAAAAAAATTGGGACGCGTTTTGGGAAGCGTTATAAAGTCGGTTTAGTGTTTTAAATATTTAGAAATGGTCCCGGGTCATAGGTATATGAGTTGGGGAACTTTGGAGTCTAGTTGGGTTACGAATTCGGGTCCATTTGGGGGTCCAAAAGTTGAGTTTTAGGCCTAATTCGTGATTAGCCTTTTATTTAGTGTTTAAGTGGGGGTAAATCACTACCCACTATCATTTCACAAAACCTAGAACAACATTTAGCGGGAGAAAATAGGAGAAGGGACAAAAGAGAATAAAATGGGCAAGAACAAAAGGGAAATCAAGGGGTTTTCAAGGAGCTTTTCTTTTACAAATTTTAAGGCAAGAATTCTCTTTCTTAATTTTTGCTTTCCAATATATTTCTTGATGCATATAATTATTCCCTGTAAATTTCTTGGATTTAGGTTTTGAGTATGTTTAATTTGATGATGAACAACACATGTAGATGACTAATTTATATATAGAATTTTTCCCAAAAATTAGGAATCAAAAATCTAAATATTGAGGTTAGATTTCCTTAAGTTTTTGATAGTTATTTGGGGATAATTGAATAATAATGTAGAGGATGTTTTTGGTAATTTATGGACTGAAATTTTGTAGATCCCACTATAAATAATCCTTTAATGTAAATGAAATAATAGTTAGAGGTTGGAAAAACGTCTAAATCGATTAAGTCTTGAACATACATGAATTCTGGGTTGATTTTGTGACTTAGAAAGTTAGTTATGTATGTATGTATTTCTTGGTTTCACATGAACCGATCTGGGTTTAGAAAATTAAACTGGAAGAACTGTAATTGGAAGCAACGTGGGAGGAGAGGACAAGGGAGTCACTCGAGCGATGCCACGTGTCGTTCGAGTGACAGGTAGTGTCGCGCGAACGAGACACCCAGTCATTCGAGCGAGGTGCTAGGATTTCTGGCTCCTCGTTCCTTTTTCGCTTGAATCAGAGATGAGTTAGGTGGACTGAATTTTTGGTCTACAAGAAGGGAACTTTTAAAGAAAGAAATTTTTAACTATTTAGTTAGTTAATCTTATGATTACATTTAGTTAATAACTAGGTGGTTAAGTAATTATTCTATGGGAGGAATTTATAATTTAGTGGATGGTAAATTAATGATTAAATGAAAATGTTGGGGATTTTATCTGGTAACAAATAAAATCTACTATTGGTTGAGTAATTAATCTATGGAATAGAGTTAATAATTTATTAGATGGTAAATTGTTAATCGAATAGTGTGAATTAGATTTGGGCTTTTAATGGTAATTATGGAGTAATTACCTATACATATTATATGGGATAATAATATGTACTATTATGCTTTTATGTGGACATATGAGTGGACTATCTTATCGGCTCGGGGGTTCACGCGTTCGGATCGTGTACCACACGTTGGCACATGTGGTCTTGATGATGTGTAGGTCATATAGGCACTCACTACGTGGAGTCGTCACCTATGAGAGGTGACGATGACCATTTCTGTGTCACAGCTGGGTATGGTCCGTGTACAGGTGTCCTGCTTAGGGATCGCCCCCAATTTATGTATGTTTGTGTTGTTCACTTAGGATAAGGGATTCCTCCGGACTTGCCGATAGAGCACGAATTTGACACCAACGGTAAATGCCTTTGTGTGTCAAATATATGGAAGGACATATATATATATAAATACCCGGACTTTATATGAGACAAATTTAATTGTTCAAGAATGTGGACAATAATTATATTTTGGACCCTATAGTGTATAATAGATGTTTTTGCCATTTATGAGAAAATGATGAGACATGGATATTACGGGGATGGGTAATTAAATGTAGTCGGTACACGCAATCATTTAATTATTGATAAATCCATGATTATTAATTTGACACATTGTCATAGTTAGAATTTGGAGAGTTATTGGGATGCGAATAGTATCACACTTAGATGAGGGGTGAGGCGTTAAATGTATGTGAGTGACGAAGGGGAAAATATTTATTTTGCATCGACTTTACTATTGCATCATAAATTAAATAAGTTAATTCTTGCATATCTTGGGCTCTGACCTAAATTTAAATATTCCCCCCCCCCCCCCCCTCCCAAGTTATTTCTAGATAGGGATTGTAGGACTGTTGCTATACTAGCCTCGTGGTCTCTCGTGCTTAGCAGCTTTCTAGACTCTATCTTAGGTGCTTTATCAGTCATATTTAATTTATTTGGAAACTTTTGTAAGGGCATAAGCTCGAGATTTATTTATTTACTTACATGATGCTGGAGCTATGATTTTTTTTCTTTATTGTTGGATTTATTACTTAGTTGGTGTTGGTTTGAGTTAATTAATGTCAGTGAAATATACATAAAGTTTAAAGTATCGGCCTTTTAAAGTAACAAAATTTTATTATGTCATGCTAAAAATGATATTAATTGATCAACAAGCCCCATCTTTGGTGTATAGTGTCTGACCAGCCTTTACGTGAGAAAATGAGGGTTATTACAAATTCGAATTCCAAAAGTCCTAATTGAACAACAATAACCATTGGATTTATATTCTAGATCATATTCTAACATCATATGATAATAGTCTCCCTTAATTAAACATCAATTTCACACTTAAATAGTTAAATCCCCTAAACTCAGATTTAGCATGTGTCACCCTCCCCAAAATGAATTTTGTCAACACATTCTATCTATCTATCTATCTATCTATCTATCTATCTATCTATCTATCTATCTATCTATCTATATATATATATATATATATATATATATATATATATATATAGAGAGAGAGAGAGAGAGAGAGAGAGATGTATATAGAGAGAGAGATATAACAAAATGTGTGTAGAGAGAGAGAAAAGTGGAAATAGAGAGAGAAACCAAATTTCAATTTCAGAATTGAATACTAAAAATAAAATAGACACTATACCAAATACCAATTTCAATTTCTACTACTAATTTCAATTTCTATTTATAATACTAATTTTAATTTTAATTTTAAACTCAAATTCAATTTTCATTTGAAATTGAAATTAAAATTCAATTTATAATATTAATTCCTATTTCCTCCATCTCCTCTAAAGGGTGAGTGGTCCTATCCCATTCAAGACCGCATATTTCTATAATATACTTAACAACTCATGCACATTGTTCCAATTTGAGGAAAATTCGGCAGCATATCCCCATAGTTCTCCAAGTACATGACATAGATTCACAAGTGTAAGTGTTGTTTGAATTTACCAATTGAAATAACACTTAACATCGCATCATGTAGTATTTACCTAGAAAATATTAAGATACGGTAGCAGAACTTCCCCCCAAAGTAACAAGTTTAAGCCATTAAGAATATTATTATGTAGAAACTATGCAGTCTGAAACTGTCCAAATGAGACAATTCGAGATATCTCATTATTGAGGTAATGACTCTTAAACGAGTCTAAGGGCTATTGAATGCGTACACATAAGAACTAGAAGGCTAGTATCTATGCGCATTACAAGTAAGGGCTATAGTATGTTTCATTTAATTATGTCTTATTTATATTCCATTTTTACATAGTGTATATATATATATATAGACACACACACATGCATATGGTTTTAGATTATACCCTTATCACAATCACGTATATGGTTTTAGATTTCAATATACCCAATTGCGTATAAATAAAAAATAAATGTACAAAAATTACACAACATTATATCGTATTTCAGATTTACACAACGCTATACCCAATTTCAATTTTAATTTCACATTTACACAACAATATGCCCAATTTCAGATTTATACCCAATTTCAAGTTCATATTTACACATCAAATGGAGTCCAATTTCATATTTGTGCCCATTTTTTATAAATACAAAATTAATCACACACATATACACACACACACACACACACACACACACACACACATATATACTAGCTTATGCCCGTGACTGAAGGCACGACGAAATTTTTCAAAGTACATAATCGCGAAACGACAATAATTTTTCAAAGTACGTAATAGCGAAACGCAAAAATTTCGAAGTGTAATTTTAAAACAATGGGCCATAATATCCTTTATTTATAGGACTATTCACCATGCTTAACAAACAACAAATAGTCCAATAACATTCAAATAGTCTAAATTCATCAAATAAATTCACATATAATACGAAATATATAATATTCATCCATCGAATTCACATTGTGTCTCAAAAAAACAAAGTTTCAAATATTAAAAAAAAGTGGGCATAGTCTCCTTTGTTTATAGAACTATTCACCCTGTTAACAAATAAAAAATAGTCCAACATCCAAATTGTTTAAATTCATCAAACAAATTCACATATAAAATGAAATATACAATATTCATCAATCAAATTAACTGTGTCTTAAAAAAACAAAGTGTCAATTTTTAAAAAAACTTGGGCATAGTCTCCTTTGTTTATTGGACTATCTACCCTATTTAAGGGGTAACAACAAATCCAACAATAAAAAAAATCCCAAATTCGGAGATGGGAGCTAGAAGGCCGAGAAGGGAGAATATGAATTTATTCTTTCTGTGGGACTTCCTCAAAATTTCCGTGCCGTGGTGTTTGACCACCATCTTGGATAGGGTGAGAGCTACTACTGCTGTCTTCCCATCCTTCTTCCCACCTCTCACCATTGTCACTCTCTCCCTCTCGATTTTCTATACAATTTGACAAACAATTAACATAATTAATCAGTTTCTCGAACAAATATATAATCACATAAGTAAATATACAATCAGTAACATACATGTGCTTTTTTTCATCCTAATCTTATTTGCATTCAAGGAAAAGAAGATTGATAGTAATTTCCTATCCATGTTATTCGATTATTGTAGTGAAGCTGAAAAGTGGGTAACAATAAAAATTAATAGTAATTTTCTAGCCATGTTTTTCGATAAAAAGTCCAAATTGTGGAAATATGAAACAGAAATGGAGAGCAAACTATTGTATCAGCTTCGATAAAAATTACAAATAACATCCTATTGGGAAGAGGAAATTGGTTGGGTGTGAGATTTGTGTGTGTGCGCGTGTGCGTGTATGTGAGTGGGGAAGGGGGGAGGGGGCGGGGTACTTTTTTTCACGTGAAGGTAACAATGTGTGTGGGGTGTGAGATCTGTATGTTTTTTTTGTGTGCGTGTGTGAGTAGGGAAGGGGGAGGGGACGGGGCAGGAGGTGGTGGAGGGGGAGAAGATGAGGGAGAGTTGTGTGTGTGTGTGTGTGTTTGTGTGTGTGTGTGTGAGTGGGGAAGGGGGGAGGGATTTTACCAGGGGCAGGAGGGGGATTCATATATGCAATATGCATATATGCATCGCATATACCAGGGACCATATTGCTATGTAACTGAGTTCGATCCAACATCAACAATCAAACGTTATACAAAAACTTAGAGAGAGATGTCATTTACAAATTAAATAAAAGATCGGCGGATACCTAGAGATGTCTTCATATGTCGTCGCTAAATGAGTGTTGGAACTTGTAGGTCATCCAAAACTATAACCCCTGTTAAGAAATGTGGGTGATGAAGCATTAAAAGTAGAACAACGAAAAAATAATAGAACTTCTATGAAATCATTTTATACAAAAACAACGATATTTCATAATTCAACACAAAAAGGCCCACGAAATCATATTTAATTTATATCTGTTATAAATTCAACACAATGGTGTTAGTTGCTTGAATTTTGAATTAAAAAAAAAAAGATCGAAAGTTACTTGCTTGGCTTTGCTTGTTGCTGCGAATTGCTGAATTGAGGGAGAGACCCGAGAGAGATGAGGGGGACCTGCATAAATATAAGATGTATAAAGTCAAGCATAAGAAAAGTTCACTGATTGTACTTATAGCTAGAAAAGTTCACTGCATAGGAAAAGTTCACTGATTTTAGTTTATCATCTTTAGAACATGTGTCATATGGGAGAACTAATTCAGAACTCATTTCAAAAAACAAAATGGAATATAGATCGTTATGAAAGAAATAAGTGCAAAGAGAAGACAACATATAAGGTTTCAGAAAATTAAAGTGGTACATCGTCTCCTCTTACTCATTTCTACAAATGCCAACATATAAGGTAATCCCAAAAAACCTTTCCAAACATCAATAACCCCAACAGTGTTCATCTGAAGTCAAAAAAGGTTTTGCTTGAGATGCTTAGCTAAGTACTAATCTACAATCACAATGCTAACTTGCTTCTGCTCCCATACATATGCCTCTTTTAGTTTTAGAAATAGTGAATCAAACATGGGTTTGTACTACGGAATGACATTGCCCACGTACTTGGGGATTTCAACGCCATCATATCCTTCTTTATGCATATCAACCAAGCGGTATCCAGTTATTTATCTGAATCCAAAGTGAAATCCCTATCAATAGACGCAAACAAATAATATAAATAATCAACTCAGTGTGAATCTAGTGTGAATGGCATCATTTCACCTGTTTAGAAACAATGAGTAGCTATTTTTACTACCACTAAAACTAAACCAAGGAAAATAAGACAATAAAATAATCGCAACCAAACACATATAAACCATAATAATTCATCATCAATATCACCGGTCAAAAAAAAGTATATCATGACACAAATATTATGAGTTCCCACCTAAAAACTAAGGCATGAATTCAAAAAATCAGCCATGAAAGAGACAAAATTTGTTATAAATAGAATAATGTGTCTATGATGAGAATGTGTTGCGTCAGATAAACTATTGATGGTAGTTCCCAATAGATTTGAAAGGGATAAGGTTCATTTCAAAATACTATGCAAAAATAAAGCCTCCAACCATGGGAGATTAGTAGTATATTAGTGTTTAATACTCAAAACAGAAATTATGTATGCTCGCAATTGTACGTAAATAAAATTACCAGTGCCGATGACACTTGGTTCAGCAGTTGAGTGAAGGTGGTTTTGGTGTGGTTTGGGTATCAATCCCTCAAATGTACAACAAAGAGTTCTCGTCAGTCCATTGACATTGCAGCCTATCAGATTAGCCTTCAATTTCTCCCAATTTAGTGTGGGCTCTTCAATCCTTTAATGCTGCAGCCTATCCAAATAGCTTCTGATCATTGTAACCAAAGCATAAAAGTTCGCATTGGTTAAAAACTGATCGTTCAACTTTATGCTTTGGTTAAAAACTGATCAGTGTAGGAACATTGCCATTATAACAACTATCACAATGCGCATTTTATCATAGTGAGAGTGGCAAAACAACCATTACCTCTCTCAAAACTCAAATCAATCTCCACGTTCAACTGCAAAACGAAACAAAACTGAAAATTACATACAAAATACAAAATCTATGGATTGAGAAAAGACTACAAAATAGAGAATTTTACCTAAAATTGTGAATAATATAGTAGCACTCTAAAAGTTCTTAGCAGCAAGGAAGAATACACGATGAAAGCATCGAATTCTACCTAATATGTTAAGTAAAATAACTTCAATGAACGCCATACTTCCCACTGTGATGATCGTACCTGCAAATGTAAATAAGGTACCGAATCTATATATATTTATTGCTTATATCCTATAGTGTTCAATAGTTCCTAAAGTACTGGAAGAGAAAATTATCAAATCTACTTATGCGCATTAAAAAATAAGGCAGCTCATCACAATAAATATATATAGCTTATAGCGCGTCACATTACCAATTATATACATGCTCCCAATTTTTTTAATGACATCCAAGCCTCAAGTGCCTTAACAATATAACGGTATATCTCAACTCCGACATCGACTTAAGCAATGAATCAGCTGTCTCAACGATTATGTCTTCGAGCATCTCTTGAAAGATTCTTGTGAATTTCATACTGGTGGATCATTTACTCGGGCAACATGTATAGAATATGTAAAAGATGTATACAATTTCATACTATACTGGTGGATCTAAAGGTTTTACGACGATTTAGTCACAGTATCAAATCAGTATATTGAAAATCAAAGCATTTCAAATAGTCGACACAATATAAAACAATCGATGCAATATCAAATCAGTATATTAAAAAAATAGATAATGAGGACAGTATATTGAAAATCAAACTAATATCAAATCAAAGAATTTCAAACAGTCACAGTAGTTTTACGATGATTCAGCTAGGTATAAATGTTGTACTGCTATAGCAGTTATAAAAGAAGTGTGAAGTGTGAAATTATTTCAGCAGTACAAACATTAGCAGCTATAGCAATTATATCATCTATATAAGTGCTATATAGCAGCTATATAACAGTTATATAGCTGATATAGCTGCTATATAGCTGTTATATAGCTGCTATAGCTGTTATATAGTAGCTATAGCAACTATATAACTACTATATAGATGGCTATATAGCAGCTCAAGTGATTCAAGGTGAGGACAACCATCCTATATACAAATCAATGCCATAACATAACATGAATAATATAGCAAACTGAAGATAAATGCACATTTGGCACACACATACTAAAGATAAATGCATTATCTCTAGATCATGTAAGTTCATACTTTCTAGTACAACTCGGAGATCAAGAACACCAATCGGGAACATCTAATGCATACCTGAATTTTTTCACATTTGATAGTTAAACATCTGGTGCTACATTAAAAGTTAAAAATTAAAATATAAACAATAGTTTGTTTGCGAGCCTATGTTTTAAGATATTCAGGTTCGACATGTTTGGGTGGTATAACAAAGCTCAATTCAGGCCTGACAAAAACAAAATTAACCATATTATATGGAGAAAGCTCAACCCATGCACACCCTTACACCCTTAATTTCAGGCCGAACTTTATACGGTTTACAATATACTCTCTGGAACAGATTTTACTTCCTTACCGCACATTTACTATACCAACCTTTATTTTTAACCATTTTTAACCACTGTCGCGTAAGGCAAAATGGCAAAAAAAGTTGTAGATGGTCTAATGTTCCGTTGCGATTATGAATTCCGCTAATAAATGGCCAAGTTTGAAACCGGAAGAATGTGACTTACTAGTAACATGCTAAACCATTGGTAACCATAGCATCACTTACATCAATGCATATAGGTGATTGGGATAATTTTATCCCCAGTGCCTAATCATGAATTGCTAATAGTTACTATTGATAAATAAGGAATGGAACTCTGAAGATTGAAAGAGCATAAGAACAACAATCTTAACAATGATTTCAATACCAATTAAGCTATACACAACACAGACTGTCAGACAACCACAAAAAAGGAAAATAATAAATACAGTCAGTAAGCTAATGTACTTAACAATGACAGGTTTCAAAATGTTAGTAGCCAAATCTAGGTTCAATATTGGAGGCATGAATTGTTCATTGAGAGCAAAGCAAGCAATAAACTAAGAAAATCAAAATAAAAAGGAAGGTTGCAGATGAAATACAATTCTAGGGTACCAGATGAAAGACCACACGTGCACCCAAAAAGAAAAGGAAAAAGAACACAGGTTCCTTCTTAACACACATGAACTATATCAATACTACTTCAATCACCTGCACCTGAATTTTTTCACATTTGATAGACTCATAGGTATAATTTAGAAAGAAAAAACAAAATACTATTGCATTTCAAAAGTAGAAAGCAAAAAAAAAACATAAAAATCTTCTATGACATGGCATGTGGTGCTTACAAAAGACTCTTGTGTCGCACATCCTAATTGACAACATAAGTGAACCATTATTGGATGCAAATTTGAGTAAAAATGTTATGAAAAACTATTATTAGTAAAAATAAACACAAAATCAATTGATATAAAGGGGGGTCAAATGAGATGAAGTGTGTTTGATTTTTTGCTTCACACATCATTTTACTACTTATTTACTTCCAGCGATCACAACTTGACTTCAACTTCGAAACTTGAATTAACAACACTCACGTTCCAATAAGAACAAAACAACTGTTAAAGGAACATAGACTGACATCTAGAAATTTCGAGTAAATAAATTTGAATAAAAAGAGTTTAGGCCCAAACCATATAGTGAGAGATTTAGAACCCCGAAAAGCATTAAATTTAAACACAATACTGTAATTGATACCTAAAAATGGAATTTGATGATTGGTGTAGGAGCTGATATTGTACCTATTTAGGAGCTGGTCTCACTATGCGAAAACAACCCAAACTATAATTGATACCTAAGAATGGAATTTGATGATTGGTGTACATTGTTGATAGGATCAAACATCACATTTTGTTCTCTAGTCTTTCATATTGAGGATTGTCCCCATGAATAAATAAACAATCACCCCCTTATAGTTAGTATACATTCTTCCTTTTCCAATTTCAATAAAGCACCTGCCCAAAATACATGGGACTTGGAATAGATCAAATCCAATTATGGAAGTGACCATTAAGAAAAAAGATCGAAATTGAAAAGAGTAACTCACAAAAACTGAAGCGCAATGTACTCATGCATGTTCCAAACAAAAATTATCTACCAAGCTATAAATAATACTTTGAAATTCAACACTCATTTCAAACAAAAATGCCTACCAAAATATAAATAAAACACCGAAACCCATAAAAGTACATACAAAAGAATGAAATTCAACACTCATTCAGAAGTATGAACGATATTGCCAACTAAATCATTTTAGAGTATTTCTATCATTAACAATAAATGCATCATCATAATAAAGTTCATAGCAAGGGTATGGATTAAAAAGGTTTGTGAGACTCACACTCAAAAACCCTCATTTAAACAACTCATTTCACCATGTGTTACCATAGTTCCTTGTTGCCTCTATAATTTAAGAACCAAAGAAAAAGTAGTTGTAGATTGAACAACTCCCCTGGTTATTTCGAAAAGAATCCGTGGTGCCAAAGAAGCAGTAGCAGTAGCATTCACTTCCAGCGCTGATCCTATAACAACTCTAGATAAAATATAAACAAACTGAGATTTTTTTAAGAAACTTCTAAATATGAACAAATAATAATGCAAAGAAAAGAGGGAAAAACCAAAAATTCGAAATCATATCACACCATAGTAATGTTTAGATGATGTGTTGCAGAACAACATTCTTGAAAATGTTTCCATGTGATAGAATTGCTCAAATTCCCCTAAGCGAGTCGTCCACTATGAGTATCAGACCAAATTGTCAAATCGATATGGCCTTCATTTGTATATAAAGAACACAATTAAGTGAAATAACAAATTAGTTGATTACAAAGAGCTGAAGAAATTAGTTACCGTGTGCAAAATCTCAAACCACAATCATCATCCATTGCAAACCGCAAACCACAATCAGTCATTCTTGGAAGCATCTAAGAAAAGTGCAAGCCGCAATTAATTATCGTCAAAAAATTGACAACCCACCAATGTGTATTAGGTAATGCCATTAATCATGTTCAGATGTCCTGATGATTCTTCACTGTACCATAACAAATCGACAAATAGTGAGCCTTTTACAATCAATACCTCAATATTAAGGAGTCGAGCAAATGGAAGATAGCTGAAAAAATCTACCTGATTTCTCAACTCAATCATACGTGGTTTTTTTTTCGAGTTCTCCCTTGCATAAAGAAATTATTTACTTCTATTTCATTGTAAAAATTAGCAGGCTGTGAAATAAGACCCCAGTTCTTTCCTTCTTTTCCTAATAACATTTTTGTAATTAGAATAAACATATCTACAAAATAAATGTGGACTAAGCGAGGAACTCACACGTAAGTTGCAGAGGTTCATTCCGAAGTTCATCCCTTACCTGAATAAATACGAAAAGATACATGAAAAAAAATATAGTGAAAAGGGTTAAAACCAACTCCAAAAATAATTCAACAAAAGGGCATCACAAAATCATTCCATTTGTGTGTGCGTGCGTGTGTGTTTGTGTGTAAGTGTGCATGTGTGTGTGTGTGTGTGTGAGAGAGAGAGAGAGAGAGAGAGACTACCTGACAGGAACAAAGGAGGGCGGCGGAGGGCAGTGACAGCTAGGGCAGCGACGGCTAGGGCTTGGAGGGAGAGAATGAGGGAGTGAGGTGAGGACGACGGGGTGGGTTTGTGGGGTTTGTAGAGAGAGAAAATGAGGGAGAGAGGTGAACACGTACGTGTGTAATAGTGTGTGGGAGACAGATTTTTAAAAATACCCTCATTTTTTAATTGAAGTGTAATTTTGGTGAGTATAAAAGAGTTGGAAATCAAAGAATTAAGGGGTAGGTTGGTAGAAAAGAAAGGGAGATGATCTGAACCATTAAAATGTGTAAGGAGGTGGCATCGATCTGTACAGTTGAAAATGTGTACATTTTCAAAAATCAAGCTAACTTATTATATGAATATATATATATATACAGAAAAAACCACACACATAATTAATCTAACACACACACACGCATATATATCTATATATATACACACACACGCACACACATATAGAAAAACCATACATACAATTAATCTAACACACACACATACACACATATAAACACAAACACACACACAAGGTTCTAAAAAATGCGGGACGTGACCGAGGCGTGGAAGCCAAGCATTTAGACTTAGAAGCCTAGGTGGGCCTCACGCGTAAAAAGGCGTTTAGGCCTTTTTTAATATATTTTAATATTTTTAACTATAACAATGCTATTAAAATTACTAAAACAGTACATACCATAATATATGTCTGAATATATGAAAACTAAAATACTATTTTTTAAAATACTAAGAAAAAAACCCAAAAAAAAGAAAAAAAAGAAGAAGAAAACACGCATTTTTTTAGACGAGAGGCAGAGAGGATTGGGACACCATTTGTCTTTTGATTGTTTTGAATCAGATATTGGTCCAGTTTTTTTAAAAAAAGGTCTTTAAAAGGGGATATCATTTTACAAAAGCAATTTTGTTTTAATAAAAAGGTACACCTAAAGCCTTTTACCAAGAATAGGGCGTAAAAGGCTTAAGGCGAGACATTTTTTCCAAGCCTCAAGCCTTGGCACGCCTAGGCAGAGCCTAGGTGCGCCTTTTAGAACACTATATACACATATACATAAAAAACCACACACACACACACACACACACACACACACACACACACACACAAAGGAAACAGAGAGAGAGAGAGAGAGAGAGAGAGAGAGAGAGAGAGAGAGAGAGAAAACGTACCTGAAAGGGAGAGAGAGTGCAGATGCTGAGAGAGAGAGAGATAGAGCAGACACTCAGAGAGAGAGAGAGAGAGGGAGAAAAGAGGGAAATGAAATCGGGTTAAAAAAGTGCGCCTAAGTTTTTTAGTTAAGAGACTTGTCACGGACAAGTTTGTAATACCCCGTAATTTTAATGATTTTTAATTGTGGGATTAATTAACTTAAAAATGGGTAATTTATTTATAATTAATTCAGATTTAATTAAATAATTACTAATGCGATGAGAGTTGGTATTTATTGATATGAATTATGTTGAGTATTACTTAGTGAGTAAAGTAATATATAATTATGAATTAATTATCGCGAGCGAATAATACGACAATTATGAAAATTAAGTTAGGACGCGCATGTCAATCGTGTCGGGACGCAATTCAATAAAATAAAAAGTAATTCATTTATAAGTCACCCGTATGGTCATTTCAAGCATACCAAAGTGTTCGGAAGGGTCGAGATAGTTAGAAAAGCCTACCCGGGGGTTCAGTTTGGGTCCCAGGGCATTTTATGCCAAATCAGCACCCTGGGAGGGTATTTTAGTCATTTTTATTTTTAGGGTAATTAAACCCACGAAATTTCTAAGTCTATATTAGCTGCCAGGGTTAGTCTTTGTAGAGATATCAAACACAAAAGCTTGAGAAACCATAGAGGCAGGAGAGTAAAGGGTTTTCTAAGGCTTGAACCACCATTGGAGCACCGTTTGCACCACCATCACCACCAACGTATAGGGAGAGAGAGGATCAACCCCATACCTTTCATCACCAACGGACCAGACCTTCTACGTAAGGCACGTATTATCTTGTATAAATTCATGGTAGATATGTGATCCATGTAAGATTAGGATGACATTTTTATGAAAATCTCATGTTTTGGAGGAATTTAGATAGTGTAAATCATAACTCTTGGGTGAATATTTAAATGGAATAGGTTCATTTATGCATGTAGAATCAAATCCATGTTATTAAAATCAATTTGGTTGAAGAAATATGAAAATTTCATGTTGAATTTAAGATGAAGTCAAAACTAGGGTTCTTAAGACTAAAGATGGAAATTGGGTGAATTTATGCATGTTGATGTTGTTTAAACAATTTGGATACGTTATGAATTGTTCATACATGTTAGCATAGGTTCTGGATTACATGTATATCAATTTGGATAAGTGTAAAGACGGTTTTGGTGGTTAAAAATCAGGAAACCTCTAACTCTTAAGAAAATTTGGGCAAATAACTGGTTGATCGATCGATCGACTCAAGAATGTCGATCTATTGACTGATTGATCGACTCCCCTGGGATTTGTACTTTGTTTCCTTTTTATTATTTGATTAAATCCCAACTTTTAAAAATCTTTGGTGTTGATTAATTAATCACAATGAGACTTAGGGAAGGGCAATAGGATATACTTAAGACCCGAAAAATATTATTTATGCATGGGATTGAACGGGGAAATTACGAGTGTTAATCGAATGAGTTGCGGTTAGAAATTACGTAAATTTAGGTTTAAATTGGATAAACGATAACTTAAGGTTAATACCAGTAGTGGGGGTATATTTTAGTCACTGAAATAACCCAAGGAATAGAACGAAACTTAATAACCTTTTAGGATAAGGTACTTGTAGTTATGCGATGTAAGTTATCGCGTTAAACAAAATATTATGTAGGATATTCGAGATATAAATATACTACATCTGAGACATGTAAAATGGGACGTGCGTATATCTATATGGATTTTATATATACTTAGGTTGTGTGATTACCTATAGTATGGATTATTATTTATAATGCATCACACCGCGCTACTTGCTATCACAGAGGTTTCCGCGCTAGGATAGTCTTATTATGATGAGCCCATTGGGGGAATACTGACTTGTAACTTAGAAACATAGAACCTTCGTACTACCTATCTATGAGTGATAGTGCAGATGGTTGTAGGGGTGAGTGGGTATGTGCATCTCCCCTATGACTTGGAACTATGATTTGCCTCTATTATTTGTGATTTGTGTTTTATATGGTTCTCGAGTGATTATGAACCTATAGTCCTTCATATAGTATGTGATATACTGAGACTTGATAGAAGAGTATGCATGCACCATAACTAAGTATATATATATTATGATAGTGAAGACTAACTAAGTATATATATATATATATATATATATTATGATAGTAAAGACTACGTATGTCCTGGTGATTATTCTACTATGTTGCTTAATAGATGAAAAGAGTGTGATATATAAAATATGTTATAATTGTGGGAACTTATATGAGTAAAGAAATGCTTGAATCGATTAATAATTATTGCAAATGCAATAATGTATTATTTGGGTAATATGAGTGGACACAATGACTTAGGCATCATAGTGAGAGACTTAAATCAAACTAGTTAGGTGGGACAATATAACTAGGATGGGTTAGGAGTGTATGTTAGGCGTGCGCAATAGTTGAGAGGTGAGGATTTTAAGTGAGAGCCCGTGACTAACATGTATACAATATCTAGTATTTATACAATTTAAATACTTGTTGTTTTAAAAATATTTTCAACTTGGGCTATGACCTGTTTTCTGTCAAATCTATTTGTTTTTTAAAAACCATTTAGGTACCTAGCCTCAGGTACGCCAAGCATAGGAGTTCCATTCAGTTGACATGTTGTAGCTGCTGTGGAAGTTACTGGACCTCGGTATTAGATGCCTCCACATTCATCCTTGATTCATTCAGAGACATCCATTTCAGTTAGGGCATATTACAGGTTCTTATTTAGAGATAGTAGTTTACAGACAGTCATTTACTTTCCAGTTGTTAGATTTACTTCATTCAGATTATTGTATTTGGGATTTTGACTGGAAGTGTTTACTCCAGACTCAGTTTATTTCATTATGTCGTTTTGATTCCTATGAGTTGTTATTGGATGGTGAATGTTTAGTTAATCTTATAATTGCCTACATGTCTTAATAAAATAAAATAAATAAAATTTGGCATCTGATTTTTAAATACTAGCTGATTAGTAATTAATAAAAGTTTTCGACAGTGATGCTAAGACCGATTCCAACTGGATATTCTGTTTTAAATTTAATAAAGTATTGATCATCCTGTATTTATTTAAGTGAGGTGTCACAATGTTAAGGTCTTTGACCGTGAAAACTGTACTTGTCACAGTCAATGATCATGATAAGTTCGTGACAAACCCTTATCACGGACTTGTCACGGTCAAAGACTGTGACAAGGGTGTCTGGGTCAAGGGTGGCATTTTAGCCTTTTTGGTGTAGTGCATGTCCGGCCACTGTCCGACCCTTTTGAAAGAAGTACTGAAATCTCTTTTGCCTTTTTGTTTCAACATCTCATGAGAGGGTTGGCGATCAAACCGCACCTCAAATCCCGCGTTATTAGTGATATCTCTCCATGGTTATAGTGACTAACCCCCATCACCACTAAGAACATCTCCTGTCCTGGGATAGAGAACACAATTGTCCTCCTGAAATAATCCACCATCATTCGGTATCTAACTAGCCTACCCATGCCTAGATCGACGTTGTACCCCTCCATATCTAACACAAAAAGGTCGGTGGCTAAACGCAATCTACCCACGTCAATGTACACACCCCTACAGGATGGGGTGTGTGAGTGACCCACTACCCAATGGTGACTCCACACACATAAGGATAATACCAGTTGTCTCTAATATGCCGAAAGCTCGTGGAAATCTAGTCTCTATGAAAGAGTGTGATGCCCCAGTATAAAAAATAACCTTACCCTCAATCCCATAAGTAGAAAAAGTACCTTCAAATACTGGTGGCATATGAGATGTTAGCGGCATGACTGCATACCGAACGTTATAGGCAATTCGTATTATAGGGCACCTTGCTACTGCAGTGCTCTACCCTACTGTGGGAAGTCTCTCTTTCGGTGGCCCATCTCCCCCACAAATAAAACAACGACCATTGAAGTCCTTTTGTCTTAGACCTTACTGATCAAATAGAGGCTTCTCCTTAACTTGCTGCGGATATTGTTGATGCGTGTGCCCATGATCCCAACTTTTATAACATATCCCTTTGAAATCTCCCTTCTTCTGGCCTTATTGATCCTGGTGGACTTGACTCCGCCGACCATTTCCCTTACTCTCTTGGCCCCGACGGCCTCTAGTAACTTTCCACTGCTGCTTCCACGCTCCTTTACTACTATTGTTTCCTGACCTGCCAATCTGGCTAGATTCCCTTATTCTTTTATTCCCGGTCAGCTGGAAACGATGCTCTCGGTAGTATAATAATATGGCAGTAACTTCTAGTCTTGCCATCCCAACCACCTTTGTGGTCGTCACCATACCCTGTAATACTTAACGTACCCGTTGATTGTGTCTTTCATTCCCTTCTAGGCGACATTTGGATCACGTCAATTTTTTTTATGAGTTCACATTCAGTACAAAAACAGGTCTCTATATCAAAGAACGCTACGCTAAAATCGTATTAAGCTGCACAAATCTTATGGACATTAGAACCTGATGCTCTAGTACCATCTGTGACACTCCTCCTAATTTAATCAAGGGTGATCAGTTCTTTATCAAAATAAACATGAATCACATATGGTTCATTCTTAGCATCACCGTGGAAAACCATTTAAGTTACTAACCACCTGTTTTAAATTAAACCAGTGCCAAATTTTATCTTGTTATAAACCGAACAACATGCGAAAATAAAATTGAAATAAATTAACCAAACCATCCACACACAACAATAGTATGAACCATCCATGATAGATATATTAGTAAATGAGACTGAATAAATCATCGGTTTCCAAAACAATAAATTCAACTATAATATAAAGTAAATATATCAGAATTTTAATAAAATTTGATAAATAACTAAAATAATGAAGAGTCTAAAGGGGTAACACGCCCAAAGGAAAATACGGAGATAAAGCTCCTAACTAGGAACGAATAAGCTGAAGCATTTAAATCAATTTCTACAAGTCTCCACAATGCTGGAGCTACGCCTGCCTGGAAAGAATCCTCAAGCTGGGCATCCCTGTGACTGGACACCAAAATTATTTTGGAAAATATTTTGGCACGTGTTAGAGACCAATAAAACCTTTGGCAAATATTTATCAAGTAATTAAATTGCAACAATTTAAATTTGCATGAACACTTTTCATATTTAAGATGGTGTTACACTATCTTAAGATATAACTCACCCCTCAACTAATGTGCACACCTATCGCTTACCTTTTAACCCCACTAGTTATGATAACCCACCTAACTAGTCTTGGTACACCCTTTTTATCTTGCTACTCTAACCCGAGTATTCCTTACTTTGATTTATAAGTTATTTGACTTATTAACTTTTTTAATCAATTCAACCTTAAATTAGTTACATAAACTTCACACCAGTTATATATGAAATACATTCACACAATATGCAATTATTTACTCATATCATATACGTACTAGCATACTGCAACATTCACGCGCATGTCGCGTATAGTAACCATGCTTTCGAGTTATAACCCAGCGGATTCTTGTCTCTAAAATGCTATCATCCCAGGTATGCTCACTCTAACCCTGTTACCATGAATCGGTTAACTCACACCGAAATAGGTAAATAAATCGCAAACGTAGCAGAGGTGGTCAAATTTCCCCTAGTGTGATACTAGATCATACCCCTCATATTTCACCTTGAAAATAAATCACACAATAAAATAACGGACGATATGACCTTGGGACTATACTTTTCCTGCATTCACTAGCCAGGAGATTCACCCACATCGCGCAACCTCCTATGATAGCACTAGAGGGTTATGTATTCACATAAATATCTAACACCGATATTTAAAATGCACACACACACACACACACACACACACACACATATATATATATATATATATATTTAAATAAAATCTGGTTAACTCATACCAAACTCTCGTAACACTAGACCATAATTCCCGAGTCCGTATCCCTACTCTAAATTTAATTAATTACACATCAATTAAATAAATAAATGTAGCTTCACTTGCTAATAAACCCGTACTCACCCACTTAGCCCATATTTAATCATTTATGGATTTATTTCACTTAATTCATTATTTAGGTTTCCCACCTTTTATCGCCTTTCAAATCCTAATTATATCTATCCATACACACTAGAAAATAGGCCCTATCTATATTTCTCACTAAATAATAAAGCCTAAAACAAACCCCAAAGAAAATTTTGCATATATATTAAAATAGGCGAAACTGCCCCAAAACAAGGATCATTGATCGATAAGATATTTGCTTTTTTCTCCGATCTGCTTCTCCACCATTGTTAAATCCTCAAGGTTTCAATCTCAAAACCAGACCTCAATCAATTAACACCTCATGCTGTTTACACATACAAACATGTCCTAACTCCATTATATATCATCAATTTTCACTGATTCTCCTTAAAATTTCTCGGGTTCACGAATTGGATTTTTCAGATATTCATCAAATCACATATCAGTTCGAATTTCCAAAATCCGAATTCAACAACAATAACTACTCACTTTTTATTCAAAATCATATTCCAACATCATATGATAATTGTCTCCTTTAATTAAACATCATTTTCACACTTAAATGTTTAAATCCCAACAACCCAGATTTAGCATATGTCACCCTCCCAAAAATGAATTTTGTCAACACATATTATAATATAAACATGAAATTCTGTCATTAAAATTAAAACAAAGTTAATTACTAGCCTTATAGGATTTTTAGGGTCTGATTTCCTGTATAAGACGACGAATTTGACAAGGTACACCTAATTCCTTCTTTGATTTGGCTCCCCAAAGCTCCACACTTTCTTCCTCTTCTTTCCTCTCAAGTTCTAGGGTTTTCGATATGAGTTATGTCTGCCTTTAATCCCATAACTTAGGTTTAAAGTTACAAATCTCGAAATTAGGGTGA
This sequence comes from Sambucus nigra, assembly GCA_949130495.1. Classification (NCBI taxonomy): domain Eukaryota; kingdom Viridiplantae; phylum Streptophyta; class Magnoliopsida; order Dipsacales; family Adoxaceae; genus Sambucus; species Sambucus nigra. The sequence continues at coordinate 186,979,099 of OX422213.1, forward strand.
TGGCCCAAGCCCAAATGATCCGAACACCCCCGTGTGGGCTCGATTATGTTTAAAAAGGCTCCGAGAACCAATTATTATCCCCGGGTATACTATTTTGACTATCTCGATCCTTCCGGAGCAACCATGACCTCGAAATCGCCATCCTAGTCACCCTACTATAATTTTCTATCTCGACCTCATATAGTCTACACTCGACTCCCGGATGAGATAAAATACTATCACGTCACTATCACTCGCTGTGATGTAAAATATTTTTTTACTATTCACTTAGTAATTTTATTACATAAATATTAATCATTACCTCTCCTGATTAATATTTTAATAACCACATAATAATTAATTCAAATAAATTACGTCACACGTGTAATATAAATTAGCCAAATTAATTAAACGTTTATTAATCAGAAATACAGGGTGTTTCAGATTCTAGGGCTGATATTTTGAGTTTAAAGTTTTTAATTAATTAAGGTTAACACCCCTTAAATCTTCTTAAAGCCTTAGGTAATAAAAGTCCTAATTTTGGGCCTCAAAATGACCCCAAAAAACTACTCGACATTTTCTAAAACTTAGTCCAAAAGTATACCTACCCCTCAGCCCAATCAAAAGCAATAAAAATACATCTCCAGGCCTCTGCATCACTCTAGAGCCCGATCCAAATCATAATATCTCATGACACGTGGTAATACCTGAAAATGTAAAATGAAATATATAATAACTTATTTTAGGCGTAACCGCACTAGCCAAATCTCATATAATTAATCACACAATGCACAAATATAATTATCATCTAAATTATGCATTTAATTATTACAAATTCATACAAGTAATAATTATTCACATTTATTAATATTTTTCACAATTAATAAATAAATAAATGCTGTAAAAATACCAGGTATTACAATATTGTCAATAAAATCCAAAAACATTTTAATGTGTGGAAGGCTAGTATCCTCTCTCTTGCGGGTAAAACGACACTTATCCAAGTTGTTACTAGCTTGATTCCCACTTATACCATGCTAACGAACTTGCTTTCCATAAACTGTTCTAATAAAATAGACAAAATCAAAAGAAATATCCTTTGGGGGCACAAAGGAGAGGAAAAGAGTCAACCTCACCAATTAGGATGATGTGTGCCAACCTAAGGAGATTGGTGGTTCGGGTTAGGGCTGGGTTTTTTTTTTCGATTTTTCGATTTTTTCGAATTTCGATCCGTTTTTTTTTAAATTTTGGAAAGATTTTTTTATTGTCGATTTCCGATTGTTCTGAAAAAAATTAGATCGGAAATCGGAATTTTTTTATATTCCGAATTTTTGATTTTTGCCGATCCGAATTTTCAAAATTTGTTCCGATCCGAATTTCCGCAATATTTTCGAATTATTATCAGAACTATTTTCCGAAATATTTTTCGAAGTATTTTCCAATTTTTCCACAAAATATTTTCCAAACTATTTTCCGATTTATGTTTATGGAAAATTGCCGAATTTCTGAATTTTGCCGAAAATTCCGAATTCGGAAAAAAAAAACATTTTCGAAAAAAATCAGATTCGGCTTCGGCACGCCGTTTTTTTAGCCGATTTTTTCGGAAATTTTTCCGAAACATGCTTTTCCGATCCAATTCGGACAAAACAGAACCCTAGTTCGGGTATTAAAAAAACTGGAGACAACAATATTGCCTCTATTACTAAACTTTGTAGTAGTGAGTGTCCATTAACCGGAATCCCCTTTGGGCAAAAGCCATTGACCACAAGTGTTAGACCTCTTGTAATATGAGAGAGTGGAAAAATTTATATGAGCATTTGTAAGTCAAATAAATCCGCACTAAGAATTCACGTTGGACCATCGGCTATGGTAAAGGGAAGGGAAATTCTAGAGGGACTCTCATTTTGTGACTCACAATGTGAGTCACAATGAGTTGTCAAACCATTATTGGTTTAAATTATTTTTTTAATAAAAATAAAAATTTTGTATTGTTATTGTTAATAAAAACTATGTTTTTAGAACTGTTTTTTTTTTTCAAAAGTGTTTTTAATTTTTTACACCTGTTTTAAAAAACAAAAAAAAAATTTATATTTTTTTTTAAAATAACTTTTATTGAAATTTTTTATTTTCAATAAAAGTCATTTCTTTCAAAAATAGTTTAAATGACGTGGTTCCGCGTCAGCGGTACTAACCAATCCCGGCGATGATGTGGGTCCGCGCCAGCGGCACTAACCAATCCCGGCGATGATATGGGCCCGCGCTAGCTTTTAAAAAAATAGTTTTTCATATTTTTAATAAAAAAAAATTTTATAAAGAAATTGTTTTTAGAAAATGAAAAAAAATATTTTTTTTTAAATTATATTTTTTAAAAATGACATATATTTTTAGTTTAACCCATTTAATCCCTCGAGCACTCAATATTCTCTTATTTTTAGAGGTCCGCGCCAACGGCACTCCCTCTCCAAAATATGTGGCAAAGGACTTTTTTAAAGTGTTTTTAACTTTTTATAACTGTTTTAAAAAACAAAAAAAATATTTCACTATTTTTTTTAAATGACTTTTATTGAAAATTTGTATTTCCAAGAAAAGTCATTTTAAAAAAAATAGTTTAAAGGATGCGGGACGCGCCAGCGGCACTAACCAATCGCGATGATGATGTGGGTCCGCGCCAGCGGTACTCAGTAATCTCGATGATTATGTGGCTCCGCACCAGCGGCACTAACCAATCGATCGCGACGATGATGAGGGTCCGCGCTAGCGGCACTAACCAATCACGACGATGATATGGGTCCGCGCCAGCGGCATTCACTCATCTCGATGATGACGTGAGTCCGCGTCAGCGGCACTAACCAATCGCGACGATTATGTGGGTCCTCGCCAGCGGCACTCACTCATCTCGATGATGATGTGAGTCCGCGTCATCGGCACTAACCAATCGCGACGATTATGTGGGTCCTCGCCAGCGGCACTAACCAATCGCGACGATGATATGGGTCTGCGCCAGCGGCACTAACCAATCGCGATAATGTGAGTTCAAGTCAATTTTTAAAAATAAATTTTTCATATTTTTAATAAAATAAATACAATTTTATTAATAAGAAACTGTTTTTAAGAAATTAAAAAAAAATAGTTTTTTGAAAATAAAATAAGGTTTCAACAATTTTTTAACTGTTTTAAAAAATTAGTTAACAGTTTTTTCTAGTTTTTATTTATAAAAATCATATAATTTTTTTTTATGAATGTAGTATTTTTTTTAATAATATCTTGTTTATAAAATAAAAAAAATAATAAAAAAAAACATGTTCTCACCTTTTTTTTTGTCCTTTAGTGGACAAAGGAGAGAGAGTCGGATAGAGAGTCGGAGAGAGAGTCGGTGTAGCAAAGCTCTAAAGGGAATTGACAACTATAAGGATATTTGGTGTGGAGACGCAAAGCTCATCCCCCCCACCAAATGTCCCGGGAAGTAATATAGACAGTAATGTTAACACCATGATTGATGGGAATGGTGAGTTGGACCATAGATCCATCCCTTCTTACCTTAGCACAAATGAGGTGGTCTTGATCCTCAACACCCACATTCCTAAATTCTATCATACGGTGGAATTCTCTTTGAAATATTGTTATAATGCTATTATTAAAGAGAATAATGGTTCGAATCTCGTTGATTGGGCAAACATTTGGAAATTTAAAATTCCCACTGAGATAATATCCTTTATTTGGCTTTTATTCATTGGAAAAATCCTCAATAATAATTAAAGAGATACTAGAGGGCTCTCAAAAAAGCAATAGGTGTGAATGGGTCGGTGCTACGGAGTTTGAAATAGTAGCAAAGCCATCTTGTTTGGGGAAAAAAATCATTAATTTGAATCAACGGAGTTTTGGTAATAACCCAACCTTTCATGAGTGGTTTTTGGATAATATTTGGGACACTAACAAGCCTAATATCGATGGGATGAGCTAGTATGTAATTTTTATAACTACTCTTTGGAGCTTCTGGAAAATTCAAAATAGGTTTGTTTTGAAAAAAAATTACGGCTCCCCCCACTTAACTGTTACGAGGAGATATTACTATGCGAAAGATACTATTAAATCCTATCTTCCTATTAACAGTCAAGCAGGGCGAATTGATATTACTTTGATTGGATAGTCCTTTCCCCCTAAAAGTGGCATTGAAGTGAATCCAGAAGGGAGCTCTATAGGATATCCGGGGATTAATAGCTCTGGGGACTTGCAAGAAGAGAAGACACATAAGTTGGAATGAAGGCTTTCTGGTAAAATGAGATGTGAACTACTTGTTTATGTGCCGACCAATACCACTATTGAAGCCGACTCTGTAAGCGCTGTGTCTCTTATTTACAACTAAAATGAAAATGGGGATTCACATCCATACAAAGAAATCATTACGGACTCTGTGTATTTGATTAGATAGACTGGAGCAACAATATTCCACACCTAAAGAGAGGGAAATTGAGCTGCTCAACACATGGGGACGATTGGACTCCAAAAATGAAGAAGGAATAGTCTGGGTCCAAAACCCTCTGGTGGAGCCTAGACAGGAACTACAGGCTGACAGGAGGGGTTTGTTTACCCCATTAAGTTATAAGCAACAGTGTTCTCAGTTATGCTACTAAGTAGTTTTTATTTTGTAGTCTTTCTGTTTGCTTATTATTCCCTCCTACAGCAAAGAAACGTCTTATCCTAAAATTATACTTGTTGAGTTATCCTAATATCATTGATTTATTTTTTAAATGAACGCATCCAATGACATTCTGTCAACACAAAAATATTCGTGAGCATGAATGACATTGCATATTTTCAGAGACGGCTGGTAATTATTGGGATTTCCTTGCACCAAGTCTTTTTGGGATGCGTTCCTAACTTTTGCTTCTAGACTAAAGCATGCACACAGTTGAATTTGAACTTTTCCGAACGGATTTAGATTGAATGTTCTCCAGTTCTTGGACAAATCATCCACATGGTGAATTGGCTCTGTTTGTACGGATGCCTAAATATGTTGAAGTTCAGTGTTTCTGACAACATCCATTTGCAAGAAGAGTAAATCTATACGGCCCGCTGTTGTCCTAAATATGTTGAAGTTCAGTGTTTTATATATATATAAAAAAAACAGTTTTTACAATTACTATAAAAAAACATATTTTTAATTAAAATCAAACAGTTTTTTATTAAAATTAAAAATAAAAAATAAAAAATATATTTTCGTAATATTGTGATTAATTAGTGTTGATGGTAAAAATATCTCGATTAATTAGTGTCGATGGTGCGGACGCACATTTCCGGACCCACATCATTTGTTGAATGTGGGTCCGCGCCAGCGACACTAATTAATCGCGATATTTTTTCAATAAAATATCGCGATTAATTAGTGTCGATGGTGCGAACGGAAAATCCCGGACCCACGTCATTTGTTGAATGTGGGTTCGCGCCAGCGGCACTAATTAATCGCGATGTTTTTTTCATAAAATATCGCAATTAATTAGTACAGCTGGCGCGGACCCACATTCCCAGATAAACATCATTTGTTTAATGTGGGTCCGCGCCAGCGACACTAATTAATCGCGATATTTTTTCAATAAAATATCGTGATTAATTAAAAATATCGCGATTAAATAGTGTCG